>QLOH01000134.1:0-1200000 GCA_026901365.1 Sesbania bispinosa
TTATTAATTATTAATAGTATTCTCTCTTCCTCCTCCTCCTCGTCTTCCTCCTCTTCTTTCGTCCCGTCTTCGTCCTCTTCTTCTTCGTCTTCGTCTTCTTCTTCCTCCTCTTCTCTCGCTTCTTCCGTGTTCTTCGTCGTCTTCTTCCTCTCCTTGTTTCCTCTCCTTCTTCTTCTTCTTCTTCTTCTTCTTCTTCGCCTTGGGGGCTTCGGCTTTGTCCTTGGGGGCCCCGCCGCCCGGCCGCGCCGCGCCCGGGCCCGGGGGGTGCGGCTGTGCCGGCCCGCCCGGGGGCGCCCGCGCTCGCGGGGCGGCAGCCGTTCGAGAGATCGGCGCGGGCTACTAAGGGGAGTCCGCCGTGCGGCCATGGATGGCTGTAGTTGCGTCGCGCCGCACCGGAGGCAAGATCGAGGGACGCACTCGAACTGAGAACGAGACCGCGAACGGAGGCCGCGAAAGGAGCGGCTTTCGGATCGGAAACGACGCACAAGACGGCGGCGACTGGGTTTTCACGGTGGAGGCGCGAGCTGGTGGTGGTGGAGCTAACCGGACTGAGACGACAATGGTCAAGACGGAGGTTGCAGGGGTGCTCTCCGGTGGCGGAGACAGGCGCAACCGCGAGGAGGTTCTCATTGCCGCTGCAGTGGCCGGGTGGCAGCGTTTCGTGACGGTGGTGCGGCTGGCTGAACATGACTGGGTGGCGAGACGCGGTGGTGGCTCAACTGCGGGCTGCGACAGCGGCTATGGTGGGAGAGCGGTGGCTTGTTGCTGCGACCGGTCGCGAACGGTGGTGGCTGCGTGGGGGACCTTGACGGAGGCGAACGGTTCCGCGGAGAGGACGAGGCTGGAGCTCCGGTGGCTGGAATTGCGGAGGAAAACCGGAGCAGTGGCGTTCCGCCATTGACGGCAGCACAGTGACGGTCTCTAGGAGGCCATGGATGGTGGCTCACGATGGTGGGTTGATTGAACAGCCACAACTCCGGCAACGGTGACTGGAGCGGAGTGAACTGGCGGCGGATCTGTTCAGGTGAGCGAAGCTCACACACTTTCACAACATTTTTATATGCATTCTTTTACTTCTATTCCTTTAGTATTTGGTTATTGATTTAATGGTTGGATTGATCCTCTTGATGATTTCGTTATGCTTTAAGATGATTTTAATGCATGAAATGTATGATTGCAAATTAGAATTAAATATGAATTATGCATTCAAGATTACTACTTGCTAACAGTATTATTCTGATGTTGAGTAATTGCATAAAGGCCTTTGGCCCCAGTTAATTAGAAAATGAGAATTTGGCTTCGGCCCAGAAATGAGTTATTTGTGAGGTTTGCGTCATTGTATATTTTAGGCTCTGGCCCTGTTAAGACTAAGAAAATGATTTTTGGTTTCGGCCTAGAGAAAATGGCTTCGCCTGTTTTGGCTTCGGCCCAAGTTAACTTAAAGAGATAAGATTGATTTCAGAAATTGATTTAAGACTTGGGTGATTAGTGCCCAGTGTGATAAGTTAACATCCATGAGTTACTGCCTCGAGTAGTGGGGTCCAGGCTTGGATGTGGGTGATTAGTGCCCGTGGTGGTGATTAGTGCCCAAGGAAGACGTTCCTTGTAGTCTGAGCTCAGGTCTAGCCACACAGCGATAAGTGATAAGAACCCGTTGGCTGGGTAATGCCGACCCGACGACTGGGTTATGTCGTTCATATGCATTCATGTTAAGTTTGTGCATGACAGTTTATCGGAGTATTGACCCTTAATTCTTCATGTTGTGGTTATCGGCTAATTCCATTAAGCTATGATACAAGTAGGTGATTAGTATAATGATGTACGTTCTATTGAACTATGTTGAGTGTTGCATTTCATATGATTTCTTTTCCCTCCACTGCTTATTGCATGCTTTGTTCACTGGGACATAGTCTCACCCCACGTTACGAGGATATATTTCAGTTGTGCAGGTTTTGTACGGATTGATGGCAGAAGAGTAAAGATTTTAATTGAAATAATTGTCAAGGAATTGTAATTGAGTATTTAAAGTTTAGTGATGTATATATATAAAGATGTTATTGAATATTGTTCGTAGTGCTTATTCAATTGTTGTGTAGTAGTCTTTAGTTTGGCCACGGAGGCCAATTATCTTTGAATTGGAATATTGTTATAAATTGCACTGGTATTTTGCTGGTTTTCAGGTGATTCTAAAAATTTGGAAATGTCCAGTTTTCAGGGGAAACTCTGCCGGATTTTCGGTAGGAGTTTTATGAACCCTAACACTCTAAAGTGTTGGTTCGTTTCCATATTTCAAAGTTAGGATTGACTTTGAGAAAATGATGTATGAATGATGTGGTTGTCTAACCAAACGTTGGATTGCTTAGGCATTGTTGTATTATGTGTGCCGATACACGAAATGCGCGAAATAATTTCAGAAATTCGGGAATAGTGTTTCCAACGGACATTATTCTTGGATTTAGAAATTAGGACGTTACACTACATATTGGTATATATAATGCATATTTAAGTAAATCTTCTTCATTGTTGTTTCAATTCACCCAAAAATCACAATATCATATACCCTTTACTAATTACAACTAGTGATTAATTTTTATACCAAAATATTTTCTTTTTTATGATAATAAATAGGTAAAAAAATCAATTTAATATTCATAAAACAAAATAAAAATGAACAAATATAAAAAAGGGTTAATGTAACGCCTTAATTTCTGGACTCAAAATAATGCCCGTTGGAGACACTATTCCTGAACTCCTTGAAATCATTTCGTTAAATTTCCGATATCGTCATATATTTGCTTAAACTTTCCAACGATTAGCTTAAGCCAAAACAAGACAAACGTTAAAGATCTTAAATAAGAATGAAACCTACTTAAGTTCAGGGAAGAATCCACACTTAGAGAAGTGTGATTCAATGAACTCATACCAGAAATCTGGAAGAGTCTCCCCTTAATACTGGACAATTACCAAATTCAGCTTAACCTGAAAATCAGCAAAAGCCAGTACAGTTTAATAACATGCATATCATAACATTAAAACTAGGCCTCAGTGGCCAATTCAGAAATATTTACGCTTATACAATCTACATCAAGACAATTCAGTAAATAGCCAATTAACAAATACAAATACTCCAATAACTACTCCTATTAAACTAATCTCTCTGCTGAAATAAGACTCAGCTCCACCCACACCTGAACTGCCTCAACCTCACCGAAGGTGCCTGCACCACTAAAATATGTCCCCGAAACGTGGGGTGAGATAATAATCTCAGTGAGTACAACTGCATGCATGAATGCAGGGAGCAGATATGAAGGACAACTTCACAACTCAATGAACTTCATATCTTACTCACTCAAAATCCAATTACATAAAGCATGGTTACCAATGATTAATAATAAACTAGGAGCAATAAGTAATTCACTTAACATGATTTGCTGAGTAATGCAAGTCATAATGCTCATGATGCACTCACTGCTGTGCCCAGCAGGCATGATCTTATCACTTTCTAGAGTTAGACCTGAGCTCAGACTACGGGAACCGGCTTTCCCAGGGACGAATCCCACCCAAACTGGACCGAAGTCGTGTTTTACTTACTTACTTACTTGATTTTTATCTCACAACGCAAAGGCTGGCTTAATTAACTCACGGTCGAAACCGGCTGATATTACTCAAATGCATATAATCTCAATGAATCAATAAATGACATTCTAAGGTTTTCAGTGCAAAACTTACTACCAATCACCCAATCTTAAACAAACGTTACTAAATCATACAAATAACTAAATGGAAAGGGAGATCAAGGAGTTGGGATCATACATTGAGCATAACAACAGTTCATAAATCTCGAGTGTTTTGAAAGTTCGTTTCTACAAACATATGTCTCAATTTCCAATCCAAACATCAAACTAGCCATTTCAATCCATAAGTAGTACTACACAAGGAATTATAACCGGATAGAATACTCATATGAGCTACAATCGAGGGGTTTCGATAGTTTCGATAACTTCGAAACTAAGGATTGCGACGCTCGATTCTATACTCATATGCTCAAACTATCAATAATCAAGCCAAACAACAAGAAATTATCAATTCAAACATCATTTAACCAACATCAAGAAGGGGAAGAGAAAGGGGGTGGGAACATGCAATGAGACTGTAACGCCCGCGTTTTACCATTTTTGCCGCTTTGAGTGTTTTATTGGATTTTGAGTGATTAAAATTATTTTTAATCATCAAAATTTATATTTTTTGGATTTAGAATTGAATTTCCTATTTTTAGGAATTTTCTGGGAATTTTTAGGATTTTTCTGTGAAAAATGACCTTTTGCCCTCCTGTACCCTGAACCGGGCCCGAATGCTCTTGATCCGGGCCAGAAAAAAATTGTACAAACCTTCTCTTTTTCCCCCTAGAAGACCGTGCACATGCAGCATGGTGCATGGAAGCCACTTGTTATTTTCTTTCTTTTTCTCCAAACCATATGCAAATTGTAAGCTTTATGTCACTTAACCCATCAAATATCACTTTTTCCCTTTCACACATGCAAGCTTGGTCTTTCTCTCATTTCTCTCTTTCTCTCCTTCTCTTGGCCGTGGACATCCTCCCATTTTCTCCCAAAAATCTTCAATCTCCATTAAACACTTCAAGCCAAGGTTCCATCTTTGAACCAAAGCTTTAAATTTTAAGCCTTCTAGCCTTGAAAAATCCATTGTTGATGACTAAAAGGAGCATCTTTGGGGGCTGTTTTGGAGCAGAAATTCTGCACATTTTCTCTTGGAGATTTGAGGTAAGGGGGGGAGAACTTGAACTCTAGTAGGATTTGTAACTAGAGTCAAGGATTTGCCCTTGAATCCTTGTCTTTTTCTCTTGTTTTTCCTTGAAAAAAATCATCTTTTTGAGCTTTTCTTTGAGCAAATGTTTTGGATTCTTGGAGCTGGGTTGTTTACATGTTCTTATGTTTATTATGATGCTTGAAATATGTTTGGATTGTGGTTGATGATGCATGAAAATTGTGAAATTTGTTGGAAAGAAAATTTTCCCGTTTTTTCATAGAGCAGAGACCATAAAATGGAGACTGCGAATTCGTTCACCGTTGGATCGGGCGGAAACTTCAGTGGCTGGTTTATAACACTTGAATCTTCATTTTGAACGGTCGGATCGTTTATATGATGTCTAGGCTGGGAGATATTCGATCTGCACAGCGGTTGTTTGCTTGGAATTTTATTGAAAAAAAAAGAAAAACTTGCTTGTAATGTGTTTGTGTTGCTGCATGTTTCTAAAATTTTAGTTGATGTTGGAAATGTGTTTAGATGATGATTTGATGAACATGCATGTGATTGGATGGAATTACAAAATTATCTTGATGATTGATGCTTGAGAAAGTGCTATTTTTAGCTTAAAAATGAAGTTGAACTTGAATGTGTGCATTGGTGATTTTGGTATGATTTGGTATGATCTTTGTGATTTTAAAATGATTGTATGGTGGCTGGAAATTCTGGAAAAGTTTGAAGTTGTGGATGAACATTCAAGGTTGTTCTTGATGTTCATGAGTGTTCTTGATGAAACTCATCAAGAATGTCCTTTTTGATCCTAAAAAGATCAAAAGGATGTTTAAAACATGTTTTTGGGCAAAGTTGTCCAAAAGGACTGAAAGATAAAATTGTAACAAAAAGGACTAAAATGCAAATAAGTTAAGTTTTTAAAATAAATAAGTTAAATTCAGATTTTTAAATTAATAAAACAAAAGTCTATTTAAAAGTCATATTTTTTATTTACTAAGAGTAAAAATGGGCTCTCATGGGTCCAATGACCTTTAGGATTTTTATTTAAGTCCAAAGTATTTAAAAAGAAAGAAAAAAACTCAATTTAAAAGATAATTAAAAATAATTAATCTAAGTTGTTAAGATTAAGCTTAGAATTAATTAGTGAACTTAATTAATTTAATTACCTAAGTTAGTTAACCTAATTTATTTAAGTTAATTAAAGATTAATTAAGTCTAAATATATTAATCTTAATATAAGCATTAATTAAGTAATTAATCGCTAATGATGGTTAAGAACTAATTAATTATAATTAACCTTAATCAAATGTAATTAATAATCCTAATCCAAGATTAAGGAGGAGATTAAGGGATAAATAGAAATTAATTAGGACCTTAAGTAAGGATTAAGACTTAATTAAAGAAAGTAAAAGCTTAATTGTAATCCGATTAATAAAGATTGGTTATGATTAAAGACTAAACCTAATCTTAATTAGTCATACAAAGAGAATTAGGATGAGAAAAGCCTTTCATAAAAACATCCATAAGTCTTAGTGAGTTATAGGACTTAAGTGAAATTGGTTATCAATAACACTATTACAAACCATCTTAAAAGATTATAACCAACACACTTTCTCTTTACATAAGACTTGAGGAACTTGGCGAGAGAGTGCAAATTGAATTCCTTTGTGAATGGGAGACCTAGAATCGGGTTGTGCCTCAGAGAAGTGGTTATTTAAAATAATTCAAAGGGGCTTCGCTTCGTGTATAAGGAAGTGGTTATTGAAAATAATTCAATGGGGCTACGCTTCGCCTATAAGGAAGTGGTTATTGAAAATAATTCAATGGGGCTACGCTTCGCCTATAAGGAAGTGGTTATTGAAAATAATTCAAAGGGGCTTCGCTTCACCTATAAGAAAGTGGTTATCTTGATATCTTGCTGTGTGACATGCATCATAAGGCATAAATGATGATATTGAGGTTAAAAACCTTGGGACCTATATGACAATAACACTGTAGTACGGTGTGAAACTGGTAGGGACGGGTGCACTGGGTTTTGCAAAGAACACCAGCCGGGTCCTGAAAGAGGGACGCCAGCCCTGAGGATAAGTCAGGTCCCGGAATGGCTCAGGTGACGTAGGCTCGCCCCCTACTGTCGGGCAAACGGGTACAGGCTTGACTATCCTGTCGCTCTCAAGTTTTCATGAATCAGTTGAGTTGTTTGGAAGACAGGGAAAATCGTCTTGGCCAGAGATTGAGCAATGCTCTTAAGTACTATTTTATTTGCTAGTACAGACAAACTCCTGAGACATTGTCCATATATGGTCGAGCAGTTTCTGTGTGCTCTGCTGTTGGTGAGGTTTCCCTGGCCCGCATGCATTAGTTTATATGCATCATGACAGCATAAATTATATGATTGTGATTGTGATTGTGATTGTGATCGTGATTGCGATTGTGAAGAGGTCTGGTGAATGCTTTAGTTACTATTTTCTACTTGATGTGAGTTCATGCGATGTTCTCACCCTTCCTTTTCTACTTCTGTTATTTCCTATCGTTGTGTCTTTCCGCCACGTCGGCAGCCGGTGTTGGAGATCTGTAAGATGACGACTATGCGTGTCCAGCTGACATGGGAGCCACGGGGCCAGTGGCGTGTAACCGACATTCCTAGATGATGCATATTCACGGGGGAGGTGCGTGTTACGATTTCTCACCCCAGCCTGCCCCTGGTCCCAGAGTTAGATTTCACCGTGCCAGTGATCCTAGAGTTCGAGACGCCCCCTGGTCTTAGACGCCACACCACTTTCTCAACCGTCGTCGTCGTCCCACTCCGTAGTCTCCATCACAGTCTTCGCGTATGGCAATGATGGACGAGCCAGACTCCCCTCGCTACACTCCTGGCCCAGAGCTGTCACCTTCACAGTCTGTACGTCCTGGCTTCTTCAGCCGTTCCCCTCCGAGTGTACAGGACTTGATTATGATCGATGATACTACATCCGAGGAGGAGGACCCCGAGGAGGATCCGGAGGACGATTCTGAGGATGCAGAACCGGAAGAAGACCCTTCCAGTGATGACCCCCAGAGGACTTTGGGATGATCAATCTCAGAGGCGCTAACGGGAGGAGATGTAGGTGGATCTCTATTGAGTCGGAAACTGACGAGTAGTTTTAGTGTCATTTTGAGTCTAGTAGTACAGCTCTGGTTTAGGAATCTCTTTTCTGTGTATTTGGTTTAAGGTTTTATGCACTTAGTCTACTACTAGAATTCATGTTTTGTATAGTTACCTTGTTAGCTCGAGGAGCACTTGATACTGTGTCATTGTATATATTTGTGATGTTCCCTTCTTATAATCGGTCTCATGGCTGTGTGTATGCTGCGTATGTATGCGGGGTAATAATCGTCTAAATGTTTTTAGAAAATAAATTTCAGACTTGAGGAAAGTACATTTTCATGAATACTTAAAATGGAACTAGAAAGTAATAAGTTGATGATGGCTAAGCTCTTTAAAAAAAAAATATTCCAATATTTTCTAAGTTGTAAAACAGTAAGTTCGACGGTTACGTTTTGCAATGTGATATTCTTAGTGGTGTAACTAAGGGTGTCGCAGAGACCAATAGTTTCTACTCTAAAAAGTGAGTTGTACTCACCAATCTTAGGAAATCAAGAGAGAAAATGAGGACTTGAAGTGATTCAATCGGTGATTCAAGCTTTAATCTCCCTTCAAAGCTCCAAATGACTTCCTCTCTCTAGGATTCGCACTTTCTCTCTCTAGGGTTGAAGGAGGGGAGAAAAAAAATGGTGAGTTCTGAAATTTGCATGTCCGGCCTTTTATATAGAACACCTGGTAATCGATTACGGTAATGCTGTAATCGATTACCAGAGGTAAAATTTTACACTAGAAAGCGTTTCTAGGAATCTGGTAATCGATTACACCCCCTGGTAATCGATTACTAAAAACTCAGTCCTCGGGTAATCGATTACAACCCTGTAAGTAATCGATTACACAAAATACTGCTCTCAGGTAATCGATTACAAACTCTCTGTAATCGATTACCAGAAACCCAAACTTACCAATTTTACTTAAACAAAGTCCCAAACTTGGTTTTATAGTTAAGTTTTAACCCCTAATCCCTCAACTACCTTTCCTTAATTACTAACATGTAATTATAAGTTTGAAACCTAATGAATTATTGAAGCTCCTAATTTGCGGGATGTTACAGTGCAGAATCCATTTATGATAGATTTCTGGATATGATAAGCATTGTATTAATTGACAACAGGGGAGACACAACTCTCCAAGTGGTTGTTAAAACAAAAAAGACAATACTTTCATCTTATAGTTGGACTCATCCAAAACAATATCTAAGAAAACTTGGAAATAAAAACAAAGTATACAATCTTTTGGCATAACTCAATTAAAGTTGTCAATACAAAGAGCTTCAATGGGTATGACTATTTTCTTCAAATTATATGAGGAAAAAGAATGATCCCTGAGACCCTAACTATGATGTGATGCTTCATTTTTCTGTTGTATGTTGCAAATACAAAGTGATTCAAAGTGATCAAGGTCTACCCTATAAAAATGCTCTGCTTCATAGAATGCTTAGAAGGATATTGAATTTTATGATGATGAGTATTTTGATGATATTTATTAAGAATTAAAAATGAAATATTTCATACAAATTAAGTAGTTATTGTGTTTTAAAAAACTTTAATCTGTGTAACCCTTTTTTATTTATTGTTTGTTCATTTTTATTGTGTTCTATGAATATTAAATTGATTTTTTTACCTATTTATTATCATAAAAAAGAAAATATTTTTGTATGAAAATTAATAACTAGTTGTAATTAGTAAAGGGTATATGATTTGTGATTTTTAGGTGAATTGAAATTTCAATGAAGAAGATTTACATAAATATGCATTATATACCAATATGTAGAATGGAGCAGAATCCATTTATGATAGATTTCTTGATATGATAAGCATTGTATTAATTGACAACAGGGGAGACACAACTCTCCAAGTGGTTGTTAAAACAAAAAAGACAATACTTTCATCTTATAGTTGGATTCATCCAAAACAAATCTAAGAAAACTTGTAAATAAAAAACAAAGTATACAATCTTTTGGCATAACTCAATTTAAGTTGTCAATACAAAAAGCTTCAATGGGTATGACTATTTTCTTTAAATTATGAGGAAAAAGAATGATCCCTTAGACCCTAACTATGATGTGATGCTTCATTTTTCTGTTGTATGTTGCAAATACAAAGTGATTCATAGTGATCAAGGTCTATCATATAAAAATGCTCTGCTTCATAGAATGCTTAGAAGGATATTGAATTTTATGATGATGAGTATTTTGATGATATTTATTAAGAATTAAAATGAAAATTCATACAAGTTAAGTAGTTATTGTTTTTTAAAAACTTTAATCTGTGTAACCTTTTTTATCTATGTTTCTTCATTTTTATTTTGTTTTATGAATATTAAATTGATTTTTTTACCTATTTATTATCAAAAAAAGAAAATTTTTTGTATGAAAATTAATCACTAGTTGTAATTAGTAAGAGGTATATGATATTGTGATTTTTGGGTGAATTGAAATATCAATGAAGAATATTTACATAAATATGCATTTTATATACCAATATGTAGAATGGTGCAGAATCCATTTATGATAGATTTCATGATATGATAAGCATTGTATTAATTGACAACAGGGGAGACACTACTTTCCAAGTGGTTGTTAAAACAAAAAAGACAATACTTTCATTGTATAGTTGGATTCATATAAAACAAATTATCTAAGAAAACTTGGTAATAAAAAACAAAGTATACATCCTTTTGGCATAACTCAATTTGAGTTGTCAATACAAGAGCTTCAATGGGTATGACTATTTTCTCTTCAAATTATGAGGAAGAAGAATGATCCCTGAGACCCTAACTATGTGATGCTTCATTTTTCTGTTGTATGTTGCAAATTCAAAGTGATTCGTAGTGATCAAGGTCTTGTTGAGACAAGTTCACCCCCAAGTGGTTTTTAATATGACAAACTGATTAAGTTCAAATATACATATGAGATGCATCTTGTTTACTAACTGTGTGTTTAAGTGTGGCAGAGATTCTGTGTATCTAAACAAATGCAGAATACTTAGATCATAAATAACACAAGTAACAAATGCAAGTTCAGCTCGAGAAGCAAGCTAAGAACAGATGCAAGCTCAGCTTGAGATGCAAAGCCAAGGTCAGACACATAATCAGCATTAAGATGCTAACACAGCTTGAGATGCAAGCCTCTATGTTCAGATGATATTCTAAGGAAGAAGAGACCCCAGCATTAAACTGAAAGAGACTCAACAACAACTTGAGATGCAAGCTATGAACAGATGCTAGTTAAGCTTGAGATGCAAGGTCAGCTTGAGACGCTGTCTCAAGGTCAGACGAAGCAAGAGGGGATCCCATCAGAGATGCAAGTAAATCATAACAGAATCTGGACAGAAGCAAGACTGCACACTCAATGCTAGGAGAAGCAAGTAGAGTCAGCACAAAGTCAAGCAAGGACACAAGGACACTGACACAGTACCTTAGTCTGAAAAGCTGCTGACTGCCTACTGAAAAGACTGCACCTGATGCTATGAGCTCTAACAGATTGCAACGGCCACATAACGGCAAGTTTCTCATCTGATGATATAAAAGAGACAAGAACAAATGCTGAGAGTGAGAGAAACTGCCTACACTTCTGTGAAATCATTCAACATCTTATCACATCTCAACCAACATCTCAAGTATACACATCAGTTATCTGTGAACAGATTCAGCACATCTTGAGATTTATTATTGTCTCTTTCATCTCTCTTCAGTACATCATTTCAATACTGTAACTTAAGAAGAGAGTTTCTTTAGCTTACCAATTTCCATATCCATACTGTGTATGTTGTAAGCTAGATCCATCATTTTCACCTACTGTAACCTGCCTCATCTAAGATAGGAAGGTTCCTAGTCTTGGAGTGAGGTGTTTGCGTCCTGGAGAGGCTGTAAGAATACTTGTGGTTCAGCTAAGATAGGAGTGCCTAGGCTTAGTGTGAGTGAGACGTCCTGAAGAGGCTGTAAGAATACTTGTATTGACTGGTTTGTCAATAGTGGAAAATCTCATTTGTTGTGAGGACTGGATGTAGCCCAAGGAGTGGGTGAACTAGGATAAGATCTTTGCCTACTGTCTCTTACTCTATCTATTTATTACTTGCTTTGAATTAACCTAAAGCTATCTATTAATTACAAGGATAAGTACATTAACAAGCAAGATAAAGAACCTAAGTTGAAGCATAAGAACTAGTACTAAAATTGAATTAACTCTATCCTGTCTTAACAGAGACTCCAACTTAGCAAACTTGAGAGCACATCTCAACATTCAATTTTAGTGTGGATTTGCAGGAACAGATTTGAAAAGTCTCTATTCAACCCCCCTTCTAGAGATCTTCAGCCAACTTCAGTTGGTATCAGAGCTCGACCTCTTGGGGTTGAGCACACCTCTGTGTGAAGAGGATAAAGATCCATGGCTGGTCCTAGCACAAGTCTGTTCATTCCTGAAGGAGCTTCAACAAACAGACCTCCTGCCTTTGATGGAACTGATTATTACTACTGGAAAGACAGGATGAGACTGTTCATTGAATCTCAGCATGCTGATCTATGGGAGATCATTGAGGCAGGCCCTTATATGCCATACATCACAGATGAGCTTGGACTCAGGGCAGCCAAACCCAGAGAACAATGGACAGATGCTGAGAAAGCAAGATACGTGCTTAACTCAAGAGCTAAGTACCTGCTCACTTGTGCTCTAAGCAGAAGTGAATATGACAAGGTAGCTGGATGTGTCTCAGCAAAGGAAATATGGGATGCTTTTGAGATTGAACATGAGGGAACAAACCAAGTTAAAGAAGCCAAGATCAACATACTGGTTAGACAGTATGAGCTTTTTAAGATGATTGAAGATGAAGGCATTGAAGACATGGTGAGGAGATTCACTATCATAACAAAAGATCTAAAATATTTAGGAAGAACATACTCAAATCAAGATATGGTAAGAAGATCCTAAGAAGCTTACCCAAACCTTGGAGACCCAAGGTTACAGCCATTCAGGAAGCTAAAGATTTGAGCATCCTCAGATTGGATGAGCTTCTTGGATCTCTGAAAGTACATGAACAAGAGCTGATGGAAGAGGATCTCATCAGATGACCCAAGACTATATCTTTAAAAGCCTCTTCCAGTAACTCAAAAGGTAAAAAGACAAGCTCATCTCAACAAACCTCTCTCAACTCATCTCATGATTCAGAAACAGAAGATGATGAAGAAGGAGATGATGATAGTGAGATGGATGATGAGCTAGCCTACATCTCAAGGAAGATCAGACGCATGTGGAGAGCTAGAGGGACTGGAAGAAAAATTTCCCTTCAAGAAGAGGAGAAATAAAATCTGACAAGAAGGGGAAATTCATTTGCTTTGAGTGCAAAAAGCCTAGACATATGAGATCTGAGTGTCCTCAGCTCAGAAGAGAAGTCAAGAAAAGCCTTGGGAAGAAGGCAATGATGGCCACCTGGGATGACACAGATGAAGAAGGAAGTCAAGATGGACAATCAACCAACCTATGTCTCATGGCTAATGGAGATTCATCAGATGAAAAGGTAACTGAATCTGACTCTGAATACTCTATTGATGAGCTTAAGTCTGCCTTTGAAAATCTCCTGTATGATTCAAATCTTCTTGACTCAAAGAGCTCATTACTTAAATCAGATTTAAATACAGCTCTTGAGAAAATCAAATTTCTTGAAAAAGAAAATGAGGATTTAAATCATAAAAACAATAGCCTCATGTTGTCTCACATGAGATTATCTGAACAAGTAACTAAGACTCAAGCTCTCAATGGGCAGGAACTAAAAAATCTATCAAATGAAAATCAGCAACTCAAACTACAAAATAGAATTCTCATAAATGATCTGGCTAAGTCTGTAAATGGAACAAAAACCTTGAGAGGCTCATTGGATCTCAAAAGGGTATTTTTGATAAATCTGGACTTGGTTATGAGAGATCTTCAAATGAAGTTGGTTCAAAGATTTTTTCATTCCTGCAAGAAAAAAAAAAGGAAAGATGCTCTTGTTGTAGTAAATATGGTCATAAAGCCACAGATTGTTACTTGAGACAAGTAGCATCTAAGAGAAAGGCAACTAACCATGAAGGACCCAGATATAAGTGGGTACCTAAAGATAAATCCCTTGTTTTGACAGATGTGCCTGGCAGCAGCAAAATCCAAGAAAGAATGGGTGCTGGACAGTGGATGCTCATGGTACATGACTGGGGACAAAAGCAAATTCCTGTCACTTGAAGAAAAGGACACTGGAGTTGTCTCTTTTGGAGACAACAGTAAAGCCCTGATCAAGGGTATAGGTAAAATTGGTAAGACTAACTCAGCTCAAATTGAGAATGTGTACTTTGTTGAAGGATTGAAACATAATTTGCTGAGTATCAGCCAACTATGTGATAATGGTTATCATGTTAATTTCCAACCTACTTTCTGTGAGATCATAGACTCCAAAACTGGAAAAATAATTTTCTCTGGAACAAGAAAGAAAAATCTTTAAATTTGACAAAGACATGAAGTGTGACTCTTGCATCAAAGCAAGCACAATAAATCAAGTTTCAAACCTAAGAACTGTGTCTCAACCACCAGACCACTTGAGATCCTTCACATTGACCTATTTGGACCAACTAAGACAGCAAGTCTCAGTGGTAAAAAGTATGGTTTTGTCATTGTGGATGATTTCTCAAGATACACCTGGGTTCTATTCCTATCTCAGAAAGATGAATCATATGACTCCTTCAAAACTTTTTGTAAAAAGATTCAGTCTGAGAAAGGATATGGAATTGGATCTGTTAGAAGTGACCATGGAGGAGAATTTGAAAATGCCAAGTTTAGAAAGTTCTTTGATAAAAATGGCATCTCTCACAACTTCTCTTGTCCAAGGACTCCTCAACAGAATGGTGTAGTTGAGAGAAAAACAGAACACTTCAAGAAATGGCTAGAACTTTGTTATGTGACTCTGGAATTGAAATGTACTTCTGGGCAGAAGCTGTCAATACTTCATGTTACATTTTGAACAGAGTCACTATAAGAAAGATCTTGAATAAGACACCATATGAGCTGTGGAAAGGTAGAAAGCCTTCAATTTCATACTTTCATATTTTTGGATGTGACTGCTATATTTTAAATACTAAAGATCAGTTGGGAAAATTTGACACCAAATCTGATAAAGGAATTTTCCTAGGATATTCACTAACATCTAAAGCTTATAGAGTATATAATCTAAGAACCAAAACTACTGAAGAATCTATGCATGTAGTTTTCAATGAAGTTCAGGGAAACTCTCAGAAAGAAGTTGATGAAGAAATAGAAGAGCTAATGAAAGATCTAAAAGTCTCAACTCAAGAAGCTGAAGAGAGACTCTCACCTGAACAGAAGATGGTAAGATCATCCCAGTCTGAACAAAGAAGAGAAGTTCAGCCAGAAGGAACATCTTATAGAAGCAACCAATCTGAAACATCTCATATTTTTCAAGAAGAAGATAAATCAGATGATCCAACCAGAGCTCTAGAAACAAGACCAGAAAATATTGAGATACAAAATGAGCATGCATCTCAACTACCCAGAAGCTGGAGACTTGTAAGGTCTCATCCAAGAGATCAAATAATTGGAGAGACTTCAGACAGAGTCAGAACCAGATCTTCTTTCAGAGACACTGAAAATCTGATGGCCCTTCTATCTAAAGTAGAGCCAAAGGATATACATGAAGCCTTAAATGATGAATCATGGATTAAGGCCATGGAAGAAGAACTAAATCAATTTGAGAAAAGCCAAGTCTGGAACCTGGTTCCCCCACCATCTCATCAAACCATAATTGGAACCAGATGGGTCTTCAGAAATAAGCTGAATGAAAAAGGTCAAGTCATGAGGAACAAAGCTAGACTGGTGGCACAAGGGTTTAATCAGCAAGAAGGAATAGATTATGATGAGACCTTTGCACCTGTAGCTAGACTTGAAGCCATCAGGATCCTATTAGCTTTTGCTGCATTCAAGGACTTCAAACTATACCAGATGGATGTAAAAAGTGCCTTTCTTAATGGAATCATAGAAGAAGAAGTCTATGTAAGACAACCCCCTGGATTTGAAGATCCTGATCATCCTGAATATGTGCTCAGACTATCCAAAGCTTTGTATGGTCTCAAGCAAGCTCCAAGAGCTTGGTATGACAGGTTAAGTTCTTTTCTAATTAAAAATGGCTTCATCAGAGGTAAAATTGACACTACACTTTTCAAAAAGGAAATTAGTCAAGACTTATTAATTGTTCAAATCTATGTTGATGACATTATCTTTGGTTCAACTAATGAGTCCTTGTGTCAAGAATTCTCAAGTCTCATGCAGGGAGAATTTGAGATGAGTATGATGGGTGAGCTGAGATTCTTCTTGGGACTTCAAATCAAACAATTGTCTAATGGAATCTTCATTAGTCAAGAAAAATAACAAGAGATCTGCTCAGCAAATTCAAAATGAGTGAGGCTAGACCAATGAAAACACCTATGCACCCCTCAACTCAGATTGATCAAGATGAAGCTGGAAAAGCTGTTTCAGACAAGCTTTACAGAGGTATGATTGGTCTCTTATGTACTTAACAGCCAGCAGACCAGATATTCAGTTTGCTGTAGGAATCTGTGCAAGGTACCAATCCAATCCTAAAGAATCTCATCTCACTGCTGTAAAAAGAATATTTAGATATTTAATTGGAACTGCTAATCTTGGCCTATGGTATGAGAAAGGAAAGAGTTTTGATCTCATAGGAATAGTGATGCTGATTTTGCTGGTGACAAGATGGATAGAAAGAGCACCAGTGGGTCTTGTCAATTCCTAGGGAAGTGCCTTATCTCCTGGTCATGCAAGAAGCAAAATACAATTGCCTTATCCACTACAGAGGCTGAGTATGTCTCAGCTGCTGCTTGCTGCACTCAAGTCCTATGGATCAAATCTCAACTACAAGACTATGCAGTGAGGTATTCCAAGATCCCTATTTACTGTGACAACACTAGTGCCATAAACCTTGCAAAGAATCCTGTGCATCATTCTAGGTCAAAACACATTGATATCAAACATCATTTTATAAGAGATCATGTGCAAAAAGGAAGTATTGAGCTAATCTTTGTGGATACCAAGAGTCAGCTGGCTGACATCTTTACAAAACCCTTGGTAGAAGAAAGATTCATTGAAAATCTAAAATTATTGAATATGTGTGTCTTGATTGAAAAATGATGAATTTAACATGGCTGAACACTGGATTGTATGATAAGAGTCTCACTACAGATAAGACTCAAGTGTCGTCTGTCAAGAGACGAGGCCTCAGACGCATCTGTCATCAGACGCGTCTCTTGGCTCATCTCAACTGACGTCTCATGAAATCATTGAAACGTTGCAATGAGCTGTTAGAAAATTAGAGCGTACTCAACGGTTAGTAACTGCCCACTACCTGGCAAACTAGCCGTTAGGCTATAAAAGGAGTGCCAACTACTCCCAACTGCCATAATAACTCCCCACTACGCGCAGTTATTACGTTCCCCTCCTTCTCTGTGTTCAGACTATTTAAGTCTCCTCTCACACTCCACTCTCACTTTCTCTTCTCTATCAAATGCGTATCAAATTTACTGCTCTAAAACTCCCATTCTCTGATAAATCATCATCTTCCTCATCACCTGACAAAATGTCTTCTGAAGAAGGATCTCCATCTCAAAGCATCCACTCCAGCCAGGAAACCCTATCCCGTTCACCATCTCCACAACCTAGCACTGAAACAAGCCTTCCCAATCCACCCAACCTACTCAACCTTCACCATCCTCAAAATCCACATCCTCCAAAAAGAGCACTCCCATTCTCCTAGAATGAAATCCCAGAGAATAGCCTCTCAAGTTACCCAGACTTCTGCTCCCAGATCCCCTGTTCATATAGACCTACACAGCCTGGCTCCTCAAAGAAAGGAAAGGAGAAAGCTGCTGAAGGAAAGAAGATCTCTTTCCAGTCTGATCTATTCTCAAGTCCTGAGATAGAAGAGAAATTCACCAAGAGATTTTCTGAAAAGAAAATCATAGTTGGAAGAGTCATCTCCTCTCAAGAGCTGAGAGATGAAGGATGGGACATGAGTCCCTACTTGAAGAAACAGGGATGGCAGGACTATCTGACCATGACAGATACTGTCTTCTCAAAAATGACTAGAGCCTTCTACGCAGCATGCTACAAGGCAAAGGGTTCCACACAAGAACAGCCCCACATCATCTCTGACATCAAGGGAGTTCACATAGAATTGACAGAAGAGATACTAGGCACCATCATCCAAGCACCTGTAACTGGAAACAGGTTGTACAATGAGGAGCATTGGTGGAATAATGTTGGAATCCCCTCTGCCAACGTGGGCACATCTCTCTTCAAGGGAGGTCTCATTACAGATGCTGCTTCATCTCTCAACCCCTTTGGAAAATTTCTGTTTCATTTGGTGGTTAAATGCATCATGCCAAGGGCTGGCACATTCAACAAAGTCTATCACCAAGACCTGATGGTGATGTATCATCTCAAGCATGGCATTCCCCTGAATCTTCCATTCCTGATTCTTAGGCATATGGAGCATGCTTTTCACAACTCCAAAATCAATGCCTCTCTTCCCTTTGGAATGCTCATTACCAGAATCCTGAGGCACTTCAAAGTTGATCTCAGTAGCTGTGACAAGTCTGAAGAGAGACCAGGCTATGTTGGCAAGACAAACCTGAAATCTCTTGGCTTAGATGGTAAGAATACCTCTTCCTACTTTTCCTTTATCTGATCCTTCTCCTGCTGTACCTACCACAACACAGGCTTCCCCATCATCCAAAATGTCAGAGGCCAAAAAGAAAAAGAAGAAGAAAGTCTCCAAGGAAGCTGCTGAGGGATCTCAAGAAGGTTCAGAGATCCCTGTTACAGAGAAGAAAAGAAAAGCACAACCATCTGCTTCCACAGAGACTGAGCAAAAGAAAAAGAAGAAGAAGAAGTCAAAGGTTGAGTCTACCAACCAATCTGAGCCTACACCTGCAGAAGATGAGCCCCATCTTCAGCAAGACACTGAACTAGAAGTGATCCACAATGAAGAGGAAATGACCAGACCTCAAGAGGAATTGGCTAGAACTGAGGAAGAAGTGCCTATGACTGAAGAAGAAGAACCAATAGCTGAGCAAGTTCACCAGTCACCCCATCAATCCCCACCTCATGAGGTATCTCCATCAAACGTCTCTCCCATGGGAATGGTTGCTGCTGAGACTTTGGTGAGCATTGAAAAGGAAACAGCTCCTCCTAGTCATGAGACTCCTCCAGAGCTACAAACTGCAGAGTTTGAGCATGGTGATGTTCAGACCTCTAAACAAGCTACACCAGTAAGAGCTGAACCATCTCATTCTTTCCAAACTTCATTTCCCACTCCTGGCAGATTCTTTGTTGAGACTATCTTATTCAACTCACCACAGCCTAAATATGATCAATCTGCCCCATCTGCTGCACAACCCAAACCAGCTGATCCACCATCATCTGAACCATCCATCCCAACACACCTCTCCAATTCCATCAACACTTTTCTGAACCAACTCCATGAGGAACAACAACAATATCAGCAGGATCTCAATACCAGACTTGAGCAAAACCAGAAGAAGATCTTGAAGAAGCTAAAGCACCACAAGAAGAGGCAAGATGCTTTGTTTGCTGCATTTGACACTGTTCTTCAAGCTATGCATGCAACAAATGAGTTTCACAAGAAGATGAATCTTCATCTTTCCAATCTGCCTCCATTGCCTGAATTCCCACAGACTGTGCTGCGACCATCTGGCCCTGGCTCTGACTCATCCTCTTCCCACTCATCCTAGCTTGGCTAGTTTTCCTTATTTGATAATGTCAAAAGGGGGAGAGTAGGTTAGATATATCTAATGAGAGTCTTAGTTAGGATTTATTTCAGCTTAATGTTTGTGAGGATTTGATCTGCTTGATAGCTAGAGATGTAGTTGGCATCTTTTCAGCTTTTTGATAAGATGCAGTGGCATCTTTTGTTTTGTAATCCTCTTATATTTTGATTAAATGAAAATGACTCTCTGAATGATTGCAGTATATTTCTGTGTGACTTTCTTAACTCTTGTTCAACATCTCATCTCAATACTAAAGTCTTAAAACAAAAAACTGTTCTATAGCTCAGGGGGAGCTTTCCTCTTTAATTATTTTTTTTTAAGAGAGATTGCACATCTCAGGGGGAGTTAAGAATATATATGAATCATCCTATTCTAATCTCATCAGATATTTTAACTTACAGTTTGCCATCATCAAAAAAGGGGGAGATTGTTGAGACAAGTTCACCCCCGTGGTTTTTAATATGACAAACTGATTAAGTTCAAATATACATATGAGATGCATCTTGTGTTACTAACTGTTGTTTAAGTGTGGCAGAGATTCTGTGTATCTAAACAAATGCAGGAATACTTAGATCATAAATAACACAAGTAACAGATGCAAGTTCAGCTCGAGAAGCAAGCTAAGAACAGATGCAAGCTCAGCTTGAGATGCAAAGCCAAGGTCAGACACATAATCAGCATTAAGATGCTAACACAGCTTGAGATGCAAGCCTCTATGTTCAGATGATATTCTAAGGAAAAAGAGACCCCAGCATTAAACTAAAGAGACTCAAGAACAACTTGAGATGCAAGCTATGAACAGATGCTAGTTCAGCTTGAGATGCAAGGTCAGCTTGAGACGCTGTCTCAAGGTCAGACGAAGCAAGAGGGGATCTCATCAGAGATGCAAGTAAATCATAACAGAATCTGGACAGAAGCAAGACTGCACACTCAATGCTAGGAGACAGCAAGTAGAGTCAGCACAAAGTCAAGCAAGGACACAAGGACACTGACACAGTACCTTAGTCTGAAAAGCTGCTGACTGCCTACTGAAAAGACTGCACCTGATGCTATGAGCTCTAACAGATTGCAACGGCCACATAACGGCTAGTTTCTCATCTGATGATATAAAAGAGACAAGAACAAATGCTGAGAGTGAGAGAGACTGCCTACACTTCTGTGAAATCATTCAGCATCTTATCACATCTCAACCAACATCTCAAGTACACACATCAGTTATCTGTGAACAGATTCAGCACATCTTGAGATTTACTATTGTCTCTTTCATCTCTCTTCAGTATATCATTTCAATACTGTAACTTAAGAAGAGAGTTTCCCTAGCTTACCAATTTCCATATCCATACTGTGTATGCTGTAAGCTAGATCCATCATTTTCACCTACTGTAACCTGTCTCATCTAAGATAGGAAGGTTCCTAGTCTTGGAGTGAGGTGTTTGCGTCCTGGAGAGGCTGTAAGAATACTTGTGGCTCAGCTAAGATAGGAGTGCCTAGGCTTAGTGTGAGTGAGACGTCCTGAAGAGGCTGTAAGAATACTTGTATTGACTGGTTTGTCAATAGTGGAAAATCTCACTTGTTGTGAGGACTGGATGTAGCCCAAGGAGTGGGTGAACCAGGATAAGATCTCTGCCTACTGTCTCTTACTCTATCTATTTATTACTTGCTTTGAATTAACCTAAAGCTATCTGTTAATTACAAGGATAAGTACATTAACAAGCAAGATAAAGAATCTAAGTTGAAGCATAAGAACTAGTACTAAAATTGAATTAACTCTATCCTGTCTTAACAGAGACTCCAAGTTAGCAAACTTGAGAGCACATCTCAACATTCAATTTTAGTGTGGATTTGCAGGAACAGATTTGAAAAGTCTCTATTCAACCCCCCCTTCTAGAGATCTTCAGCCAACTTCAGGTCTATCATATAAAAATGATCTGCTTCATAGAATGCTTAGAAGGATATTGAATTTTATGATGATGAGTATTTTGATGATTTTATTAAGAATTAAAATGAAATATTGAATACAAGTTAAGTAGTTATTGTGTTTTAAAAACTTTAATCTGTACAACCCTTTTTTATCTATTGTTTGTTCATTTTTATTATGTTTTATGAATATTAAATTGATTTTTTTACCTATTTATTATTATAGAAAAGAAAAAATTTTGTATGAAAATTAATCACTAGTTGTAATTAGTAAAGGGTATATGATATTGTGATTTTTGGGTGAATTGAAATATCAATAAGAAGAGATTTACATAAATATGCATTATATATACCAATATGTAGACTGGTGCAAAATCCATTTATGATAGATTTCATGATATGATAAGCATTGTATTAATTGACAATAGGGGAGACACAACTCTCCAAGTGGTTGTTAAAACAAAAAAGACAATACTTTCATTGTATAGTTGAATTCATCCAAAACAAATGATCTAAGAAAACTTGGTAATAAAAAACAAAGTATACATCCTTCTGGCATAACTCAATTTAAGTTGTCAATACAAAGAGCTTCATTGGGTATGACTATTTTCTTCAAATTATGAGGAAAAGAATGATCCTTGAGACCCTAACTATGATGTGATGCTTCATTTTTCTGTTGTATGTTGCAAATTCAAAGTGATTCGTAATGATCAAGGTCTATCATATAAAAATGCTCTGCTTCATAGAATGCTTAGAAGGATATTGAATTTTATGATGATGAGTATTTTGATGATATTTATTTAGAATTAAAAATTAAATATTGCATACAAGTTAAGTAGTTATTGTGTTTTAAAAACATTAATCTGTGTAACCCTTTTTTATCTATTGTTTGTTCATTTTTATTGTGTTTTATAAATATTAAATTGATTTTTTTACCTATTTATTGTTATAAAAAGAAAATATTTTTGTTCGAAAATTAATCACTAGTTGTAATTAGTAAAGGGTATATGATATTGTGATTTTCGGGTGAATTGAAATATCAATAAGAAGATTTACATAAATATGCATTATATACCAATATGTAGAATGGTGCAGAATCCATTTATGATAGATTTCATGATATGATAAGCATTGTATTAATTGACAACAGGGTAGACACAACTCTCCAAGTGGTTGTTAAAACAAAAAAGACAATACTTTCATCGTATAGTTGGATTCATCCAAAACAAATGATCTAAGAAAACTTGGAAATAAAAAACAAAGTATACAACCTTTTGGCATAACTCAATTTAAGTTGTCAATACAATGAGCTTCAATGGGTATGGCTATTTTCTTCAAATTATGGGAAAAAGATTGATCCCTGAGACCCTAACTATGATGTGATGCTTCATTTTTATGTTGTATGTTGCAAATACAAAGTGATTCATAGTGATCAAGGTCTATCATATAAAAATGCTCTGATTCATAGAATGCTTAGAAGGATATTGAATTTATGATGATGAGTATTTTGATGATATTTATTAAGAATTAAAAATTAAATATTGCATACAAGTTAAGTAGTTATTGTGTTTTAAAAACTTTAATCTGTGTAACCCTTTTTTATCTATTGTTTGTTCATTTTTATTGTGTTTTATGAATATTAAATTGATTTTTTACCTATTTATTATCATAAAAATAAATATTTTTGCATGAAAATTAATAACTAGTTGTAATTAGAAAAGGGTATATGATATTGTGATTTTAGGGTGAATTGAAATTTCAATGAAGAAGATTTACATAAATATGCATTATATATACCAATATGTAGAATGGTGCAGAATCCATTTATGATAGATTTCTTGATATGATAAGCATTGTATTAATTGACAACAGGGGAGACACAACTCTCCAAGTGGTTGGTAACAAAAAAAGACTTTAATCTGTGTAACTGTAGTTATTGAATTAAAAATGAAATATTGCATACAAGTTAAGTAGTTATTGTGTTTTAAAAACTTTAATCTGTGTAACTGTAACATCCCGCAAATTAGGATCTTCAATAATTCATTAGGTTTCAAACATATAATTATGTGTTAGTAATTAAGGAAAGGTAAGTTGAGGGATTAGGGGTTAAAACTTAACTATAAAACCAAGTTTGGGACTTTGTTTAAGTAAAATTGGTAAGTTTGGGTTTCTGGTAATCGATTACAGAGAATTTGTAATCGATTACATGAGAGCAGTATTTTATGTAATCGATTACTTACAGGGTTGTAATCGATTACCTGAGGACTGAGTTTTTAGTAATCAATTACCAGGGGTGCAATCGATTACCAGATTCCCAGAATTGCTTTCCAGTGTAAAATTTTACCTCTGGTAATCGATTACAACATTACCGTAATCGATTACCAGCTGTTCTATATAAAAGGCCAGACATGCAATTTTCAGAACTCACCATTTTTCTTTCTCCCCTCCTTCAACCCTAGAGAGAGAAAGTGCGAATCCTAGAGAGAGGAAGTCATTTTGGAGCTTTGAAGGGAGATTAAAGCTTGAATCACCGATTGAATCACTTCAAGTCCTCATTTTCTCTCTTGATTTCCTAAGATTGGTGAGTACAACTCACTTTTTAGAGTAGAAACTATTGGTCTCATTGCATGTTCCCACCCCCTTTCTCTTCCCCTTCTTGATGCTGGTTAAATGATGTTTGAATTGATAATTTCTTGTTGTTTGGCTTGATTATTGATAGTTTGAGCATATGAGTATAGAATCGAGCGTCGCAATCCTTAGTTTCGAAGTTATCGAAACTATCGAAACCCCTCGATTGTAGCTCATATGATTATTCTATCCGGTTATAATTCCTTGTGTAGTACTACTTATGGATTGAAATGGCTAGTTTGATGTTTGGATTGGAAATTGAGATGTATGTTTGTAGAAACGAACTTTCGAAACACTCGAGATTTACGAACTGTTGTTATGCTCAATGTATGATCCCAACTCCTTGATCTCCCTTTCCATTTAGTTATTTTGTATGATTTAGTAACGTTTGTTTAAGATTGGGTGATTGGTAGTAAGTTTTGCACTGAAAACCTTAGAATGTCATTTATTGATTCATTGAGATTATATGCATTTGAGTAATATCATCCAGTTTCGACCGTGAGTTAATTAAGCCAACCTTTGTGCTGTGAGTTAAAAATCAAGCAAGTAAGTAAGTAAAACACGACTTCAGTCCAGTTTGGGTGAGATTCGTCCCTGGGAAAGCCGGTTCCCGTAGTCTGAGCTCAGGTCTAACTCTAGAAAGTGATAAGATCATGCCTGCTGGGCACAACAGTGAGTGCATCATGAGCATTATGTCTTGCATTACTCAGCAAATCATGTTAAATGAATTACTTATTGCTCCTAGTTTATTATTAATCATTGGTAACCATGCTTTATGTAATTGGATTTATGAGTGAGTAAGATATGAAGTTCATTGAGTTGTGAAGTTGTCATTGATATCTGCTCCCTGCTTTCATGCATGCGGTTGTATTCACTGAGATTATTATCTCACCCCACGTTTTGGGGACATATTTTAGTGGTGCAGGCACCTTCGGTGAGGTTGAGGCAGTTCAGGTGTGGGTGGAGCTGAGTCTTATTTCAGCAAGAGATTAGTTTAATAGGAGTAGTTATTGGAGTATTTGTATTTGTTAATTGGCTATTTACTGAATTGTATTGATGTAGATTGTATAAGTGTAAATATTTCTGAATTGGCCACTGAGGCCTAGTTTTAATGTTATGATATGCATGTTGTTAAACTGTACTGGCTTTTACTGATTTTCAGGTTAAGCTGAATTTGGTAATTGTCCAGTATTAAGGGAGACTCTGCCGGATTTCTGGTATGAGTTCATTGAATCACACTTCTCTAAGTGTGGATTCTTCCCTGAACTTAAGTAGGTTTCATACTTATTTAAGATCTTTAACGTTTGTCTTGTTTTGGCTTAAGCTAATCGTTGGAAAGTTTAAGCAAATATATGACGATATCGGAAATTTAACGAAATGATTTCAAGGAGTTCAGGAATAGTGTCTCCTACGGGCATTATTTCTGAGTCCAGAAATTAGGGCGTTACATGCACCATTCTACATATTGGTATATATAATGCATATTTATAAATATTCTTCATTGAAATTTCAATTCACCCAAAATCACAATATCATATACCCTTTACTAATTACAACTAATGATTAATTTTCATACAAAAATATTGTCTTTTTTATGATAATAAATAGGTAAAAAAAATCAATTTAATATTCATAAAACAAAATAAAAATGAGAAAACAATAGATAAAAAGGGTTACACAGATTAAAGTTTTTAAAATACAATAACTACTTAACTTGTATGCAATATTTCATTTTTAATTCTTAATAAATATCATCAAAATACTAATCATCATAAAATTCAATATCCTTCTAAGCATTCTAAGAAGCAGAGCATTTTTATATGATAGACCTTGATCACTATGAATCATTTTGTATTTGCAACATACAACAGAAAAATGAAGCATCACATCATAGTTAGGGTTTCAGGATCATTCTTTTTCCTCATAATTTGAAGAAAATAGTCATACCCATTGAAGCTCTTTGTATTGACAACTTAAATTGAGTTATGCCAAAAGGATGTATACTTTGTTTTTTATTACCAAGTTTTCTTAGATCATTTGTTTTGGATGAATCCAACTATACGATGAAAGTATTGTCTTTTTTGTTTTAACAACCACTTGGAGAGTTGTCTCTCCCCTGTTATCAATTAATACAATGCTTATCATATCATGAAATCTATCATAAATGGATTCTGCACCATTCTACATATTGGTATATATAATGCATATTTATGTAAATCTTCTTCATTGATATTTCAATTCACCCGAAAATCACAATATCATATACCCTTTACTAATTACAACTAGTGATTAATTTTCATACAAAAATATTTTCTTTTTTTAAGATAATGAATAGGTAAAAAAATCAATTTAATATTCATAAGACACAATAAAAATGAACAAACAATAGATAAAAAAAGGTTACACAGATTAAAGTTTTTAAAACACAATAACTACTTAACTTGTATGCAATATTTCATTTTTAATTACCAACGGGTGTTGGTTCAAGTGGTACTTGCTTGTTTCCCCTAAAGCAAGGTCTCGAGTTCGAGTCTTGTGGATGGAAAAAATCCCCGCTGGTAGAACTAGCCCCACCATGATGTGGATGTTCCTGACTCGAACAGGATTGCCTCCCGTGGAGGATACTTGTGGTTTAACCAAAAAAATTTCATTTTTAATTCTTAATAAATATCATCAAAATATTCATCATCATAAAATTCTATATCCTTCTAAGCATTCTATGAAGCAAAGCATTTTTATAGAATAGACCTTGATCACTTTGAATCACTTTGTATTTGCAATATACAACAGAAAAAATGAAGCATCACATCATAGTTAGGGTCTCAGGGATCATTCTTTTTCCTCATAATTTGAAGAAAGTAGTCATACCCATTGAAACTCTTTGTATTGACAACTTAAATTGAGTTATGCCAAAAGATTGTATATTTTGTTTTTATTTCTATGTTTTCTTAGATAATTTGTTTTGGATGAATCCAACTATACGATGAAAGTATTGTCTTTCTTGTTTTAACAACCACTTGGAGAGTTGTGTCTCCCCTGTTGTCAATTAATATAATGCTTATCATATAAAGAAATCTATCATAAATGGATTCTGCACCATTCTACATATTGGTATATATAGTTCATATTTATGTGAATCTTCTTCATTGATATTTCAATTCACCCAAAAATCACAATATCATATACCCTTTACTAATTACAACTAGTGATTAATTTTCATAAAAAAATATTTTCTTTTTTATGATAACAAATAGGTAAAAAAATCAATTCAATATTCATAAAACACAATAAAAATGAACCAACAATAGATAAAAAAGGGTTACGCAGATTAAAGTTTTTAAAACACAATAACTACTTAACTTGTATGCAATATTTCATTTTTAATTCTTAATAAATATCATCAAAATACTCATCATCATAAAATTCAATATCCTTCTAAGCATTCTATGAAGCAGAGCATTTTTATATGATAGATGCAACACCCTCATCCCATGACGGGTATTACACGACTAACTCGATCGCTCGATCGATTTGTTAAATTATCTCTTAATTAAAATGAGGAAAGTTGGTAATTGTTTTTTTGTAAAGCATATTATTAAATTATGTACGGAATAAGACAAGAAGAAGTACATTGGTATTAAGCATATCATTTCGTTACTTTTCAAAATTACAATGGACATGACGTACATCTAGGATGGGATTCTAACATACTACACATCACATAAGCAGTGAATCCTCTATTTGACTACACCCCTTAAACACTACCATTGGCTTAAATGGGATCCGGTTCGACCTGAACACCACGCCCTTCTTCATAACAACGCGCATCCTTCCAGAGTCCATGCCCTTTTAGGTGCCAAAATAATAACAGACAATAAAAGAAAGACAAGGGGGTGAGAACACTTTACATGAACTCACTTAACGCAGGATATGATAACTAAAGCAGACAGACGCGGAAATTCACACAATTCTCACAACAATAAATCCAATCATTCACCAGGGTTGGGTTAATCCACACGGCCTGATTTCACAAGGAGAACCAACTCCCGATTTGGGTTAATCCACATTCTCTCACCAGGCTTCTCAAGTCTTATGCAGAAAGAGCGTGTTGGTTATAAGCTTTTAAGGGGATTTGTACTAATGTTTTTCTTTAACTCAATGATCACTTTCACTTTAGTGCTATAGCTTACTAAGACTTATGATTGTGTCTTATGAATAGTATTACCCATCTTAATTCGTCTAGCATGTCTAATTAGGACTAGGTTTATTCTTTAATCGTGACTAATCTTCCTTAATTGTACTATAATTAACCCTAATTCTCCTTAATTAAGTCTTAATCTTTACTTAAGATCCTAATTAATTCCTAATTATCCCTTAATCTTGGATTAAGCTTTTAATTATATTTGATTAAGGTTAATCACAATTAATTAGTTCTTAATCATCATTAAGTCTTAATCACTTAATTAATACTTCATTAGGGTTAATTTACTTTAACCGTAATTAATTATCCTTTACTTGATTAACTTAAGTAGTTTGGATTAATCAACTTAGACAAATTGGATTTAGTTAAGCCTACTAATTAATTCCTAAGTCTTGCTAGGTTGGATTAGAGTTGTAGCCCAACTCCAATCTAAGCCCAAGTTCATGAATTGTTTTTGGTTGACTCTTGATGAGTCCTTTGACTTTTTTGAAGGTTTTGAGCCTAAACCAAAGGCCCAAAGGTTAGGTAACTCTTAGGAGTCCATTTTTACACATTCTCATTCAAAATTAAGGTTTTTAGAGTGACTTTTATTTAGGGGAATTTTGCACCCGAATTTAATAATTAGAGTTTTCCAAACATTCATTTCTATTTGAATTAGTTGTCACTTTAATTGGTCACACTTTTTAGCTTATTGGGCCACTAGGGCCCAAAACACCTTAACCATGTTCTCTTGATCAATTCAAGATCAAACCAAGTTCTTTCATGAGTTTCTCATGAATGTGTTCAAGAACACCAAGAACACATGATGAACACTATGAATGTTCATCAAGAACATAAAAAATCCCACAATCTCAAACATAATCATCCAAAAGCATTTAAATCAAGCAATATACCCAATTATCAATAAAACCCTAATATACAACTACTGTGCAGACTAAATATCTCCCAACACAGATTTCATATCAACGATCCAACCGTTCAAAATGAACTATATGTTCTGAACCAGACACCAAATTATCAGCCCGATCCAACGGTGAACGAATCTACGGTCTCCGTTTTACAGTCGCAGCTTCATGCAAAAACGGAAAATTTTCTTTTCCAAGCATTTTCATAACTTGCATGCATCCAAAACCATCAAACAAGCACATTTCAAGCATCATAGAAATTTTTTAAAACACACATACTAACCACATGCAAACAGCCGAACCATTTCCCCAAGGAAATAGGTTCCAAGAATTCATTTTTACAAAAGAAAAAGGGGTAGGGACAAGGATCAAGGGCAATCCTTAACTCTAGTCACCAATCCTACTAGAGTTCAAGGTTCTCCCCCCCTTACCTAAAGAAATTCCCCAAAAATTTGGTGCAGCAACAGCTCCAAAATCCGTCCTTTGATCACTTGAGCAAGAGTTTACAAGGCTTGGAGGCTTGGTGTTTAAGCTTTGGTTAAAAAATGGAACCTTGGCTGGAAAGTGTTTGATGGAATGGAAGATTTTCTTGAGAGAAAAGAGGGAGGGGCTTCATGGCTGTTTTGGAGAGGAAAAAGAAATGAGACAAAAGTTTCAAAGCTTTGCATGTGATGGAAAGAAAGAATAATGATTTTTGGTATTTTAATGCCTTAATTTTCCTATGCATGACACTTGTCTTCGAGGTAAGAAAGGGAGAAACAAGTGTCCTCCATACAACCCACCTATGCATGCACGAATTGCATGAGAAGGAAAGGAAAGGGTTGTGCAATTTTTTCTGGCCTGGATCAAGTATTCGGGCCCGACTCCAAGAAAGCGGAGGTAAAATGGGAATTTCGCACCAAAATTCCCAAAATTTCTAGAAAACTTCCTATAATTGTTCTATCCTACTTTAAGCCTAAAAATGTATTATAACTCTTTCCTCACTTAAACTCTCTTGTTTCCCAATTTTCCCAGTTTTTGCACACAACAATTAATTTTTTTATAAGAATAAGCAGAGACCTAGAGGTCTTAGCAAACCTGTTTAAAAGCTTGATTACTTGGTTCATTCTTCGATTCGACTGACTTTTAATGGTAGAAACTATCATGGGGAAAGAAGAGAGATCTAAGGATAAGGATTAGGATAATTCAGCTCACAAGGAAGAAACACATGCATATCTAAGTGCCTTATATACATACCTATCTATTTAGATTTTTAAATAATTAACACTCAAATACAACTTCTATATTCTTTCTCAAACTCAAAACTCAATTCAATTCCAAACAATAAGCATGCTACAAACTACTACATACAAGTAGGAAGTAAAGCTTATCATGCCAAGGTCACACAAAACAACATGAAGCAATCACTTGCCACCAGCTCATCAATCCAAACAAAATCTTGAAAAGAATTACTCAATTCAAACACATGGGTTCTACTCAAGACATCAACAAGAAGACAAAACCCAATAGACGACATGACTCCATCTCTTTAATTACTCACGTTCATCATACAAATGACCAAGACATCTTTTCTTGCCTCCACAACTACTAAAGCTGAGATTATAAGCCTTGTGTCCTCAAAATTCACGACTACAAGTTGTCACACTTCCTCCTAATCTGAACAGGCCATTGGGGTGGCCAGCCCAACTGTCCTGTGCCAGAGTAGTTAGAAGCACATCAGCCTTGCCAGACTTCAAGACACCTAAACCGGATCAAACTAGACTCGATACGACCATTAGACCCAAACTTCACAGTCCGGTTGGACCGAACTGCTCTGATACCACTAAATGCAACACCCTCATCCCATGACGGGTATACACAACTAACTCGATCGCGATTTGGTAAATTATCTCTTAATAAAAATGAGGAAAGTTGGTAATTGTTTTTTTTTGTAAAGCATATTATTAAATTATGTTCGGGATAAGACACGAAGAAGTACATTGGTATTAAACATATCATTTCGTTACTATTCAAAATTACAATGGACATGACGTACATCTAGGATGGGATTCTAACATACTACATCACATAAGCAGTGAATCCTCTATTTGACTACACCCTTAAACACTACCATTGACTTAAACGAGATCCGGTTTGACCTGAACACCACGCCATTCTTCATAACAACGTGCATCCTTCCAGAGTCCATGCCTTTTTAGGTGCCAAAATAATAACAGACAACAAAAGAAAGACAAGGGGGTGAGAACACTTTACATGAACTCACTTAACGCAGGATATGATAACTAAAGCAGACAGATGCGGAAATTCACACAATTCTCACAACAATAAATCCAATCATTCACATAGAAGGTCACAACGTCATAAAATGATGTGATATGCTCATGCAATGCAAACAACCACGTCATTCACCATGGAATCTCAAGCAACTACTATGTACCATGCAATGCATGAGGGCCGAGGGAAAATCACCACCACAGTGCACACAGCAACTGCCCGACCATATATGCACAACGTATCAGGAGTTAGAGTCTGTACTAGCGCGGTACTTATATTTTTTTGGCCAATTTTATCCGTCTTCCAGACAATCTCTACTGACCCCGAAACCTTGAGAGTGACAGGATAGTCAAGCCTGATCTCCTTCATACTCAACAGTAGGGTGCGAGCCTACGTCACCTGAGCCTTTCTGGAACCTGACTATCCTCAGGGCTGACATCCCCCCTCGACGACCCGCTGGCGTTCTTTGCAAAACCCAATGCACCCGTCCCAACCAGTTTCCCACTGTACCGAGTGTCACTGCCATATAGGTCGTAAGGTTTTCAACCTTGAACATCACCAATGCTTTATGATGCATGTCACACAATCAATGCTTTTTCAGCGTACACCTCCTTACAAGCAAAGTCCATTGAATCATTCAACGTTAGCACTCCCCGTGGTACGACCCGATTCAATGTCTTTCCTTCACAATGAGATCCAAACAATGCTTTCTCAACTTACTCATCCTTATAGGCAAAGCCCATTGAATCATTCAACGTCACCACTCCCCGTGGTACGACCCGATTCAATGTCTTTCCTTCACAAGGAGAACCAAACCCCGATTTGGGTTAATCCACACTCTCTCACCAAGCTTCTCAAGTCTTATGCAGAAAGAGCGTGTTTGTTATAAGCTTTTAAGGGGATTTGTACTAATGTTTTTTTTTAACTCAATGATCACTTTCACTTTAGTCCTATAGCTTACTAAGACTTATGATTGTGTCTTATGAATAGTGTTACCCATCTTAATTCATCTAGCATGTCTAATTAGGACTAGGTTTATTCTTTAATCATGACTAATCTTCCTTAATTGTACTATAATTAACCCTAATTCTCCTTAATTAAGTCTTAATCTTTACTTAAGATCCTAATTAATTCCTAATTATCCCTTAATCTCTTCCTTAATCTTGGATTAATCTTTTAATTATATTTGATTAAGGTTAATCATAATTAATTAGTTCTTAATCATCATTAAGTCTTAATCACTTAATTAATACTTCATTAGGGTTAATTTACTTTAACCTTAATTAATTATCCTTTACTTGATTAACTTAAGTAGTTTGGATTAATCAACTTAGAAAAATTGGATTTAGTTAAGCCTACTAATTAATTCCTATGTCTTGTTAGGTTGGATTAGAGTTGTAGCCCAACTCCAATCTAAGCCCAAGTTCATGAATTGTTTTTGGTTGACTCTTATGATGAGTCCTTTGACTTTTTTGAAGATTTTGGGCCTAAACCAAAGGCCAAAGGTTAGGTAACTCTTAGGAGTTCATTTTTACACATTCTCATTCAAAATTAAGGTTTTTAGAGTGACTTTTGTAACATCCCGCAAATTAGGAACTCTAATAATTCATTAGGTTAGAAACAGAAAATTATGTGTTAGTAACTAAGGAAAGGTAAGTTGAGGAATTAGGGGTTAAAACTTAGCTATAAAACCAAGTTTAGGACTTTGTCTAAGTAAAATTAGTAAGTTGGGGGTGCTGGTAATCGATTACAGAGAGTTTGTAATCGATTACCTGAGAGCAGTATTTGTGGTAATCGATTACTCACAGTCTGTAATCGATTACCCGAGAGCGAAGTTTTTGGTAATCGATTACACATATTCCTAGAAAGTGTATTTTTAGCCTCTGGTAATCGATTACAATATGCCTTTAATCGGTTACCATCGCTCCAGTATATAAGGTCGAGTGCAGAATCAGTTTTGTATGCGATGGTTTTTCCAACCTAGAGAGAGAGGAAATTCTAGTTTGAGAAAGCTTGGATTAAGGCTTGGAGGAGGGGTTTGAAGCTAGAAAACATCAAGGGCACATCTCTATTCATCATCCCTCTCTTGATTCTCAAGAATTGGTGAGTAAAGTTCACACACACACACTCCCTTGTAATTTTGAGTTTTCCCCAATGTATGAACCCTACTCTCTAATCCCCTTTCTATTTGAGTATTGTGGTTAGAATAGTAATGTTTGCATGAGATTGAGTAGTTGTTGTTAGATTTTCATTGAAAACCTTAGGGTAGCGAGATTTACGAAACTAGCGAAATTGACAAAAATGTCGAATTGCTCAATGTATGAACCCCACCCCTTTAATCCCCTTTCTATATGATTATATTGATTGAAATTGTGATGTTTGCATTGAATGGAATAATTGATGTTAGGAATTTCTTTAAAAGATTTTTTATTGCTTGTGGGCGTATGCGCTGTGATCAGTTGTGGGAGTATGCTTTGACATCAGTTGTGGGATTATGCTCCGATATCAGTTGGGGAGTATGCTCCGATATCAGTTGTGGGAGTATGCTCCGAGATCAGTTGTGGGAGTATGCTCCGAGTTCATTCAGTTGAGGGCGTAAGCGCCACAGCCCGTCGACTGGGTTATGTCGATTATGTGTCTTTATGTTTAAGTTTTCTATCCTGTTAAGTTACTAAGTGTTGAACTAAATTATATAAGGGCCAATTAAGTTAATCAGGACATTTTGGTTCAAGTGATTAGAATAGTTGGGCATGCCTTATGAATTGTACTATGTGTTGCATTGCATATGACTGTTTCCACTCACTGCATGTTGCATTCTTTACTCGCTGAGACTGTAGTCTCACCCCACGTTTCGGGGATATACTCTAGTTTGTGCAGGGAAATCCCAGGTTAAGTTGAAGGAGTGAATGGAACTTTGGAGAGGAACTCTACTCTTAACGAGAATAAATGCTTAGTAGAAGTAGTTTCTTTTGATAATGATAGTTAAATGAATTTTCATTGTATTCGAATCATGTTTAGTCACAGAGGCTTAGTCATTGATATTAATTGTATTCGAGATATTCATGTATATAATTAGTACCAGCTTAAGCAAATCGTTGGATAGCCTAAGCGATTGTTTGACGATATCGAAATCGAAGCGAAATAATTTCAGAAATTCAGGAATAGTGTCTCCAGCGGGCACTATTTAAGAGTTTAGAAATTAGGACGTTACATTTTGGTATCAGAGCAGTTTAATCCATTGGACTGTGGTTAGGATAGTTGCCCGTGACTTACTATGATCTTCTAATATGTGTACTCATTATAGGAACTGATCACTCTTATGATGTGTGATGTATATGGAGATCATGGTCAGTTATGTGAGTAGGATACTTTGGTCAGGAAGTTAGGATACTTCCTTAACAAAGTTAGAGTCACCCATTCTTGTGTTAGGAAGAGAGTAACCTAGGTTTAATCCTAAGAACAGTATCCTCACCGTAGAAGCTTTATAGAATGTGACCCTGAAGCTCTAAGTGGATATAGGTACCCTGAGTAAGTTAGTTAAGATAGATTCATCATTTTTTTTCTGGAAGATGGTTGTTGATGGACTTATGATGTAGTTTTGATTGTGTAACTGTATGATTTGTATGTGCTGTGTAATTTGCTATCATTTTGTGACATTAGTTTGTATGAGTAATTTCATGACATTTTGTTTATAGTGTAAGTGCTTATTAGGTAGTAAATTACAGTCAAAGTTTCATTAGATGCAAACACTTGTTAAGGTCACACTAGAGGGAATTGTAGAAACACAGGGAAACACTAGAAGGGGGGTTGAATAGTGTTTCTTAATATTTTATGGAAGCTTTTCGCAAACAGTGAGTTTTAAAACGTTTCAGACATGTTTAAGGTGCTGTCTGAAGTTTCTTAAGACGGCTTCTGAAAATGTCTTTTGAAAGGTTTCTTGCTTTTGAAATATCAGAACAGTTTTTCAACACCCTTTAATTAGAATAAATAAATTTACAAGAGATAAGGGTAAGAAAACTTAGCCATGAAATTTATCCTGGTTCACTCACTACCACTGTGAGCTACGTCCAGTCCCAATGCCAACTAGCACTTGGATTTTCTCTTAATCTTTACCAAGATTACAAATATTATTTTACAGACAAGCCTCTCCAGGCTCAACAACCAAGTATTCTTTTACAAACAAGCCTCTCCAGGCTCAACAACCAAGTATTCTTTTACAGACAAGCCTCTCCAGGCTCAACAACAATTTTACAAGGCAAATAAGTCTAAGCTCTAAACTGTATCAGTTTGAAGCTTAAACAGAGGCAATGTACAATATAACTGAGGTATGCTCAGGATATACAAATTGTGTACAAAGATAATTTATCAGAGTGAATAAAAACTTACAGCGTGATATTCTCTTTAGACTTTCGTGTATGTTGAATCACTCTGTATTCTTGCTCACTTGCTTAACCTTTGATGGTCTTCATGAAGAGGTATTTAAACCCAATCTTCAATCTGTTGAAACTTCAATCTGTTGAAAACCACCGTTTAGATATAGCATTAAATTCTATTTAATCCGTTTTGAGACATGCTTTTGAGAGTTCTAATTTCTCTGACACTGTACAAGGTTGGTGCTGCCATAAAGCTGCTACTATTGTTGCTGCAAAGGCTGCGTTGCAGAGATTTCCTCAGTGGTGTATGAAATTCAAAAATACTAGGAAAGGTCTTTGTGTTCCTTGCCATAAATGTGTTTGAAAAGGTACGTATAGTAAGACTCAGAAGAGTCTTCACAAACTTCAGCAAAGGGTGCCACTTCATAAATGAGACTTCAGACGGCTTCAACACTTCAGACAGGTTTAAGACATTTCACATAATCTTATATTCTAAGTGGCTTGCTGAAATCATAGATAAACCATTAAACCACATATGCATCTATGATAAATATTTTAACTCAAATTTGTTAAGCATTAAAACTTGGGAATTTAGCTGTCTTAAACATCATAATTTCCATTATGATATTTTTGAGACTCAACATTCTACCCTTTTTAATGATGAAAAATTTGCTTCAAAATACATAAATCTGAAAGGAGATTTTAAAATTAAAAAATACTCCCCCTCAGACGATGATCACTTAAACTGATTTTTTATCAAATACATGTATCAGTTTATCAGTTACTCTCCCCTGAGACCTGTAATCACTTCATATTTAGATTTTGTTAGTTTTTAATACTCCCCTTTTGTCATCAATCAAAGGGAATCCAGAGCATAACAACAACAATCATAGCGCAGTTATGAAGTATAGTAACAGTAAACTTAGTATAATCACAGCACAACAACATTCATGAGTAAATACATGGTATTATGCACAAGAGTTCAGATAAACAAGAATTTAATTACTTGGCAGAAATAACCATGAGACAGGGCTACATCATTGACTACCCATCCTTCCTTCCTGCAGCAAGCTTTTTTCATGAAGGATATCAGCTCATCCTTTGCTTTGTCAATCTGAGAGATGAGAGCAGTCTTCATGTCTGCCTGGCCACTCTTAATCTGCTGTTGCTCATGTAGAATCTGGTCTTGTTTAGCAATGAGATCAGCATTCTTCTTCTCCAGCTCTTTATCTTCATCCTCAGTCTTCTGTTTTCTTCGTCAAGATCTGGTTCTGCTTCATAGAATATAAGCTGAATGTGTCTACACACAAACCTCAGCACATCAAAACCTGGAAGCAGTCCATACGCATGTGGATGGTAGACTGGGCAAAAGAATGTTCCAATGGGGTTGATCATCTCCCATTCATCATGAAAAGGTGCAGTCAGAGGTGGGAAGTGGCCTCTGATGTACATGTACTGCACATTCATGGATCTCCCATAGTCAATGAGAGAATCAGCATCTGGTCCAGTTGACCCAGAAGAGGATCCACTCTCTGATCTTCCAGTAAGATGCCCAAACTCTGTCTCTGAAACTATGACCCATTCCTCCTCCTTGTCTTTTCACCCTTGCTGGTAGCTCCTTCCATTCTCTTGGAGTCAGAGGCTTGAAGGGGGCTGGATAAGCCTTTGGTTCCTTGAACTTATCATCAGGACCTTCCTTCAGAGGGTACCTAGGAACAATCCTATCAGGTTGCACCAGGATCTTGGTGGTTGGCTTGATGGAAAATGTTCTAGGAGGCCTGTATCCTCTCATGCCAACAGATTTGATGCAGTCCCTCTGAAACAATTCTCCCTTGTGTATAAATGCCTTGCAAAACTCCAATCTTCATTGGTCAGCTTCAGACGATCTTCATCAGAGAAGGGATTGAGTGGAGCCCACTTGTGAGTAGGTGGTACCACACCCTTTCTGATCTTTTCTAGCTGCCCTGAATACATCTGATCTAGTCCTCCTTGATACTTTTCCCTTTCTTCAGCTGCTGAGTGCTTGATAAGCCCATGGTGAAGAGAGATAGGTGGGGCATCTCTGAAGTATAGGAGTTCTTCATAGAGGTTTGGGAACTTGGGAACCCTTTCTCTTTCAAAGAAGGGACCTTCATACCTCTTATGGGGCACTTCAGCTTCTTCTTCATATTGATGCTGAGTGAACGGAAATGCATAAGGATCAAAAGTGGGTTCTGTAAGAAATCCCTACTCTTGGGTCCTAGCCTTATGTGTTCAGGCAGCATACTCCCTTTCCACACCTTTGAGCTTTCTCCTTGCTGAATCTCCACAATAGGTTCTTCAGATTGAGATGACTCTGAAGATGATGATGATGGTGAAGATGGTGGTGATGGAGGATGATGAGATGGTGGTGCTGGTTCTTCTTCTGTCTCCATAGGTTGCTGAACATCTTCTTCTCTTTCTCTTCTTTCTTTTCTGGTGATGAGGGTGGTGATGGAGTCACATTGTCAAACCTCACTCTCAACCTCTTCTTCTCAGTTGAGTTTTCACAGGTTCAGACACCCTCTCCTTTTCTATTTCTGCTTGCTTTTCTTCCCTCCTTTTCTTGAAGTACAGGTTTGCCTTCACAAAATTCTGGTATTTGCGGGCCTCATCCATTGCATCCAGTTGGCTAGCAATACTCCTTGTAACCCTGACAGTGGGTTCAGGAGCTGTTTCAAGAATTTTGCTTTTCTTCTTCTTCTCTTTGTGTGCACTTGATCTTTTCCTTTCTTAGTTCCCTGAGCCATTGTAGCCAGCCTTCATCTTCAGCCAAGGCTAGCTGAGATGCCACAGCAGCATAATCAGTCTTCTCTTGCTCAGCCTTCTTCTCCAACTCTTCTTGCTCCAAAGCAGTAGCAATGGCTGCTACTTTAATCAGTTCTGGATCAGAGGGACATGCAGCCAGAGGTGCTGCTGCAACAGCTTCAGAATCATCAAAGACAGCTAGCTCTTCCTCATGAGCCTGTCCGTCTATTTCAGAAGTAGGCTTAGGAGTAGGAGGTTTTATGCCTTCAGAGCCCTGACCCACAATTTCAGAGCTTTGGCAAAGCCTTCTGAACAGGTTCAGATGCCTGAGTGTGCAAAGTCTTAGCTTCTGAAGATACCTTTGCTGAACCCCTTACAGGGAGCTTCTTCAGTTTCAGTTGAGGGGATGACTTGGAGGGCTTGAACTCTCCTTTTCTAATGTCTCCCTGAAGCTCTTGCTCAAGAAGTTCAATGGTGCTTCCTCTTCTGGAGGCCTTCTCCGAAAGAATACTCTCCTTCAGAGTAGGAGATGGAGGCCTTGGAGTGATCTTGATCTTCATGCTCTTTAGGTTTGGCTCACCAAAGAAAATAGGAGATTTATGATCACAAAGTCTTTCAACAGGTACCTTAAAGTGCATGAGTACCTTCATAATGAGAGTATTGTGAGGAGACTTCCAGCAGAGTCTCTAATCTTCTTCTGCATGTGGAACATGATGATGCTTGGAAGATTAACCTTCTTTTTCTGCAGCAAGTGAATCATACAGAATCTCTCCAGTTCAGACACGTGGTTTCTGCTTCCAATCTTAGGGATTATTGAACACCCTAAGATGGAATGTAGAACTCTGACCTTTTCCAGCAAATTCTTAGAATCAAGGGACTTAGGTTCTTCCGTACCATACAAATCTTTGTATACAACTTTTGTCCACCATTCTTCAACTCCCACCCAGGAGTGAAGGTTGCACCTTCAGCCTTTACACTGGTGATGGTGGAGAGGATTCCTTCATCAACAAACACTGAAATCCCTAGAACAGTAGCCTTGATGCTTTCATAAACTCCTTTTGAGTTGGGTACTCCTCGAGCAGAAGCCCAGAAATCCACCACACTCTGTTCATGCCATTGACAGTTAATATGGTCGAAGAAGGAAGTCCATCCAGCAGCATCGAACTCTTCAACCAAATCCATGCCAAGGTCGCGAAGCTCTTCAAGGTTTACTCCCTTTGATCTAACCACATTTCCACCAGAACTAGAAGTCTTCTTAGGTGCCATTGAGGTTGCAGAGAAAAACTTGAGAGGAAAACGGTTGGAAGAAGACGAAGAAGTTCAAACAGTGAGCTGAGAGAAATTGTAAGGCTTCTTCAACACACTAACTCCTGCATTTATAGGCTCATGATGTAATGATGCCCTATACCTGCTGCGCAGACTTCGTGTAACGTGAGAAGTGGAAGAGACAAAATAAGTGGAATTTAACAGTCTCAGATAGCCACGTCATCAAGTCATTTCAGACAAGTGAGAAGTTTCAGACACACATATAGATTTCAGATACCCAAAATTTCAGACACTCTTAGCATATCAGACAACATACAAAGTCAATTATTTGAAAATGCACATATGTTCAAGTTATTTCGTATGAACTTAAACCTATCTTCAGCCAGGGGTTTTGTGAATATATCCGCCCATTGATGCTCTGTGTCAATGAACTCAAAAACACCTTTCTGAACATAGTCTCTAATGAAATGATGCTTGATTTCTATATGCTTAGCCCTAGAATGTTGAATAGGGTTTTTAGACAAATTAATAGCACTAGTATTATCACACAGAACATATAGCAGAGATAGGAATATTAAAATCCTCAAGTTGATACTTCACCCATAGCAGTTGTGAACAACAACTGGCTGCTGAAAATATTCTGCTTTGCTGTTGATAAAGCGATGGTGCTTTGCCTTTTGCTTGACCAGCTGATCATGTTATTTCCAAAGAAATGACATCCTCCACTGGTGCTTTTTCTTTCTATTCTATCTCCAGCAAAGTCAGCATCACAGTATCCTATTAACCTGCAATCTTTGCTCTTCTTATAGCATAGACCAAGATTAGTAGTACCATTTAGATATCTGAAAATTCTCTTAACAGCTTTGTAATGAGTAATTTTTGGATCTGATTGAAATCTAGCACACAGACATACACTGAACATTATGTCAGGTCTGCTTGCTGTTAGATACAATAAAGAGCCAATCATTCCTCTATACAAAGTTTGATTCACTGGTTCTTCTTCTTCATCCTTGCTCAAAGAAGCAGTGGGATGCATAGGAGTTAACATGGGTTTGCAATCACTTAAGTTGAACTTCTTAAGCATTTCTTTTGTATATTTTTCCTGATGGATCCATATACAATCAGAATCTTGTTTAATTTGAAGTCCTAAGAAAAATTTTAGTTCTCCCATTAAACTCATTTCAAATTCTGATTGCATTAACTCAGAAAACTCTTTGCACAGAGAAGAATCAGTTGAACCAAATATAATGTCATCAACATATATCTGGACAAGTATAAGATTTTTATTAGACTGTTTTCTAAAAAGAGTTGTATCCACTTTTCCTCTTTCAAAACCATTTTTGATAAGAAAACTGCTCAATCTGTCATACCAAGCTCTTGGGGCTTGTTTCAGACCATAAAGAGCCTTTTTCAGTTTGAAAACATGATCAGGAAAAGCAATGTCCTCAAAACCAGGGGGTTGTCTAACAAAAACTTCTTCTTCAATGAATCCATTGAGAAAAGCACTTTTGACATCCATTTGATATAGTTTGATGCCATTATTTACAGCACAGAGAAGAATTCTAATTGCTTCTAACCTAGCAACAGGGGCAAAGGTTTCAGTGAAGTCAATACCTTCTTGTTGATTGTACCCTTGAGCCACCAATCTTGCTTTGTTTCTGACCACTTTCCCTTCTTCAGACAGCTTGTTTCTGAACACCCATTTTGTTCCAATAATTGTTTTCCCATGGGGTTTAGGAACAAGTGTCCAGACATCACTCCTAGCAAATTGATTTAGCTCCTCTTGCATGGCTAGGATCCACCCTTCATGCAGAGCTTCATCAATGTTCTTTGGCTCAATTTCAGACAGGAGAGCAAGTGAATTCAGATTCTTGAATTTTGATCTTGTCTTAACTCCTTCTGAAGTACTACCAATGATTTGCTCTTTTGGATGATGTGACTTGTATCTCCAGTCAGGTTTCTGAGGTGATACAAGATCAGTCTGAGACTCAACATTTGTCTGAAGAGGTTCAGTGACAGATGGTGCTTCAGACACCTGTTCATCCTTCCTGCTGATATGAGTATTCAGCTCCATTCCTGCAAAATCCTCTTCTAGATCTGATAGTTCCCTATCAGTCTCTTTCTTGTCATTAAATTTAACATGAATTGATTCCTCTACAATTAAAGTTCTAGAGTTATATACTCTATAGGCTTTAGATGTTTCAGAATATCCTATGAAAAATCCTTTGTCAGATCTTGCATCAAATTTTCCAAGATCGTCCTTGGTGTTGAGTATAAAACACTCACATCCAAAGGGATGGAAATATGATATGTTGGGTTTTCTTCCTTTCCACAGTTCATAAGGAGTCTTTTTCAGAATTGGTCTTACCAATATTCTGTTTTGAAGGTAGCAAGCGTGTTAATAGCTTCTGCCCAGAAAGATCTTGGTAGATTGCATGAGTTAAGCATGGTTCTCCCCATCTCTTGCAAACTTCTGTTCTTTCTCTCAACAACCCCATTTTGCTGAGGTGTTCTTGCCACAGAGAAATTGTGTGAGATCCCATTCTCATCACAGAACAGTTGAAAGTTTGCATTCTCAAACTCTCCACCATGATCACTTCTGATAACAGATATACAGAATCCTTTTTCATTCTGTACCTTCTTGCAGAATATTGTGAAATTCCTGAAAGTCTCATCCTTGCTTCTTAGGAATAACACCCATGTGTATCTAGAATAGTCATCAACAATGACCAAACCATATTTTTTACCACTAATACTTTCTGTTCTAATGGGACCAAACAAGTCAATATGTAACAGTTCTAAAGGTCTGCTAGTGGAAACAACATCCTTACTCTTAAAATGTCAGATTTGTAAGAGAGCTTGGGCAGTCCTTTAATAAGGTTGTATTTTGCTAACTTTGAGATTAATCTTAAGATGGCATGCCCAAGTCTTTGGTGCCAAATCTGTTTTTCATCTTCAACAGAAATAAAACATTTTACATTTTGACTTGCCAACTCCTCTAGATCAATTTTATACACATTGCTGTGTCTCTTAGCAGTAAAAAGGATTTGATCAAGAGAGTCTTTGACTATACATCCTTCGTTAGTAAACGAGACCACATATCCACTGTCACACAATTGACTTATGCTCAGTAGATTGTGCTGAAGTCTCTCTACTAGAAGAACATTTTTAATAAGGGATAGAGGAGATATACCTACAGTCCCTATTCCTGTGATCTTCCCTTGCTGATTTCCACCAAAGGTGACCACACCTCCTGCTCTAGGCCTAAGGTTTTGGAACAAAGACCTTTCTCCTGTCATGTGTCGCGAGCACCCACTGTCCAGGTACCATTTGTGGGGTTTCCTTTCCTGTTAAACACATCTGCAACAGGAATGATCAAGTTCTTAGGTACCCATATTCTTTTGGATCCTTTCTTTTTAGGTTTGGGTTTCGCTTTCCCTTTGTGTTTGCACTGAGCCACATTGTGTCCAGGCTTACCACAGTGAGAACACCCAATAGCTTTCTTTTTACCTCTAGTAAAATTCTTGAAAATATGAGGTTTAGAAGTGTCATGATCACAAAAGCCTAGACCACTTTTGTCAAGAGGATGTCTTTGATTGCCAAGCAATCTGTTAAGGTTTTTGTTCCCTTGACAAATTTTGCTAAGTCTTTTGTCAGTTCCTCAACTTGTTTCTGAAGTTTTTTTTTTCTTCAAACACAGTTTGAGAACTGCTGCTTTCAGTAACAAGAATCTTTTCCTTGAGCATAATATTTTCTATCTCAAGAGCCTCATATTTACCACATATTTCTGTGTGGGCTTTGGACAGATTCTTATACTCATGGAAGAGTTCCTTGGAACTTTCTATCAGGTCACCATACATTTCTTGCAGAGTTAAGGGAAATACCTCAGACTCTGAGCTGTCTGATGAGGGCAGGCTGGCCATAAGACACAAGTTGGCCTCTTCTGAAGTGTCTTCCTCTTCTTCTGAGGTAGACTCATCAAGATCCTCCCATGTTGCCATCAGACCTTTCTTCTTTTTGAAGAAATTCTTCTTTTTGAAGTTGTTCTTCTTTAATCTTGGACAATCACCCTTCATATGACTTGGCTAATTACATTCATAACAAATAATTTTGTCATTTTGAGAATCCTTACCTGATTTACCTACTTTAGAGGTTGAGGGTTGGTTTTTTCTGAACTTTCCTCTGTTCTGCAGGATCCTCTTGATTTTCCTGCTGAGAAGAGAAAGATCATCATCTTCTGAACTATCTTCAGAATCTTCATCTGCTTCTGAAGTTTCCTCAGCTTGCATAGCCTTCATGCTGCTATGCCTAGGCTGTTTGACCTTGGAGTTTAGTGCTAGAGATTTCTTCTAGATGTCATCTTCCTCAAGCTCAAGCTCATGAACTTTGAGAGATCCCAATAGTTCTTCCATTCTAAGAGAGTTTAAGTCTCTTGCCTCTTGAATGGCTGTAACTTTGGGTCTCCAGGACTTAGGCAAACTTCTTAGAATCTTTCTATTGTTGTCTCCAGATTCATAAGTTCTACCCAAGGACCTGAGTCCATTAGTTATGGTCTGAAACCTCCCAAACATTTGATCAATGGTTTCAGATTCTTCCATCTTGAACATCTCATATTGATGTATGAGCATGCTAATCTTGGATTGCTTTACAGTCTCTGTCCCTTCATGGGCAGCTGCAGAGTATCCCAAATCTCATTGGCAGATGAACATCCATGAACCTTCTCATACTCTGATTTATTCAAAGAACATATCAGATAGAGTTTGGCTTTAGCGTTCATTTGAACTCTAGCCTTCTGCTCCAAGGTCTATTCAGCCTTAGGTATTGGCACTCCATTATGCATAGGCACATAGTCTCCATCAGTACCACATCCCAGACATCAATGTTGTTGCTCTCAATGAATAACTTCATGCGATCCCTCCAGTAGTGGTAGTCTACTCCATTGAATGCTGGGGGTCTTGTAATAGAGGCTCCTTCGGTGATGTATAGCCTATTGTTGGAAGCTTCCATCTGGATCTTTAGTCCTCAACACTTGTTAGGTGCTCAACCCTGAGTTGAGCTCTGATACCAACTGTAGAAACACAGGGAAACACTAGAAGGCGGGTTGAATAGTGTTTCTTAATGTTTTATGGAAGCTTTTCGAAAACAATGAGCTTTAAAATGTTTCAGACAGGTTTAAGGTGTTGTCTGAAGTTTCTTAAGACGACTTCTGAAAATGTCTTTTGAAAGGTTTTTTTTTTGAAATATCAGAACAAGTTTTCAACACCCTTTAATTAGAATAAATAAATTGACAAGAGATAAGGGTAAGAAAACTTAGCCAAGAATTTATCCTGGTTCACTCACTACCACTGTGAGCTACGTCCAGTCCCAATGCCAACTCTCTTAATCTTTACCAAGATTACAAGTATTCTTTTACAGACAAGCCTCTCCAGGCTCAACAACCAAGTATTCTTTTACAGACACGCCTCTCCAGGCTCAACAACCAAGTATTCTTTTACAGACAAGCCTCTCCAAGATCAACAACCAATTATTCTTTTACAGACAAGCCTCTCTAGGCTAAACAACAATTTTACAAGGCAAATAAGTCTAAGCTCTTAAACTGTATCAGTTTGAAGCTTAAACAGAGGCAATGTACAATATAACTGAGGTATGCTCAGGATATACAAATTGTGTACAAAGATAATTTTATCAGAGTGAATAAAAACTTGCAGCGTGATATTCTCTTTAGACTTTCTTGTATGTTGAATCACTCTGTATTCTTGCTCACTTGCTTAACCTTTGATGGTCTTCATGAAGAGGTATTTATACCCAATCTTCAATCTGTTGAAACTTTAATCCGTTGAAAAACCACCATTTAGAGATAGCATTAAATGCTATTTAATCCGTTGTCAGACATGCTTCTGAGAGTTCTGATTTCTCTGACACTGTACAAGGTTGGTGCTGCCATAAAGCTGCTACTATTGTTGCTGCAAAGGTTGCGTTGCAGAGATTTCCTCAGTGGTGTATGAAATTCAAAAATACCAGGAAAGGTCTCTGTTTTCCTTGCCATAAATGTGTTTGAAAAGGTACATATAGCAGAGACTCAGAAGAGTCTTCACAAACTTCAGCAAAGGGTGCCATGTCATAATGAGACTTCAGACGACTTCAACACTTCAGACAGTTTAAGACATTTCACATATTCTTATATTCTAAGTGGCTTGCTGAAATCATAGATAAACCATTAAACCACATATGCATCTATGATAAATATTTTAACCCAAATTTGTTAAGCATTAAAACTTGGGAATTTAGCTGTCTTAAACATCATAATTTCCATTATGATATTTTTGAGACTCAACAGGAATATGGGAATGTTAGTCTGGATTAGGAAAGTTATCCTACTTAGAGTGAACCAGAGCTCACTTAGGCACGCGGGGGAATAGGGACTATTGGAAGGATGTTAGGGTGGGCCTAAAGCCTTAAGGGGGGTAGCTTTATAGTAAGGACATGGGAAGCCACTGAGGGAACTCTTTTATTTCTTCCAGATACTAGTAGGTAAGTTTACTAACCAAATTAGTTAAGTATATTAGGATGGTTTGAGAAATGTGAGAAACAGTTAGAGAAAGCAATCTATGACCTTGAGAGGGAGGTGTAGGTTTCAGAACATGTATTTCAAGGACAAAGGAGATAGGAGGTGAACTAATGTCGGAAGATGACTAGAGCGAATTTTGAGGACAAAATTTCTTTTAGGGGGGTAGAATGTAACATCCCGCAAATTAGGAACTCTAATAATTCATTAGGTTACAAACAGAGAATTATGTGTTAGTAACTAAGGAAAGGTAAGTTGAGGAATTAGGGGTTAAAACTTATCTATAAAACCAAGTTTAGGACTTTGTCTAAGTAAAATTAGTAAGTTTGGGTTGCTGGTAATCGATTACAGAGAGTTTGTAATCGATTACCTGAGAGCAGTATTTGTGGTAATCGATTACTCACAGTCTGTAATTGGTTACCCGAGAGCGAAGTTTTTGGTAATCGATTACCAAAGGGTGTAATCGATTACCAGATTCCCAGAGAGTGTATTTTTAGCCTCGGGTAATCAATTATAGTATGCCTGTAATCGATTACCATCGCTCCAGTATATAAGGTCGAGAGCAGAATCAGTTTTGCATGCGATGGTTTTTCCAACCTAGAGAGAGAGAGGAAATTCTAGTGAGAGAAAGCTTGGATTAAGGCTTGGAGGAGGGGTTTGAAGCTAGAAAACATCAAGGGCACATCTCTATTCATCATCCCTCTCTTGATTCTCAAGAATTGGTGAGTAAAGTTCACACACACACTCCCTTGTAATTTTGAGTTTTCCCCAATGTATGAACCCTACTCTCTAATCCCTTTTCTATTTGAGTATTGTGGTTAGAATAGTAATGTTTGCATGAGATTGAGTAATTGTTTTTAGATTTTCATTGAAAACTTTAGGGTAGCGAAATTTAAAAACTAGCGAAATTGACGAAAATGTCGAATTGCTCAATGTATGAACCCCCACCCCTTTAATCCCCTTTCTATATGATTATATTGATTGGAATTATGATGTTTGCATTGAATGGAATAATTGATGTTAAGAATTTCTTGAAAAGATTTGATTATTGCCTGTGGGCGTATGCGACGTGATCAGTTGTGGGAGTATGCTCTGATATCAGTTATGGGAGTATGCTCCGATATCAGTTGTGGGAGTATGCTCCGATATCAGTTGGGGAGTATGCTCCGAGATCAGTTGTGGGAGTATGCTCCGAGTTCATTCAGTCGAGGGCGTAAGCGCCACAACCCGTCGGCTGGGTTATGCCGATTATGTGTCTTATGTTCAAGTTTTCTATCCTGTTAAGTTACTAAGTGTTGAACTAAATTTATAATAGGCCAATTAAGTTAATCAGGACATTTTAGTTCAAGTGATTAGAATAGTTGGGTATGCCTTATGAATTGTACTATGTGTTGCATTGCATATGACTATTTCCTCTCACTGCATGTTGCATGCTTTACTCGCTGAGACTGTAGTCTCACCCCACGTTTCGGGATATACTCTAGTTTGTGCAGGGAAATCCCAGGTTAAGGTGAAGGAGTGAATGGAACTTTGGAGAGGAACTCTACTCTTAACGAGAAGAAATGCTTAGTAGAAGTAGTTTCTTTTGATAATGATAGTTAAATGAATTTTCATTGTATTCGAATCATGTTTAGTCACAGAGGCTTAGTCATAGATATTAATTGTATTCGAGATATTCATGTATATAATTAGTACCAGCTTAAGCAAATCGTTGGATAGCCTAAGCGATTGTTTGAAGATATCGAAATTGAAGAGAAATAATTTCAGAAATTCAGGAATAGTGTCTCCAACGGGCACTATTTATGAGTTTAGAAATTAGAACGTTACATTTTGGTATCAGAGCAGTTCAATCCAATTGGACTGTGGTTAGGATAGTTGCCCGTGACTTACTATGATCTTCTAAGATGTGTACTCATTATAGGAACTGATCACTCTTATGATGTGTGATGTATATGGAGATCATGGTCAGTTATGTGAGTAGGATACTTTGGTCCGGAAGTTAGGATACTTCCCTAACAAAGTTAGAGTCACCCATTCTTGTGTTAGGAAGAGAGTAACCTAGGTTTAATCCTAAGAACAGTATCCTCACCGTAGAAGCTTATAGAATGTGACCCTGAAGCTCTAAGTGGATATTAGGTACCTGAGTAAGTTAGTTAAGATAGATTCATCATTTTTTTTCTGGAAGATGGTTGTTGATGGACTTATGATGTAGTTTTGATTGTGTAATTGTATGATTTGTATGTGCTGTGTAATTTGCTATCATTTTGTGACATTAGTTGTATGAGTAATTTCATGACATTTTGTGTTATAGTGTAAGTGCTTATTAGGTAGTTGTGAAGTCTATAAATCAGTTTAAGTATTTAAACATGACTATAAGACTATATTAAGGACAAATAAGTTTATATAAGAACTTTATAAGATTAAGTAAACAGGTTCTACTGAGAAAGGTATTTGTTTGTTGATTGTGTTTCAGGTTAGAATATTTATCTGAAGAAGAAGAGTAGAAGATCGGAATCAGAAGAACAGTATCAGAATCAAGAAGAATCAAAATCAGAAGATCGGAATTAGAAGAACAGTATCAGAATCAAGAAGAATCAAAATCAGAAGATCGGAATCAGAAGATCAGAATCAGAAGAACGAAGTGCAGAATCTGAAGAAGAAATTATCAACAAGGTTGAAGCAATTGAAGAAGCAATCAACTGAAGACAGACTTCGTCTGAAGAATTGAAGATTTTGAAGACTCAGAAGATCTGAAGACTATCTGAAGAACAGTCAAGAAATAAGAACAGCTATCATCTGAAGAATTGAAGATTTTGAAGACTCGGAAGATCTGAAGACCATCTAAAGACTTAAAGACACAATGGAAGTTTAGCTATCATCTGAAGACGCAACTATCTGAAGAACAACTATCATCTGAAGAATGAAGACAATATGAAGCATTTTATGACTGAACTATCAGAATCTAGAAATAATCTCTTGGAGACGTTACAAAGAGTATGGCTCACTCCATCAGATGAATCATATACAAAAGTCAGAACATGCTTTTCAACCTCGACCAAAGTCTTGCACAAATAAGGAAACACTGCAAAGACTTTCTGCAATGCTATCGCTCCTGCAACAAAGGTATCTGCGAGCGCAGACCTATTGCACCAGTGTCTGCCATCGATCAGAACGGGACAAAAGACCAAGTAAAAACAACAAGAAAGATGTTTGAATAAAATACATATAATTCAACATCTTTATTCATATCAGAAGAAGAAGAATGAAGCTGCAATCATCTGAAGATCAGAAGGCATATATCATAGAAAGAAGAAGAAGGAAGAAGAAGAAGAAGAAGAAGAAGAATGAAGCTGCAATCATCTGAAGATCAGAAGGCATATCTCATAAGAAGAAGAAGAGGAATGAGCTGATATCAAAAGAATGAAAGCACTTCAAGTTGGAGAATTGAAATGAGCTTGAAATAATTATGAGACTTGTTTGAAGCTGACGAACTAACAATATCAGAGTATATGTGAAGATGGAAGAGATCAATCATCTGAACATATCAAACTCTCTGAATTGCATTGAAACAACTCTCAACACAGGAGAAAAAGATTATATGATTAAATGCTTATAATATCATATATCTTTATCCAAAGAAGAAACGACAACAACAAGCTTTTGGACTAGACACCTCACTCAAAGAGGAAAGAAGAAATGGTGTCCAGGAAGCATGTTGAAAAGGAGTATACGTAGAATATGCAAAGGGACAAATCCAACGGATATTTCCTCATATACACTCCGAAGAAAATCAGAAGAAATCTGAAAAAAGCAGAAGAAATCAGATGCAAGCAGAAGAAAGCAGAAGAAAGCCAAAGCAGATCAAGAGAGAGAAAGCAAGCATAACATATCAGAATATCTCTCATAAAGAAGCACATAACGAGTGTCAGAAACAAGATCGTCTGAACACCTATTCGCTTATGAAGAAGCAACTGTTTGAGGAGCTATTTTACAACGGCGTATATGAGCCACATTCATCATCAACTCAATGGTATTATGAATCATCTTCAACGGCTATATTCAAGCAGAACATATAAATAGCCCCAAGATTGAATTTGAAGATGTTGTTGTTGTTGTTTATAACACAACCAGAGTGAAAGAGACATTGACTGTGGTAGTTGTTCGGTTGTAAAACCTACCATGTTGGTCGGTTGAGATCAATCAGGCTACTGACTTGTTGGTCAGTTAGTCATGTTTGTCAGTTCTGATTTGTTAGATCAATCAAGTTGGTTGTTGGTCTGAAAGCAACCATGCTGAGCAAACTGACTATCAAACCTTGAATGGTTTTGAAGCCTTGAACATACCTGGTGTTCCAATGATACGGGTGAGAATGTAGCCCATGGAAACCAATGGTTGGAGAATGAGGCTGGAGCTTAAATTCATATCTTAGTTAGCCTACTCTCAGAGGATTGGTATTCCTGATAGAAAAGACAGGGATTGTACTTAATTTCAAACACTTGTATCACTGTCTATCCTTGTACTTAGCTTGTAATGTTTGTATCCTAAGTGTGTACTCAGTAATCCCTATGTACAAGAAGAATCTGAGTTGAGAGGTTCTAGCGAACTTCTAGCTTAGGTTGAGTAGTAAAATACTCTACACTTGGATAAGTTTCTGAGAGCCTGAGAGTCTTGGTGGAAGAAAGAATACTCGGTGAACTTGGAGAGGCTTGATAGAAAAGACTACTCGGTAAGGTCTGGGTGACCTTGGGGTTTGGGTGACCCTGTGTGTTAGGTCCGTGTGACCTAGGGTCTGGGTGACCCTGTGTGTTAGGTCCGTGTGACTTGGGGTTTGGGTGACCTGTATGATGGGGTCGGTGTGACAATGCCTGACACCTGTGGGTGTTGATATTTGGTTAGTGAAAAATCCAGTGATGGTTTGCCTCTGGGACTGGATGTAGCTCACGAGTTTGTGGGTGAACCAGAATAAATTTTGTGCCTAAGTTCTCTATCTCTTAATCTCTTTATTTACAGTCTTTACATTTACGTTGGGGATTGAAAAGTATTTTTCATAATAACCTTAACACACGATTTTATTAAAACAAGTTTCCAACGAACATAACATAAAACATCTCTTATATCGTTTGAAGCATTACAAAGAATGTATGTTGAAGAACCTCTGAAATAACTTTATGAGGTGAGTTCAAAAGGAGCTCAGTTCAGAAGTTAGAAACAGATGATCTCTGATCATCTGAAGTATTTCAGAAATAGTTCTGAAGGTACTTTTAGTAATAATCTTCAGAAGGTACTTAGAGTAGTGTTTCAATCAAAACAATCTTAAGGTTAAGAGAAAGATTTTCTATCTTTATCTTTCATATGTTCCGCAAGTTTTTAAAAGTAACTCTGATCTTAAGATTCGTTTTGCACGTTGATCACCCTACGTGATTGATTTAATCAAAGATTTCCAAAATATTTTAAAAAGATTAAAACACTATTCAACCCCCCTTCTAGTGTTGCTTGTGGTTCTAACAAGTGGTATCAGAGCTCACCTTTGGGTTGAGCATCTAACCAATGCAGGAGTAGATCCTCAGAAGATGGAAATCTCACAAGCTGAAGCAACTCTGAAGAATGAAATGAGAATAAGAAAATTATTTTTTCCAAAACTCATTATTCATGAAACTGAAGCGCAGGACGTAACTGGAAAAGGAAAGTGTATCTATATCTAGATCACAAATGGGTAACACCTTTCCTATCTAAATTTTAAATTTAAATTTAATACAGTTACTTAACTGTCGTGTGTTTTGTTGAAATTGTTTGGTAAATATAGTATAAAAATGTGTTGCATGATCTGTTTGATTGAAATCATTAATTCTTGTTATATATATATATAGTTGTGTGAAAATAAATTATTGCATGCTAAGTGTTATATATATATATATATATATATATATGTATTTATGTGAAAATAAATCATTGTATGCTAAGTGCCCTATATGCATATGTATATAAAAATTAATTGATATTTGTTTTGTGTGTATATTTGTTTCATATTATCTGCACCATCTGTATGAATATATGTGTACATTCGTTTAAGTAGATGAAGAGTCATGTATGTTAATCATGTTGTGGATAAATGTGAAACGGCACAATGTGAATCATTGAATCATCAACCGATTTCTTTCAATTGGCACGATGCACACCTCTCCATAACTGCTCAGTACATGAAACCGCTCTCCTCATGGATTGAAGTGATGCTTGACTGCCTATTTAAGGATTGGAAGATCAACAGAAGAACCACACAGTTCACTTCTTTCCAAATCCTCAAAATTTATCTCAATGGCATCAAGATCAACAATTTCATGTGTTCAAAGTCCATGCAAGTTTGATGAAAGGATTATTCCCACAAGAGGAGTAAGACTAAGCGACTTTGACAAAGGAGAACTCAAAATCATTGAGTATTTCGAAGAGGCAGGTTGGATTCCCTATCTTGAAAAGGCATCTTCTCCCTAGCATGAACAGAGTGTTCTGGATTTCTGGAACAATTCAGAAGTGTTCATTAAAGAGACATGTGGATTAAACACCTCTGTAATGGGTATGCCTATCAAGGTGGACTTCAAAGTTCTGAAGGAGATTTTTGGTGCTGAAGCAACCGGAGAACAATTTTCTTAGATTGGGAAATCAATGATAGAGAGAAAGAGATGCATGATCAAATGTTATTTGGTCGCAGAATTCTTGAAACACCAGTGTGTTCAAATCTACTGGAAATTCCCAGAATTCTGTTGGCAATTATTAATTGTTGTATTCTCCCTAAAAGGAAGGATACAATCATCATCTCATATATGGAAAGATTTGTGCTGATTCATCTCCTCCAAAGAAAGAGACTAAATCTTCCCAGAATCATCCTCTATCATATGATGAGAAGAAAATTAGAAGAAGTCAAGGACTTTCCCCATACCACACTGATTATGAAAATCCTACAATACAAAGGATTTCCTATTGAAAGATTCTTGACCAGGAGTCCTCATCTTCCCTCACTCTGAAATAATATATCAAGGTAATATCAGTAGAGAAAAAGAAAAAAAAGAAGTCCATAACTCTCCGTCGTCAACTCAAAGCAAAATAGAGTCATCTTATTCTCTAAGTGTTCATGGAAACTTAAGAGAAATATTCAGAAGATGTAATATAAAGAGGTTGAGGCGAACGAATTGGACGATTAGAAGAAACACTCAGATTTTATCAGAGAAAATTGCAAATGCTGAAGGCAGAAAAGGAGAAAGTCAATGCCAATGCCAACAAACCTGTTGATTATCAATGATACACTTGTGTTTTGTTTCTGAGTCTTTGTCTTTTATAAAAATAATGATTCTTAAGTTTTCCTGATTAATTTCAATGTGTTCTATTTGCCTCTATTTGTTCTATCTGTTTATATCTGTGCATGTTCAGTTATATCATTAACTCAATTAAAATTAACCATCTTGATAAGATAACTTCTAGTTTTGATAAAATGTTATCTGAAATTAAAATACTTAATTAAATAATTAACAAACTATAATCATGTGCTACTAAAAGGTATTCTTAGTTTGTGTTTCAGAAAACAGGTTTTAAAGAAAGCTTCTAAAGAGGATCATCACAAGGAAATAGCTTCTGAAAGGATGAGTCGAAGTATCATCATCTAAGAGGATGGATAGTGTCATAACATTTCCATTGTCTGAACCATGTTCAGAAAGTTCGAAATGAACTCACTGAAATTATGGGTCAAACAATGTTCAGATGATTAACACTCTATACATCTAGCCTAACTCAATCCTTGAGGATAGGTTAAGATGATTGTTCAAAGATTCTCTGGGAGCACAAAAGACAAAAGCATACTGGAACGTGCAGACATCAAGCGACCTCAGATGAAGAAAAAGTCTTCAAAGAAAGGAGCAATGTCAGAAAAGCACCTCTTCATCCAGAGAACAATAATCAGACCAGCGGTAACATCACTTCACCTTAAAACTTAAATATCTATGAAAATTGTCTTTTAGTAAAACCCTTAAAACCTAAGATAATCAAACCATAATAGTTTCTCAGATACTTGCTTTTACAAAACTCTCTATCTTCTTTCTTTTCTCTATTTAACTTCTTTGCTTCTTTTTTCAAAAAGCTTTTTTTTCTAAAAGATTTTCAATTCTTTCTCTTCGAAAAAGTATTTCGAAAATCTGTATTGTTTGCTCTTCTAAAAGAGTTTTCTCAAATAAGCTTTTATAAAATGCCTCCTATGACAGCCATGACTTCACATGTTCAGTCCCCAATGGACATCACGTCACTTCCAATGAAAATAGCCTATAAAAGAAATCTTAGCTTGTCCCCAGCAAATAGACTCAAACCTCCTGCTTCTCTCTATTACTCAAGGTTCTATACACTCTTATGAGCTCTTAAGGCAACCGCGCTTATCATAAGGTTAGTCTTGAGAACTAAGTAAGAAAACCATAGAACAAGAAGAACAATAAAGAATGAAAGAAGCGGCACAGGAACAAACTCTCATTGGTGTCAATGAAGTTCTGAAGAAGATTGATCTCCTTTGGATGATGTATGGAATGAAAAGAAGGGCTGAAGTTCCCCTTCAGAACTTTCCCTACAACGTTCCAGACATGGAGCTCATGCTGCATCACCAGTCTATTAAAGAGACACTGGTAAACACCAGAACACCCAATATCAAGGGTGGTGTTTGATATATGGTGTGATGCACTTCTTCTGTTCCTAGTGTTAAAAGAAGTTTGGAGCTGAAGAGGATTGGCAAGGGCTACAGAGGAAACTGTTGGGACTTGAAAGTAGCCAGAGGAGCAGATCTTAAAAATCCCTCCCTTTTTCAAAACTTCTTTTGAGCTTTCTGTTTAATGTTGTTCTCTCTTTCTTCTTTTTGTTTTGTACATATAAAATGTTTTTAGAAAATGTTTTCCTTTTTTTTATGTTTTGTTTCTCTTCAAAACCTTGTATCTGAGTAACTGTAACAAATTTAATCTAATAAAATCTTCTTTTTGGTTAGTATTTTTTCGGCTTATAACAGTCTATATAACTAGTAGTTTGAAATTTTTATTCTGATTGTGCAAGATAAAAAGGGGCAGAAATATAACAAGCTATTAAAAGAGGGAGAAAACTAATCACCAAACCTTTTTAATCAATGACAAAAGGGGGAGAAATATAAACTAACAAAATGCTAAAAAGAATGTAACAAAAAGGGAGAAATATAGGAAGAAACATAAATAGGAAAATAAGGAAACTCAGAAGATAACAAACTAAAAGTCATAACATCTGATTAGAATAACAATAAGTAAAATAAGGTAATAACAGAGTTTAGGTTCTCAGTAACATAGGTGTCTGAAAGATTTAGCCTATAAGAGTAACAATTAGTATCTAAAAGATTAAGAGTATAGATTAACATTTGGTATCTAAATGATTTAATCAGAAAAAGTAATATCTAACAATTGGTATCTAAAAGATTTAATTAACAAATGGTATATAAAAGATTTAACTGGTTCAAAATATAATTAAAAAATATCTATGCCTCACTCAGGGGGAGTAATATACATAGGGGGAGTAATACAATTCATTAATTTGTTTATCATCTCTCGTTTCTCTTCTCTGTATACATTTTGTCAGTAATATATAACTTATTTGTCATCATTAAAAAGGGTAGATTATGAAGTCTATAAATCAGTTTAAGTATTTAAACATGACTATAAGACTTAACATCCTTAAGTTTTAATGATTAACAAATAAGATTATATTAAGGACAAATAAGTTTATATAAGAACTTTATAAGATTAAGTAAACAGGTTCTACTGAGAAAGGTATTTGTTTGTTGATTGTGTTTCAGGTTAAAATATTTATCTGAAGAAGAAGAGTAGAAGATCGGAATCAGAAGAACAGTATCAGAATCAAGAAGAATCAAAATCAGAAGATCGGAATCAGAAGAACAGTATCAGAATCAAGAAGAATCAAAATTAGAAGATCGGAATCAGAAGATCAGAATCAGAAGAACGAAGTGCAGAATCTGAAGAAGAGTAATTATCAACAAGGTTGACGCAATTGAAGAAGCAATCAACTGAAGACAGACTTCGTCTGAAGAATTGAAGACTTTGAAGACTCAGAAGATCTGAAGACTATCTGAAGAACAGTCAAGAAATAAGAACAGCTATCATCTGGAGAATTGAAGATTTTGAAGACTCGGAAGATCTGAAGACCATCTGAAGACTTAAAGACAACAATGGAAGTTTAGCTATCATCTGAAGACGCAACTATCTGAAGAACAACTATCATCTGAAGAAATGAAGACAATATGAAGCAGTTTATGACTGAACGTATCAGAATCCAGAAATAATCTCTTGGAGACATTACAAAGAGTATGGCTCACTCCATCAGATGAATTATATACAAAAGTCAGACATGCTTTTCGACCTCGACCAAAGTCTTGCACAAATAAGGAAACACTGCAAAGACTTTCTGCAATGCTGTCGCTCCTGCAACAAAAGGTATCTGCGAGCGCAGACCTACTGCACCAGTGTCTGCCATCGATCAGAACGGGACAGAAGACCAAGTAAAAACAACAAGAAAGATGTTTGAATAAAATACATATAATTCAACATCTTTATTCATATCAGAAGAAGAAGAAGAATGAAGCTGCAATCATCTGAAGATCAGAAGGTATATATCATAAGAAGAAGAAGAAGAATGAAGCTGCAATCATCTGAAGATTAGAAGGCATATCTCATAAGAAGAAGAAGAGGAATGGAGCTGATATCAAAGAATTGAAAGCACTTCAAGCTGGAGAATTGAAATGAGCTTGAAATAATTATGAGCACTTGTTGAAGCTGACGAACTAACAATATCAGAGTATATGTGAAGATTGAAGAGATCAATCATCTGAACGTATCAACTCTCTGAATGCATGAAACAGCTCTCAACACAGGAGAAAAGAATATATGATTAAATGCTTATAATATCATATATCTTTATCCAAAGAAGAAACAACAACAACAGCTTTTGGACTAGACACCTCACTCAAAGAGGAAAGAAGAAATGGTGTCAGGAAGCATGTTGAAAAAGGAGTATACGCAGAATATGCAAAGGGACAAATCCAATGTATATTTCCGCATATACACTTCGAAGAAAATCAGAAGAAATCTGAAAAAAGCAGAAGAAATCAGATGCAAGCAGAAGAAAGCAGAAGAAAGAAAAAGCAGATCAAGAGAGAGAAAGCAAGCATAAAAATATCAGAATATCTCTCATAAAGAAGCACATAACGAGTGTCAGAACAGGATCGTCTGAACACCTATTCGCTTATGAAGAAGCAACCATTTGAGGAGCTATTTCACAACGGCTATATGAGTCACATCATCATCAACTCAACGGTATTAGGAATCATCTTCAACGGCTATATTCAAGCAGAACATATAAATAGCCCCAAGATTGAATTTGAAGATGTTGTTGTTGTTGTTTATAACACAACCAGAGTGAAAGAGACATTGACTGTGGTAGTTGTTCGGTTGAACAACCTACCATGTTGGTCAGTGAGATCAATCAGGCTACTGACTTGTTGGTCAGTTAGTCATGTTTGTCAGTTGATCTGTTAGATCAATCAAGTTGGTTGTTGGTCTGAAAACAACCATGCTGAGCAAACTGACTATCAAACCTGGAATGGTTTAAAGCCTTGAACATACCTTGGTGTTCCAATGATACGGGAGAGAATGTAGCCCATGGAAACCAATGGTTGGAGAATGAGGCTGGAGCTTAAATTCATATCTTAGTTAGCCTACTCTCAGAGGATGGTATTCCTCATAGAAAAGACAGGGATTGTACTTAATTTCAAACACTTGTATCACTGTCTATCCTTGTACTTAGCTTGAAATGTCTGTATCGTGAGTGTGTACTCAGTAAGAAGAATCTGAGTTGAGAGGTTCTAGCGAACTTCTAGCTTAGGTTGAGTAGTAAAATACTCTACACTTGGATAAGTGTCTGAGGGCCTGGAGAGACTTGGTGGAAGAAAGAATACTCAGTAGAGCTTGGAGAGGCTTGATAGAAAAGACTACTCGGTAAGGTCTGGGTGACCTTGGGGTCTGGGTGACCCTGTGTGTTAGGTCCGTGTGACCTGGGGTCTGGGTGACCCTGTGTGTTAGGTCTGGGTGACCTTGGGTCTGTGTGACCTGTATGATGGGGTTGGTGTGACTCTGTCTGACACCTGTGGGTGTTGATATTTGGTTAGTGGAAAATCCAGTGGTGGTTTGCCTCTGGGACTGGATGTAGCTCACGGGTTTGTGGGTGAACCAGGATAAATTATGTGCCTAAGTTTTCTCATCCCTTAATCTCTTTTATTTACAGTCTTTACATTTACGTTGGGGATTGAAAAGTATTTTTCATAATAACCTTAACACACGATTTCAATAAAACAAGTTTTCAAACAAGCATAACATAAAACATCTCTTATATCGTTTGAAGCATTACAAAGAATGTATGTTGAAGAACCTCTGAAATAACTGTCTGAGGTGAGTTCAAAAGGAGCTCAGTTCAGAAGTTAGAAACAGATGATCTCTGATCATCTGAAGTATTTCAGAAACAATTCTGAAGGTACTCTTAATAATAATCTTCAGAAGGTACTTAGAGAAGCATTTCAATCAAAACAATCTTAAGTTTAAGAGAAAGATTTTCTATCTTTATCTTTCATATGTTCCGCAAGTTTTTAAAAGTAACTCTGATCTTAAGATTCATTTTGCACGTTGATCACCCTACATGATTAATTTAATCAAAGATTTCCAAAATATTTTAAAAAGATTAAAACACTATTCAACCCCCCCCTTCTAGTGTTGCCTGTGGTTCTAACAGTAGTAAATCATATAGTCAAAGTTTCATTAGATGCAAACACTTGTTAAGGTCACACTAGAGGGAATATGGGAATGTTAGTCTAGATTAGGATAGTTATCCTACTTAGAGTGAACCAGAGCTCACTTAGGCACGCGGGGGAATAGGGACTATTGGAAGGATGTTAGGGTGGGCCTAAAGCCTTAAGGGGGGTAGCTTTATAGTAAAGACATGGGAACCACTGAGGGAACTCTTTTATTTCTTTTAGATACTAGTAGGTAAGTTTGCTAACCAAATTAGTTAAGTATATTAGGATGGTTTGAGAAATGTGAGAACCAGTTAGAGAAAGCAATCTATGACCTTAAGAGGGAGGTGTAGGTTTCAAAACATGTATTTCAAGGACAAAGGAGATAGGAGGTGAACTAATGTCGGAAGATGACTAGAGCGAATTTTGAGGACCAAATTTCTTTTAGGGGGGTAGAATGTAACATCCCGCAAATTAGGAACTCTAATAATTCATTAGGTTACAAACAGAGAATTATGTGTTAGTAACTAAGGAAAGGTAAGTTGAGGAATTAGGGGTTAAAACTTATTTGTAAAACCAAGTTTAGGACTTTGTCTAAGTAAAATTAGTAAGTTTGGGTTGCTGGTAATCGATTACAGAGAGTTTGTAATCGATTACCTGAGAGCAGTATTTGTGGTAATCGATTACTCATAGTCTGTAATCGATTACCCGAGAGTGAAGTTTTTGGTAATCGATTACCAAGGGGTGTAATCGATTACCAGATTCCCAGAAAGTGTATTTTTAGCCTCTGGTAATCGATTACAGTATGCCTGTTATCGATTACCATCGCTCCAGTATATAAGGGCGAGAGCAGAATCAGTTTTGCATGCGATGGTTTTTCCATTCTAGAGAGAGAGGAAGTTCTAGTGAGAGAAAGCTTGGATTAAGGCTTGGCGGAGGGGTTTGAAGCTAGAAAACATCAAGGGCACATCTCTATTCATCATCCCTCTCTTGATTCTCAAGAATTGGTGAGTAAAGTTCACACACACACTCCCTTGTAATTTTGAGTTTTCCCCAATGTATGAACCCCACTCTCTAATCCCCTTTCTATTTGAGTATTGTGGTTAGAATAGTAATGTTTGCATGAGATTGAGTAGTTGTTGTTAGATTTTCATTGAAAACCTTAGGGTAGCGAGATTTACAAAACTAGCGAAATTGACGAAAATGTCGAATTGCTCAATGTATGAACCCCACCCCTTTAATCCCCTTTCTATATGATTATATTGATTGGAATTGTGATGTTTGCATTGAATGGAATAATTGATGTTAGGAATTTCTTGAAAAGATTTGATTATTGCCTGTGGGCGTATGCGCCGTGATCAGTTGTGGGAGTATGTTCCAATATCAGTTCTGGTGGGAGTATGTTCCGATATTAGTTGTGGGAGTATGCTCCGATATCGGTTGTGGGAGTATGCTCCGAGATCAGTTGTGGGAGTATGCTCCGAGTTCATTCAGTTGAGAGCGTAAGCGCCACAGCCCGTCGGCTGGGTTATGCCGATTATGTGTCTTTATGTTTAAGTTTTCTATCCTGTTAAGTTACTAAGTGTTGAACTAAATTTATATAATAGGCCAATTAAGTTAATCAGGACATTTTGGTTCAAGTGATTAGAATAGTTGGGTATGCCTTATGAATTGTACTATGTGTTGCATTGCATATGACTATTTCCTCTCACTGCGTGTTGCATGCTTTACTCGCTGAGACTGTAGTCTCACCCCACGTTTCGGGGATATACTCTAGTTTGTGCAGGGCAATCCAAGGTTAAGGTGAAGGAGTGAATGGAACTTTGGAGAGGAACTCTACTCTTAACGAGAAGAAATGCTTAGTAGAAGTAGTTTCTTTTGATAATGATAGTTAAATGAGTTTTCATTGTATTCGAATCATGTTTAGTCACGAAGGCTTAGTCATAGATATTAATTGTATTCGAGATATTCATGTATATAATTAGTACCAGCTTAAACAAATCGTTGGATAGCCTAAGCGATTGTTTGACAATATCGAAATCGAAGCGAAATAATTTCAGAAATTCAGGAATAGTGTCTCTAACGGGAACTATTTATGAGTTTAGAAATTAGGATGCTACAATTTTATTTAGGGGAATTTTTGTACCCGAATTTAATAATTAGAGTTTTCCAAACATTCATTTCTATTTGAATTAGTTGTCACTTTAATTGGTCACACTTTTTAGCTTATTGGGCCACTGGGGCCCAAAAACACCTTAACCATGTTCTCTTGATCAATTCAAGATCAAACCAATTTCTTTCATGAGTTTCTCATGAATTTGTTCAAGAACACCAAGAACACATGATGAACACTATGAATGTTCATCAAGAACATAAAAAATCCCACAATCTCAAAATTCATCAATCTCAAACATATATCCACAAGCATTTAAATCAAGCAATATCACCCAATTATCAATAAAACCCTAATATACAGCTACTGTGCAGACCAAATATCTCCCATCTCAGTCTTCATATCAACGATCCAATCGTTCAAAATGAAGAACTATATGTTCTGAACCAGCCAACAAATTTGCAGCCTGATCCAATGGTGAACGAATTTGCGGTCTCCGTTTTACAGTCGCAGCTTCATGCATAAACGGAAAAATTTCTATTCCAAACATTTTCATAACTTGCATGCACCCAAAACCATCAAACAAACACATTTCAAGCATCATAGAAATTTTTAAAACACACATACAAACTACATGCAAACAGCCGAACCATTTCCTCAAGGAAATATGTTCCAAGAATTAATTTTTACAAAAGAAAAAGGGGTAGGGACAAGGATCAAGGGCAATCCTTAACTCTAGACACCAATCCTATTAAAGTTCAAGGTTCTCCCCTCCTTACCTAAAGATATTCCCCAAAAATTTGGTGCAGCAATAGCTCCAAAAATCCCTCCTTTGATCACTTGAGCAAGAGTTTACCAGGCTTGGAGACTTGGTGTTTAAGCATTGGTTCAAAAATGGAACATTGGCTTGAAAGTGTTTGATGGAATGGAAGATTTTCTTGAGAGAAAAGAGGGAGGGGCTTCATGGCTGTTTTGGAGAGGAAGAAGAAATGAGAGAAAAGTTTCAAAGCTTTGCATGTGATGGAAAAGAAAGAATAATGAATTTTGGTGTTTAATGCCTTAATTTTCCTAAGCATGACACTTGTCTTGGAGGTAAGAAAGGGAGAAACAAGTGTCCTCCATGCAACCCACCTATACATGCACGACTTGCATGAGAAGGAAAGGAAAGGGTTGTGCAATTTTTTTCTGGCCCGGATCAAGAGTATTCGAGCCCGGCTCCAAGAAAAGCGGGGGTAAAATGGGAATTTCGCACCAAAATTCCCAAAATTTCCCAAAAATTCTAGAAAAATTCCTATAATTGTTCTATCCTACTTTAAGCCTAAAAATGTGATTAGAACTCTTTCCTAACTTAAACTCTCTTGTTTCCCAATTTTCCCAGTTTTCACACACAGCAGTTCATTTTTTTATAAGAATAAGCAGATAGAAAATTATGGGTTTACCTAAAAAAAATTCTATAAAGTTATAAATATCATTTTCAATCATCTTTTAGGGTTCAAAGTATATTTTCCATACTATTCCACAAATTTCATATAATGGTTAGGGTTATACTGCTAACCAGGGGCATTTTGGTCTTTTGTCCAAAAGTGCCAGAAAATTCTAAATAATTTTCTAAAAATTCATTATTAATTTTATTATGATTATTTTGACTAAAAATATAGATCCCTTTAAGTTTTAGCTATTTTTCATAATTAAATCTATATTTTTCCTTAACTGTATAATTACTAAAGGTATCTTAGGTTATTTTCTCAAACACCTCCCTAGAAAAAAAATTATTTAAAATTTTGGATTGGAAAATTTCAAAAATATAAATTTTGGTCGTTTATTAATAGCTCCCAAATACTTTATAATTAAATTATTATTTTAAAACTTACTCTATTTTATTTATATACCGGTAGGGGAAATTGTGGGTGTTACATCTCTCCCCTCCTTTAAGAAATTTCGTCCTCGAAATTTGAAATTCCTATTGCTGGATAAGGCTAAATCTAGTTTCTTAAGCCTTAAGAGTTATTCTCCTAATTTGATCATATGACCTTAACGGTTCCCTAAAAGTTGGATAATCATTTTAAACTACTCGTGGATATAGGGATGATATCCTGAATTAAAATCGACCTAGCTTTCAAGGTCTTACCTTTTCTCTAACAACCAATAGCGAATTTCGAAACCTTTACCTAACACCTTACCAAAAATTTTCTGGTACGATCTATTATTCCATAAGGTTTGGTTAGAAACATCTATTTCCGACAAGCAGATCTCATCAAACTTTCCACTATCATTCATACTACCTTAATTCTAACTAGAGTGCCAAGTCAATCCTTCATTAGGTGTGCTATTATGCTACCCTGTCCCCTTCCCCGGATATTTGGCAAGCAACTAGACATTCCCTTTCAGCTTATAATCGACATAGAGTTATAATACCTAATGAAACACACGGTTTCAATCCATAAGTCAAGTCGCTAAATTTTCCTATAAAAATCATATTAGGAACCACCAAAGTATGTCCCTTACAATAACTAATTTCCTTAACATTTTCTTCTGATTTCCAATGACTCCTCGCAATATCTTGTTTTCTTACAACTCTAAAATGTTCATTTTCCTTCACCATGTATGAATATCTAATTCCACAATAGTTACAAGTGTTGTTTATCATACCTATGATTACATTAGTTCCCTTGCTCTTAATATCAACACTCTTACTGATCTAGTTAATCTTCCATCTCCTCCCTATATAATGATTCTAAGTTCTTTCTCTCTTAAGAATCTTAAGTTTATCTCTATCCCATTAAGGTGAAATCCTCTAACTCACGAATCAAGTTGTTTTTGCCCTATCTATCACTTATTAATCGTTGTAGGATCTTCCTACCTAAATATCGATCACCACTTATAACCAAGGCTTAGCTCCATAAGCTGTTACTCCCAAGAAGGTCTCGCCAACCACCACCACCTTATGTTCTTTCCCTAAACAAATGTGCCTCCAGAATTTTATTTCCACCTAACTAAGACTTATAATTATACCATTCCACTTATAACCTACTTCTCCTTAATAACCCAAGGTTATTCCAAAGAATTCTATACCTCCCGTTGGATTCTAGAAATAGGCGATAACATTGCATGAAAGAATGAAGATAAGTTGGCTTGAATGAGGCTAGAATATTGGGTTCATTGAGGAGGGAAAGGAACACCAATGACAACCAATCCAGATGGAATTACTAGACACTTATAGCATTCATAGTAAAGTCCAAAGCAGATTGTAAGATCACCTATAGTCTCGATATATAGATAGAGGTAATCTATCTTTAAACCTATCTTAGAGAATATTATTATTATTTTTGTTCCTTATGGTTATTATACTTCCAGGGATTGTATTTGTCCCCTAGGACATCCTTACGTGAAACGTCACCTACTTATGTGTAGTACTATTCCAATCTTCAAAACCCTGTTTAAATATTCACCGATTGAATTACTCTTCCTTGAGAATCTAAGTCCATCAAGATCAATGCATAAACTAATCCTATAAAATTTAGCAAGATCATACTTAATCAACACACTTGTAACCAAATCCAATCTAATCATTTATGAGATTTCACTCATATACCTATTTCAAGTTACAGAAGTGTCAATCAAGTATAGCTCTAATCATCAAGGTTAACATATACGACAATGCGTCATTGTTTTTCATACCCATTATTTCTAATATCCTCATGGAAGTGTCATCCTTACTTATTTCATAAAAATATAGTTCTTGTAGTGCCTACCCATACATCTAATTTCCTATTCCACGATTTCTTTCTTCAATCTCCTCTGCGCAATCTTGATACTAACAGATCATTTGCTTAGTCATATCCTATTATTCGACTAAAATTTCTTAAGAATCACATCTTGTGCTACTGGTCTCCACACTTCGACTTCCTTCATCTTAAATTGTGTTTTCCACTTATTCCTATGAACCCTTATGTTATCAATCCATTAGAGATAGAAATCATACTCTATTGTATCTATTAAACTTCAAGCATGATACCTATTCCACGGTCGAACCCTTTTAGACTTCAAGTCAACCAACAAGGTATCCAAATATGCCTTAACTGCTAAGATCCAATCTCAAACCGTACATTTGTCATTCCTATTCCTTAACTCTATCATTATTTATCCTGAGTATACCCCCAATTCATCAATCACTTCTAACTCACTTTATCAAATCAATTCCTTTTTTTTTCCCAATAATTGAATCCTCAAGAGCTATTAATATCAATCCCCAATATCAAAACCTTAATGATTAAACCTCAATGATCAATCATCTTAAACCTTGAATTAACAACCTCGAATCCATCACCGATCCCTTAGGTCAATTATCTAAAAGAATAGAAACCTAACCTTAGTGGTCATCCTACTCTAACTTTTGATATTTCATTCATCACCTCAAATCACAAGTAAAAACAACTATTGGCTACACTAGTGTACAACCTCAGGACCTAGAGGTCTTAGCAAACCTGTTTTAGAAGCTTGATTACTTGGTTCATTCTTCGATTCGAATGAATTTTAATGGTAGAAACTATCATGGGGAAAGAAGAGAGATCTAAGGATAAGGATTAGGATATTTCAACTCACAAGGAAGAAACACAGGCATATCTAAGTGCCTTATATATACATACCTATCTATTTAAGATTTTTAAATAATTAACACTCAAATACAACTTCTATATTCTTTCTCAAACTCAAAACTCAATTCAATTCCAAACAATAAGCATGCTACTACATACAAGTAGGAAGTAAAGCTTATCATGCCAAGGTCACACAAAACAACATGAAGCAATCACTTGCACACCAACTCATCAATCCAAACAAAATCATGAAAAGAATTACTCAATTCAAACACCTGGGGTTCTTCTCAAGACATCAACAAGAAGACAAAACCCAATAGACGACATGACTCCATCTCTTTAATTACTCACGTTCATCATACAGATGACCAAGACATCTTTTCTCGCCTCCAGAACTACTCAAGCTGAGATTATCAGCCTTGTGTCCTCAAAACAAACGACTGCAAGTTGTCACACTTCCTTCTAACCTGAACAGGCCATTGGGGTGGCCAGACCAGCTGTCCTGTGCCAGAGTAGTTAGAAGCACATCAGCCTTGCCAAACTTCAAGACACCTAAACGGGATCAAACTAGACTCGATACGACCATTAGACCCAAACTTCACAGTCCGGTTGGACTGAACTGCTCTGATACCACTAAATGCAACACCCTCATCCCATGACGGGTATTACACGACTAACTCGATCGCGATTTGTTAAATTGTCTCTTAATAAAAATGAGGAAAGTTGGTAATTGTTTTTTTTGTAAAGCATATTATTAAATTATGTTCGGGATAAGACACGAAGAAGTACATTGGTATTAAACATATCATTTCGTTACTATTCAAAATTACAATGGACATGACGTACATCTAGGATGGGATTCTAACATACTACATCACATAAGCAATGAATCCTCTATTTGACTACACCCTTAAACACTACCATTGACTTAAACGAGATTTGGTTCGACCTGAACACCACGCCCCTCTTCATAACAACGTGCATCCTTTCAGAGTCCATGCCCTTTTAGGTGCCAAAATAATAACAGACAACAAAAGAAAGACAAGAGGGTGAGAACACTTTACAGGAACTCACTTAATGCAGGATATGATAACTAAAGCAGACAGATGCGGAAATTCACACAATTCTCACAACAATAAATCCAATCATTCACATAGAAGGTCACAACGTCATAAAATGATGTGATATGCTCATGCAATGCAAACAACCACGTCATTCACCATGGAATCTCAAGCAACTACTATGTACCATGCAATGCATGAGGGCCCAGGGAAAATCACCACCACAGTGCACACAGCAACTGCCTGACCATATATGCACAACGTATCAGGAGTTAGAGTCTGTACTAGCGCGGTACTTATATTATTTTTTGGCCAATTTTATCCGTCTTCTAGACAATCTCTACTGACCCCGAAACCTTGAGAGCGACAGGATAGTCAAGCCTGATCTCCTTCGTACTCGATGGTAGGGTGCGAGCCTACGTCACCTGAGCCTTTCTGGAACCTGACTATCCTCAGGGCTGGCGTCCCCCCTCGAGGACCCGCTGGCGTTCTTTGCAAAACCCAGTGCACCCGTCCCAATCAGTTTCCTACTGTACCGAGTGTCACTGCCATATAGGTCGTAAGGTTTTCAACCTTGAACATCACCAATGCTTTATGATGCATGTCACACAATCAATGCTTTTTCAGCGTACACCTCCTTACAGGCAAAGTCCATTGAATCATTCAACGTCACCACTCCCCGTGGTACGGCCCGATTCAATGTCTTTCCTTCACAAGGAGATCCAAACAATGCTTTCTCAGCTTACTCATCCTTACAGGCAAAGCCCATTGAATCAGTCAACATCACCACTCCCCGTGGTACGGCCCGATTCAATGTCTTTCCTTCACAAGGAGAACCAAACCCCGATTTGGGTTAATCCACACTCTCTCACCACGCTTCTCAAGTCTTATGCAGAAAGAGCGTGTTGGTTATAAGCTTTTAAGGGGATTTGTACTAATGTTTTTCTTTAACTCAATGATCACTTTCACTTTAGTCCTATAGCTTTCTAAGACTCATGATTGTGTCTTATGAATAGTGTTACCCATCTTAATTCGTCTAGCATGTCTAATTAGGACTAGGTTTATTCTTTAATCATGACTAATCTTCCTTAATTGTACTATAATTAACCCTAATTCTCCTTAATTAAGTCTTAATATTTACTTAAGATCCTAATTAATTCCTAATTATCCCTTAATCTCTTCCTTAATCTTGGATTAAGCTTTTAATTATATTTGATTAAGGTTAATCATAATTAATTAGTTCTTAATCATCATTACGTCTTAATCACTTAATTAATACTTCATTAGGGTTAATTTACTTTAAACTTAATTAATCAACCTTTACTTGATTAACTTAAGTAGTTTGGATTAATCAACTTAGACAAATTGGATTTAGTTAAGCCTACTAATTAATTCCTAAGTCTTGCTAGGTTGGATTAGAGTTGTAGCCCAACTCCAATCTAAGCCCAAGTTCATGAATTGTTTTTGGTTGACTCTTATGATGAGTCCTTTGACTTTTTTGAAGGTTTTGGGCCTAAACCAAAGGCCCAAAGGTTAGGTAACTCTTAGGAGTCCATTTTTACACATTCTCATTCAAAATTAAGGTTTTTCGAGTGAATTTTATTTAGGGGAATTTTTGTACCCGAATTTAATAATTATAGTTTTCCAAACATTCATTTCTATTTGAATTAGTTGTCACTTTAATTGGTCACACTTTTTAGCTTATTGGGCCATTAGGGCCCAAAAACACCTTAACCATGTTCTCTTGATCAATTCAAGATCAAACAAAGTTCTTTCATGAGTTTCTCATGAATGTGCTCAAGAACACCAAGAACACATGATGAACACTATGAATGTTCATCAAGAACATAAAAAATCCCACAATCTCAAAATTCACCAACCTCAAACATAATCATCCACAAGAATTTAAATCAAGCAATATAACCCAATTATCAATAAAACCCTAATATACAGCTACTGTGCAGACCAAATATCTCCCCACCCAGACTTCATATCAACGATCCAACCGTGCAAAATGAAGAACTATATGTTCTGAACCAGCCACCAAAATTTCAGCTTGATCCACGGTGAACGAATCTGCGGTCGCCGTTTTACAGTCGCAGCTTCATGCAAAAACGGAAAAATTTATTTTCCAAACATTTTCATAACTTGCATGCATCCAAAACCATCAAACAAGCACATTTCAAGCATCATAGAAATTTTTAAAACACACATACAAACCACATGCAAACAACCGAACCATTTTCTCAAGGAAATAGGTTCCAAGAATTCAGTTTTACAAAAGAAAAAGGGGTAGGGACAAGGATCAAGGGCAATCCTTAACTCTAGTCACCAATCCTACTAGAGTTCAAGGTTCTCCCCCCCCTTACCTAAAGAAATTCCCCAAAAATTTGGTGCAACAACAACTCCAAAAATCCCTCCTTTGATCACTTGAGCAAGAGTTTACAAGGCTTGGAGGCTTGGTGCTTAAGCTTTAGTTAAAAAATGGAACCTTGGCTTGAAAGTGTTTGATGGAATGGAAGATTTTCTTGAGAGAAAAGAGGGAGTGGCTTCACGGCTGTTTTGGAGAGGAAGAAGAAATGAGAGAAAAGTTTCAAAGCTTTGCATGTGATGGAAAAGAAAGAATAATGAATTTTGGTGTTTTAATGCCTTAATTTTCCTAAGCATGACACTTGTCTTGGAGGTAAGAAAGGGAGAAACAAGTGTCCTCCATGCAACCCACCTATGCATGCACGGCTTGCATGAGAAGGAAGGAAAGGGTTGTGCAATTTTTTCTGTCTCGGATCAAGAGTATTCGGGCCCGACTCCAAGAAAAGCGGGGGTAAAATGCGAATTTCGCAACAAAATTCCCAAAATTTCCCAAAAATTCTAAAAAATTCCTATAACTGTTCTATCCTACTTTAAGCCTAAAAATGTGATTAGAACTCTTTCCTCACTTAAACTCTCTTGTTTCCCAATTTTCCCAGTTTTCGCACACAGCAGTTAATTTTTTTATAAGAATAAGCAGATAGAAAATTATGGTTTTACATAAAAAAAAATCTATAAAGTTATAAATATCATTTTCAGTCATCTTTTAGGGTTCAAAGTATATTTTCCATACTATTCCACAAATTTCATATAATGGTTAGGGTTATACTGCTAACCAGGGGCATTTTGGTCTTTTTGTCCAAAAGTGCCAGAAAATTCTAAATAATTTTCTAAAAATTCATTATTAATTTTATTAAGATTATTTTGACTAAAAATATAGATCCCTTTAAGTTTTATCTATTTTTCATAATTAAATCTATATTTTTCTTTAACTGTATAATTACTAAAGGTATCTTAGGTTATTTTCTCAAACACCTCCCTAGAAAAAAAAAATTTAAAATTTTTGATTGGAAAATTTGAAAAATATAAATTTTGGTCATTTATTAATAGATCCCAAATACTTTATAATTAAATTATTATTTTAAATTTTCTCTATTTTATTTATATACCGGTAGGGGAAATTGTGGGTGTTACAATAGACCTTGATCACTTTGAATCACTTTGTAATTGCAACATACAACAGAAAAATGAAGCATCACATCATAGTTAGGGTCTCAGGGATCATTCTTTTTCGTCATAATTTGAAGAAAATAATCATACCCATTGAAACTCTTTGTATTGACAACTTAAATTGAGTTATGCCAAAAGATTGTGTACTTTGTTTTTTATTTGCAAGTTTTCTTGGATCATTTGTTTTGGATGAATCCAACTATACGTAAAAATATTGTCTTTTTTGTTTTAACAACCATTTGGAGAGTTGTCTCTCCCCTGTTATCAATTAATATAATGCTTATCATATCAAGAAATCCATCATAAATGGATTCTGCACCATTCTACATATTGGTATATATAATGCATCTTTATGTAAATCTTCTTCATTGATATTTCAATTCACCCAAAAATCACAATATCATATACCCTTTACTAATTACAACTAGTATTTAATTTTCATACAAAAATATTTTCTTTTTTATGATAATAAATAGGTAAAAAAAATTTAATATTCATAAAACACAACAAAAATGAACAAACAATAGATAAAAAAGGGTTACACAGATTAAAGTTTTTAAAACACACTAAAACGCAATAGCTAATTAACTAGTACGTAATATTTCATTTTTAGTTTTTAATAAATTTCATCAAAATACTCATCATCATAAAATTCAATATCCTTCTAAGTCGTTCTATGAAGAAGAGAATTTTTATAGGATAGACCTTGATCACTTTTAATCTCTTAGTAATTGCAACTTACAACAGCAAAATGAAGCATGACATCATAGTTAAGGTCTCAGAGATCATTTGTTTTGGATGAAGCAGAGCATTTTTATAAGATAGACCTTGATCACTTTGAATCACTTTGTATTTGCAACATACAACAGAAAAATGAAGCATCACATCATAGTTAGGGTCTCAGGGATCATTCTTTTTCCTCATAATTTAAAGAAAATAGTCATACCCATTGAAGCTCTTTGTGTTGACAACTTAAATTTAGTTAATGCCAAAAGATTGTATACTTTTTTTTTCTAACTTTTTTAACATCATTTGTTTTGGTTGAATCCAACTATATGATGAAAGTATTGTCTTTTTTGTTTAAACAACCACTTGGAGAGTTGTGTATCCCCTGTTGTCAATTAATGTAATGCTTATCATATCAAGAAATTTGTCATAAATGGATTCTCCACCATTCTACATATTGGTTTATATAATGCATATTTATGTAAATCTTCTTCATTGATGTTTCAATTCACCCAAAAATCACAATATCATATAACTTTTACTAATTACAACTAGTGATTAATTTTCATACAAAAATATTTTCTTTTTTATGATAATAAATAGGTAAAAAAATAAATTTAATATTCATAAGATACAATAAAAATGAACAAACAATAGATAAAAAAGGCTGACACAGATTAAAGTTTTTAAAACACAATAAATACTTAACTTGTATGCAATATTTCATTTTTAGTTCTTAATAAATTTCATCAAAATACTCATCATCATAAAATTCAATATCTTTCTAATCATTCTATGAAGCAGAGCATTTTTATAAGATAGACCTTGATCACTTTGAATCACTTTGTATTTGCAACATACAACAGAAAAATGAAGCATCACATCATAGTTAGGGTCTCAGGGATCATTCTTTTTCCTCATAATTTAAAGAAAATAGTCATACCCATTGAAGCTCTTTGTGTTGACAACTTAAATTTAGTTAATGCCAAAAGATTGTATACTTTTTTTTTTCTAACTTTTCTAACATCATTTGTTTTGGATGAATCCAACTATATGATGAAAGTATTGTCTTTTTTGTTTAAACAACCACTTGGATAGTTGTGTATCCCCTGTTGTCAATTAATGTAATGCTTATCATATCAAGAAATCTGTCATAAATGGATTGTACACCATTCTACATATTGGTTTATATAATGCATATTTATGTAAATCTTCTTCATTGATGTTTCAATTCACCCAAAAATCACAATATCATATACCTTTTACTAATTACAACTAGTGATTAATTTTCATACAAAAATATTTTCTTTTTTATGATAATAAATAGGTATAAAAAATTTTAATATTCATAAAACACAATAAAAATGAACAAACAATAGATAAAAAAGGGTTACACATATTAAAGTTTTTAAAACACACTAAAACGCAATAGCTAATTAACTAGTACGTAATATTTCATTTTTAGTTTTTAATAAATTTCATCAAAATACTCATCATCATAAAATTCAATATCCTTCTAAGTCGTTCTATGAAGAAGAGAATTTTTATAGGATAGACCTTGATCACTTTTAATCTCTTAGTAATTGCAACTTACAACAGCAAAATGAAGCATGACATCATAGTTAGGGTCTCAGAGATCATTCTTTTTCCTCATAATTTGAAGAAAATAGTCATACCTGTTGAATTTCTTTATATATTGACAACTTAAATTGAGTTATGCCAAAAGATTGTATATTTTGTTTTTTATTTCCATGTTTTCTTAGATCATTTGTTTTGGATGAATGTAACTATACAATGAAAGTATTGTCTTTTTTGTTTAAACAACCACTTGGAGAGTTGTGTCTCACCTATTGTCAATTAATATAATGCCTATCATATCAAGAAATCTATCATAAATGGATTCTTCACCATTCTACATATTTGTATATATAATGCATATTTATGTAAATCTTCTTCATTGATATTTTAATTCACCCAAAAATCACAATATCATATACCCTTTACAAATTACAACTAGTGATTAATTTTCATACAAAAAAATTTTCTTTTTTATGATAACAAATAGGTAAAAAATCAATTTAATATTCATAAAACACAATAAAAATGAACAAACAATAGATAAAAAAGGGTTACAGAGATTAAAGTTTTTAAAACACAATAACTACTTAACTTGTATGCAATGTTTCATTTTTAATTCTTAATAAATATCATCAAAATACTCATCATCATAAAATTCAATATCCTTCTACGCATTCTATGAAGCAGAGCATTTTTATAGGATAGACCTTGATCACTTTGAATCACTTTGTATTTGCAACATACAACAGAAAAATGAAGTATCACATCATAGTTAGGGTCTAAGAGATCATTCTTTTTCCTCATAATTTGAAGAAAATAGTCATACTCATTGAAGGTCTTTGTGTTCATAACTTAAATTGAGTTAATGCCAAAAGATTGTAAACTTTTATTTTCTAAGTTTTCTTAGATCATTTGTTTTGGATGAATCCAACTATACGATAAAAGTATTGTCTTTTTTGTTTTAACAACCACTTGGAGAGTTGTGTCTCCCTGTTGTCAATTAATACAATGCTTATCATATCATGAAATCTATCATAATTGGATTCTGCACCATTCTACATATTGGTATATATAATGCATATTTATGTAAATCTTCTTCATTGATATTTCACTTCACCCAAAAATCACAATATCATATACCCTTTACTAATTGCAACTAGTGATTGATTTTCATACAAAAATATTTTTTTTATGATAACAAATAGGTAAAAAAATCAATTTAATATTCAGAAAACACAAAAAAAATGAACAAACAATAGATAAAAACGGGTTACACTGATTAAAGTTTTTAAAACACAATAACTACTTAATTTGTATGCAATATTTCATTTTTAATTCTTAATAAATATCATCAAAATACTCATCATGATAAAATTCAATATCCTTCTAAGCATTCTATGAAGCAGAGCATTTTTATATTTGCAACATACAACGGAAAAATGAAGCATCACATCATAGTTAGGGTCTCAGGGATCATTGTTTTTCCTCATAATTTGAAGAAAATAGTCATACCCATTGAAACTCTTTGTATTGACAACTTAAATTTAGTTATGCCAAAAGATTGTGTACTTTGTTTTTATTTCCAAGTTTTCTTAGATCATTTGTTTTGGATGAATCCAACTATACGATAAAAGTATTGTCTTTTTTTGTTTTAACAACCAGTTGGAGAGTTGTTTCTCCCCTGTTGTCAATTAATATAATGTTTATCATATCAAGAAACCTATCGTAAATGGATTCTGCACCATTCTACATATTGATATATATAATGCATATTTATATAAATATTCTTCATTGATATTTCAATTCACCCAAAAATCACAATATCATATACCCTTTACTAATTACAACTAGTGATTAATTTTCACACGAAAATATTTTCTTTTTTATGATAACAAATAGGTAAAAAAAATCAATTTAATATTCATAAAACACAATAAAAATGAAGAAACAATAGATAAAAAAGGGTCACACAGGTTAAAGATTTTAAAACACAATAACTACTTAACTTGAATACAATATTTCATTTTTAATTCTTAATAAATATCGTCAAAATACTCATCATCATAAAATTCAATATCCTTCTAAGCATTCTATAAAGCAAAGCATTTTTTTAGGATAGACCTTGATCACTTTGAATCACTTTGTATTTGCAACATACAACAGAAAAATGAAGTATCACATCATAGTTAGGGTCTCAGAGATCTTTCTTTTTCCTCATAAATTGAAGAAAATAGTCATACCCATTGAAGCTCTTTGTGTTGACAATTTAAATTTAGTTAATGCCAAAAGATTGTATACTTTTTTTTTTCTAACTTTTCTAACATCATTTGTTTTGGATGAATCCAACTATATGATGAAAGTATTGTCTTTTTTGTTTAAACAACCACTTGGATAGTTGTGTATCCCCTGTTGTCAATTAATGTAATGCTTATCATATCAAGAAATCTGTCATAAATGGATTGTACACCATTCTACATATTGGTTTATATAATGCATATTTATGTAAATCTTCTTCATTGATGTTTCAATTCACCCAAAAATCACAATATCATATACCTTTTACTAATTACAACTAGTGATTAATTTTCATACAAAAATATTTTCTTTTTTATGATAATAAATAGGTATAAAAAATTTTAATATTCATAAAACACAATAAAAATGAACAAACAATAGATAAAAAAGGGTTACACATATTAAAGTTTTTAAAACACACTAAAACGCAATAGCTAATTAACTAGTACGTAATATTTCATTTTTAGTTTTTAATAAATTTCATCAAAATACTCATCATCATAAAATTCAATATCCTTCTAAGTCGTTCTATGAAGAAGAGAATTTTTATAGGATAGACCTTGATCACTTTTAATCTCTTAGTAATTGCAACTTACAACAGCAAAATGAAGCATGACATCATAGTTAGGGTCTCAGAGATCATTCTTTTTCCTCATAATTTGAAGAAAATAGTCATACCTGTTGAATTTCTTTATATATTGACAACTTAAATTGAGTTATGCCAAAAGATTGTATATTTTGTTTTTTATTTCCATGTTTTCTTAGATCATTTGTTTTGGATGAATGTAACTATACAATGAAAGTATTGTCTTTTTTGTTTAAACAACCACTTGGAGAGTTGTGTCTCACCTATTGTCAATTAATATAATGCCTATCATATCAAGAAATCTATCATAAATGGATTCTTCACCATTCTACATATTTGTATATATAATGCATATTTATGTAAATCTTCTTCATTGATATTTTAATTCACCCAAAAATCACAATATCATATACCCTTTACAAATTACAACTAGTGATTAATTTTCATACAAAAAAATTTTCTTTTTTATGATAACAAATAGGTAAAAAAATCAATTTAATATTCATAAAACACAATAAAAATGAACAAACAATAGATAAAAAAGGGTTACAGAGATTAAAGTTTTTAAAACACAATAACTACTTAACTTGTATGCAATGTTTCATTTTTAATTCTTAATAAATATCATCAAAATACTCATCATCATAAAATTCAATATCCTTCTACGCATTCTATGAAGCAGAGCATTTTTATAGGATAGACCTTGATCACTTTGAATCACTTTGTATTTGCAACATACAACAGAAAAATGAAGTATCACATCATAGTTAGGGTCTAAGAGATCATTCTTTTTCCTCATAATTTGAAGAAAATAGTCATACTCATTGAAGGTCTTTGTGTTCATAACTTAAATTGAGTTAATGCCAAAAGATTGTAAACTTTTATTTTCTAAGTTTTCTTAGATCATTTGTTTTGGATGAATCCAACTATACGATAAAAGTATTGTCTTTTTTGTTTTAACAACCACTTGGAGAGTTGTGTCTCCCTGTTGTCAATTAATACAATGCTTATCATATCATGAAATCTATCATAATTGGATTCTGCACCATTCTACATATTGGTATATATAATGCATATTTATGTAAATCTTCTTCATTGATATTTCACTTCACCCAAAAATCACAATATCATATACCCTTTACTAATTGCAACTAGTGATTGATTTTCATACAAAAATATTTTTTTTATGATAACAAATAGGTAAAAAAATCAATTTAATATTCAGAAAACACAAAAAAAATGAACAAACAATAGATAAAAACGGGTTACACTGATTAAAGTTTTTAAAACACAATAACTACTTAATTTGTATGCAATATTTCATTTTTAATTCTTAATAAATATCATCAAAATACTCATCATGATAAATTCAATATCCTTCTAAGCATTCTATGAAGCAGAGCATTTTTATATTTGCAACATACAACGGAAAAATGAAGCATCACATCATAGTTAGGGTCTCAGGGATCATTGTTTTTCCTCATAATTTGAAGAAAATAGTCATACCCATTGAAACTCTTTGTATTGACAACTTAAATTTAGTTATGCCAAAAGATTGTGTACTTTGTTTTTTATTTCCAAGTTTTCTTAGATCATTTGTTTTGGATGAATCCAACTATACGATAAAAGTATTGTCTTTTTTTGTTTTAACAACCAGTTGGAGAGTTGTTTCTCCCCTGTTGTCAATTAATATAATGTTTATCATATCAAGAAACCTATCGTAAATGGATTCTGCACCATTCTACATATTGATATATATAATGCATATTTATATAAATATTCTTCATTGATATTTCAATTCACCCAAAAATCACAATATCATATACCCTTTACTAATTACAACTAGTGATTAATTTTCACACGAAAATATTTTCTTTTTTATGATAACAAATAGGTAAAAAAAATCAATTTAATATTCATAAAACACAATAAAAATGAAGAAACAATAGATAAAAAAGGGTCACACAGGTTAAAGATTTTAAAACACAATAACTACTTAACTTGAATACAATATTTCATTTTTAATTCTTAATAAATATCGTCAAAATACTCATCATCATAAAATTCAATATCCTTCTAAGCATTCTATAAAGCAAAGCATTTTTTAGGATAGACCTTGATCACTTTGAATCACTTTGTATTTGCAACATACAACAGAAAAATGAAGTATCACATCATAGTTAGGGTCTCAGAGATCTTTCTTTTTCCTCATAAATTGAAGAAAATAGTCATACCCATTGAAGCTCTTTGTGTTGACAATTTAAATTTAGTTAATGCCAAAAGATTGTATACTTTTTTTTTTCTAACTTTTCTAACATCATTTGTTTTGGATGAATCCAACTATATGATGAAAGTATTGTCTTTTTTGTTTAAACAACCACTTGGATAGTTGTGTATCCCCTGTTGTCAATTAATGTAATGCTTATCATATCAAGAAATCTGTCATAAATGGATTGTACACCATTCTACATATTGGTTTATATAATGCATATTTATGTAAATCTTCTTCATTGATGTTTCAATTCACCCAAAAATCACAATATCATATACCTTTACTAATTACAACTAGTGATTAATTTTCATACAAAAATATTTTCTTTTTATGATAATAAATAGGTATAAAAAATTTTAATATTCATAAAACACAATAAAAATGAACAAACAATAGATAAAAAAGGGTTACACATATTAAAGTTTTTAAAACACACTAAAACGCAATAGCTAATTAACTAGTACGTAATATTTCATTTTTAGTTTTTAATAAATTTCATCAAAATACTCATCATCATAAAATTCAATATCCTTCTAAGTCGTTCTATGAAGAAGAGAATTTTTATAGGATAGACCTTGATCACTTTTAATCTCTTAGTAATTGCAACTTACAACAGCAAAATGAAGCATGACATCATAGTTAGGGTCTCAGAGATCATTCTTTTTCCTCATAATTTGAAGAAAATAGTCATACCTGTTGAATTTCTTTATATATTGACAACTTAAATTGAGTTATGCCAAAAGATTGTATATTTTGTTTTTTATTTCCATGTTTTCTTAGATCATTTGTTTTGGATGAATGTAACTATACAATGAAAGTATTGTCTTTTTTGTTTAAACAACCACTTGGAGAGTTGTGTCTCACCTATTGTCAATTAATATAATGCCTATCATATCAAGAAATCTATCATAAATGGATTCTTCACCATTCTACATATTTGTATATATAATGCATATTTATGTAAATCTTCTTCATTGATATTTTAATTCACCCAAAAATCACAATATCATATACCCTTTACAAATTACAACTAGTGATTAATTTTCATACAAAAAAATTTTCTTTTTTATGATAACAAATAGGTAAAAAAATCAATTTAATATTCATAAAACACAATAAAAATGACAAACAATAGATAAAAAAGGGTTACACAGATTAAAGTTTTTAAAACACAATAACTACTTAACTTGTATGCAATGTTTGATTTTTAATTCTTAATAAATATCATCAAAATACTCATCATCATAAAATTCAATATTCATTTACGCATTCTATGAAGCAGAGCATTTTTATAGGATAGACCTTGATCACTTTGAATCACTTTGTATTTGCAACATACAACAGAAAAATGAAGTATCACATCATAGTTAAGGTCTAAGAGATCATTCTTTTTCCTCATAATTTGAAGAAAATAGTCATACTCATTGAAGGTATTTGTGTTGACAACTTACATTGAGTTAATGCCAAAAGATTGTATACTTTTTTTTTCTAAGTTTTCTTAGATCATTTGTTTGGATGAATCCATCTATACGATAAAAGTATTGTCTTTTTTGTTTTAACAACCACTTGGAGAGTTGTGTCTCCCCTATTGTCAATTAATACAATGCTTATCATATCATGAAATCTATCATAATTGGATTCTGCACCATTCTACATATTGGTATATATAATGCATATTTATGTAAATCTTCTTCATTGATATTTCACTTCACCCAAAAATCACAATATCATATACCCTTTACTAATTGCAACTAGTGATTGATTTTCATACAAAAATATTTTTTTATGATAACAAATAGGTAAAAAAATCAATTTAATATTCAGAAAACACAAAAAAAATGAACAAACAATAGATAAAAACGGGTTACACTGATTAAAGTTTTTAAAACACAATAACTACTTAATTTGTATGCAATATTTCATTTTTAATTCTTAATAAATATCATCAAAATACTCATCATGATAAAATTCAATATCCTTCTAAGCATTCTATGAAGCAGAACATTTTATAGGATAGACCTTGATCACTTTGAATCACTTTGTATTTGCAACATAGTTAGGGTCTCAGGGATCATTGTTTTTCCTCATAATTTGAAGAAAATAGTCATACCCATTGAAACTCTTTGTATTGACAACTTAAATTTAGTTATGCCAAAAGATTGTGTACTTTTTATTATTTCCAAGTTTTCTTAGATCATTTGTTTTGGATGAATCCAACTATACGATTAAAGTATTTTCTTTTTTGTTTTAACAACATCTTGGAGAGTTGTGTCTCCCCTGCTGTCAATTAATATAATGCTTATCATATCAAGAAATCTAGCATAAATGGATTCTGCACCATTCTACATATTGGTATATATAATGCATATTTATGTAAATCTTCTTCATTGATATTTCAATTCACACAAAAATCACAATATCATATACCCTTTACTAATTACAACTAGTATTTAATTTTCATACAAAAATATTTTCTTTTTTATGATAATAAATAGGTATAAAAATTTTTAATATTCATAAAACACAATAAAAATGAACAAACAATAGATAAAAAAGGGTGACACAGATTAAAGTTTTTAAAACACACTAAAACGCAATAGCTAATTAACTTGTACGTAATATTTCATTTTTAGTTTTTAATAAATTTCATGAAAATACTCATCATCATAAAATTCAATATCCTTCAACGTCGTTCTATGAAGCAGAGCATTTTTATAGGATAGACCTTGATCACTTTTAATCTCTTAGTAATTGCAACATACAACAACAAAATGAAGCACGACATCATAGTTAGGGTCTCAGAGATCATTCTCTTTCCTCATAATTTGAAGAAAATAGTCATACCTGTTGAAGCTCTTTATATTGACAACTTAAATTGAGTTATGCCAAAAGATTGTATATTTTGTTTTCTATTTCCAAGTTTTCTTAGATCATTTGTTTTGGATGAATGCAACTATACAATGAAAGTATTGTCTTTTTTGTTTAATCAACCACTTGGAGAGTTGTGTCTCACCTATTGTCAATTAATATAATGCCTATCATATCAAGAAATCTATCATAAATGGATTCTTCACCATTCTACATATTTGTATATATAATGCATATTCATGTAAATCTTCTTCATTGATATTTCACTTCACCCAAAAATCACAATATCATATACCCTTTACTAATTGCAACTAGTGATTGATTTTCATACAAAAATATTTTTTTTATGATAACAAATAGGTAAAAAAATCAATTTAATATTCAGAAAACACAAAAAAAATGAACAAACAATAGATAAAAACGAGTTACACTGATTAAAGTTTTTAAAACACAATAACTACTTAATTTGTATGCAATATTTCATTTTTAATTCTTAATAAATATCATCAAAATACTCATCATGATAAAATTCAATATCCTTCTAAGCATTCTATGAAGCAGAGCATTTTTATAGGATAGACCTTGATCACTTTGAATCACTTTGTATTTGCAACATACAACGGAAAAATGAAGCATCACATCATAGTTAGGGTCTCAGGGATCATTGTTTTTCCTCATAATTTGAAGAAAATAGTCATACCCATTGAAACTCTTTGTATTGACAACTTAAATTTAGTTATGCCAAAAGATTGTGTACTTTGTTTTTTATTTCCAAGTTTTCTTAGATCATTTGTTTTGGATGAATCCAACTATACGATAAAAGTATTGTCTTTTTTTGTTTTAACAACCAGTTGGAGAGTTGTTTCTCCCCTGTTGTCAATTAATATAATGTTTATCATATCGAGAAACCTATCGTAAATGGATTCTGCACAATTCTACATATTGATATATATAATGCATATTTATGTAAATATTCTTCATTGATATTTCAATTCACCCAAAAATCACAATATCATATACCCTTTACTAATTACAACTAGTGATTAATTTTCACACGAAAATATTTTCTTTTTTATGATAACAAATAGGTAAAAAAATCGATTTAATATTCATAAAACACAATAATTTTCACACGAAAATATTTTCTTTTTTATGATAACAAATAGGTAAAAAAAATCGATTTAATATTCATAAAACACAATAAAAATGAAGAAACAATAGATAAAAAAGGGTCACACAGATTAAAGTTTTTAAAACACAATAACTACTTAACTTGTATGCAATATTTCATTTTTATTTCTTAATAAATATCGTCAAAATACTCATCATCATAAAATTCAATATCCTTCTAAGCATTCTATAAAGCAAAGCATTTTTATAGGATAGACCTTGATCACTTTGAATCACTTTGTATTTGCAACATACAACAGAAAAATGAAGTATCATATCATAGTTAGGGTCTCAGAGATCATTCTTTTTCCTCATAATTTGAAGAAAATAGTCATACCCATTGAAGCTCTTTGTGTTGACAACTTAAATTTAGTTAATGCCAAAAGATTGTATACTTTTTTTTTCTAACTTTTTTAACATCATTTGTTTTGGTTGAATCCAACTATATGATGAAAGTATTGTCTTTTTTGTTTAAACAACCACTTGGAGAGTTGTGTATCCCCTGTTGTCAATTAATGTAATGCTTATCATATCAAGAAATTTGTCATAAATGGATTCTCCACCATTCTACATATTGGTTTATATAATGCATATTTATGTAAATCTTCTTCATTGATGTTTCAATTCACCCAAAAATCACAATATCATATAACTTTTACTAATTACAACTAGTGATTAATTTTCATACAAAAATATTTTCTTTTTTATGATAATAAATAGGTAAAAAAATAAATTTAATATTCATAAGATACAATAAAAATGAACAAACAATAGATAAAAAAGGCTGACACAGATTAAAGTTTTTAAAACACAATAAATACTTAACTTGTATGCAATATTTCATTTTTAGTTCTTAATAAATTTCATCAAAATACTCATCATCATAAAATTCTATATCTTTCTAAGTCGTTCTATGAAGCAGAGCATTTTTATAGGATAGACATTGATCACTTTTAATCTCTTTGTAATTGCAACTTATATACAACAACAAAATGAAGCATGACATCATTGTTAGGGTCTCAGAGATCATTCGTTTTCCTCATAATTTGAAGAAAATAGTCATACCTGTTGAAGCTCTTTGTATTGACAATTTAAATTGAGTTATGCCAAAAGATTGTATACTTTGTTTTTTATTTCCAAGTTTTCTTAGATCATTTGTTTTGGATGAATCCAACTATATGATGAAAGTATTGTCTTTTTTGTTTAAACAACCACTTGGAGAGTTGTGTCTCCCCTGTTGTCAATTAATATAATGCCTATCATATCAAGAAATCTATCATAAATGGTTCTCCGCCATTCTACATATTGGTATATATAATGCATATTTATGTAAATCTTCTTCATTGATGTTTCAATTCACCCAAAAATCACAATATCATATACCCTTTACTAATTACATCTAGTGATTAATTTTCATACAAAAATATTTTATTTTTTATGCTAATAAATAGGTAAAAAAATCAATTTAATATTCATAAGACACAATAAAAATGAACAAACAATAGATAATAAAGGGTTACACAGATTAAAACACAATAACTACTTAAGTTGTATGCAATATTTCATTTTTAATTACCAACGGGGGTTGGTTCAAGTGGTACATGCTTGTTTCCCCTTAAGCAAGGTCTCGGGTTCGAGTCTTCTTGATGGAAAAAATCCCCACCATGATGTGGATGTTCCCGGCTCGAACAGGATTGCCTCCCGTGGAGGATGTAACATCCCAAACTAAGGCTTTGGAATTTTAAAAGAAGGTTTAGGTTATGATTTTAGCCAAGGGTTAGAGAATTAGGAACGTAATGAGGAATTGGAGCTTAAGGTGTGAAATTAGGAGGGGAGTTGGTAATTTAAAAGAGCATGGGACGGTTCCACACACTCTTTCTTTTATTTTTCATTCCCCTTATAGAAAAATAAAATAAAATAAAATGAAATGCCAGGGTTCACTCTCTCAACTCTAGATTCTCTCATTTCTTCTTTCTCAATCTCTCACATTCCCGTCTTCCTCAAACTAACACACACTCACCCTTCGATCAATATCTCACCCGCTCTCTCATCTCTCTGTGCCTCTCATTCGCCCCTCTCACTCCCTCAACCTCTTCTTATTATTTCTTTTAGGGTTTATTTGGGGGAAATGGGGTAAGGGGAACCATAGAGGAGGGGGAGACTGCCCCCATGCTTGGCCAAGGGAGATGCGTCTACGGCCGCTGGTGGTTCAGAGGAGGGCGGTGGAGGTATGGAGCGGCAGAGAAGAAGGGAGCGACGACGCCTCGCAGTTAAGGGCGACGCTCAGCCGCAACACCGTGACAGAGGGGAGATCCCACGAAGGGGCGCGACTGAGAATGGAGATGGCTGCCGTTTGCGAAGATCGTGCCGTAGAGGGAGGAGAAGACGCGTGGCGGACGACCGCGGTCATGAACAGTGGTTGTGGCTGCGATGGTGACTCAGCGACCGGCGGCCGCGCACGGTGGCGCGGCCAGGGGACTCTGAAGAGTAATAGTGAAAGGGGGACTAGCAGGGAGTTTATGGCTGCTGGACGAAGGAGGGATGGCTGCAACTCAAAATGGGGAAAAGTTGTGGTAGTTGGTGGTGGTCAGCGGCTGCCTGGCCGTGAGGAGAGGAGGACAGTGGGTTTTCTAGTGAGAGACGGAGAGGGTTTTTAAAGAGAAATGATGAGAAAGAAGAAGAAGGGCTTGAGAGGAGGTGCTCCAACCCCATAGAGCTTGTCTCTCCATCATCTTCTTCCAACATTTCCCACTTTAGTGCTCCATTTGAGGTGAGTGGTGGTTCTCACTCACTTTTCTTGGTTGTATTCCATTGTATGTCCCCTATTCTTTCTCCCCTTGCTATTGTTATTGATTAGAGTTGGTTTATGAAAAATATAGAATGGATTATTGGATTGATTGAATATATGATTTTTGTCTCAAACCCTAGGTTAGAGGATTTGGGGATATGTATGAAATTGATGTTTGTGATGTTGTAAACTTGAAACATTGTTCATCCATACATACACTCATGTTCATGGGACTATTATCATTTTTTTTTCATGTCCCCATTTATGCATGTTTTGAAAGAATGAAATTGAGTCTTAGGACCTCATATTTTGAAAGAAAGGATTTGGGTCTTTGGACCTCATGCATAAAGAGGAATTCATGGGTCTTCGGACCAAAGAGGGGTCTTCGGACTAATGAGGGATCTTCGGATCAATGAGGGGTCTTCGAACCGAAGAGGTACAAAGAGGTAATCATATTTGCTCCTAGGCCAATGGGTGAATGGGGTTCCTCAATTAAAAATGAATTATGTATGTTTAATCTCAAAACTTAATGAGGGTGGCCCTGGACAACGGTCCTTGGTCACATGGCCGAGCGCTCGAAGAGGTTACAGTGAAAAGAACCCGTGGGTGTCTGGGTTATGACACTTGAGGACTGACTTTGCATTGACTGCTTATGTGACTGACTCATGATTTCATATTCTCTCTTAAATTTATTTGCATAATTCTCTAAAGTATGTTACTTGTCTCATGGTCCAGTTACTTGCGTTATGTTTCATATATAATGATTATGTAATTGGTTGTTCTCCCCAACACTTTACACACTTTTATCATACTCACTGGGACGTAGTCTCACCCCACGTTGCGGGGAATTACCTTTAGTTGTGTAGGATAGGGTTCCGTGACATCGAAAGAGAAGTTGGAGTTCTTCGGTGGGTCCTTATGTCCCTCATGCTGCCTATAGTCCTTGAATGTTTAGGCCTAATCAAGTTATGCAACGATTATGATTTGTATATGTATGTATATGTATTTAAATCATTGGATTGTATTATTTGAAGAGGAGGATGTGTATGTTTGGTTTGGCCATGGAGGCCCATTTTACTATTGATTTGGATTAGTCATTGTATCTTATAAATTGTATTGGTGTTTTGCTGGTTTTCAGGTGAATCTGGAAATTGGGAAATGTTCAGTTTTCAAGGGAAACTCTGCCGGATTTCCGGCAGGAGTTTTATGAACCTTAGCACACCAAACGCGGGTTCCTCCCTGGTTTTTCATTAATTAAATGTTTTTAGAATAATGTTATTGAATGTGAGGAAGTCTAAACATACGTTGGACTGTTTAGACATTTGTGCTGGTATGCCGATACACGGAATGGAGCGCAATAATTTCAAAAATTCGGAATAGTGTTTCCAACGAACACTTATTTTTGAATTGAGGAATTAGGACGTTACATTTTGGTATCAGAGCAGTTCAATCCAATTGGACTGTGGTTAGGTTAGTTGCCTGTAACTCACTATAATTCCACCGTGCCTCTTGCTCAGTCCAGGGACTGATCACCCCTCTACTGGGTGTGTTGTACACGAAATTATGGTTAGTGACGTAAATAGGGTACCTTGTTGAGGGGATTGGGACACTTCCCTAACAAGATTAGAGCCATTTACATGAAATTTGGAGGGAGAGTGACATAGGTCTATTCCCCAACGTAGGATTTTCACTTTAGAAACCCTACGAGATTTCATTTTAGTTCCTAGAGGAAATTAAGGTATCATTAGAGAGGAAGGTAAGGGGGAGGTTTTGAGAAGAGTATGTAGTTGGTTGGGAAAGTAGAAGTAAGAGGAGAAGTTAGAGAGAATGATGAGCGAGCTCCCTAGTAGGCTAGCAGGGGGTAGGTTGTTTGTAAGTGAACCTTGGCGATGTAATGTGTTTGAACAATGATAATTCTTATTTCTGTTGAATGATTGCTTGAATGGACTATTATATATGTTTCCTGAATGATTGTATGCCTTGTGTGCTAGATGGTGATTTGATGACTGAGATATGTTACTATGATGTTGCATGACTTGTATGTTAGGTTCCAAGGTTCAGAGGGACATGTAAGTGGGAGGTAAATGGTTATCTTATAGAAGTAGGGCTAAATGACTTTAGAGTGGGGATTTTGTGAATTTCGGATTTCATGCTTAGTGGACAAAGGATATGGCAGGTAGAAGTTAGAACGGAAGTGTGAGACTCATGGGAGGTATAGGAACTTAATGCTTTTTGTGAGGGGGGGGGTGTAATCCTATCTTTTGGTTAAGTTACCTCTCTAGGTAGGTGTGATTTTAAGAATGAATCGAGGAAGCCTATGTTAATGGTCATTGCCACTTCAACCCTAACCTCTCTAGTGGTTTCCTAAGCCATTATGTAGCTCGGATGGGGTCCCATTCGGTCTTTGATGATTTGGGAATGATGGTTGGAGACCATGCAAGTCTTTTGTTGGGTATTAGTATGCAATAGGCAAGTTTGAACTTCTTTTCCCTAAGACATTAGCCTAATACCCTTAGAGTCTCTAATTGGCTATTAGAGGTAACCTCGACCCATGTAGACACCTGTTAAGCATTGATGGGTTTCTGGCAAGCGAACCAAAACTCCAGCAGTATAATAGTAAGAAAGAGTATCGTATCCACAGGGAACGGTCAATTTACGTAGACTGTGATCTATTTATCAAGGGAAAGCAATGGTTTAGAGTATAATGTTGCGGAATTGTAAATAACAGATAAATAATTAGTGGAATAGAAAGGTAGACTTAGAGACACTTTACTTGGATTAGGATTGGACTTCATCTCATATCTCCCCTTGTGCATGTAAAGACTATCTATTATTTTAGGTTTACTCTATAATACTGTAGACAAACTTTATTGCTAAGACCCCGAGTTACAAGCGATCTCACACACTCAAAGATAATCCATGCGGACTCTCCCAAGCGACAGACTTACCCTCGGCTAATTTTGCTCTTTTTTAGTCAGTTTGTAAAGGAACTTAGTTGATAAACGAGGCCAACGCTGTAGACGCACCTTCGCTCAAGTACTGTCACTACCCTTACTCATCAGGATACGCCTATGTTCGAATCCTGGAATTACAATCAACTACCCCATACTATCGATACACAGGCCTAATCCTGTGAACGCCCTTCGCTAGAGTACTCACACTACCCATCGCTCATTAGTAACGCTCATGTGTCGGTTTTCTGATATCGAGTCCTCTTATCCAATCAGAGAGTGAGTTTCTTTGGAAGCCACTTCTCAACTCTCAGTCCTAATCAAAACTAACCTAGTTAGTTGAGACTAGCCTATAACTCCAGACACAAGCGTGGGAATTAGGGATTAAGTACAGAATAAGATTACCAATATTATAGACAGAGAGCACAGAAATACAAATATAGAGTTTACATACACTTGGGGATAGAATCAATTACATCCAATCCTAATGGAGAGTTAACTACACGAGGTAGCCATACAAACCACCGAAGATGCGGTCACCATCTTCAATCCTTGTGAAGCGCTCCTCCTCTCCTACTCTAAACTTAGTTATGGTGCATTATCACTGAAATATAGTCTGATTACAATAATCGTGCACACTTTGAATTGGTGCAAGAGGTTCCTATCTATAGATTAAGGAAAGACAACGCAAATTGGGGAGAAATCTATCTAAAAAAGGCAACAGGGAACAAATCAGCGTGAGATGCGCTCCAGGCTGCGCTATAGCGCAGGATTGAGCGCAACTTTCAGAGAGTCTGCGCTTCACCCTGCGCTATAGCGCAGGTGAAGCGCAGGTAGCGTCCTGTAGCTCCAACTTTCTCTTTTTAATTTTGATCTCTCACCGAGACTGGTTTTAGCAGATTTGTCTTTCCTTATTTCCCTTTTGTTGATGATATCTTTGTATTTATTGAGCAATCTTTGATTTAATTGGGAAGCTTGTCTGCAGAATCCTTGATTGATTGGCAGTGATCTCCTCATTAATGGCTTCAAATCTTCTTTAAATCTTCATTAAATATCTTCAATCAATCTCAAATCTTGCAGATATCTCCCTCATTTAATGTTATTTATTCTTCAAATCAAATCTATGCAATATCCTGCAAAAATCAGCAATATTTCTATCAAAATAGCATCAAATTCAAATCTTAGATTAATATATACAATTTCTCTAATATTTAATAAAAAGGGATTAAACTGGGGCAAAATTTTCATTTTATCCTTGATAAGTGAACTAAAAAGTACTCTAATTTATCAACTAATTTTCACTTATCAAGCATCTAATCTTTTAGTGCGTGATTGTTACGTGGCTATTGGAGGAATTTCCTAGTTTAGAAACTAAGTGAGAATTTGATATACCTTATCAACCCATGACCCTATAACTATCCTATCCCACTTTAGAGCCTTATGACTGTTAAGTCTATGAGTATACCACCATGCGGTTCACGTTTGGGTTCTGCTTAGGCATTGTTGTCTAGTTAGAACCTATTGACCAGTTCCGTTTGAGCTAGAGAATTAACACCAAAAATTTGAAGGGAATAAGTAGCAGTGGACACTTGGATGGTTGAGGGAATCTTATAGGTTACAATCACGGTTGGTTCTTTCTAGTTTAGGCCTATTTGGGTTGGGGATATCTAAGGAATAAGGTTCTTGAAGTTTTAACCAAGTGTTCTGGGGTTGTGTGTTAGTGCTCGGATAAAGATCCTTTCTATGTAATTCATGGCGAAGCTAAGTCTATGGATTAGGCTCCTTAGTCTCCCTCTTGTTGTGTCTTTAGGGTAGGAACCTTGATCTATATGATCCATGGAAAAAGAAAACCTTGCAAAATCTGGAATTGTTACTCAGTGTATATCTCCTAGGAGGATTGATGGTTCATGTTTAGTTAATGTTTTGGTTAAGGAATAGTACTAAGCTTAGTGTACTGAGTTCAATGCGAAGTGTCGAACCTTCTCTTTTCCTTGGCCGTACCTCGAGGGATTCTGTTATCCATCTAGGTTTGGGTGTGTTCCCTGGCCACCAAGGCAATTGAATATCCCTTCAATTGCTGCGGTTGTCAGTTCTAGACCGTAGAGGTTGATGTCAGGGTATAGATCTTGATTCTGAACTCAACCCCTAGTTGGAAGGTGGGACGTTTATGTTTCGTTGTTTGGAAACATGATGGAGTGATAGGTACAAGCAGACCTACACATTATCATGTTCTATTCAATAAGGTGTATTTTTCTCTGGATAAACTACAAGAGTTTGTCAATTCCCTTATCATGTTTTATCAAATGAGCACCACTTGGTGGCAACTCAAGGTTCTTTTGTTGATATCCTCGTGTGTGGTTGTGTTAGAACTCAGTGATGAGTTGAGGTTGATCATGAAGTCTTGTGTCTGACCAGCTAGCATTTAAGGGTTACAATGTGGTTTCATGTGATAGACTTGAACCTCAAGGGCAGTTGAGGAATGGCCAAGCCCCTTAAAGGGGGTAGCCATCAGAAAGGAGACTTGGGAACCCGCATCTTGTTTGACCAAACAGTAGAGTTACCCGAGAATGGCGAGGTTAGTGGTAAGCAAGGAACTGGTTGTAGGTAAGGGTTATGGGATAGACCCAACCCGACCCCTTTTAACCATAGTGCGCAGCAGAAGCCTACACCCTTTCCTCCTTTGACAATAGGATACTCCAGGCTAGATGATAGACCAGGGAGGAGTGAATTTATTAAGGGGTAACCCGTAGTCGTCTGGAATCTGTGCTAAGGTAGTCATGGGGTGGATTAGAATTCTTTTGAACCCTACTGGTAGAGGTCAGGTGGTATGACGACACAAATTTCAGGTGTAGTATGTAGAAACACAGGGAAACACTAGAAGGGGGGTTGAATAGTGTTTCTTAATAATTTATGGAAGCTTTTCGCAAATGGCGATGTTTAAAACAGTTTCAGACAGGTTTAAGAGCTTGTCTGAAGTTTCTTAAGAAGGGTTCTGAAAAAATCTTTTAAAAGGTTTCTTGCTTTTAAAATTATCACAACAGTTTTCAACACCCTTAGATTAGTATAAATAAATTGACAAGAGATAAGGGAAAGAAAACTTAGCCAAGGAAATTATCTTGGTTCACTCACTACCACTGTGAGCTACGTCCAGTCCCAATGCCAACTAGCACTTGGATTTTCTCTTAATCTTCACCAAGATTACAAGTATTCTTTTCCAGTCAAGCCTCTTTAGGCTCTACAACCAAGTATTCTTTTACAAACAAGCCTCTCCAGGCTCAAGGACAATTTTTACAAAGAGATATGTCTAAGCTTTTAAACTACACAAGTTTGAAGCTTAAACAGATACAATGTACAGTAAAACTGAGGTATGCTCAGGATATACAAATGATGTACAGAGAGAGTAATATCAGAGTGTTTTTACAGAGTAAAAACTTGCAGCGTAATGTTTCTCTTAGGCTTTCTTGTATTTGTAATCACTCACTTTTGATGGTCTTCATGAAGGGGTATTTATAACCAATCTTCAATCCATTGAAATACCACCGTTTAGAGATAGCATTAAATGCTATTTAATCCGTTGTGAGACATGCTTCTGAGAGATCTGATTTCTCTGACACGGTACAAGTTTGCTGCTGACAAAAAGCTGTCACTGTTGTTGCTGCAAAAACTGCGTTGCAGAGATTTCCTCAGTGGTATATGAAATTCAAAAATACCAAGAAAGGTCTCTTTGTTCCTTGCCATAAATATTGTTGAAAAGGTACGTGCAGCAGAGAACGCTTGACTAAACAGAATTTCAGAGATGTCTTCACACACTTTAGCAAAGAGTGCCACGTCATATATGAGACTTCAGATGGCTTCAACACTTCAGACGGGTTGTGCACTTCATACGGCTTCAACACTTCAGACATATTGATCCTTCAGAAGGCTTAATACTTTAGACAGGTTGAAAGCACTTTAGTCAGTCTTTATATAAGTTCAGAATGGCTTGCTGAAATCATAGATAAATCATTAAATGTTTATGTACCTATGATAAGTATTTTAACCCAAATTTGTTAAGCATTAAAACTTGGGAAGTGAGCTATCTAAAACATCATAATTTACCTTATGATATTTTGGAGACTCAACATTCTCCCCCTTTTTAATGATGACAAATTTGTTTAAAATAAGGAAATCTAAAAGGAGTTTTAAATAAGATAAAGTTAAACAGAGATAACTCCCCCTCAGATAATGATTTCTCAAACAGATTCTGATCAATTACTCCCCCTGAGACCTGTAATTACTTCAGATTTTGTTAGTTTTAATACTCCCCCTTTTGTCATCAATCAAAAGGGAATTTCAGAGCATAACCACAAAATAATCACAGTGAAAACATTGAGATAAAAGCATTCATGAGAATAAACTGAATGTATTATCAGGCAAAAGAGTTCACATATCAGAAATTAACCACTCAAAATGAAGTTAACAACAAACATGGCTAAACATCATAGACTATCCATCTTTCTTCAGCAATGCCTCTTTCATAAAGGAGATCAATTCTTCCTTTGCCTTGTCAATCTGAGAAATGACAGCAGTCTTCAATTCTTCTTGCCCACTTCTGATTTGTTGTTGCTCTTGAAGAATTTGATCTTGCTTAGCAGCAAGGATAGCATTTCTTTCCTCCAATCTCTTCACTTTAAGCCTCAGCTTCTTGTTCTCTTCCTCAGGATCCAGTTCCACTTCATATAGAATGATCTGAATGTGCCTACAAGCGAATCTGAGCAGATCGAATCCTTTATGCAGCCCATAATCTTCTGGATTACTCACAGGAAAGAAGAAAGTTCCGATAGGGTTGATTAGATGCCAATCTTCATTGAAGGGTTCAGACATGGGGAATCTGCCTCTGATATACTGATATTGCACATTTATGGAGGTACCATAGTCTGTTATGGAGTCATCATCTGGACCTGCAGTTCCAGAAGAGGATCCAGCATCCTCTCTGATTTTCCAGTAGGATGACCAAACCCAATCCCTGTAGCTGTGATCTAACCCTCCACCTTGTCTTTTGATCAGAGCAGGTAGCTTCTTCCATTCTGTTGAAGTTAAAGGTTCAGACTTGTGCTGGAAAGCTGGATAAGCCTTGGGTTCCTTGAACTTGTCAGTAGGGCCTTCTTCCAGGGGGTATCTAGGAACAATTCTGTCAGATTGCACCAGAATCTCTGTGGTTGGCCTGATGGATATTGTTCTAGGTGGCCTACAGCCTCTCATACCAACAAACCTCATGTAGTCCCTCTCAAAAAGTTCAGCTTCTGTAGAAAGATGCTTTACAAAACACCATTCTTCATTAGACAATTTGAGACAGTCATCAGAGAAGGGGTTAAGAGGAGCCCACTTATGAGAAGGTGGAACCCCACTCTTTCTGATCTTTTCAATTTGTCCTGAATAAAGCTGATCTGATCTACCTTGATACTTGGCCCTTTCTTCAGCAACAGTGTGCTTGATAAGTCCATGGTGAAGAGAGAGCATTTCTGAAAAACTGAAGTTCTTCATATAAGTTGGGGAACTTGGGGACTCTGACCCTCTCAAGGAAAGGTTCCTCATACTTTTTGCGGGGTACTTCAGCAGCTTCATCATATTGATGCTTGGTGAAAGGAAAAGCGTAAGGATCAAATGTAGGCTCTGTGAAGAAGTCCCTACTTTTGGGTCCTAGCCTTATATGCTCAGGCAGCATGCTTCCTTTCCATACTTCAGAGTTGTCACCTTGCTGATGTTCATCTGTGGGAGCTTCAAACTGAGTGGATTCTGAAGATGATGATGGTGAAGATGGTGGTGATGAGGGAGGTGAAGGGGGTGCTTCTTCTTCTTTCTCCTCTACTGTTTTCTTCTCAGGTGATGAAGGTGGTGATGGAGTCACATTATCAAACCTCACCCTCATCCTTTTCATAGGAGGTTTAGCTTTCTCAGGTTCCTTCTCCTTTTCTTTTTCAGCTTGCTTCTCTTCTCTTCTTTTCTTGAAGAACAAGTTTGCTTTGACAAAGTTTTAATACTTTCCAGCCTCATCCATTTCTTCTAGTTGACTAGCAATGCTCCTTGTGATTCTAACAGAGGGTTCAGGAGCTGTCTGAAATAACTTGGTTTTTATTCTTCTTCTTTGCTGTGCACTGGATCTCTTTCTCTTCTTGGACCCTTTAGCAATGGAAGCCACCCTTTCATCTTCAGCAAGAGCTAGCTGAGAGGCTACTGCAAGAGCATAATCAGTCTTTTCTTGCTCAGCCTTCTTCTCCATTTCTTCATGCTCCAAGGCAGTAGCAAGTGCTGCTACTTGAATAAGCTCAGGATCAGAAGGGCATGCAGCCAAAGGTGCTGCTACCAAAGCCTCAGGATCAACAATCTTAGCTACCTCTTCCTCATGAGCCTTTCCTTCTGTTTCAGAAGTAGGCTTAGAAGAAGGAGCTTTTACACCTTCAGAACCCTGACCCACAATTTCAGATGGCTTTTGGAAAGCCTTCTGAACAGGTTCAGATGTCTGAGTGTGCAAATTCGTAGCTCCCAGAGACACCTTTGTTGAGCTCCTGACAGGGAGCTTCTTCCTTTTCTGTTGAGGGGATGGCTTGGAGGGCTTAAACTCTTCTTTTATGATATCCCCCTGAAGCTCTTTCTCAAGAATCTCAATGGTGGTTCCTCTTCTTGAGGCCTTCTCCATAAGAACACTCTCCTTCAGAGTAGGAGATGGAGGTCGTGGAGTGAGCGTGATTTTCATGCTCTTCAGATTTGTCTCACCAAAGAACACAGGAGATTTATGGTAAAACAATCTTTCAATAGGTACTTTAAAATGCATAAGTACCTTCATGATGAGAGTGTTGTGGGGAAAATTTCCAGCAAAGTCTCGAATCCTCTTCTGCATATGGAACATGATGATGCTTGGGAGATTGACTTTCTTCTTCTAAATCAGGTGAATCAGACAGAACCTTTCCAGTTCTGAGACATGGTTTCTGCTTCCACTCTTAGGGATTATAACACACCCTAAGATAGCATGAAGAACTCTGACCTTCTCTAGCAAGAACTTGGAATCCACTTCTTCAGGTTCTTCTGTTCCATACAGCATCTTTGTAAACACCTTGTGCCCACCATTCTTCATCTCCCACCCAGGAATGAAGGTTGCACCCTCAGCCCTAACTTTAGTGATTATGGAGAGAATGCCTTCATCAACAAAAACTGGAACCCCTTGAACAGTGGTCTTGATGCTTACATACACTCCCTTAGAGTTAGGTATACCTCGAGCAGAAGTCCATAAGTCTACCACACTCTGTTCATGCCATGAGCAATTAATGTGGTCGAAGAAAGAAGTCCACCCAGCTCCATCAGACTCCTCAACCAAATCCATACCAATGATGCGAAGCTCATCAAGATTCACTCCCTTGGTTCTAATCACATTTCCACCAGAAGTCTTCTTGGGTGCCATTGTTGAGTTGCAGAGAGACTTTGAGAGAAAAGGTTGCTTGAGCAGAGAAGAAGATCAAACGAATATTGAGGAAAGAGAATGTAAGGCTTCTTCGACACACTTACTCCTGCATTTATAATCCCATTATGCAATGATGCCCTGTACCGGCTGCGCAGACTTCGGTTAACGTGCGAAATGGAAGAGACAAAAGAACATTAAAAGAAAAGAATTCAACCGTCTCAGATAGCCACGTCAGCCAGTTACTTCAGATAGGTGATAATTTCAGACACACAAATAAATTTCAGATAACCTAAAATTTCAGACATGTCACTGTTTCAGACACACTGAAATTTTAGACGCACTAAAACTTCAGATAGCATAATAACATCATACACAATTAATTTTTAGAGAATGCATGTATGTTTAAATTGTTGTTTTCAGACACAAATAAATTTCAGATAACCTAAAATTTCAGACATGTCACTGTTTCAGACACACTGAAATTTCAGACGCACTAAAATTTCAGATAGCATAATAACATCATACACAATTAATTTTTAGAGAATGCATGTATGTTTAAATTGTTGCGTATGAACTTAAATCTATCTTCAGCCAGGGGTTTTGTGAATATATCTGCCCATTGATGCTCTGTGTCAATGAACTGAATATCAAAAACACCTTTCTGAACATAGTCTCTAATGAAATGATGCTTGATTTCTATATGATTTGCCCTAGAATGTTGAATAGGATTTTTGGATAAATTAATTGCACTGTATTATCACAAAGAACAGGTATAGCAGAAATAGGAATATTAAAATCCTAAAGCTGATACTTAACCCATAGCAGTTGTGAACAACAACTTGCTGCTGAGATATATTCTGCTTCTGCTGTTGATAAAGCAATAGTGCTTTGCCTTTTGCTTGACCAGCTGATCATGTTATTTCCAAAGAAATGACATCCTCCACTGGTGCTCTTTCTTTCTATTCTATCTCCAGCAAAGTCATCATCACAATATCCTATTAACTTGCAATCTTTGCTCCTCTTATAGCATAGACCAAGATTAGTAGTGCCTTTTAGATATCTAAAAATTCTTTTAACAACTTTGTAATGAGTAGTTCTTGTTTCTGATTGAAATCTAGCACAGAGACAAACACTGAACATTATGTCAGGTCTGCTTGCTGTTAGATACAACAAAGAGCCAATCATTCCTCTGTACAAAGTTTGATTCACTGGTTCTTCTTTGTCATCCTTGCTCAAAGATGCAGAGGGATACATAGGAGTTGACATGGGTCTGCAATCACTCAAGTTGAACTTCTTAAGCATTTCTTTTGTATATTTTTCTTGATGGATCCATATACAATCAGAATCTTGCTTAATTTGAAGTCCTAAGAAAAATTTTAGTTCTCCCATTAAACTCGTTTCAAATTCTGATTGCATCAGCTCAGAAAACTCCTTGCATAGAGAAGAATCAGTTGAACCAAATATAATGTCATCAACATATATCTGGACAAGTTAAAAATCTTTGTTAGATTGTTTTCTAAAAAGAGTGGTATCTACTTTTCCTCTTTCAAAACCATTTTTGATAAGAAAACTGCTCAATCTGTCATACCATGCTCTTGGAGCTTGTTTCAGACCATAAAGATCCTTTTTCAATTTGAAAACATGATCAGGAAAAGCAATGTCTTCAAAACCAGGGGGTTGTCTAACAAAAACTTCTTCTTCAATGAACCCATTGAGGAAGGCACTTTTGACATCCATTTGATATAGTTTGATGCCATTATTTACAGCATAAGAGAGAAGGATTCTAATTGATTCTAATCTAGCAACAGGGGCAAAGGTTTCAGTGAAGTCAATACCTTCTTGTTGATTGTACCCTTGAGACACCAATCTTGCTTTATTTCTGACCACTTTTCCTTCTTCAGACAGCTTGTTTCTGAACACCCGTTTGGTTCCAATAATTGTTTTCCCATGGGGTTTAGGAACAAGTGTCCAGACATTACTCCTAGCAAATTGGTTTAGCTCTTCTTAAATGGCTAGGATCCACCCTTCATCATGCAGAACTTCATCAATGTTCTTTGGCTCAATTTCAGATAGGAGAGCAAGAGAATTCAGATTCTTGAATTTTGATCTTGTCTTAACTCCTTCTATAGTGCTGCCAATGATTTGCTCTTTTGGATGATGTGATTTGTATCTCCATTCAGGTTTCTGAGGTGATATCAGATCAGTCTGAGACTCAACATTGGTCTGAAGAGGTTCAGTTACAGATGGTGCTTCAGACACCTGTTCATCCTTGATGCTGTCATGATTATTCAGCTCCATTCCTGCAAAATCATCTTCTAGATCTGATAGTTCCCTATCAGTCTCTTTCTTGTCATTGAATTTAACATGAATTGATTCCTCTACAGTTAAAGTTCTCGAGTTATATACTCTATAGGTTTTAGATGTTTCAGAATATCCTATGAAAAATCCTTTGTCAGATTTTGCATCAAATTTTCCAAGGTCATCCTTGGTGTTGAGTATAAAACACTCACAGCCAAAGGTGTGGAAATATGATATGTTGGGTTTTCTTCCATTCCACAATTCATAAGGAGTCTTTTTTAGAATTGGTCTTACCAATATTCGGTTTTGAAGGTAGCAAGCTGTGTTAATAGCTTCTGCCCAGAAAGATCTTGGTAGATTGCATGAGTTGAGCATGGTTCTTCCCATTTCTTGCAAGCTTCTGTTCTTTCTCTCAACAACCCCATTTTGCTGAGGTGTTCTTGCCATAGAGAAATTGTGTGAGATCCAATTCTCATCACAGAATAGTTGAAAGTTTGCATTCTCAAAATCTCCACCATGATCACTTCTGATAACAGATATACAAAATCCTTTTTCATTCTGTACCTTCTTGCAGAATATTGTGAAATTCCTTAAAGTCTCATCCTTGCTTCTTAGGAATAACACCCATGTGAATCTAGAATAGTCATCAACAATGACCAAACCATATTTTTTACCACTAATGCTTTCTGTTCTAATAGGACCAAACAAGTCAATATGTAACAGTTCTAAAGGTCTGCTAGTGGAAACAACATTCTGACTCTGAAAAGAGTGTCTTGTTTGTTTCCCTTTCAGACAACTTTCACATAAAATGTCAGATTTGTAAGAAAGCTTGGGCAGTCCTTTAACAAGGTTGTGTTTTGCTAACTTTGAGATTAATCTCAAGCTGGCATGCCCAAGTCTTTGGTGCCGAATCTGTTTTTCATCTTCAACAGAGATAAAACATTTTACATTTTGACTTGCCAACTCCTCTAGATCAATTTTGTACACATTGTTGTGTCTCTTAGAGTAAAAAGGATTTGATCAAGAGAGTCTTTGACTATACATCCTTCTTTAGTAAAGGAGACCACATATCTATTGTCACACAATTGACTTATGCTCAGTAGATTGTGCTGAAGTCCCTCTACTAGAAGAACATTCTTAATAAGGGGTAGAGGAGACATACCTACAGTCCCTATTCCTGTGATCTTCCCTTGCTGATTTCCACCAAAGGTGACCACACCTCCTGCTCTGGGCCTAAGGTTTTGGAACAAAGACCTTTCTCCTGTCATGTGTCGCATGCACCCACTGTCCAGGTACCATTTGTGGGGTTTCCTTTGTCCTGTTAAACACATCTGCAACAGGAATGATCAAGTTCTTAGGTACCCATATTCTTTTGGGTCCTTTCTTGTTAGATTTGGGGTTTGCTTTTCCCTTGTGTTTGCACTGAGCCACATTGTGTCCAGGCTTACCACAGTGAGAACACCCAATAGCTTTCTTTTTGCCTTTAGTAAAATTTTTGAAAATATGAGGTTCAGAAGTATCATGATCACAAAATCCTAATCCACTTTTGTCAAGAGAATGCCTTTGATTGCCAAGCAATCTGTTAAGGTTTTCTGTTCCTTTGACAAATTTAGCTAAGTCTTTTGTCAGTTCCTCAACTTGTTTCTTAAGTTTTTTGTTTTCTTCAGAGATAGTTTGTGAATTGCTGCTTTCAATCACAAGAATTCTCTCCTTGAGCATAATATTTTCTATTTCAAGAGCCTCATATTTACTGCACATTTCTGTGTGGTCCTTGGACAGATTCTTATACTCTTGGAAGAGTTTCTTGGAACTTTCCATCAGGTCATCATACATCTCTTGAAGAGTTAAGGGAAATACCTCAGATTCTGAGCTATCTGATGAGGTCAGGCTGGCCATGAGACACAGGTTGGCCTCTTCTGAAGTGTCTTCCTCTTCTTCTGAGGTAGACTCATCAAGATCCTCCCATGTTGCCATCAGACACTTCTTCTTCTTGAAGAATTTCTTCTTTTTGAAGTTGTTCTTCTTCAGTCTTGGACATTCAGCCTTCATATGACCTGGCTGTTTACACTCATAGCATATAATTTTGTCATCATGAGAATCCTTACCTGACTTACCTAATTTAGAGGTTGAGGGTTGATTCTTTCTAAACTTTCCTTTGTTCTGCAGCATCCTCTTGATTTTCCTGCTGAGAAGAGCAAGATCATCATCTTCTGAACTATCTTCAGATTCAGTATCGTTATCTGAAGTATCTTGTGCTTGCATAGCTTTCATGCTGCCATGCCTATGCTGTTTGGCTTTGGAGTTTAATGATAGTGATTTCTTCTTGATGTCATCTTCCCCAAGTTCAAGCTCATGAACTTTGAGAGATCCCAACAGTTCTTCCATTCTAAGAGAGTTTAAGTCTCTGGCCTCTTGAATGGCAGTAACTTTGGGTCTCCAGGACTTTGGCAAACTTCTTAGAATCTTTCTATTATTGTCTCCAGATTCAAAAGTCCTACCTAAAGACCTGAGTCCATTAGTTATAGTCTGAAACCTCCCAAACATTTGATCTATGGTTTCAGATTCTTCCATCTTGAACATCTCATATTGATGTATAAGCATGCTGATTTTGGATTGCTTGACAGTCTCAGTCCCTTCATGGGCGGTTGCAAGTGTATCCCAAATCTCCTTGGCAGATGAACATGCATGAACCTTCTCATACTCTGATTTATTCAGAGAACATATCAGATAGAGTTCGGCTTTAGCATTTAACTGAACTCTAGCCTTCTGCTCTAAGGTCCATTCAGCCTTAGGTATTGGCACTCCGTTATGCATAGGCACATAGTCTCCATCAGTGACCACATCCCAAACATCAATGTTGTTGCTCTCAATGAACAACTTCATAAGATCCCTCCAATAGTGGTAGTCCACTCCATTGAATACTGGGGGTCTTGTGATAGAGGCTCCTTCAGTGATGTACTGTCTGTTGTTGGAAGCTTCCATCTGGATCTTTAGTCCTCAACACTTGTAAGGTGGTCAACCCTGAGTTGAGCTCTGATACCAACTGTAGAAACACAGGGAAACACTAGAATGGGGGTTGAATAGTGTTTCTTAATAATTTATGGAAGCTTTTCGCAAATGGCTAAGTTTAAAACAGTTTCAGACAGGTTTAAGAGGCTGTCTGAAGTTTCTTAAGAAGGGTTCTGAAAAAATCTTTTAAAAGGTTTCTTGCTTTTAAAATTATCAGAACAGTTTTCAACACCCTTAGATTAGTATAAATAAATTGACAAGAGATAAGGGAAAGAAAACCTAGCCAAGGAAATTATCCTGGTTCACTCACTACCACTGTGAGCTACGTCCAGTCCCAATGCCAACTAGCACTTGGATTTTCTCTTAATCTTCACCAAGATTACAAGTATTCTTTTCCAGTCAAGCCTCTTCAGGCTCTACAACCAAGTATTCTTTTACAGTCAAGCCTCTTCAGGCTCTACAACCAAGTATTCTTTTACAGACAAGCCTCTCCAGGCTCAAGGACAATTTTTACAAAGAGATATGTCTAAGCTTTTAAACTACACAAGTTTGAAGCTTAAACAGATACAATGTACAATAAAACTGAGGTATGATCAGGATATACAAATGATGTACAGAGAGAGTAATATCAGAGTGTTTTTACAGAGTAAAAACTTGCAGCGTAATGTTTCTCTTAGGCTTTCTTGTATTTGTAATCACTCACTTTTGATGGTCTTCATGAAGGGGTATTTATAACCAATCTTCAATCCGTTGAAATACCACCGTTTAGAGATAGCATTAAATGTTATTTAATCCATTGTGAGACATGCTTCTGAGAGATCTGATTTCTCTTACACGGTACAAGGTTGATGCTGACAAAAAGCTGCCACTGTTGTTGCTGCAAAGACTGCGTTGCAGAGATTTCCTCAGTGGTGTATGAAATTCAAAAATACCAGGAAAGGTCTCTGTGTTCCTTGCCATAAATATTGTTGAAAAGGTACGCGCAGTAGAGAACGCTTGACTCAACAGAATTTCAGAGATGTCTTCACACACTTTAGCAAAGAGTGCCACGTCATATATGAGACTTCAGACGGCTTCAACACTTCAGACGGGTTGTGCACTTCAGACGGCTTCAACACTTCAGACATGTTGATCCTTCAGAAGGCTTAATACTTTAGACAGGTTGAAAGCACTTCAGTCAGTCTTTATATAAGTTCAGAATGGCTTGCTGAAATCATAGATAAATCATTAAATGTTTATATATCTATGATAAGTATTTTAACCCAAATTTGTTAAGCATTAAAACTTGGGAAGTGAGCTATCTAAAACATCATAATTTACCTTATGACATTTTTGAGACTCAACAAAGTAATCTAAGATTAAGGGGCCGTAAGGGTGTACTTCTAGGTGATCCGAACGCCATGAATAAGTTGAGAGTCAGAGTAGGAATTCGAATTCGGAACTGAAAAGCAAAAAGAGAGGTTAGGACAGGAGCATAACAAGTTAGACTTAGAACGGGATTTAAGGGGGACAAGGAGTACCGGTTGTGGGGTAAAAAGATAAAAGAGGTAAGATTAGGAGTTCAACCAACCCGAAGGGACCTTTGAGTCAATTTGGGCAAGAAAGGATTTGATTAACGAATGATAATTGGGAGGATTACGAGGGTACAACTTGGTTAACAATAGGAGGCTAGCATGTGAGGGTAGGACAAAATCAAATTTTGAGGACAAAATTTAATTTAAGGGCGGTATAATTGTAACATCCCAAACTAAGGCTTAAGAATTTTAAAAGAAGGTTTAGGTTATGGTTTTAGCCAACGGTTAGAGAATTAGGAACGTAATGAGGAATTGGAGCTTAAGGTGTGAAATTAGGAGGGTAGTTGGTAATATAAAAAAGCAGGGGACGGTTCCACACACTCTTTCTTTTATTTTTCATTACCCTTCTAGAAAATGATTGAGGGAAACACTTACTAGTGAGAATGAGAGATTTCCTTGGTTTATCACTTACTGCTTTAATTGCTATTATTGAGAAAGTTTAATTGATGTTGTATTTCTATCCTAACTGCTGATTGGTAATATCTCTTGATTCTGATTTTTTCTTATGTTTGGGAAGTGACTTCTGCTTAGGAAGAAGTTGAGGGATGATTACCTTGAATTAGAATTAGTTTTTGTAAAATACACTAGGGGTTAGAATTGATTGTGAATGCAAAGAGGTCTCTTGCTTGAAGACAAGCAAGAATTCAAGTTGGGGGGAATTTGATAAGTGAAAATAGTTGATAAATTAGTATATATTTTATTTCACTTATCAAGGACAAAATGGTAATTTTGCCCCATTTTTATCCCTTTTTATTTAATATTTAATAATTTGTATTTATTAATCCTAGTTGTGAATTTGATGCTATTTTAATAGATTTATTGCTGAATTTTGCAGGATTCTTGCAAAGATTCAATTCAGAGATTAAATGGCATTAAATGTGGAGGATTCATGCAAGATTGGAGATTGATTGAGGACAATTAATTAAAGATTTGAAGAAGATTTGAATCATTAATGAGGAGATAGAGCCAATCAATCAAAGATATTACAGACAAGCTTCCCAAATAAACAAGGATTGCACAATGAATACAAGATATCAGAAAATAAAGGGAAACAAGGAAGGACAAACGAGCAAAAACCAGTCTCGGGGAGAGATCAACTAGTTAAAAGAGGAAAGTTGAAGCTGCAGACGTTAGCTGCGCTTCACCCCGAGCTATAGCGCAGGTGAAGCGCAACTCTCTGGAACCTGCGCTACAGCTGCGCTGTAGCGCAGCTTGAAGTGCAGAACACGCAGATCACGTCCCTGTTGCCGTTTTTAAGAGGATCTCTTCCCAAATTTGCTTTGTCTTTCCTAATCTATAAATAGGAACCTCTTGCGTCAGTCTAAAGGAGTTAGTTGGTTAGCGAGTAGATAGTCATTGTAATTCATTGATTATGTACCAGAGCTAAGTTTAGAGTAGGAGAGGAGGAGCGCTTCACGAGGATTGAAGATGGTGACAGCGTCTTCAATGGTTTGTATGGCTACTTCATGTAGTTAACTCTCCAGTAGGGATTGGATGTAATCGATTCTATCCTTGAGTGTATATAAATGCTATATTATTATTTCAATAAGGTCCCTATCTATAATGGTGGTAGTCTTATTCTGTGCTTATTCTTAATTCCCACGCTTGCGTCTGGAGTTATAGGCTAGTTTGTAATTAACGTTACGGCTAGGATTGAGTTTGGGGGAGCCTAGACATAGGAAACTAAACCTCTGATTGAATAAGATTACTCGGTTATTACTGACGGCTGAAAGGGACTGTTTCTAATGAATGAGGGGTAGTGTGAGTACTCTAAGTGAAGGAGCAGTTGCCAAATAGGACTTGATAGCCGATAGCAAGGAGTTAGGGGGTTGTAATTCCAGGAGTTTCGAACATGGGCGTATTCTAATAAGCATAAGGTAGTGACAGTACTGGAGCGAAGGATGCGTCTACCAATAGGCCTCGTTATCGTCTAACTCTTACAAATTGAACAAAAGAGAGCAAAATAAGACGAGATAAATCTGTCGCCTGGGAGAGCCCGCACATTTATCCTTGAGTGTTAAGGTCGCTGGGGTTAGGGGCTTTAGCAATAAAGTTTGTCTACATATTTTATAGAGTATACGAAAATAATAAGTAGTCTTTATATGCAAAATGGGTGTGATGAGATGAAATCCATTCTGATCCAAGTAAAGTGGTCTCTAACTCTACCTTTCTAATTCCAAAAAATTATCTACTCTTTTACCATTCTGCAATCATACTCTCTAAACTGTGCTTTTTCTTGATAAATACGATTTCGGTCTACATAAATAACCGTTCCCTGTGGATACGATACTCTTCTTACTATTATACTGCTGGATGTGTGGTTCGCTTGCCAGAAACCCATCAAGTATTTTTGGCGCTGTTGCCGGGGACGATTCTAATTTGTGTAGAACCCTGAAGTCTATTTATCAAGATTTATTTTACTTAATTATTTTTTTACTTTTTATTTTTGTTTTAGGATTTATATTTTTAGGAATTTTATTGTTTTCTTTTATTTAAAAAAAATTAAAAATATCTTCAACACTTACCCTGTTTCAAGTTTTGTGTTTATGCTTTTGAGAAGCCAGGTATCCCCAAATCAACTACAAATTGAAGCAGAAATAGGAAGGGGCATCAAGGAAGAACAAAAGTGGAAACAAGGAAAGGAGACAAGGGAGATGTCGAGAAGAAAACAAAAATATTTATTTTAATTATTTTATTTAATTATTATCTTTTTTTAAAAAAAATTATTTTTTTTAAAAAATATATATATATATATTTAATTTTTTAATTTTTTTTTTTAAAAAGTAATAATTTTTGTTCCACTCTCCTGAGGCTAACATTTGAGAGGACAGGTAACAGAAACAGGGGTAGAGCTCAAGGGTACAATTTCAAATAGCTCAGACTCTCTGATCACCCAAGAAGAAGAAGAGGCAAGCTCAAGGAGACAATTTAAACACTCTGTTCAACCACCTCAAGTGAAGTAAATGTCACATGGCTTCTGAATGGCAAAATTCACCAAAAAGATTCTTGGGAGATTATGTTATGTCTCAAGGGCTAAGTTATCGCTCAAGTATTGCCATTCCAAGTACTCGCAAAGGATGTGGAGTTCAAAGCATCACACATTGAACTTGTTGAAAGTCGCCAGTTCTCAGGCTTAGAACATGAAAATCCAAATACTCATCTTTATGCATTCTATGAATTAATTGAACTGATGGGATTTGATGAAAAGGACAAAGAGGTTGTATACTTATGTTTATTTCCTTTTTCTCTTACAGGAAAAGCACAGGATTGGTTAAGGTCACACCCCAACCAAAGTCTGACCAATTGGAACATGGTAGAAGAAATTTTTTAAGGAAATTCTTTCGCAGGCCATGCTGCAATCAAGCCAAGGCAGACATTCCTTCGTTCCATTCACCGATTCAAGGTAACTTCTCTAATTACAGTAGTTATTCTAACAATCTTTCACAGGATTGGGGAAGTTACCAGAATCAAATTTGGGTGGCAACAAGATGCTATTTCATCCCATAAGCAAACTCTCAAAGATGAACTCAGGGAAGAAAATAAGAGTTTGAAGCAGTCATTAGAAGCACTCCAACAACAGCTAGATAGACTTTCTCAGGCCACTGCAACCAGTTTACTCTTATCTGACCACTCTCCACAAGTAATTTGTGACTTTGTGGAGGGAACCATCTCAATGGTCACTGCTCGTATCCGGACATTCAGAAGAGGAAACTGAAGCAATACAAGAAAGAGAAATTGAATAAAAGAAATCAGAGGAAGCTGCTAAAGAAAATAAAGAAGAAGAAAAAAGAAGAGTTCACACATACACTGCAAGACAGGGAATTACCATACTCAAAGATCCTTCCATGAAAGATAGGAACCTGATATTTACAAGCCTTCATAGAAGATAATAAAATAGTGCAATTTAACATCCCAACGTTGGAGTCCATGGAGCAACTCATGTTGTACCTGCTCAACTAGAAGAGAGAGTCTCCTGATGAAACAATTGAAGAGATAGCAGAAGCAATGGCCAACCAACAGTCAGAACAGAGCTCAGCAAATGCTCAACCCAACTTCGTAGAATTTTGTCCCACCATAATTGTTAAATCAATAGGGGAGGAAATCAACGATGTTCTAGCTGATGAAGAGGATAGATCTGAAGAAGCACAAGAAGGTGCAGCAAAAGTAGAAGAAGGAGATGGAGGAGGATGAAATAGAAAATATGGTGTTTGAGACTGACTGTGAAAGGGAGAAAGAAATACAACATGTGATGGTGAACAGAGAGATGGTGAATCAAAGCTCGAGGAAGGAAGGGAAATGATTTTAAGAGACAGAGACCTTGCCTTATCCAACCAGTCCTTTAAAGGAAGATCAAGAAAGGCATGGTGCAAGTGATAAACCTTCCATATCTCACAAAAGAAGGCCTGCGAATACATTGACCTAATCAAGCAAAGAAAGGAAGAAGTGAGCCAAGAGGATCAGCTGCTGAGGCCTAGAGCCATATTGAAGAGTGGTCAGGTGTGTTCCATATCAAAGAACCACCCGAAGCAAAGAAATTGAGAGAAATCAGTTGTGAGCTCATTCAAACTTGAGAGAAGAAGACTCATGCACATGAGAGCAAGGTAATAAAGAAAAGAAGGATCAAGCCAAGGGAGTCAGAGGCATGGTCTAATTCCGAAAGAAGCTACAATGGTCAAAGTCAGTTCACACTACAGGTTGTTCCAAGGCAAGACTATGGGGAGGTATATGGGCCAAAGAAAGGAGGGTGCAGCTTACAAGCTCATCAAAATATTTCAGTTTCAGCATCCTCTTGAGAGAACAGGCGTCGAGCTATCAGACGTTAAACAAGCGCTTTCTGGGGAGGCAACCGAGAGATTTTAAAGTTTTTAATTAATTTCAGTTTGTTTTATTTTTGTTGTTAATTAGGATTTTTTTTATTTTTAGGATTCAGGAAATTTTCAAAATTGATTGGAATAAGTTTGCGACAAATAATTTTTTTTAAAAAAAATAGGAAGTAGCAGAAAACGTGACTGAAAATTGCAAAATTGCATTCTGTTGTCTGCGCTTCAACCTGCGCTGTAGCGCAGGTAAAGCGCAGAATTGCAATTTTAGTCACTTATTCTGCGCTTCAACCTGCGCTATAGCTCAGGGTGAAGCGTAGGATACGCAATTTTAAAAAATCTTCTATTTTCTAACGTGTTGTTTCTCTACTTCCTAAGTTCTTCTTTTCACTCTTTCCACTCACAAACTTCCATCAATTTGAAACTTTCAGTTATGTTTTCTTAATTGTTACCAATTGAAATCTTCATTACTCTATTTGCACTCTAGGGTAGCAACTTTAGGATTGTGAATATTATTGACTATTGTTATCTTGAATGTGATTTGGTTGTGTGGAACATGAAGAACAATTTGCTTGAATTGAAATGCTCTTTGTTTAGTGAGTTATTAAAATTGAAAGTGTTATGCTCTGTTGCTTTCAAAAATCTTGAACTTTGACTTTCCATGGATTGTTTGAATACTTGCAAAACAAATGAGTATGATTGTTTTTAGGAAGTCATTACCAAGTACACTGAACTTTTGTTGTGAAAATAGTAACTATGCATGTAAATTGGTTAATGATGGGCTTTCATGTTCTTCATGAATTGCATAGACTGCCTGCAAAGTAGAAAGACCACTTTCCCTCAAACCAACAGGAGTACTAGACCCATACCTGAGCATGCTGCTTGAAGAGTTCCGGATATTCTGGCAGTGGCCTAGGGATAGGCCTATTTTACCAGGGGATGGAAGCAGCAGTAGGACAAGAACTCACAGGATACAGAGGATGAAGATTGATACTGGTGTTTTCTTTCTTTTAGTATTTCTTTTATTTTCTATTATTTATAGATATTTTCTAGTTAATTAGGATTTTTGTTTCGTATTTTTCCATTTTTCTTAATTTCTAGAAATTTTAAAATTTTAGGACCTTAGGAATCAAGGTAATTTATTCTAATTCTCTGTAAATAAGTAGTTTTAACTAACCAATCTAGGAAAGATGATAGGGTCTTGTGATTAATTCCATAATCAGTTAGGAGTAGGGTACTTCTCAAGAGAATCTATCATGGTAGTTTATTAAATCCAGTAAGTGCTTAGCAAGGAAATTTAGCCCAACCGGTGAGCTGAGAGCCTAAACACTTCAACACTTATATTGAGAGCTTTTCACCGCTGGTTGTCAACTGTTATTGCTTGAGTTTCTGAAAATTGTCTTGCTTGTAGAAGGTATGGAAGTGACAAGGCACAATTTTGTGATTTTAATATTCTACTTAGTGCCAAATAGCCAACCCTGCATAAATATCTTCCATTTATTGATTGCCCATTGAGCCTTTAATGTTTCTTTTGATGCACCCCAGCCATTAATCATTATCAATGATCAATGATCATACCACGTCCCTTAACACTTGGGATAGAGAGTAAGGTGCAGCCACACAAAATGGGACAAACAATTGGACAAAGAGGTTGGTCACAAGGAATCCAAGAGAAGGCACAAGGAATCACAAAGGAAAGATTCTCCCCCACCAAAAATAAGTTCTTTATGTTATGTATATAAAACAAATTATGTACAAAGTGTGGAAAATAAATAAGTTGGGTGGAGAAAATTCTTCAAAAAAGAGGCCAAAGCTGAAAAAGGGTGACCATTCAAGAATCATCAGGTGAATTGAGAGAAGTTCCAAAGCACAACCACAAGATGCTCTCTATGCAAAGTGTTCCTTGAATATCCAGAAAAACCATGATTCTTGATAGCTCAGCCTCATTACAACCTAAAGAAAGACCTTTTGATCCATACTAACTGCTTGCAGGTTCAGACCTTGGAAACGACTATCAATTCTAGTTGTTCAACAGTGGGTGAAAATGAGTGAGGGAAACACTTACTAGTGAGAATGAGAGATTTCCCTTGGTTTATCACTTACTGCTTTAATTGCTATTATTGAGAAAGTTTAATTGATGTTGTATTCTATCCTAACTGCTGATGGTAATATCTCTTGATTTGATTTTTTCTTATGTTTGGGAAGTGACTTCTGCTTAGGAAGGAGTTGAGGGATGATTACCTTGAATTAGAATTAGTTTTTGTAAAATACACTAGGGGTTAGAATTGATTGTGAATGCAAAGAGGTCTCTTGCTTGAGGACAAGCAAGAATTCAAGTTGGGGGGAATTTGATAAGTGAAAAATAGTTGATAAATTAGTATATATTTTATTTCACTTATCAAGGACAAAATGGTAATTTTGCCCCATTTTTATCCCTTTTTATTTAATATTTAATAATTTGTATTTATTAATCCTAGTTGTGAATTTGATGCTATTTTAATAGATTTATTGCTGAATTTTGCAGGATTCTTGCAAAGATTCAATTCAGAGATTAAATGGCATTAAATGTGGAGGATTCATGCAAGATTGGAGATTGATTGAGACAATTAATTAAAGATTTGAAGAAGATTTGAATCATTAATGAGGAGATAGAGCCAATCAATCAAAGATATTGCAGACAAGCTTCCCAAATAAACAAGGATTGCACAATGAATACAAAGATATCAGAAAATAAAGGGAAACAAGGAAGGACAAACGAGCAAAAACCAGTCTCGGGGAGAGATCAACTAGTTAAAAGAGGAAAGTTGAAGCTGCAGACGTTAGCTGCGCTTCACCCCGCGCTATAGCGCAGGTGAAGCGCAACTCTCTGGAACCTGCGCTACAGCCTGCGCTGTAGCGCAGCTTGAAGCGCAGAACACGCAGATCACGTCCCTGTTGCCGTTTTTAAGAGGATCTCTTCCCAAATTTGCTTTGTCTTTCCTAATCTATAAATAGGAACCTCTTGCGTCAGTCCAAAGGAGGTTAGTTGGTTAGCGAGTAGATAGTCATTGTAATTCATTGATTATGTACCAGAGCTAAGTTTAGAGTAGGAGAGGAGGAGCGCTTCACGAGGATTGAAGATGGTGACAGCGTCTTCAATGGTTTGTATGGCTACTTCATGTAGTTAACTCTCCAGTAGGATTGGATGTAATCGATTCTATCCTTGAGTGTATATAAATGCTATATTATTATTTCAATAAGGTCCCTATCTATAATGGTGGTAGTCTTATTCTGTGCTTATTCCTAATTCCCACGCTTGCGTCTGGAGTTATAGGCTAGTTTGTAATTAACGTTACGGCTAGGATTGAGTTTGGGGGAGCCTAGACATAGGAAACTCAACCTCTGATTGAATAAGATTACTCGGTTATTACTGACGGCTGAAAGGGACTGTTTCTAATGAGTGAGGGGTAGTGTGAGTACTCTAAGTGAAGGAGCAGTTGCCAAATAGGACTTGATAGCCGATAGCAAAGAGTTAGGGGGTTGTAATTCCAGGAGTTCGAACATGGGCGTATTCTAATGAGCATAAGGTAGTGACAGTACTGGAGCGAAGGATGCGTCTACCAATAGGCCTCGTTTATCGTCTAACTCTTACAAACTGAACAAAAGAGAGCAAAATAAGCCGAGATAAATCTGTCGCCTGGGAGAGCCCGCACAATTTATCCTTGAGTGTTAAGGTCGCTGGGTAGGGGCTTTAGCAATAAAGTTTGTCTACATTTTTATAGAGTATACCAAAATAATAAGTAGTCTTTATATGCACAATGGGTGTGATGAGATAAATCCAATCCTGATCCAAGTAAAGTGTCTAACTCTACCTTTCTAATTCCAATTAATTATCTACTCTTTTACCATTCTGCAATCATACTCTCTAAACTGTGCTTTCTCTTGATAAATACGATTTCGGTCTACATAAATAACCGTCCCTGTGGATACGATACTTTCTTACTATTATACTGCTGGATTTGTGTTCGCTTGCCCAGAAACCATCTGACACTTGAGGACTGACTTTGCATTGACTGCTTATGTGATTGATCATGATTTCAGATTTTCTCTTAAATTCATTTGCATAATCTCTAAAGTATGTTATTTGTCTCATGGTCCAGTTACCTGCGTTATGTTTCATATATAATGATTATGTAATTGGTTGTTCTCCCCCACACTTCACACACTTTTATCATACTCACTGGGACGTAGTCTCACCCCACGTAGCGGGGAATTACCTTCAGTTGGGTAGGATAGGTTCTGTGACATTAAAAGAGGAGTTTGAGTTCTGCGGTGGGTCCTTATGTCCCCCATGCTGCCTATAGTCCTTGAATGTTTAGGCCTAATCAAGTTATGCAACGATTATGATTTGTATATGTATGTATATGTATTTAAATCATTGGATTGTATATTTGAAGAGGAGGATGTGTATGTTTGGTTTGTGATGGGTTTCTGGCAAGCGAACCAAACTCCAGCAGTTAATGGTAAGAAGAGTATCGTACCCACAGGGAACGGTCAATTTACGTAGACTGTGATCTATTTATCAAGGGAAAGCAATGTTTTAGAGTATATTGTTGCGGAATTGTAAATAATAGATAAAATATTAATGGAATAGAAAGGAAGAGTTAGAGACACTTTACTTGGATTAGGATTGGACTTCATCTCATCTCTCCCCTTGTGCATGTAAAGACTATCTATATTTTTAGGTTTACTCTATAATACTGTAGACAAACTTTATTGCTAAGACCCTGAGTTACCGGCGATCTCACACACTCAAAGATAATCCATGCGGGCTCTCCCAAGCGACAGACTTACCCTCGGCTAATTTTGCTCTTTTTTGTCAGTTTGTAAAGGAACTTAGTTGATAAACGAGGCCAACGCTGTAGACGCACCTTCGCTCAAGTACTGTCACTCCCTTACTCATTAGGACACGCCTTGTTCGAATCCTGGAATTACAATCAACTACCCCTTGCTAGCGGTACACAGGCCTAATCCTATGAACGCCCTCGCTAGAGTACTCACACTATCCACCGCTCATTAGAAACGCTCATGTGTCGGTTTTCTGATACAGAGTACTCTTATTCAATCAGAGAGTGAATTTCCATGGAAGCTACTTCTCAACTCTCGGTCCTAATCAAAACTAACCTAGTTAGTTGAGACTAGCCTATAACTCTAGACGCAAGCGTGGGAATTAGGGATTAAGTACAGAATAAGATTACCAATATATAGACAGAGAGCATAGAAAATAATATAGAATTTACATACACTTAGGGATAGAATCGATTACGTCCAATCCTACTGGAGAGTTAACTACTCGAGGTAGCCATACAAACCACCGAAGATGCTGTCACCACCCTCAATCCTCGTGAAGCGCTCCTCCTCTCCTACTCTAAACTTAGCTTTGGTACATAATCACTAAACTATAGACTAGATTACAATGATGATGACTTTCAGCCCCTATGCAAGAGGTTCCTATTTATAGACTAGGAGAAGACAAAGCAAATTTGGGGAGAAATCCATCTAAAAACGGCAACAGGGAATAAATCAGCGTGAGATGCGCTCCAGGCTGCGCTACAGCACAGGATGGGGCGCAACTTCCAGAGAGTCTGCGCTTCACCCGCGCTATAGCTCAGGTGAAGCGCAAGTAGCGTCCTGCAGCTTCAACTTTGTCCTTTTAATCTTGATCTCTCCCCGAGACTGGTTTTGGCAGATTTGTCTTTCCTTGTTTCCCTTTTTTGATGATATCTTTGTATTTATTGAGCAATCTTTGATTTATTTGGGAAGCTGTCTGCAGAATCCTTGATTGATTGGCAGTGATCTCCTCATTAATTGTATTATATCTTCTTCAAATCTTCATTAAATGTCTTCAATCAATCTCAAATCTTGCAGATATCTCCCTCATTTAATGCTATATATCCTTCAAATCAAATCTTTGCAATATCCTGGAAAAAATCAGCAAATTTCTATCAAAATAGCATCAAATTCAAATCTAGGATTAATAAATACAATTTATCTAAATAAATAAAAAGGATTAAATTGGGGCAAAATTATCATTTTATCCTTGATAAGTGAAACTAAACAGTGCTCTAATTTATCAACTAATTTTCACTTATCAAAATCCCCCCAACTTAACTTCTTGCTTGTCCTCAAGCAAGAGACCTCCTCTGCAAGCATGAATTAAATCTATTCCTAATAACTAAAAACAAATTCAAGGAACTATTCCTCAAACTCTTTCTAAGTAAGAAGTCACTTTTCAATCATAGAAAAAACTAAGGATCAAGGGATATTACCATACATCAATTAGAAAGAATTACAAAAACATCAATTAAACTTTCTCAATAATAGCCATTAAAGCAGTAAGTGAGAAACCAAGGAAATCTCTCATTCTCACGGGTAAGTGTTTCCCTCAATCATTTTCACCACTGTGTTGAACAACTAGAATTGATAGTCATTTCCAAGATATGAACAAGCAGTAGAATATGGATCAAAAGGTCTTTATTAGGTTCTAAGAGGCAGGGCTATCAAGAAATCATGGTTTTTGTGGATATTCAAGGAACCACTTGAATAGAGAGCATCTTGTGATTGTTGGGACTTCTCTCAATTCACCTGGTCATTCTTGAATGGTCACCTTTTTTAGCTTGGCCTCATTGTTTGAATAAATTCTCCCCCAACTTATTCAATTCCACACTTTTGTGCAGAATTTTTTTTTAATACAGAAACATGACATGGAAATATTTTTGTGGGGGAGGATCCTTTGTGTTGATTTCTTGTGCCTTCTCTTGAGTCTCTTGTAACCAACCTCTTGTCCCATTTTGTTGTAGTGCACCTTGCTCTCTATCCCAAGTGTTAAGGACATGATATGATCATTAATCATTGTTGGGGTGCATCAAAGGAAATTCAAGCTCAAATGGGCAATCAATAAATGGAAACATTTAATCAGGGTTGGTTGTTTGGCACTGAGCAAAATATTAGAATCACAAAATATGCCTTTATCACATCCATACCTTATATAGCAAGAAAAATTCAAAAACTCAAGCAATAACAGTTGACAAGCAGCGGTGAAAAGCTCTCATATAAGTGTTTAGGCTCTCATCTCACCGGTTATGGCTAAAATTTCCTTGATAAAGCACGTAATGGGTTAATTAACTACCATGATAGGTTTCTTGAGAAGTACCCTATCCTAACTGATTATGGAATTAATCACAAGACCCTATCATCTTCCTAGAATGGTTAGTTAAACTACTTATTTACAGAGAATGTGAAAAAGTTACCTGATTCCTAATTTCCTAAGGTCCTAAAATTTTAAAAATTCTAAAAATTTTAAAAAATATGAAATACAAAACACAAAAAAATCCTAACTACTAGAAAAAATCTATAAAAAATAGAAAATAAAAGAACAACTAAGAAAGAAAACACAGTATCAATCTTCATCCTCTGTATTCTGTAAGTCCTTGTCCTGCTACTTTTCCATCCCCCAGGGAAATAGGCCTGTCCCCAGGCCCCTGCAAGATATCCGGAACTCTTCAAGTAGCATGCTCGGGTATGGGTCTAGTATCCTGATTGGTTTGAGGGCAACTGGGCTTTATACTTTGTAGCAGTCTGTGCAATTCATGAAGAACATGGAAGCCATCATTAACCAACTTACATGCATAATTCAAAGAATTAATATTTTCACGACAAAGTTTAGTGCACTTGATAATGACTTCCTAAAAACAATCATACTAATTTGTTTTGGAAGTATTCAATCAATCCATGGAAAGTGCAAGTTCAAGAATTTGAAAGAACAGCATAACGCTTTCAACTTTAATAACTCACAAAACAAAGAGCATTTCAATTCAAGCAAATTGTTCCTCATGTTCCACACAGCCAAAATCACATTCAAGATAGCAATAGTCAATAATATTCACAATCCTAAGGTTGCTACCTAAAGTTCAAATCATAGAGATAGAGTAAATGGAGATTTCAATTGGTAAAAATTAAAGAAAACATAACTGAAAGTTTCAAATTGATGGAAGTTTGTGAGTGGAAAGAGTGAAAAGAAGAGCTTAGGAAGTGGAGAAACAGTACATGAGAAAATAGAAGATTTTTAAAAAATTCGTATCCTCGCTTCACCCTGCGCTACAACGCAAGTGAAGCGCAAATACAACGACTAAAATTGCATTTCTGCGCTTTACCTGCGCTACAGCGCAGGTTGAAGCGCAGAAAAGAATGCAATTTTGCAATTTTCAGTCACCTTTTCTGCTACTTCCTGTTTTTTTTTTAAAAAAAATTATTTTCCACAAACTTATTCCAATCAATTTTGGAAATTTCCTAAATACTAGAAAAAATGAAAGATCCTAACAAAAACAAAATAAATTGAAAACAATTAAAACTTAAAAATCTCTGGGTTGCCTCCCAGAAGCGCTTGTTTAACGTCTGATAGCTCGACGCCTGTTCCCTTAAGGTGGCTGAAACTGAAACATTTTGGTGAGCCTGTGTGTTGCACCCTTCCTTTTTCTGGCCCATAAACCTCCCCATAATCTTGCCTTGGAGCAATCTGTCCTTTTCTTTATTTTCTTGCTTTGATGTGCATGAATCTTCTTCTCCTGAAGCTTGAATGGTTCACAATGAATTCTCTCAATTTCTTTGCTTCGGGGGGTTCTTTGAAATGAAACACACCTGACCACTTGATCTTCAATCTGGCTCTAGGCTCTGAATTTAAGTCTAGCTTGATTTTTTCTTCTTTTGCCTTGTCCTAGTCAGTGTGATCGCAGCCTTTCTTTTATGAGGTCTAGAAGGTTTATCACTTGCCCATGCCTTTCTTGATCTTCTTTTAGAGGAATGGTTGGATAAGGCAAGGTCTCTGTTCTTGAAATCATTTCCCTTCCTTCCTCGGGCTTTGATTCACCATCTCTCTGTTCACCATCATATGTTGTATTCTACCTCCCTTTCACAGTCAGTCTCTTCTTCAAGAACCATCTTTTCTGTTTCATCCTCCTCTCTTTTTCTTCTTCTTCTTCTGCTGCAGCACCTTCTTCTTCTTCAGCTTCTCTTTTCTTGTGTTTCTTCAAATTCATCTTCTTTATCAGCCAGACCATCATTAATTTCCTCCCCTGTTAATTTAACAATTATGGTGGGACAAAATTCTACGGGGTTGGGTTGAGTGTTTGCTGAGCTCCGTTCTAACTGTTGGTTGGCTATTGCTTCTGCTATCTCTTCAATTGTTGCATCAGGAGACTATCTATTCTTGTAGCAGTTCCAACACGGTGTCAGTGTTTCTTCTTACTTCTTCTATTTCCTTCTGAAGTCTTAACTCCCTTTGTTCTACTAGCTGTGCTATCAAAGCGTCATTTTTTTTCTTACTTCTTCTCTCTCCTGCTGAAATTGTATATTGCCTTGATGAATTTCTTTGATACTCTTGCAAAGTCTTAACTCCCTTTGTTCTGCATCTGTTTTAACAATGCGTCAGTGCTTCATCTTCGCTCTTCGCTCTCTTTTCTGGAATTGTATATTGCTTTGATTGAATTCTTCCAAAAACTCATAAAATTGGGAGTCTCTTGTTGATAGGAAGAGTAACTTTGCTGCTATTGAAAGAAGGTTGCATGTGGAGTGAAACATCATCTTGGTGCCTCCCAAAATTCTGGTTCTGATAACTTCCCCAATCCTGTGAAAAATTGTTAGAATAATTGTTGTAATTAGAGAAGTTACCTTGAATCAGTGCATGAGAGGAGTAACTTGGTTCTTGCCACCTAACATAATCTCCAAGGGTTCTCCTTGGTTGATTTTGCCATTCATAAGCCATGTGACATTTACTTCACTTGAGGTGGTTGAACAGAGAGTGTTGAGATTGTCTCCTTGAAATTTGTCCCCTCTTCTTCTTGGGTGTCAGAGAGTATTGAAATGTCTCCTTGAGCTCTACCCTTTTTTCTGTTACCTGTTTTCTCAAGAAAAATAATCAAGATGCTCAAACAAAGAGAAAAACAAAAATAACAAAAATATTTATTTTTTTTAATAATAAATACTTATTTATATTTTTTTATTTATTTCCAAACTTACTATATTTTTTTTTCCCCTCCTCCTCCCTCCTCCTCCTCTTTTTTTTCCCGCCCCTCCTTCCCAATCCCCTTTTTTGTTTTCTTCTCGCCTTCCCTTGTCTCCTTTCCCTTGTTCTCTTCTCCCTTTGTTCTTCCTAATGTCCTTCCTATTCTACTTCAAGGTAATGATGAGTGAGACACCTGGCTTCTAAAAAATAAAAAAGAAAACTTGAAAAAGGTAAGTGTGGAAGAAAAATTAATAATAATAGAAAAGTTATAAATTTCCTAGATAATAAAAAGTCCTAAAATAATAAGAAGAATAAATAAAAGAAATCCTAAGATATCCTTGATAACTAGACCGCCAAGGTCTACATAAATTGGAAACCGTTCCCCGGCAACAGCGCTAAAAATACTGATGGGGTTTCTAGCAAGCGAACCAAAACTCTAGCAGTATAAAGTAAGAAGAGTATCGCATCCACAGGGAACGGTCAATTTACATAGACTGTGATCTATTTATCAAGGGAAAGCAATGGTTTAGAGTATATTGTTGCGGAATTGTAAATAACAGATAAAATATTAATGGAATAGAAGGAAGAGTTAGAGACACTTTACTTGGATTAGGATTGGACTTCATCTCATCTCTCCCCTTGTGCATGTAAAGACTATCTATTATTTTAGGTTTACTCTATAATACTATAGACAAACTTTATTGCTAAGACCCCGAGTTACCGGCGATCTCACACACTCAAAGATAATCCATGCGGGCTCTCCCAAGCGACAGACTTACCCTCGACAAATTTTTCTCTTTTTTTAGTCAGTTTGTAAGGGAACTTAGTTGATAAACGAGGCCAACGCTGTAGACGCACCTTCGCTCAAGTACTGTCACTACCCTTACTCATTAGGACACGCCTATGTTCGAATCCTGGAATAACAATCAACTACCCCTTGCTATCGATACACAGGCCTAATCCTGTGAACGCCCTTCGCTAGAGTACTCACACTACCCATCGCTCATTAGAAACGCTCATGTGTCGGTTTTCTGATATCGAGTACTCTTATTCAATCAGAGAGTGAGTTTCTATGGAAGCTACTTCTCAACTCTTGGTCCTAATCAAAACTAACCTAGTTAGTTGAGACTAGCCTATAACACCAGATGCAAGCGTGGGAATTAGGGATTAAGTACAGAATAAGATTACCAATATTATAGATAGAGAGCACAGAAATAATAATATAGAATTTACATACACTTAGGGATAGAACCGATTACATCCAATCCTACTGGAGAGTTAACTACTCGAGGTAGCCATACAAACCACCGAACATGTTGTCACCATCCTCAATCCTCGTGAAGCGCTCCTCCTCTCCTACTCTATACTTAGCTTTGGTACATAATCACTAAACTATAGACTAGATTACAGTGATTGACGACTTTCAGCCCCCGTGCAAGAGGTTCCTATTTATATACTAGGAAAGACAAAGCAAATTTGGGGAGAAATCCATCTAAAAACGACAACAGGGAATAAATCAGCGTGAGCTGCGCTCCAAGCTGCACTACAGCGCAGGATGGGGCGCAACTTCCAGAGAGTCTGCGCTTCACCCTGCGCTATAGCGTAGGTGAAGCGCAGGTAGCGTCCTGCAGCTCCAACTTTCTCTTTTTAATCTTGATCTCTCCCCGAGACTGGTTTTGGCAGATTTGTCTTTCCTTGTTTCCCTTTTTTTTTATGATATCATTGTATTTATTGAGCAATCTTTGATTTATTGGGAAGCTTGTCTGCAGAATCCTTGATTGATTGGCAGTGATCTCCTCATTAATTGTATTATATCTTCTTCAAATCTTTATTAAATGTCTTCATCAATCTCAAATCTTGCAGATATCTCCCTCATTTAAAGCTATCTATCCTCCAAATCAAATCTTTGTAATATCCTGCAAAAATCAGCCATATTTCTATCAAAATAGCATCAAATTCAAATCTGGGATTAATAAATACAATTTATCTAATATTAAATAAAAAGGGATTTAATTGGGCCAAAATTATCATTTCATCCTTGATAAGTGAACTAATTTTCACTTATCAGTTTGGCCATGGAGGCCCATTTTACTATAGATTTGGATTAGTCATTGTATCTTTTAAACTGTACTGGTGTTTTGCAGGTTTTCAGGTTAATCTGGAAATTGGGAAATGTCCAGTTTTCAGGGGAAACTCTGCCGGATTTCCGGCAGGAGTTTTATGAACCTTAGCATACCAAGTGCAGGTTCCTCCCTAGTTTTTCATTAATAGAATGTTTTTAAAATAATGTTATTGAATATGAGGAAGTGTAAACATACGTTGGACTGTTTAGACATTTGTGCTGGTATGCCGATACACGGAATGGAGCGCAATAATTTCAGAAATTCGGAATAGTGTTTCCAACGAACACTTATTTTGGAATTGAGAAATTAGGACGTTACAGAGGATACCTGTGGTTAAACCAAAAAATATTTCATTTTTAATTCTTAATAAATATCATCAAAATACTCATTGAAGCTCTTTGTATTTTCAAGTTAAATTGAGTTATGCCAAAATATTGTATACTTTGTTTTTTATTTCCAAGTTTTCTTAGATCATTTGTTTTGGATGAATCCAACTATACGATTAAAATATTGCCTTTTTTGTTTTAACAACCACTTGGAGAGTTGTGTCTCCCCTGTTGTCAATTAATATAATGCTTATCATATCAAGAAATCTATCATAAATGGATTATGCACCATTCTACATATTGATATATATATATATAATGCATATTTATGTAAATCTTCTTCATTGATATTTCAATTCACCCAAAAATCACAATATCATATATCCTTTATTAATTACAACTAGTGATTAACTTTCATACAAAAATATTTTCTTTTTTATGATAATAATAGGTAAAAAAATCAATTTAATATTCATAAAACACAATAAAATGAACAAACAATAGATAAAAAGGGTTACACAAATTAAAGTTTTTAAAACACAATAACTACTTAACTTGTATGCAATATTTCATTTTTAATTCTTAATAATATCATCAAAATACTCATCATCATAAAATTCAATATCCTTCTAAGCATTCTATGAAGCAGAGCATTTTTATATGATGGACCTTGATCACTATGAATCACTTTGTATTTGCAACATACAACAGAAAAATGAAGCATCACATCATAGTTAGGGTCTGAGGGATCTTTCTTTTTCCTCATAATTTGAAGAAAATAGCCATACCCATTGAAGCTCTTTGTATTGACAACTTAAATGAGTTATGTCAATAGATTGTATACTTTGTTTTTTATTCCCAAGTTTTCTTAGATCATTTCTTTTGGACGAATCCAACTATACGATGAAAGTATTGTCTTTTTTGTTTTAACAACCACTTGGAGAGTTGTGTCTCCCCTGTTGTCAATTATTATAATGCTTATCATATCAAGAAATCTATCATAAATGGATTCTCCACCATTCTACATATTGGTATATATAATGCATATTTATGTAAATCTTCTTCATTGATATTTCAATTCACCCAAAAATCACACATCATATACCCTTTACTAATTACAACTAGTGATTAATTTTCATACAAAAATATCTTCTTTTTTATGATAATAAATAGTTAAAAATCAATTTAATATTATAAAACACAATAAAAATGAACAAACAATAAACAAAAAAGGGTTACACAGATTAATGTTTTTAAAACACACTAACGCAATAGCTAATTAACTTGTACGCAATATTTCATTTTTTGTTCTTAATAAATTTCATCAAAATATTCATCATCATAAAATTCAATATCCTTCTAAGTCGTTCTATGAAGCATAGCATTTTTATAGGATAGACCTTGATCATTTTTAATCTCTTTGTAATTGCAACTTACAACAGCAAAATGAAGCATGACATCATAGTTAGGGTCTTAGAGATCTTTCTTTTTCCTCATAATTTGAAAAAAATAGTCAAACCTGTTGAAGCTCTTTGTATTGACAACTTAAATTGAGTTATGACAAAAGATTGTATACTTTGTTTTTTATTTCCAAGTTTTCTTAGATCATTTGTTTTGGATGAATCCAGCTATACGATGAAAGTATTGTCTTTTTTGTTTAAACAACCACTTGATGAGTTGTGTCTCCCCTGTTGTCAATTAATATAATGCCTATCAAATCAAGAAATTTATCATAAATGAATTCTCCACCATTCTACATATTGGTATTATAATGCATATTTATGTCAATCTTCTTCATTGATGTTTCAATTCACCCAAAAATCACAATATCATATGCTCTTTACTAATTACAACTAGTTATTAATTTTAATAGAAAAATATTTTCTTTTTAATGATAATAAATAGGTAAAAATTAATTTAATATTCATAAGACACAATAAAAATGAACAAAAAATAGATAAAAAAGGGTTACACAGATTAAAGTTTGTAAAACACAATAACTACTTAACTTGTATGCAGTATTTCATTTTTAATTACCAACTGGGGTTGGTTCAAGTGGTACATGCTTGTTTTCCCTTAAGCAAGGTCTCGGTTCGAGTCTTGTGGATGAAAAAAATCCCCGCTGGTAGAGCTAGCCCCACAATGATGTGGATGTTCCCGGCTCGAACAGGATTGCCTCCCGTGGAGGATACCTGTGGTTAAGCCAAAAAATATTTCATTTTTAATTCTTAATAAATATCATCAAAATACTCATCATCATAAAATTCAATATCCTTCTAAGCATTCTATGAAGCATAGCATTTTTAGGATAGACCTTGATCACTTTGAATCACTTTGTTACAATACAACAGAAAAATGAAGCATCACATCATAGTTAGGGTCTCAGGGATCATTCTTTTTCCTCATAATTTGAAGAAAATAGTCATACCTATTGAAGCTCTTTGTATTGACAACTTAAATTGAGTTATGCCAAAAGATTGTATACTTTGTTTTTTATTTCCAAGTTTTCTTAGATCATTTATTTGGATGAATCCAACTATACGATGAAAGTATTGTCTTTTTTGTTTTAACAACCGCTTGGAGAGTGTGTCTCCCCTGTTGTCAATTAATATAATGCTTATCATATCAAGAAATCTATCATAAATGGATTATGCACCATTCTACATATTGGTATATATAATGCATATTTATGTAAATCTTCTTCATTGAGATTTCAATTCACCCAAAAATCACAATATCATATACCCTTTACTAATTACAACTAGTGATTAATTTTCATACAAAAATATTTTCTTTTTTATGATAATAAAAGGTTAAAAAATCAATTTATAATTCATAAAACACAATAAAAATAAACAAACAGTAGATGTAAATGGGTTACACAGATTAAAGTTTTTAATTCACAATAACTACTTAACATGTATGCAATATTTCATTTTTAATTCTTAATAAATAACATCAAAATACATCATCATAAAATTCAATATCCTTCTAAACATTCTATGAAGCAGAGCATTTTTATATTATAAACCTTGATCATTAGGAATCACTTTGTATTTGCAACATACAACGGAAAAAGAAGCATCACATCATAGTTAGGGTCTCAGGGATCATTCTTTTCCCTCCTAATTTGAAGAAAATAGTCATACCCATTGAAGCTCTTTGTATTGACAACTTAAATTGAGTTATGCCAAAAGATTGTATACTTTGTTTTTTATTTCCAAGTTTTCTTAGATCATTTGTTTTGGATGAATCCAACTATACGATGAACGTATTGTCTTTTTTGTTTTAACAACCACTTGGAGAGTTGTGTCTCCCCTGTTGTCAATTAATACAATGCTTATCATATCATGAAATCTATCATAAATGGATTCTGCACCATTCTACATATTGGTATATATAATGCATATTTATGTATATCTTCTTCATTGATATTTCAATTCACCCAAAAATCACAATATCATATACCCTTTACTAATTACAACTAGTGATTATTTTTCATACAAAAATATTTTCTTTTTTATGATATCAAATATGTAAAAAATGAATTTAATATTCATAAAACACAATAAAAGTGAACAAACAATAAATAAAAAAAGGGTTACACATATTAAAGTTTTTAAAACAAAATTACTACTTACCTTGTATGCAATATTTCATTTTTAATTCTTAATAAATATCATCAAAATACTCATCATCATAAAATTCAATATCCTTCTCAGCATTTATGAAGCAGAGCATTTTTATAGGATAGACCTTGATCACTTTGAATCACTTTTTATTTGCAAAATCAACAGAAAAAAAGTATCACATCATAGTTAGGGTCTCAGAGATCATTCGTTTTCCTCATAATTTGAAGAAAATAGTCATACCCATTGAAGCTCTTTGTGTTGACAACTTAAATTGAGTTAATGCCAAAAGATTGTATACTTTTTTTTTCTAAGTTTTCTTAGATCATTTTTTTGGATGAATCCAACTATACGATGAAAGTATTGTCTTTTATGTTTAAACAACCACTCGGAGAGTTGTGTCTCCCCTGTTATCAATTAATGTAATGCTTATCATATCAAGAAATCTATCATAAATGGATTCTTTACCATTCTACATAATTGTATATATAATGCATATTTATGTAAATCTTCTTCATTGATGTTTCAATTCACCCAAAAATCACAATATCATATACCCTTTACTAATTACAACTAGTGATTAATTTTTATACAAAAATATTTTCTTTTTATGATAATAAATAGGTAAAATAATCAATTTAATATTCATAAGACCCAATAAAAATGAATAAACAATAGATAAAAAGGCTTACACATATTAAAGTTTTTAAAAACAATAACTTGTATGCAATATTTCATTTTTAGTTCTTAATAAATTTTGTGACACCCTTCTACCCCAAGCTCTTATACAATTAATAAATCGAGACATAGGAAAAGATAACATCCCACAACGGGTAAAAAGGTTCACATTTCTCATCGTAACAAACGTCATTTATTTCAAAAGTAAACTCATATAAGATAAATAGCAGTCAACGGTTTTCAAAATACTTAAGCAGCGGAATCTCAAGAAATCAACATCAGCCTATATTGCTGGCCATGTAAGTAGAGGTGGGAATAGGCCAGGCCGCCGACAGGGGCCTATGGCCTAGCCTAATTAAAGCCCAGCCTGGCCTAGCCTATTTAATAAAAAGGTCAGGTTCAGGCATTTTAAAAAACCTATTTAAATAAAGAGGCCAGGCTTAGGCCAACTCACAAGCCTACAAAACCCGATAGGCCGGCCTATTTATATTTAAAAATTAGTAAATATATTAAAATTATATAAATATTGATTACTTATAACTTATAAGTTATAACGAATTTGAATACACTTAATTATTATATTAGTATATATCTATAATTTGTAAATTGATTTATATTTTATTTGTTTGTATTGGTTTAGGTTAAGGATTTTGCAGGCTCAATATCATGTATTTTAGTATTGAGTATTGACTAAGATGTTAGATAAAAAAATCAGGATACATGCAGTTTTTAGGCTTAAAATTCGATTTATTGTCCCTTTTCATGTAAAGGCATTTAAATAGGCTAACAGGCCAGGCCAAGTTTTTAAAAAGGCCAGGCCAGGCTTAGACCTTGAATTTATAAAATAGGCCAGGCCTATTTAATCAAAGCCTAGCCTGGCCTGGCCTATTCCCACCCCTACATGTAAGGCACTCAAACAGTTTACAAAATCTTTTCCTAACTAGAAACATAAAGTAAAAACCCCCAATAATATGCCCTGATGTCACATGTATCAGAGCAACTCTCCATTCAATCAAAACTCGACACTAGTTGTGTAATCATCATCACCTGTAAAATTAGCCAGTGTAACGGTGAGGAAAAGAATACTACTCATACATACACATAGGAGGCTATCATATCCTCATCCACATACAGTCCTCATAATCATCATATATTCACACACTCATATCATCTTATAATCTTTCATCACCAAGTTATTTACCTCATCATAGTTATATTAATCACACCTTATAAATCATCAAGAACATTCTCTATATTCAATACATAATACTCACATGCACATACAAGCAACACCCTCTCCCCCCCGTACCTTAAGTGTAGATCGAACAACAGCAAGGAAGACTCTTTCTTGGTTCTTGATGATTACTCTCCAGCAACCTCCTCTTGAGACTCGGTTTCTCCCCTCCTTAGCGTTTCGCTCTCCGACGATTAGAAAAAATAAGGATTAGGGTGAACTAAGAACCCCTCCTTAAATAAATACTTAATTGGGCTAGGCCCACTCTCAACCCACTTATCCTCTTTTAATTTTAAATAACATTATTAATAAAATACTAATACTAATAATTCTATTATTTATTCCTCTTATTTAATTAATTAATATTATTAAAAATAATAATACTATTATTTCTTCCTTTTTTTTTTATTTTATAGTCCTACAAATTTTATAATGTTACAAATTTCATCAAAATACTCATCATCATAAAATTCAATATCCTTCAAAGTCGTTCTCTGAAGCAGAGCATTTTTATAGGATAGACCTTGATCACTTTTAAGCTCTTTGTAATTGCAACTTACAACACCAAAATTAAGCATGACATCATAGTTAGGGTCTCAGAGATCATTCTTTTTCCTCATAATTTGAAGAAAATAGTCATACCTGTTGAAGCTCTATGTATTGCCAACTGAAATTGAGTTATGCCAAAAGATTGTATACTTTTTTTTATTTCCAAGTTTTCTCAGATCATTTGTTTTGGATGAATCCAATTATACGATGAAAGTATTGTCTTTTTGTTTAAACAACCACTTGGAGAGTTGTTCTCCCCTGTTGTCAATTAATATAATGCCTATCATATCAAGAAATCTATCATAAATGGATTCTCCACCATTCTACATATTGGTATATAAATGCATATTTATGTAAATCTTCTTCATTGATATTTCAATTCACCCAAAAATCACAATATCATATACCCTTTACTAAATACAACTAGTGATTAATTTTCATACAAAAATATTTCCTTTTTTAAGATAATAAATATGTAAAAAAATCAATTTAATATTCATAAGACGCAATAAAAATGAACAAACAATAGATAAAAAAGGGTTACACAGATTAAAGTTTTTAAAACACAATAACTACTTAACTTGTATGCAATATTTCATTTTTAATTACCAATTGGGGTTGGTTCAAGTGGTACATGCTTGTTTCCCCTTAAGCAAGGTCTCGGGTTCGAGTCTTGTGCATGGAAAAATCCCCGCTGGTAGAGCTAGCCCCACTATGATGTGGATGTTCCCGGCTCGAACAGGATTGCCTCCCGTGGAGGATACCTGTGGTTAACCAAAAAATATTTCATTTTTAATTCTTAATAAATATCATCAAAATACTCATCATCATAAAATTCAATATCCTTCTAAGCATTCTATGAAGCAGAGCATTTTTATAGGATAGACCTTGATCACTTTGAATCACTTTGTATTTGCAACATATAACAAAAAAATGAAGCATCACATCATAGTTAGGGTCTCAGGGATCATTCATTTTCCTCATAATTTGAAGAAAATAGTCATACCCATTGAAGCTCTTCGTATTGACAACTTAAATTGAGTTATGCCAAAAGATTGTATACTTTGTTTTTTTTCCAAGTTTTGTTAGATCATTTGTTTGAATGAATCCAACTATACGATGAAAGTATTGTTTTTTTTTTGTTTTAATAACCACTTGGAGAGTTGTGTCTCCCCTGTTGTCAATTAATATAATGCTTATTGTAACGTCCTAATATCGAATTCCGGGAATTATGCCTATTGGAAGCACATTCCCGGTATTTCACAAATTAATACGTGCATTACGAATATCAATTCAAACAATCAAGCTCTGATAGTCCAACAATATATATAAGCTTTAAGTTACTACACTGATACAAAATGAAAATATGCCCACAAAGGCTAAATACATCATCAACTAAAATTATATACAATCAAAGAACTATTCATAATTTTAGTTGATGATGTATTTAGCCTTTGTGGACATATTTTCATTTTGTATCAGTGTAGTAACTAAAGCTTATATATATTGTTTGGACTATCAGAGCTTGATTGTTTGAATTGATATTCATAATGTATGCCAAGAATGGGACTTTAGTCCAAGAGGGAGCTATATGCTCAAACTAAATTATTGATTGTGAAGTATGAAATTGCATAATAAGGAAACAGAAGGTTAAGTGGCCACTAGGGAGACGTTCTAGTTTGGTTTTGAGCTCAAATTCCAGGCAGAAGGTAAAGTGAAAAGGAACCCATGGGTGTGGGTAATACACCATAGGTTAATTGGAATGAGAAAGGCAATGTTAATTTGATTGGTGAGATACTTGTCATTAGTAAATTGCATATGAACTTCTTTCTGTTATTGGTTGTTTGGACACTGTCACACTTGCACAGCCTCCTCACTGAGAATTTATTCTCACCACACGTTATGTGGTTTATATAGATGTTGCAGGGCATCCAGCAAGGCATGTGTAGGCTTATAAATGAAGAATTATGGGATCTGTTACTTCATGATATTTTTTTAATTGGTGTTAACTTATGAATAGTCTTTGATTGTATATAATTTTAGTTGATGATGTATTTAGCCTTTGTGGCAGATTTTCATTTTGTATCAGTGTAGTAACTTAAAGCTTATATATATTGTTGGACTATCAGAGCTTGATTGTTTGAATTGATATTCGTAATGCACGTATTAATTTGTGAAATACCGGCAATGTGCTTCCAATAGGCATAATTCCTGGAACTCGATATTAGGACATTACATTATGGTATCAAAGCAGTTTCAATCCAATTGGACTGTGGTTAGGTTAGTTGCCCATGACTTACCATGATCCTATAGTATTCCGTACTCAGTATAGGGACTGATCACCCCTCTATTGGATGTTGGTACACAAGATCGTGGTGGTGACGTGAACATGATGCCTTGTTAGGAAGTTGGGACACTTCCTTAACAAGGTTAAAGCTACCCACTTGTTGGATTATAGGGAGAATGATATAGGTTCTTTTTTAAAAGTAAGATTTTCACCTTAGAAACTTTATAGAATGTATACCTAGTTCCTGGTAAACATTTGACACACCTAAGGACACTGACTTAGATAGACCCTTGTTAAGTGAAGAGTAGGTTGTAGTTTAACTTGGAACCCCATCAATGAAGGTTGTTTGATCTGTGTGACTAAATGTGATGTTTGCCTGCTTAAATAATTGTGTGTGTTTTGTGCTTACCTTTGAGGTGTGACTGATGAGTTGTGATGTTGTTTTTTTTAAATGATTGTTTGACTTGCATGTTTAGTTTGATGCTTGTGTTTACACCCCAGTGGTGTGAATTGTTTGATTGATTATGATACTTGTTTCTGATTGAATGATTGAGTGGCATGTTTGTTTGTTTGTGTTATCTAAATGTCTGACATGTAGGAATTGATTATAGATATCTAGGGATGAGTTTTTCCGAGGGGGTAGATAGAAGTTAGGACTGAAGTGTGGGACTCATGGAAGGTATAGGAACTTAATGCCATTGGTGAGAGGGAGTGTAAACCTAGCCCTTGATTAATTTGTTCACCATGGGGAAGGAGTGATGTTAAGGATAATCCGAAAGAATGGAATTAGGGCCCTTAAACTTTTATTTTGTCTTACTTTCTCTAAACCCCTATTAGTGTGTTTTGATATCGATAGTTATAGTTATTCAATCCTAACTTCTATAGTAGTTGTACAAGTTATTATGTAAACTAGCCAGAAATCCCTAGAATACACCCTTATTTCCTAGGGGTATTAAGACATATTTAGAAGGAAGAGTAAAGTGCACGAGTTGAGTGAGAAGTAGTTTAGAGGGGACGAGGGAGTAGGATCCCTAGTGAGTTGGGAAAGTGTTGGTTACCTGTAGTTGAACCCTTGGTGATGTAATTTATTTGATTAACAAGGATGCTTTGTTTCCGCTTGAACGATTGTATGATTTGTATCATTAATTGTTTTGTTTGTAAGTTTTGTGAGCCAGGGTAAGAATTGAATAATCTTAGAATTGAGTTTTCCCGAATTTAGGATTTCTTGATTGGTTAGATTGTAATGGTCCGATAGAACTCATGGGAGTATAGAGGAATTAAAGCCCTAGGTGTAGAAATGATTGTGGATGATTGTTTACAACTAAATCCTAAAACCTTATTAGGCAGTCTAAGTCAGGTTATGAGTCCGGTTAGATATCTCATTAGGCGGTCAACAAGTTTAGTCGGATGGTGGAAAGAATATGGGTTCCAATTGGAATTATTGGGTTTATGCTTTTAGGTAATTGTTCATGCAAAAGGTCAGAATTTTTTGGGTGATTAGAACTATCGAGTGATGTGAACCAATGACTGTGGAATCGTTAAAAGGAATGTATCATGTGTTAGTAGATAACTACAGGATTTCATGGTTAAGCATTATACATTCATATATCCTGACATGTTATTCTTATCTTCCTAAATTTTTCATGTTTTATTTGTGTAACTCTGAGCACATGATGCGAAGTTGCTATGTTGCATAGTGATCCGTCGGTTTTGTATTATGTTGTTTGGTTTAACTTGTTTCTTTCTTTGCAAACACCCCTTGAACATTGAGAACCTTGTGCATTATGGCATGCTAGTCCCTATAGTGATTTCTTTCTTTTCTTCTTTCTTCCCCTTGACTTGAGTTTAGGAATATTGTTTAATTAACTTTATTGGATCAATTAGTAGGTATATGAATGCCTATGATTAAAGGAAGTCTTTTGAATTTATCTCTGGCAACTTTGTAATGGTATCAGTTACTCAAGACAATCAATTTTGTTTAATAGGAAACTTTTCTTAAATTACATACTCGTTGTTTTAGTTAAAAAAATGAGTGAAAAGTATTTGTCTCTAATATATGAATTGTTTTCCTTCTTATGGGTATCCTTATACAGTTTTTGAAAATAATAAGTTAAATTATTTGAATTGTAAGATTACTACTTCCCTACTGATGACAGTGCCCTACATTTTAGGGATACTACCCTACAGAAGGACACCACTGCCCTACAGAAGGACACCCTTGACCCAGGAATAGGACACATGGTCCTGTGCACCACCCTAGACTAGGATGGGTCTTCCCTATTGTATTTTTCCTCTTCCTTGGGTGCCCATGCTTGGGTTTTATTGGTTAGGAGGTTGCCTTACTATAAGGCTTAGAGAGTCATTGGTTCAACTCCTACATAGGATAGAAATTAATTCATCTTTTCTATTTCCTATGTAGAGTGGGGCGCATAACTCATGGGTTTAGTGGCTAAAGGCTTAGCTTAGCTAAAATCCATAGGGGAGTGAGTTCAAATCCCACCTTGATGAGTTTCCACTCATCTTTTATTTTCCTTTTTAATTTCCCCCTTGTGAGCCTTCATTTGGCCGCCCCCTCCCCTTCATTCTCCTATAAATAGGAGCCCCCTCTCTTGTATTTGCATCATCAATTTTATAGTAAAGGCATTATGCCAAATTTTCTCCTCTCTTGAGAGTTGAGTGAGGCTTGGTGGTTGTTGCTTAAACCATGGTGAGACTTATCTAATTCTCCTGAATTAGTGGCGTCTGGCGATTGAACTATCTGCTGCAAGAAGGGACTTGCACCAGTGGCGTTCGTTCTCCATTTCTTTCTCTTCCACTTTTTCTTTCATTTTCCTTCATTTTCTTGCACTTTCTCACGCAATTATAGCTGCTGCCCAGCACCTATAATTCGTGAATTACTTGCTAATTTTCGGTTCTAATTGGTTTGTTTGCTCAATTCTAGATCCTGTGCAATTCCTGTCATCATTTGGTATCAAGAGCTTGTTGAATTTGAGCAAATTGGGAGCATTTTGGTGGCTGTTTGGGCGCTGCATTCTGCACCTCTTTTGTGCAGAATTTTGCTTCAATTTAGTGTAATTCAATTCCTCTTTTCTTTTATAATTTGGACTTGGACTGTTTCTCGGGCCCGAGGTGCCTTTCTACTACTACTTTGTGCTTGTTTGCTTATTGAATTGGGTGAGTGAATTCTTGCTAGATTGGGGGCTGTTTTGGGCCGCTAATTCCCACCCCCTAGGTGTTTGATGAATTGTCTCTTAATTGCTCATACTTGTTCTTGAGTGATTTTCTACATATACTTGCTATAAATTGCTTGTTTGTTGGTGAAGTGTGGTAAGAGGAGGCATTGTTGTCTTCATTTTTCCAAAGATCGTTCACCTACATTTTCTCTCCAATCACCTTTACATTGTCATCCCCCATATATCATCTCCTTTACTTTCCGCCATTTAATTTCCGCCATTTAAATTCCGCCATTTAAATTCCGCTCCTCCCCATCCTTTTAATTTCAGCTTTCCCCCTTACTTTCAGTCATTTAATTTTCAGTCCTCCCCATCCTTTTAATTTTCAGCTTCCCCCTTTACATTTCAGTCATTTACATTATTGTCCTCCCCATCCTTTTAATTTCAGTTTCCCCCTTTACTTTCTTGTCATTTAATTTTGCGCAATTTTCTTCTTCTTTTTTGCCATTTTATTCGCATTTTTGGCTTATGTTTTGTTCAAATTCTACTCTTGTTATGTCTGTTTGATTGGCATTCTGATTGCAAATTTGGATTGACTGCTATCTCTACCTAGAACTTTCCCTATTTGATTGTGCAAAACGCTCACTTATAGGATCTTTTTTGGTTCATAGTATTGGAAGAAGATCAACAAATTCTAATTGTTGATTTTCCTTCAAATTTAATTCCAAACTTAAATTGAACCAAGCGCGTTTCTGTGACCACACTGGTCTTGTATAATCAACAAGGAAGTGCTAAGCAATTTTTTTGGCCATTTTTGAAAATCAGTTGCCATCACGTTTTTACAGTTTTTAGAATTCAGTTTATTCATTATTTTTGCTTATTTGGGCCACTTGGACCAGTTTACTGTCAGAAAATTCCAAAAATATTACAGTAGGTTCAGTATATTTTCTTTTCTTTGTGTACAAATTTCTGTAATTTTTTGTTGGGAAAAAAGTTAGAAAAGAAAAAGAAGACAAAAAAATATAAAGAGTACGTACTTGCCAAAAATAGAAAAAGAGGTGTAAAAAGCAAAAAAAGGGTGCAAATGAAGAAAAAGACAAAAGGACACCCAAAAAGAGTCAAAATTCAAAAAAAAAAATTCAAAAAATTCAGAAAAATAGAAAATTCAAAACAAGAGATATCCCAACAATACAGTGACAATTTTACTGTAATTTTTGTTTCTTTTCCCTGTATACTGTAATTGAGTTGTATTTGCTGTTTTTCTTTAAAAACGACAATTTTGGCAACTCTTTTTCAAAAATCACCAAAAACAATTCTCTTTGCAATTTCTTCCGTCTTGTCTGTTTGCTGTCTACTCTTGTGTATAAGCTTGTTTGAGTGCCAGCTTTTCTTGTTTGTCATATCAATTCTTCTGTTTTGCCTTAGGATTTCTGTTTCTCTTCCAGTAGATATTTTCTTTTGTCTAGCGCGCTTCTATTTTGGGTAAGGGTTAAGACTTAGACCCAATCTGGTCTTTGCAACTTCAATCAACCTCCAACCGAGTAGAAGAGGCAAGAGAGTCCTCATTATAGAAAAAGCCAAAAAAGAGTGACATACACGAGTGTTGCATTCCTTTGAGTGTATACACTTAGTTGAGTGGTAAGGTCCAAATTTTTAAATCACAAACTTTAAAACAATGGGTAGTAGGAACTCACCACCTCCTTCTCCAAGAACTTTGAAGTATAGGTCCGAGTTGCAACGTGCAATTCATGATATGACTCGAATGATGAGGCATGAGATGAGCGAACTTAGGAAGGAGCTAAGTGGGAGTAGGAGGGAGAGAATACATTCTTCTCAAGAAGGAGGAAGTGAGGATAGGTATAGTGTGGTTAGGAGTGAAGATAGGTACCATCCAGAAAGTAGTGAGGGAGAGAGACACTCTAGCCATACCTATAGGAGAAGGGAAAATAGGAGGCCTAGGAGGCGTGAGGAACGTAGAGGGTTTAGAGAAGAGTATTATGAGGAAAACCCTAGGAGAGGAAGAGAAGAATACTATGAGGAAAACCCTAGAAGGAATAGAGGGAACATAGGAGAGAAGAGGAACCTAGAAGAGAACAAGGGTTAGAGGTGGTAAAGATAGAAGTCCCAACCTTTAATGGTAGAAATGATGTAGAACAATACCTAGAATGGGAACTTAAAATTGAACAAATCTTTAGTTGCCATAGGTATGGGGAAGAAGAAAAAGTTAAAATTGCCTCTCTTGAGTTTAAAAATTATGCCTTAGTTTGGTGGCATCAGCTTCAAGCTGATAGAAGAAGGTGCAATGCTCCTTTAGTTTCCTCTTGGGAGGAAATGAATCCATCATGAGAAAGAGGTTCATACCTCAACATTACACTAGGGAGTTGCACATTAAACTCCAAACTCTTAAGCAAGGGACTAAAAGTGTAGATGAATATTTTAAGGAAATGGAACTTGCTTAATTAGGGCAAACATAGTTGAGGATAGTGAAGCAACTATGGCTAGGTTTATCAATGGCCTAAATTTCGACATAAGGGACATAGTGGAGTTGCATCCTTATGTTGAAATAGAGGACTTGGTACATCAAGCCATTAAAATTGAAACTCAACTTAAAAGAAAGGGTAACTATAAAAGGAGGAGGAACACTAGTTTTGCAACTAGGAACAAGGAAACCCTAAGAGAAGATAAGGGAAAGAGCCAAGAGAAGGAAGAGCCTAAGGGTTCTAGGGTTACCTCTAACCCCACTCCTTCTACTAGAAAGGAAGAGCCCTCTACTTCCACAAGAACATCAAATGTTTCAAGTGTGATGGAAAGGGACACATAGCTTCCCAATGCCCAAATAGAAGGGCAATGTTGGTTAAGGAAAATGGTGAATACACTAGTGAAAGCGAAAATGAACATAGTGAGGAAGATAAACAAGAAACTAGTGAAGAAGATGAAAATGAAGTGAAGAAAGAAGTGTATAGGGCCGAAGGCAAACTTTGCATGGTTAGGAGAGCCTTAGGAAATCAAATGGTTAGAGAAGATGAACAAAGGCAAATTGTCTTCCACACTAGATGTATGATAGAGGGACGCATTTGTTCCCTAATTGTTGATAGTGGAAGTTGCACTAACATTGCAAGTTCAAGAATGGTAGCAAAACTTGGGTTATCTACCACACCCCACCCCAGACCATACAAGTTATCTTGGATATGTGATGATGGGGAAAGGGAAGTAAATAGGCAAACTCTCATCCTTATTTCCATAGGTGATTATGATGATAATATTCTTTGTGATGTTGTGCCTATGGATGCCACCATATCTTTTGGGTAGACCTTGGCAATTTGATAAGACGGCCATTCATGATGGTTACTCTAATCAAATCACTTTCAAACACGATGGAACAAAAATCACTTTAATGCCAATGTCCATTCAAGAAATATGTGAGGATCAATCCCACATAAAGAGAGAGATAGAGCTTGAAAGAATAAAAAGGCTTAATGATGAGGACATCAATCATGCAGACAAAAGAGTAGGGGGACCCATGACAAGGGCGCAGTCTAAGGAGGCAAAGGAGGCTTTATCGCTTGTCATTAAAGAAGTTCAACTTCAATTTAAGGAGGACATTAATGGAACTAACCAGTTCATTAATTGCACTCAACTTGAGGAAGATGGCTTCAAGGATGAATTGACAGTTGCATTTAATGCAACTAACACTTAAAGTCCCCTTCAAGGAAGATGATGAAGCATGGTGGGCGCCTACAATTCACCATATAGGGGCGGCCAACATGTGTTTTTTATGCTGATTTGTTTTTTATTGCTTTCAATAAAGTTTGTGGATGTTACAAAGACACAACACATAAATTGTTTAGTGGTTATGTTTCTTGTAATTTGACGGTTACAAAACATGGATTGATGACCATAAATCCTTGTCTACTAGCCGTTGGAATCAAGCTTGTAAGGTGTGGATGAATCTAGCCAATTTTAGAGCTACAAGGAGGCCTCTTCCTTCTCCAAAGTGGGCGGCCAACATATGACATCAAGGCTGAATCAATTAGCCTAAAATGTAACCTACAAGCACATAAAGAGAAGGAGACAAAGTCATGAAGAGGGAGGTTACAAATTGAAGGAGAACCTTGAAGAATAGGGAGGTTATGTGCGGCCAACTAATGGCTGAATCATTGGCCATCCATTTCATATTTTTTTTAGGGTTACAATCTTCATTTTATTGCAGCCACATGTGACAAAATTCTGGTTGGATTTTTGCGGCCAAATGAGCTTGTTTAGGTAGAGTTTATTTTGCTTGTTTAATTAAATAAATAGGCTTTTGTTTAGGGTTGCATGGGAAGTGTGTAAGGGGCAATTTGGGGATGAATTAGGCGTGAGAATGCAGCTGGTGCATGGCCTTTTATCACCTTGTAAAACCCTATAAATACATGCTTCGTGCATGCAAGAAGGGACAGATGAATTATGCAAATTTTACCTTACCATTGAAAGTGATTTTCTTTGTTTAGTGAAAGTGATTTTCTCTAAATTTCTTGCTAGTCAAGAGTGAAGATTATCAAGGGTTCTCTTACCTTTGTGTGGTTATCTTCATGGGCTTATCTTTCAACTCATGAAAGTGTGACGTCCACTATCTATCTTTCTTTCTTCTATGTTTACTTTTGTTGTTCAAAATCTATATTTTTCCTATACGTCATACTTGATTTCTAAGTGATTTATTTATCAAGTATTCTAAAGGATTGAATATTTTTTTGGCCAAGTTACTAATTGTTAGCCTTTTATCTCATTCATATCACTGCTTATTTTTTATTTGTTTATTAGAAAAAGAAAAGAAAAGAAAGAAAAGAAAAATAGTTACGTACGTGATAAAGAAAGGAATAAAAATATTGATTATTTTTGTAAGAAAAGTGCTTGCTAAGGAAAGTTCTCTATTTATCAGAAATTTTCTAAGGTCCATAAAAAAATTGAATCTCAAGGTTCATATCATTTGGTCATCAGAGCTCCGGTTACTAGAATTTTCTGATTTTCTTTCCTAATTTTTTTCTTGTTTTATTTTATTGTTAGCATTTCTTGTTTTATTTTTCTTGTTAGCTTTTCTTGTGTTATTTTTTTTTTCTTGGCTAACATACAGGTTGTGAATTATTTGATTTTCTCCTCATTGGCGTGGTAAGAAAGTCAAGAGAAAATAGAGTGGAAAAAGGCAAGAGTGTTATATTATAGAAAAAGCCAATATTGTGTGTAAACACGAGAGTGGTGAGTTTCTAAACAGTTAATCATTTTCTTGTTCTTTTTTCTGTTACGTGTTTCTTTCTTTGACTATGGCAGAAAGACCAGTGGAGACTCGTGACCTTCAGTTGCAGATTGCAGCTCTCTCTCAACGCTTGGAGAAAATGATGAAGGCACAATATGACGAACTGCATAGCAGGTTAGATGATTTGGAGAGAAAGTACCTCCTCCACCTCCTCCACCCCCTAATCCTGAGGATGGAAGGCCACCAAGAGATGAAGGGAGAATACAAGGGGTCAAGCTGACTATACCACCTTTCAAAGGTCGTAGTGACCCAGAAGCTTATTTGGAGTGGGAGCTCAAGATTGAGCATCTTTTTGCCTGCAACAACTATTACAGAGGCACAGAAGGCCAAGCTTGCTGCAGCAGAATTTTCTGACTATGCGCTCATATGGTGGAACAAATTTACAAAGGGAGAGGCGCAGAAATGAAGAGCCACAGGTGGAGACTTGGACTGACATGAAAAGGATCATGAGGAAACGGTATGTACCTTCTAGCTACCAAAGAGAGTTAAAATTAAAATTGCAAAAACTCACTCAAGGTAGTAGAAGCGTGGAGGAATATTTTAAAGAGATGGAGATGATCCTCATCCAAGCCAACATAGAAGAAGATCCTGAAATAACCATGGTACGTTTTTCTAAATGGTTTGAGTGCTGATATTAGAGATGTTGTGGAGTTACAGGAGTATGTTGAAATGGAGGACTTGTTACATAAGGCTCTACAAGTGGAGCAACAAGTAAAAAGAAAAGGAGGCTACCAGGAGGAGTCCTACTAATTTGCCTGCAAATTGGAAGGATAAATTAAAAAGGAGGTGGCTGAATCCTCAAGCCAAGCAGCATCTAACCCTCAAGGTAAACCCACTAATAAAAATGATGAACAGATTGCAAAGAAAGGAAGAGATGTGATTTGTTTTAGGTGCCAAGGAAGGGGGCACTATGCCTATGAGTGTCCTGCTAAGAAGACCATCCTTCTTAAGGACAATGGTGAATACACAAGTGAATCAGAGGATGAAAGGGAGGAAACCCCAGTGATGATGATACTGGCGCAGAGAAATTGGAGAAGTCTATATGATTCGAAGACTTCTTGGTAGCCAACCGTGGACAAAGAGGAAAGCCAAAGGGAGAACATTTTTCACACTAGATGTTCTGTCAAAGGTAAGATTTGTTTGGTAATTATTGATGGTGGAAGCTGCACTAATGTTGCTAGTGCCAGGATGGTAAACAAGATGGGTTTGGACACAAAGCTTCATCCTAAGCCATATAAGCTTCAATGGCTTAATGAAGGAGAAGAGGTTCACGTGGAAAGACAAGTTGAGATTCCATTTTCCATTGGAAAATATCAAGATAAGTGTTATGTGACGTAGTACCAATGGAAGCCAGCCATATCCTCTTGGGAAGACCGTGGCAATTTGAGACAAAAGCCATCCATGATGGTTTTACTAACAAAATTTCTTTTAATATTCAGGATAAAAAGGTGGTCCTTAAGCCTTTGTCACCAAAGGAAGTTAGAGAAGATCAAAAGAAATTGAGAGAAAAGATAAAAAAGGAAAAAGAGATTGAAAAATTTGAGAGTGAGGAAAATAAAAAAAGGAGAGAAATATTTGAAGGCAAACAAATATGTGTAGCAAGAGAGAAGGAAGTGAGGAGAATGCTATGCACAAGACAAACTTTCTATCAATTGAATTGTGAAAATCAATTGACTCATGCTAACCATTTTTACTACCCTGAATTGCCTTTGTTTATTAATTCTCTTTTGCAGGAATATGGAGAAATGTACTCAGCTATTGATCCTGATCAAATACCACATTTGAATAGGAATAAACATCGAAAAGATCTTATTCCAAGAATCATGGTGGATGAAAGAGATGTGAAGTTTCTTGGCCATTTTTGGAAAACTTGGTGGGATAAGCATGGAAATAAGTTGTTGATTTCTATTTCTTGCAATTCCCAAAATGGAGTACAAATTGAAGTGGTGGATAGGATCTTGGGAACCATGTTTAAAATTATTTTGAACAAAAACATTAAATTTTTGGAGGAATGTTTTCCTCATGATGGAATTGTTTACCATAGGGAGATCCATAGTGCTACAACATATTTTCCATTTGAGATAGCTTATGGATTGAACCATGTAATTCCTCTTGAATTTTTATCTTTGCCTAACAATTCTATGTTTGCATACAATGAACAACAGGCTAAGGTAGAAAGTGTCAAGAAAAAGAAAGGAAGCTATGCCCATCAAGCTAGCAAAGGAAAAGAGATAGTTGTCTTCCATCCTGGTGAATGGATGTGGGTGCATGTGCGCAAGAAAAGGTCCCTTGAGCCAAAGAAGTCCAATTTTCTGCCTAAGGGAGTTGGACCCTGTCAAGTTCTAAAAAGAATAAAAGACCATGGCCTTCAAAATTGACCTCTATGGTGAGTATCAGAATAGTGCTTCTGTCAATGTGTCTTACGTACTTCTTTTTTATGTAGGTAAGGACCCTTCAGATTTGAGGACAAATCTTTTTCAAGAAGGGGGGTATGATGAGGACATCAATCATGCAGACAAAGAGTAGGGGGACCCATGACAAGGGCGCAGTCTAAGGAGGCAAAGGAGGCTTTATCGCTTGTCATTAAAGAAGTTCAACTTCAATTTAAGGAGGACATTAATGGAACTAACCAGTTCATTAATTGCACTCAACTTGAGGAAGATGGCTTCAAGGATGAATTGACAGTTGCATTTAATGCAACTAACACTTAAAGTCCCCTTCAAGGAAGATGATGAAGCATGGTGGGCGCCTACAATTCACCATATAGGGGCGGCCAACATGTGTTTTTTATGCTGATTTGTTTTTATTGCTTTCAATAAAGTTTGTGGATGTTACAAAGACACAACACATAAATTGTTTAGTGGTTATGTTTCTTGTAATTTGACGGTTACAAAACATGGATTGATGACCATAAATCCTTGTCTACTAGCCGTTGGAATCAAGCTTGTAAGGTGTGGATGAATCTAGCCAATTTTAGAGCTACAAGGAGGCCTCTTCCTTCTCCAAAGTGGGCGGCCAACATATGACATCAAGGCTGAATCAATTAGCCTAAAATGTAACCTACAAGCACATAAAGAGAAGGAGACAAAGTCATGAAGAGGGAGGTTACAAATTAAAGGATAACCTTGAAGAATAGGGGAGGTTATGTGCGGCCAACTAATGGCTGAATCATTGGCCATCAATTTCATATTTTTTTAGGGTTACAATCTTCATTTTATTGCAGCCACATGTGACAAAATTCTGGTTGGATTTTTGCGGCCAAATGAGCTTGTTTAGGTAGAGTTTATTTTGCTTGTTTAATTAAATAATAGGCTTTTGTTTAGGGTTGCATGGGAAGTGTGTAAGGGGCAATTTGGGGATGAATTAGGCGTGAGAATGCAGCTGGTGCATGGCCTTTTATCACCTTGTAAAACCCTATAAATACATGCTTCGTACATGCAAGAAGGGACAGATGAATTATGCAAATTTTACCTTACCATTGAAAGTGATTTTCTTTGTTTAGTGAAAGTGATTTTCTCTAAATTTCTTGCTAGTCAAGAGTGAAGATTATCAAGGGTTCTCTTACCTTTGTGTGGTTATCTTCATGGGCTTATCTTTCAACTCATGAAAGTGTGACGTCCACTATCTATCTTTCTTTCTTCTATGTTTACTTTTGTTGTTCAAAATCTATATTTTTCCTATACGTCATACTTGATTTCTAAGTGATTTATTTATCAAGTATTCTAAAGGATTGAATATTGTTTTGGCCAAGTTACTAATTGTTAGCCTTTTATCTCATTCATATCACTGCTTATTTTTTATTTGGTTATTAGAAAAAGAAAAGAAAAGAAAAGAAAAGAAAAATAGTTACGTACGTGATAAAAGAAAAGGAATAAAAATATTGATTATTTTTGTAAGAAAGTGCTTGCTAAGGAAAGTTCTCTATTTATCAGAAATTTTCTAAGGTCCATAAAAAATTGAATCTCAAGGTTCATATCACTTAAGATAGAGAGTGAGGATAAAAAGAAAAAGAAAGAAGAAGCATCAATAGTGATGGTAGAAAAAGTGAAAAACAAGGAAAAACAAAAAAAATAAAAGGGAAGCTATGCTAATGCTCCACCAATTTAAAACTGCTGACCTTGATTGTTTTGAAGGGACTCAAGAAAAGGAGCTGCTGGATATGGAAGGTGGGAGTGGTTACACCACAAGGGAGTTTCCTCTAACCTTTTCCCCTATTTCTTCATCTCCTTCTTCTACCACTAAAGCTCCCCTACATGATTCCTAAGTATTATTGTTACAAGCATTAGAGGTTATATGCTTAGGAATAATGAGCCTCTTTTTTTTTTTTGTGACTAGGGTGCGCAAGGATGTCCAAGATTGAGGCCTAGCTCGGATTCACTAATCCAGAAAGGGAAGTTTCCACCTTTTTTTCCTTCTTGTCATCCAATTCCCCTGAATTCTTTTCTACCCCTGATAATCTTCTCATTTCTTTCTTCAGATTTGAGGACAAATGCTTTCCAAGGGGAGGGGATGATGACAGTGCCCTACATTTTTAGGGATACTACCCTACAGAAGGACACCACTGCCCTACAGAAGGACACCCTTGACCCAGGAATAGGACACATGGTCTTGTGCACCACCCTAGACTAGGATGGGTCTTCCCTATTGTATTTTTCCTCTTCCTTGGGCGCCCATGCTTGGGTTTTATTGGTTAGGAGGTTGCCTTACTATAAGGCTTAGAGAGTCATGGGTTCAACTCCTACATAGGATAGAAATTAATTCATCTTTTCTATTTCCTATGTAGAGTGGGGCGCATAACTCATGGGTTTAGTGGCTAAAGGCTTAGCTTAGCTAAAAGCCATAGGGGAGTGGGTTCAAATCCCACCTTGGATGAGTTTCCACTCATCTTTTATTTTTCCTTTTTAATTTCCCCCTTGTGAGCCTTCATTTGGCCGCCCCCTCCCCTTCATTCTCCTATAAATAGGAGCCCCCTCTCTTGTATTTGCATCATCAATTTTATAGTAAAGGCATTATGCCAAATTTTCTCCTCTCTTGAGAGTTGAGTGAGGCTTGGTGGTTGTTGCTTAAACCATGGTGAGACTTATCTAATTCTCCTGAATTAGTGGCGTCTGGCGATTGAACTTATCTGCTGCAAGAAGGGACTTGCACCAAGTGGCGTTCTCCATTTCTTTCTCTTCCACTTTTTCTTTCATTTTCCTTCATTTTCTTGCACTTTCTCACGCAATTATAGTTGTTTCCCAGCACCTATAATTCGTGAATTACTTGCTAGTTTTCGGTTCTAATTGGTTTGTTTTGCTCAATTCTAGATCCTGTGCAATTCCTGTCATCACCTACTTTTCTATTGATCAATGTTTAGGGAGTTATTGGTAAACTTTTAGATGGGCCCTTTTCTTCTTTGGAATAATTTTATTTATGGCAGTATTATGCACCCCACATAACTTATTGATGCAGTTGATTGGAGTCTAATGCTTACATCTATCTATTGTCCTTAAAACTTATCATATGATAGGATTATGTTTATGTTCTTTTGTGTTTTCCCTTGTGCCGTTTCAGGGGAGTTGACCTTAATTTCTGTTAGACATATAGTTTTGGTAACCTTGATGCATTCTTGGTTGTTCTTATCTTCTTGTATTTCTCTTCTCGAGTTCTGTGTGTATTGTATTAGAATCTAGTGATGGAATTATGCAGTTATAGGGTTATATTTCAAGTTAGCCAGCTCCTTGGGAACACAGGGTAATTCATATAGTAGACTTAAATCTAGGAAGAGGTTAGGAAAGGACCGTAGCCCTTAAAGGGGTATCCCGGTAGGGGAAGACATAGGCACTCACAGTTATAACTTAAGAACCAATAGAAACATTTAAAACACAACTAGGTTGTTAATATCACCTAGGCTTAGTTTCCCCGCACATTGTGTAACTTCAAGATGGCTTCTAGAAGTAAAGGATGCGTCAAGAATCTAGTTAGAAATTATCCTTGGAGGTTTTTGGATCTTACTTATATTATTACCTTGTCAGTAGCGTAGGAATTTCACACAAAATAGGAAGGAGGAGAGGCGACCACTAATTTCATTTTTTTGAGTAGAACTTTTGACTTATTTTGGGGAGGTTAAGGATACCGAGTAGTCAGACCCTTCTATGACAAAGAAGACCAACTTATAGTTCCCTGAGGAATCCGAGTCAAGATTAACGAATTATAACGTAAAGTTAGACATAGAACCACCTAGGAAGGAAAGTCGTCCTAGTGGTAGCCTGTGGAAGTTAGATGCCAAGGAATGAGTTTAAATTGTCATCAACTCTTATTTTGTTTGAAAACCTTGAGGAATAGAAGTATTAGTTACCAAGTAATGGTTCGTGAAGGGTTACGAATGCATGAGCATAGCTGGAAATAGGAAGGTCGGCCAGTGTAAGAGGCGTTAGAAACAAATTTTGAGGACAAAATTTATTTAAGGGAGGTAGAGTGTAACATCCCGGAAAATTGAGACCTAGGAACATAAGATAAAACCTTAGGTGGTAAGCCAAGCCCTGTGAGGGAGGTCAAAAGTAGGATAAGAATTCAGAGGTTAAGAGTGTGTCAGACAGGAAATTAAGGGAATCCATTAGAAATCATGAGTTTTGAAAGAAATTTATGAGATAGACCAAGAGTTAAGCCAATCAACTATAGGTCGAATCTAGAAGAATTAAGTTGAAAGGAAGAGTCAATAGAAAGAGTTAAGGAAAAGAGCTAACCCGAGATCTTAGCCATTAAGTGTGGAAGAATAACTCTTAAGGTCAAGGGAATCGATTTATCAAGAATTAGAGTGGGGAAAGGATTTGGGTGAGGATGGACTAAGCTAGGAGGAGGACTTATGGAGAGGAATTTGTTTTAAGAAGGAGAGTTTTGATTTGGAATCAAAGAGGGGCAAAAACCTAGGTTGTTGCTTAATTTCGGGCTTCAAGCCTAATGACCTTAGTGCACTAATTTCCAAATATCTTGAGTTGTAGGTGTCCTTTTGAGGCAATTTCACTTGTATTAGAAAGCTAAGATCCGGGGCTTCGGTTTGATATGCTATATGATAGCATTTCGAGCTTGTTTTCACCCTTAACAGACGCATTCTTGTTCAGGCGAGAAAGCTGTCGAGAAACAGCAGCATCTCCTCAAATCCTCTCTGTTTTCTTCGCTCCAAGTTGCGCTGAAGCGCAGCTGAAGCGCAGAAATCAGAGAGTTATTGGGAAAAAGCTGCGCTCCAGCTGGGCTGAAGCGCAGGTGAAGCGCAGCGACGCGTTTGTTACTTTAAAAACATAAAAATTAGGTTTTTCTCTTCATTCTTCCACGATTTCTATCATCCTTGAGAGAGAAGGAGAGCGATTTAGAGGGAGAAAGGGTGGATCAAAGCTATCTCTTAGGGAGGAAGAAGAAAGTTCATCTTCCTCAAGTCTCCCACCTCCATTTCCCTTTCTATTTCCTTCTTGGGTGCTCCTTGAGGTGAGTTTGGTTCTCAACTCACTCCCCCTTGTTGAATGGAAATCAATTGCATGTTCCCTACTCCATTCTTCCTTTTCCTTCTTGCATGTCCATGTTGAATTGGTAGAAGGATCAATTGATTGAGGGTTATTCATCTTTATGCTTAAACCCTAGGAATTGGAAAACTTAGGGTTAGAGAAATTGTCTATGCGTGTGTGTGGTTTTGTGAGTGGCTAACCCTAATCTTATTTATCTTATTTTCTATTATGGTGAAGTATGATTGAGAGTAGGATAGGTTAATTTAATAGAAATTGCTCATTAGGTTTTGAACCTTAGGATTTTGAGACTCAAGGTTAGGAGAATGTGATCTTTGTAATTGGGTGTTGGATTATTAGATTGTTGTGGTAATGCTTATGAATTATTACTAGTTGAGTTGGAAAAATATATATATATATTGCTATGTATGTTGAGGAAATAAATTTAGTTTTGATGGTCTATGTATATGTATTAATTGATGGGCTCTTATGCCAAGAATGGGACTTTAGTCCAAGAGGGAGCTATATGCTCAAACTAAATTATTGATTGTGAAGTATGAAATTGCATAATAAGGAAAACAGAAGGTTAAGTGGCCACTAGGGAGACGTTCCTAGTATGGTATTGAGCTCAAATTCCAGGCAGAAGGTAAAAGTGAAAAGAACCCATGGGGTTGGGTAATACACCATAGGTTAATTGAATGAGAAAGGAAATGTTAATTTGATTGGTTGAGATAACTGTCATTAGTAAATTGCATATGAAATTCTTTCTATTATTTGGTTGTTTGGACACTTTCACACTTGCACAGCCTCCTCACTGAGATTTATTCTCACCACATGTTATGTGGTTTTATATAGATGTGTAAGGCATCCAGCAAGGCAAGTGTAGGCTTTATAACTGAAGAATTATGGGATCTTGTTACTTTTGATATTTTTGTAATTGGTGTTAATTTATGAATAGTTCTTTGATTGTATATAATTTTAGTTGATGATCTATTTAGCCTTTGTGGCATATTTTCATTTTGTATCAGTGTAGTAACTTAAAGCTTATATATTGTTGGACTATCAGAGCTTGATTGTTTGAATTGATATTCGTAATGCACGTATTAATTTGTGAAATACCGGGAATGTGCTTCCAATAGGCATAATTCCCGGAATTCGATATTAGGACGTTACACATATCATATCAGAAAATCTATCATAAACGGATTCTGTACCATTCTACATATTGGTATATATAATGCATATTTATGTAAATCTTCTTCATTGATATTTCAATTCACCCAAAAATCACAATATCATATACCCTTTACTAATTACAACGAGTGATTAATTTTCATACAAAAATATTTTCTTTTTTATGTTAATAAATAGGTAAAAAAAATCAATTTAATATTCATAAAACACAATAAAAATGAACAAACAATAGATAAAAAAGGGTTACACAGATTAAAGTTTTTAAAACACAATAACTATTTAACTTGTATGCAATATTTCATTTTTAATTCTTAATAAATATCATCAAAATACTCATCATCGTAAAATTCAATATCCTTCTAAGCATTCTATGAAGCAGAGCATTTTTTTAGGATAGACCTTGATTACTATGAATCACTTTGTATTTGCAACATACAATAGAAAAATAAAGCATCACATCATAGTTGGGTCTCAGGGATCATTCTTTTTCCTCATAATTTGAAGAAAATAGTCATACCCATTGAAGCTCTTTGTATTGACAACTTAAATTGAGTTATGCCAAAAGATTGTATACTTTGTTTTTTATTTCCAAGTTTTCTTAGATCATTTGTTTTGGATGAATCCAACTATACGATGAAAGTATTGTCTTTTTTGGTTTAACAACAACTTGGAGAGTTGTGTCTCCCCTTTTGTCAATTAATACAAATCTTATCATATCAAGAAATCTATCATAAATGGATTATGCACCATTCTACATATTGGTATATATAATGCATATTTATGTAAATCTTCTTCATTGATATTTCAATTCACCCAAAAATCACAATATCATATACCCTTTACTAATTACAACTAGTGATTAATTTCATACAAAAATATTTTCTTTTTTATGATAATAAATAGGTAAAAAATCAATTTAATATTCATAAAACACAATAAAAATAAACAAACAATAGATAAAAAAGGGTTACACAGATTAAAGTTTTTAAAACACAATAACTACTTAACTTGTATGTAATATTTCAATTTAATTCTTAATAAATATCATCAAAATACTCATCATCGTAAAATTCAATATCCTTCTAAGCATTCTATGAAGCTGAGCATTTTTATAGGATAGACCTTGATCACTATGAATCACCCACATTTTTGCTTGTATGATTTTCCTATTTTGTGATTTGGTAAAATTTGAATGATTAAATATTTTAATCACCAAAATTGGTTTAAATAAGGTTAGAATGAATTTTCTATTTTCTATATTTTTAGGGATTTTTGGAAATTTTGGTGCAAAATGAACTTTTTACCCCTACACTTTTGGAATCGGACCAAAATGCCCTTGATTTGAATCACCAAAATTTGCAACATTTAGCAAAAATATCTCATTTTTGCCTTCCCAAAACCATGCATGTGATGGCATGGCACTTAACTTGTTTTACACTTTTTCCAAGTCAAAGATGTAAGAAAAGCCATCATTCTTTCTTACACTTGCACCTTACTTTCTCATTTGCATGCAAACCACTTCTCTCTCTTCATTTCCTCTCCAAACCGTGAGCTTTATTCCTCTTTCTCTCCATCTACTTCATTTTTCTTTCCTACACACTTGGTGAAAGGTTCCATTTTTGAACCTTAAACCCTAAACTGAAATTTTAGTGGCTGGTTCATAGCATCCGAATCTTCATTTTGAACGGTCGGATCGTTGACACGAAGTCTGGATTGGGAGATATTTGATCTGCACAATGGTTGTATATTTGGGGTTTTATTGAAAAACTTGCTTATTAATGTGCTTGTTTGGTGATTTTGGATGATCATGCTTGGATTTGGTGAATTTTGAGTTTGCTGGAAATTTTTGGTGTTTTGATGAACACTCATAGTGTTCATCCTTGTTCTTGATGTTCTTAAGTTTGTTCATGAGAAACTCATGAAAAACTTGGTTTGATCTTGATTTGGTCAAGATAAAGTGTTAAAGTGTTTATGGGCCCTAGTGGCCCAATAGGCTAAAAGGCATAACCATCTAAGGTGGTAACTAAATTAAATGGAAACAAATTCTTGGTAAACCCTATAGTTTAAATTCAGGTACAAAAATAAACCCAAATAAAAGTCATCATAAAAGTCAACATTTTGAGTAGTCTTGTGTAAAAATGGACTCCTAAGTGTCATCCAACCTTTGGGCCCTTGGTTCAGGCCCAAAACCTTCAAAAAAGAGAGTCAAGGGCTCATCAAAAAGTCAACCAAAAATAATTCATGGAATTGGGCTTAGATTAGAGTTGGACTTCAACTCTAATCCAACCTATTAAAATTAAAACTTAGAAATTAATTAGTGGGCTTAGCTAATTCAATTATCTAAGTTAATTAATCTAATCTACTTAAGTTAATTAAGTAAAGAATAATTAATTAAGGCTAAAGTTAATTAACCTTAATGAAGATTAATCTTAATCTTAATCAATAATTACTAATGAGGTATTAATTAGGTAATTAAGCCTTAAGGATGATTAAGAACTAATTAATTATGATTAACCTTAATCAAATATAATTAAAAGCTTAGTGAGAGTGTGCGGTTCCAACCCAAGATAGGGTTTGGTTTTCCTTGAAGGAAAGACATTGAATCGGGCCGTACCACGGGTAAGTGGTGACGTAGAATGATTCGATGGGCTTTTCCTGTAAGGACTGTGTATGCTGAGAAAGCATTGTTTGGCTTCCTTGAAGGAAAGACATTGAATCGGGCCGTACCATGGGTAAGTGGTGACGTAAAATGATTCGATGGGCTTTGCCTATAAGGACTGTGTATGCTGAGAAAGCATTGTTTGGCTTCCTTGAAGGAAAGACATTGAATCGGGCCGTACCACGGGTAAGTGGTGACGTAGAATGATTCGATGGGCTTTGCCTGTAAGGACTGTGTAAGTTGAGAAGCATAGTTGTGTGACATGCATCATAAAGCATCGATAATGTTCAAGGTTGAAAACCTTACGACCATAATATGGCAGTGACACTTTGGTATAGTGTGAAACTGGTTAGGAAGGGTGCACTGGGTTTTGCAAAGAAAGCCAGCGGGTCCTCGAATGGGACGCCAACCCTGAGGATAGTCAAGTTTCAGAAAGGACATCATGAGACGTAGGCTAGCTCCCTACTGTCGAGTCCGAAGGGGTACAAGCTTAGCTATCCTGTCGCTCTCATGGTTTCGGGGTCAGTGGAGATTGTCTGGAAGGACGCATAAAAGAATTTGGCCAAAAGAAAATGAATGAGCAATGCTCCTTGTACTGATTGCTAGTACAAAATCTAAATCCTGATACGTTGTACATATATGGTCAGGCATTTGCTTTGTGCACTATGGTGGTGATTTTCCCTGGGCCCTCATGCATTAGTTATTGCATTGTAGTTACAAAGTATGCATTAGTTGGTGTGCATCATGATGATGTGAATCGTATTCACGGTTGGTTGAATTGTGTGGAATTCCCGTGTGTGTGCTCTAGTATACTATATCCTGCATTAAGTGAGTTCATATAAAGTGTTCTCACCCCCTTGTCTTTTTTTGTTGTCTGTTATTATTTTGGCACCTAAAAGGGCATGGACTCTGGAAAGATGCACGTTGTTCTGAAGAAGGGTGTGGTGTTCAGGTCGAACCAGATCTTGTTTAAGTCAAATGGTAGTGTTTAAGGTTGTAGTCAAATAGAGGATTCACTTCTTATGTGATGTAGTATGTTAAAATCCCATCCTAGATGTACGTCATGTCCATTGTAATTTTGAATAGTAACGAAATGATATGTTTAATACCACTGTACTTCTTCTTGTTTTATCCCGAACATAATTTAATAATATGCTTTACAAAAAAAAAACAATTACCAACTTTCCTCATTTTTATTAAGAGATAAATTAACAAATCGCAAAAGAGTTAATCGTGTAATACCTGTCATGGGATGAGGGTGTTGCATCTAGTGGTATCAGAGCAGTTCGGTCCAACCGGACTGTGAAGTTTGGGTCTGATAGTCGTATCGAGTCTAGTTTGATCCGGTTTAGGTGTTTTGGAGTCTTTCAAGGTTGATGTGCTTCTGACTACTCTGGTACAGGACAGTGGGACTGGCCACCCCAATGGCCTGTTCAGGTTAGGAGGGAGTGTGACAACTTGCAGTTGTGAGTTTTGGGGACACAAGGCTGATAATCTCAGCTTGAGTAACTGTGGAAGTGAGAAAGGATGTCTTGGTCATCTGTATGATGAACATAGGTTGTTAAAGAGATGGAGTCATGTCGTCTACTGAGTTTTGTCTTCTTATTTGTGTCTTGAGTAGAACCCCATGTGTTTGAATTAAGATTATCCTTTTCATGATTTTGTTTGGATTGATGAACGAGTGTGAAGTGATTGCTTCATGTTGTTTTGTGTGACTATGGCATGATAAAATTTACTTCCTACTTGTATGAAGTAGTTTACAACATGTTTATTGTTTGGAATTGAATTGAGTTGAGTTTGAGAAAGAATATAGAAGTTGTATTTGAGTGTTAATTATTTAAAAATCTTAAATAGATAGTTATGTATTTGTAAGGCACTTGGACATGCCTGTGTTTCTTCCTTGTGAGCCGAATTATCCTAATCCTTATCCTTAGATCTCTCCTCTTTCCCTCATGAGAGTTTCTACCATTAAAAAAATTAGTTGAATTGAAGAATGAGCCAAGTAATCAAGCTTCTAAAACGGGTTGCTAAGACCTCTAGGTCCTGAGGTTGTACACTAGTGTAGCCAATAGTTGATTTGACTTGTGGTTTGAAGTGATGAGTGAGACATCAAAAGTTAGAGTAGGATGACCACTAAGGTTAGGTTTCCATTTCTTTAGATGAATGACCTAAGGGTGGATGATGGATTCGAGGTTGTCAATTCAAGGTTTAAGATGATTGATCATTGAGGTTTAATCATTAAGGTTTTGATATTGGGGATCAATATTAATAGCTCTTGAGGATTCGATTGTTGAAAAAAAGATTTGATTTGTTAAAGTGAGTTAGAAGTGATTGATGACTTGGTGTATACTCAAGATAAATAATGATGGAGTTTAGGATAGGAATGACAAACATACGAATTGAGATTAGATCTTAACAGTTAAGGCATATTTGGATACCTTGTTGATAGACTTGAAGTCTAAAAGGGTTTGACTGTGGAATGAGTGCCATGTTTGAAGTTTAATAGATACAATAGAGTATGATCGCTATCTCTAACAGATTGATAAAATAAAGGTTTATAGAAATAAGTGGAAAACACGATTTAAGACGAAGGAAGTCAAAGTGTTGAGACCAATAGCACAAGATGTGATTCTTAAGAAATTTTAGTCGGATAATAAGATATGATTAAGCAAATGATCTGTCAGTATCAAGATTGCGCACAGGAGATTGAAGAAAGAAATCATGTAATGGGGAATTAGATGTATAAGTAAACACTACAAGAACTACATTTCTATGAGCTAAGTAAGGATAACACTTCCATGAGATTAGTAGAAATAATAGATATGACAAATAATGAGGGATTGTTGTATGTGTTGACTTTGATAATTAAGAGATATGCTTGATTGATGCTTCTATAAATTGAAAGAGGTATGTGAGTGAAATCTCATAAATGATTAAGATTGGAATTGGTAAAAGTTATGGTGCGTTGATTGAGTATGATCATACCAATTTACAGGATTAGTTTGTGCATTAATCTTAATGGACTTAGATTCCCAAGGAAGAGTATTTCAATCGGTAAATATTTAGGCAGGGTTTTGAAGCTTGGAATAGTACTACACATAGTAGGTGATGTTTCGCGTAAGGATGCCTTAGGGGACAAATGCATTACGTGGAAGTAGAATGACCATAAGGAATAAAATAAAACTAATAATATTCTCTAAGATAAGTTTAAAGATAGATTACCTTTGTCTATATATATCGAGACTATAGGTGATCTTACAATCTGCTTTGGACTTTACTATGAATGCTATAAGTGTCTAGTAATTCCATCTGGATTGGGTATCATTGGTGTCCGTTTTCCTCCTCTGTGAACCCAGTATTCTAGCCTCATTCAAGCCAACTTATCTTCATTCTTACATGCAATGTTCCTTCCTATTTCTAGGATCCAACGGAAGATATAGAATTCTTTGGAATAACCTTGGGGTTATTAAGGAGAAGTAGGTTAGAAGTGGAGTTGTCTAATTATACGTCTTAGTTAGATGGAAATAAAAAATTCTTGAGGCATATTTTGTTTAGGAAAAGGACATAAGGTGGTGATGGATGGTGAGACCTTCTTGGGAGTAACAGCTTATGGAGTTAAGCCTTGGTTATAAGTGTTGATTGGTATTTTAGGTAGGAGGATCCTACAAAAATATACAGTGATAGATAAAGCAAAAGCAAACTGATTCGTGAGTCAGAGGATTTCACCTTAATGGGATAGAAATAAACTTAAGATTCTTAAGAGAGAAAGAACTTATAATCTTTATATAGGGAAGAGATGGAAGAATAACTAGATCAGTAAGAGTGTTGATATTAAGACCAAGGGAACTAATTACATGGTGAAGAAAAATGAACATTTTTAGAGACGTAAGAAAACAAGATATTGCGAGGGGTAATTGGGAATCAGAAGAAAATGTTAAGGAAAATAGTTATTGTAAGGAACATACTTTGGGGATTCTTAAGATAATTTTTATAGGAAAATTTAGCAACTTGACTTATGGATTGAAACTATGTGTTTCATTAGGTATTATAACTCTAAGTCGATTATAAGCTGAAAATGAGTGTCTAGTTGATTATCAAATATCCGAGGAAGGAGACGGGGTACCATAGTAGCACACCTCATAAAGGATTAACTTAGCACTCTAGTTAGAATTAAGGTAGTATGAATGATGGTGGAAAGTTTGATAAGATCTGCTTGCCGAAAATAGATGTTCCTGATCAAATCTTATGGGATATTAGATCATACCAGAATTTTTTTGGTAAGGTGTTAAGTAAAGGTTTCAAAATTCGCTACTGGTTGTTAGAGAAGAAGTAAGACTTTTGAAAGCTAGGTTGATCTTAATTCAGGATATCATCCCTACATCCACGAGTAGTTTAAAATGATTATCCAACTTTTAGGGAACCATTAAGGTCTTATATGATCCAACTAGGAGAGTAACTCTTAAAGCTTAAGAAACTAGATTTAGCCTTATCCAACAATAGGAACTTCAAATTTCGAGGATGAAATTTCTTAAAGGAGGGGAGAGATGTAACACCCACAATTTCCCCTACCGGTATATAAATAAAATAGAGAAAGTTTTAAAATAATAATAATAATAATTTAATTATGAAGTATTTGGGAGCTGTTAATAAACAATCAAATCCATATTTTTAAATTATCCAACCATAATGATAAATAAAATTTTTATAGAGAGGTGTTTGAGAAAATGACCTAAGATGCCCTTAGTAATTATACAGTTAAGGAAAATATAGATTTAATTATGAAAATTAGCTAAAACTTAAAGGGGTCTATATTTTTAGTCAAAATAAGTCTTAATATAATTAATAATGAATTTTAGAAAATTATTTAGAATTTTCTGGCACTTTTGGGCGAAAAGACCAAAATGCCCCTGACTAGCAGTGTAACCCTAGCCAGTATATTAAAATATGTGAAATAATAGGAGAAATGTACTTTGGACCTTAAAGTTAGATCATTAGCCATAATTATAACTTTGTAATAATTTTTGTGTGTGACACCGCAATTTTCCAACTACTTACTGTAACACCCACATTTTTGCTTGTATGATTTTCCTATTTTGTGATGTGGTAAAATTTGAATGATTAAATATTTTTAATCATCAAAATTGGTTTAAATAAGGTTAGAAATGAATTTTCTATTTTTCTAGATTTTTTGGGAATTTTGGGATTTTTGGGAATTTTGGTGCAAAATGACCTTTTTACCCCTACACTTTTTGGAACCAGACCAAAATGCCCTTGATTTGAATCACCAAAATCTGCAACATTTAGCAAAAATATCTCATTTTTCCCTTCCCAAAACCGTGCATGTGATGGCATGGCACTTAACTTGTTTTACACTTTTTCCAAGACAAAGATGTAAGAAAAGCCATCATTCTTTCTTACACTTGCACCTTACTTTCTCATTTGCATGCAAACCACTTCTCTCTCTTCATTTCCTCTCCTCCAAACCGTGAGCTTTCTTCCTCTTTTTCTCCATCTACTTCATTTTTCTTTCCTACACACACTTGGTGAAAGGTTCCATCTTTTAACCTTAAACCTCAAAATCTAGCCTACATTCTTTGGAGAAACTTGCTTGGGTGATCAAGAGGAGCATAAAGAGGGGATTATCTTTGAAGTTGCTGCACCTTTTTCAAGTTGATTTTCCTTAGGTAAAGGGAGAGAGAACCTTGAACTTTAGTAGGATTGGTGACTAGAGTTAAGGATTGCCCTTGATCCTTGTCCCTATCCCTTTTTGTTTTGTAAAATTGAATTTTTGGAACCTATTTCCTTGAGGAAATGGTTCGGATGTTTGCATGTGGTTTGTATGTGTGTTTTAGAAATTGTTATGATGCTTGAAATGTGCTTGTTTGATGATTTTGGATGCATGCAAATTGTGACATTGGTTGGAAAGAAAGTTTTCCCGTTTTTACATAGAGCTGCGACCATAAAATGGCGACTGCAGATTCGTTCACCGTTGGCTCGGGCTGAAATTTTAGTGGCTGGTTCATAACATCTGAATCTTCATTTTGAACGGTCGGATTGTTGACACGAAGTATGGATTGGGAGATATTTGATCTGCACAGTGGTTGTATATTTGGGGTTTTATTGAAAAACTTGCTTATTAATGTGCTTGTTTGGTGATTTTGGATGATCATGCTTGGATTTGGTGAATTTTGAGATTGCTGGAAATTTTTGGTGTTTTGATGAACACTCATAGTGTTCATCCTTGTTCTTGATGTTCTTAAGTTTGTTCATGAGAAACTCATGAAAAACTTGGTTTGATCTTGATTTTGGTCAAGAGAAAGTGTTAAAGTGTTTATGGGCCCTAGTGGCCCAATAGGATAAAAAGCATAACCATCTAAGGTGGTAACTAAATTAAATGAAAACAAATTCTTGGTAAACCCTATAGTTTAAATTCGGGTACAAAAATAAACCCAAATAAAAGTCATCATAAAAGTCAGCATTTTGAGTAGTCTTGTGTAAAAATGGACTCCTAAGAGTCATCCAACCTTTGGGCCCTTGGTTCAGGCCCAAAACCTTCAAAAAGAGAGTCAAGGACTCATCAAAAGTCAACCAAAAATAATTCATGGAATTGGGCTTAGATTAGAGTTGGACTTCAACTCTAATCCAACCTATTAAAATTAAAACTTAGAAATTAATTGGTGGGCTTAGCTAATTCAATTATCTAAGTTAATTAATCTAATCTACTTAAATTAATTAAGTAAAGAATAATTAATTAAGGCTAAAGTTAATTATCCTTAATGAAGATTAATCTTAATCTTAATCAATAATTACTAATGAGGTATTAATTAGGTAATTAAGCCTTAAGGATGATTAAGAACGAATTAATTATGATTAACCTTAATCAAATATAATTAAAAGCTTAATCCAAGGTTAAGGAAGAGATTAAGGGATAATTAGGAATTAATTAGGATCTTAAGTAAGGATTAAGACTTAATTAAGGAGGATTAAGACTAATTATAGTTTAGTTAACGAAGACTAATTATAATTAAGGGTTAAACCTAACCTTAATTAGACATACAAGACGAATTGGGGTAGGTAATGCTATCCATAAGATACAATCATAAGTCTTAGTAAATTATAGGACTCAAGTGGAAATGATTATTGATTCAAAGAAGAACATTAGTACAAACTACCTTAAAAGATTATGACCAACACACTCTTTCTGCATAAGACTTGAGAAACTTAGTGAGAGAGTGCGGTTCCAACCCAAGATAGGGTTTGGTTTTCCTTGAAGGAAAGACATTGAATCGGGCCGTACCACGGGTAAGTGGTGACGTAGAATGATTCGATGGGCTTTGCCTGTAAGGACTGTGTATGTTGAGAAAGCATTGTTTGGCTTCCTTGAAGGAAAGACATTGAATCGGGCCGTACCACGGGTAACTGGTGACGTAGAATGATTCGATGGGCTTTGCCTATAAGGACTGTGTAAGTTGAGAAGCATAGTTGTGTGACATGCATCATAAAGCATCGATAATGTTCAAGGTTGAAAACCTTATGACCATAATATGGCAGTGACACTTTGGTACAGTGTGAAACTGGTTAGGAAGGGTGCACTAGGTTTTGCAAAGAAAGCCAGCGGGTCCTCGAATGGGACGCCAGCCCTGAGGATAGTCGAGTTCCAGAAAGGACATCATGAGACGTAGGCTAGCTCCCTACTGTCGAGTCTGAAGGGGTACAAGCTTAGCTATCCTGTCGCTCTCATGGTTTCGGGGTCAGTGGAGATTTTCTGGAAGGACGCATAAAAGAATTTGGCCAAAAGAAAATGAATGAGCAATGCTCCTTGTACTGATTGCTAGTACAGACTCTACATCCTGATACGTTGTACATATATGGTCGGGCAGTTGCTGTGTTCACTATGGTGGTGATTTTCCCTGGGCCCTCATGCATTAGTTATTGCATTGTAGTTACAAAGTATGCATTAGTTGGTGTGCATCATGATGATGTGAATCGTATTCACTGTTAGTTGAATTGTGTGGAATTCCCGTGTGTGTGCTCTAGTATACTATATCCTGCATTAAGTGAGTTCATATAAAGTGTTCTCACCCCATTGTCTTCTTTTGTTGTCTGTTATTATTTTGGCACCTAAAATGGCATGGACTCTGGAAGGATGCACATTGTTCTGAAGAAGGGCGTGGTGTTCAGGTCGAACCGGATCTTGTTTAAGTCAAATGGTAGTGTTTAAGGTTGTAGTCACTGCTTATGTGATGTAGTATGTTAAAATCCCATCCTAGATGTACGTCATGTCCATTGTAATTTTGAATAGTAACGAAATGATATGTTTAATACCAATGTACTTCTTCTTGTTTTATCCCGAACATAATTTAATAATATGCTTTAAAAAAAACAATTACCAACTTTCCTCATTTTTATTAAGAGATAAATTAACAAATCGCAATCGAGTTAATCGTGTAATACCCGTCATGGGATGAGGGTGTTGCAGTATACTTTGTTTTTTATTTCCAAGTTTTCTTAGATCATTTGTTTTGGATGATTCCAACTATACGATGAAAGTATTGTCTTTTTTGTTTTAACATATTGGTATATATAATGCATATTTATGTAAATCTTCTTTATTGATATTTCAATTCACCCAAAAATCACAATATCATATACCCTTTACTAATTACTACTAGTGATTAATTTTCATACAAAAATATTTTCTTTTTTATGATAATAAATAGGTAAAAAATCAATTTAATATTCATAAAACACAATAAAAATGAACAAACAATAGATAAAAAAGGCTTACGCAGATTAAAGTTTTTAAAACACAATAACTACTTAATTTGTATGCAATATTTCATTTTTAATTCTTAATAAATATCATCAAAATACTCATCATCATAAAATTCAATATCCTTCTAAGCATTCTATGAAGCAGAGCATTTTTATAGCATAAAACTTGATCACTTTGAATCACTTTGTATTTGCAACATACAACAGCAAAATGAAGCATCACATCATAGTTAGGGTCTCAGGGATCATTCTTTTTCCTCATAATTTGAAGAAAATAGTCATACCCATTGAATCTCTTTGTATTGACAACTTAAAGGGAAAAATATGAATTTAGTCCTTGCAAAATACGCGAAATTTGAATTTAGTCCCTGTAAAAAAATTTTAAATTTTTTCGTCCTTTCAAATATTTTCTGGTTTGTTTTTGGTCCCTGCCGTTTATCATTGACGGTTTTCGCTGACGTGGTTGACGTCCTGCTGGGAAAAATTTGAATTTAGTCCTTGCAAAATACGCGAAATTTGAATTTAGTCCCTGTAGTTTTTTTTATTTTTTTTTCGTCTTTTCAATTGTTTTCTGGTTTTTTTTGTCCCTGCCGTGACTATTGGATGGAAACTGATGACGTCACAAACGGAATAAACACTCAGCTATCCTACATGGCGTTGATCCTTACACAATTGGATTTCTTTAAAAAATCATGTGATCTGGACGCGGGTCACAAAATCAGCTTGTTAAATGCAATCCATTTAAATCCAATCCATTTATACATTTGCCAAGCCAAGGATCCGATTTTCATATTTTTCCCCAACTTAAATTTAGTTATGCCAAAAGATTGAATACTTTGTTTTTTATTTCCAAGTTTTCTTAGATCATTTGTTTTGGTTGAATCCAACTATGCGATGAAAGTTTTGTCTTTTTGTTTTAACAACCACTTGGACAATTGTGTCTAGGGATGGCAATTGAGCCCAGACCCTATGGGTACCCGCAAAAATTACCCGCAATGGGCAGGGTAAAAACCCGCAAAGCGGGTATGGCGCGGGTACGGGCAAAAGCCCATATTTTTTCATGGGGATGGCGCGGGTACGGTCACTTTGATGCCCAGCCCGCCCCATACCCGCACTCTTATATATAATTATTTAATAAAAAATACCATATATAATTATATATATGGATATATTAATTTTATTAAAATATCTAATATATTTATACATTTTATTAAAATTGATATATATATATATAATATTACAAATTAAAAAAATATTTTTATAACTATCTATTTGTGTTTTTTTACTTTTATAATATATGACTAATTAGTGTTAATAATCATTTTTTACATTTATTGAAGAGTTCTAACACATGATATCCAAGTTTATAAAATAGTGATGTAAAAATATATTGTAATATTTAATAAAAAGATTGAACTTTAGATCATTTGTTGTGTTTTAGAACATTAACATATTTTATTTCAATGTAATTAAATTGTTGTATTACTGATATCTAAAAATTATGTTTGAACGATCTTCGAGTAACTTTTTCAATTGAGATATAGTTTTTCTAAATTAATATTTTTTTAAGTAAGTTATTAATTTTTTATTTAATAAAAGTGCGGGTAACGGGCACGGGCACGGGCATATATGTGCCCAGCGAGTATGGGGATGAGCACTAAAGTTACTGCCCACACGGGTAAGGGCGCGGGTACGAGGTTTTTTTAAAAACGCGGGCACGGGCATATAGGTACCCAGCGGGTATGGGGACAGGCACTAAAGTTACTGCCCATGCGGGTACGGGCGCGGGTACGAGCTTTTTTTAAAAACGCGGGTACGGGGACGGGCACTGTGGTACCCTGCCCAGAGGGTACCCATTGCCATCCCTAGTTGTGTCTCCCCTGTTGTCAATTAATATAATGCTTATCATATCAAGAAATCTATCATAAATGCATTCTGCACAATTCTACATATTGGTATATAATGCATATTTATGTAAATCTTCTTCATTGATATTTCAATTCACCCAAAAATCACAATATCATATACCCTTTACTAATTACAACTAGTGATTAATTTTCATACAAAAATATTTTCTTTTTTATGATAACAAATAGGTAAAAAAATCAATTTAATATTCATAAAACACAATAAAAATGAACAAACAATAGATAAAAAAGGGTTACACAGATTAAAGTTATTAAAACACAATAACTACTTAACTTGTATGTAACATTTCATTTTTAATTCTTAATAAATATCATCAAAATACTCATCATCATAAAATTCAATATCCTTCTAAGCATTCTATGAAGCAGAGCATTTTTATAGGATAGACCTTGATCACTTTGAATGACTTTGTATTTGCAACATACAACAGAAAAATGAAGCATCACATCATAGTTAGGGTCTTAGGGATCATTCTTTTTCCTCATAATTTGAAGAAAATAGTCATACCCATTGAATCTCTTTGTATTGACAACTTAAATTGAGTTATGCCAAAAGATTGTATACTTTGTTTTTTATTTCCAAGTTTTCTTAGATCATTTGTTTTGGATGAATCCAACTATACGATGAAAATATTGTCTTTTTTGTTTTAACAACCACTTGGAGAGGTTTGTCTCCTTTGTTGTCAATTAATATAATGCTTATCATATCAAGAAATCTATCATAAATGGATCACCATTCTACATATTGGTATATATAATGCATATTTATGTAAATCTTCTTCATTGATATTTCAATTCACCCAAAAATCACAATATCATATACCCTTTACTAATTACAACTAGTGATTAATTTTCATACAAAAATATTTTCTTTTTTATGATAATAAATAGGTAAAAAAATTAATTTAATATTCATAAAACACAATAAAAATGAACAAACAATAGATAAAAAAGGGTTACATAGATTAAAGTTTTTAAAACATATAACTACTTAACTTGTATGCAATATTTCATTTTTAATTCTTAATAAATATCTTCAAAATACTAATCATCGTAAAATTCAATATCCTTCTAAGCATTCTATGGAGCAGAGCATTTTTATTGGATAGACCTTGATTACTATGATTCACTTTGTATTTGCAACATACAACAGAAAAATGAAGCATCACATCATAGTTAGGGTCTCAGGGATCATTCTTTTTCCTCATAATTTGAAGAAAAAAGTCATACCCATTGAAGCTCTTTGTATTGACAACTTAAATTGAGTTATGCCAAAAGATTGTATACTGTGTTTTTTATTTCCATGTTTTCTTAAATCATTTGTTTTGGATGAATCAAACTATACGATGAAAGTATTGTCTTTTTTGTTTTAACAACCACTTGGAGAGTTGTGTCTCCCCTGTTGTCAATTAATACAATGCTTATCATATCAAGAAATCGATCATAAATGGATTCTGCACCATTCTAAATATTGGTATATATAATGCATATTTATGTAAATCTTCTTCATTGATATTTCAATTCACCCAATAATCACAATATCATATACCATTTACTAATTACAACTAGTGATTAATTTTCATACAAAAATATTTTCTTTTTTATGATAATAAATAGGTAAAAAAAATCAATTTAGTATTCATAAAACACAATAAAAATGAACAAACAATAGATAAAAAAGGGTTACACAGATTAAAGTTTTTAAAACACAATAACTACTTAATTTGTATGCAATATTTCATTTTTAATTCTTAATAAATATCATCAAAATACTCATCATCATAAAATTCAATATCCTTCTAAGCATTCTATGAAGCAGAGCATTTTTATAGGATAGACCTTGATCACTTTGAATCACTTTGAATTTGCAACATACAATAGAAAAATCAAGCATTACATCATAGTTAGGGTCTCAGGGATCATTCTTTTTCCTCATAATTTGAAGAAAATAGTCATACCCATTGAAGCTCTTTGTATTGACAACTTAAATTTAGTTATGCCAAAAGATTGTATACTTTGTTTTTTATTTCCAAGTTTTCTTAGATCATTTGTTTTGGATGAATCCAACTATACGATGAAAGTATTGTCTTTTTTGTTTTAACAACCACTTGGAGAGTTGTGTCTCCCCTGTTGTCAATTAATATAATGCTTATCATATTAATAAATCTATCATAAATGGATTTTGCACTATTCTACATATTGGTATATATAATGCATATTTATGTAAATTGTAACACCCCTTTTTAAATTTATATTTTTGCCATGGAGGCTCTTGTATGATATTATTGTATCGTGAGATTGGATTTTTCTGAGTTTCAGGATTAAGGAAGAATATTTGGAAATCTCCAGTTTTTAGGGGAGACTCTATTGAATTTTCGGTAAAAATATTAAAGATTATAGTAAACCAAGTGGTAGCTTAGTCTATAGAAGTTGGAGAGGGTAAGGTATTAGTTTTGAAGTTTAGAGTTTGGCTTTGAAAGGGTTAGAATGGGTGAAGAGAGGAGTAAAAATATATGTATATATAAATAAATAACTAAATAAATTAAAAATTAAAAATTATTTTCCCTGATAATCTCTTCTATTTTATTTTTCATTTACTTTGTTAACAGTTCCTTCTTCTATACGAAACCCCACTCCCTTGTTCCTTTCTCATGCTTTTACCTCTCTGTTCTAATTTCTCAAATATCCAACTCTATGTCCCTTGATTTTCATTCTCGTAAGTGTTCCTTGTGCGCATAGCCTTCCGTTACTTTTTGCAATTGAAACCTATGTATCTTACTCATCAATATCCTTTGTTCCCTTCCTTCTTGCGCGCTTCACATTCGTAACCTCCGTCCCTTTTTCTTCTTCTTCTACTCAATCTCCATTTTTCTTTTAATTCCCATTTCATCCGCGGTTGTTACCTTTTGCAAGGAGTAGTTCAAAAGGTTTTTCATTGAGCAACAATTTTAGGGCTTCAAAGAATTTCTTGGGAAAGGTGATATTTTTTATTCACTGTGTGTTGTCTCGTTTCTCATTTTCGTTCCTCTTCGCTGCACAATAGTGAGTTTAACGTTTGCTGCAAAGGGGCTGCACATCAGTGACTTTCTCCATTCATGTGAGTGTGTTCACCACCCATGCTCCTCCTTTTATGGGTTCTCAATGCATGTCTCCTTTCTTTCTCTTTTCCTTGATTGAATTGAATATCTATGTTTGTTTTATTTGATTTTGAGTTGTTGAATGTGTTGATTGATGATATCCATGATTGGAACAAACCCTAGGGTAGAAAATTGAGAATCCTTGCTACTACTTGATTTCTGGTGATGGGAAATTGAATAGATTACCACTTTCATATTATAAAATGTCTTGGAAATATCATTGTACATATTCATGAAATATTTCACTGATTTTGGAAAAGATTGGAATTGGGTCATTGTGGCCTCATAGTATAATTGATGAACTGACTGTTGGATCCCTGGCTCTCATGGATAAAATAAGTATTTGGAGCCTTGAATCTTATATATAAAAGAGGAAGAACAATTGCTTGAATCTATCACAGTAAAGGGGTAAGGTCCCTGTGGCCTTCAGGGGCGACGATCCCTGTTAGCCTGAGCTCAATCTAGCCTTCACAGATAAGCGGAAAGACCCCTTCCGTGTTGGGTTAAACACTTCATGTGCATATATTAATTATGTTATGGATGTTACTCTTGTTGCCTGTTATCATTTATTTGTGGATGTTGTATTGCATTTGTCGGTTCTTCCATACACTTCTTGTCTATACACACTCACTGGGACTTTAGTCTTATTATACGATATTTGTGTTTAGCTCCACAGGGTTCCAGGCCGGATGTATGATTGGATAGAAGATTGTGATGTCATGACTTTTCCATGTTATTTTGTGGATTTGTAATACTTTGGTTGATGTATATATTTATATATGTGACTTGTTATTTTGTAATGGGATATTGTAGTACATGTATAGCCTAGTCGACATCGTGGTAATTTTTACAGGTAGCATGTATCACTGTATCCCATGTAGATGGACTCTTAGTTGTATTTTGTTGGATGCCCAGGGTTGGCAATGACTAGTTAATTGTGATTGTCTATCTTATTTTAGCTTTTGTAAGTTGTTGGATTACCTAAGCGTTTATTTGATGCTTGTAATACTTAAAATGCGCGAAATAATTTCCCAAAATTGTAAACAGTGCTTCCTACAGGAATTGTTTCCAAATTAAGAAATTAGGACGTTACATTTTTGTATCAGAGCAGTTCAATCCAATTGGACTGTGGAATTGTTTGTCTTCTAAAGTTATCTATGTTCTTTATACATTGTTATAAAATTGAGAGACTGATCACCTCGATATTTTATTAATGATGTGTAGGGTATTATGGCTGGCGGAAGAAGAGGCAGGCCTAGGGCTAATCCTTCAGTTCCTCCTCCACCTCATGGTGCCACTCCTGACCCCGTGGCGGCAGCCATACAAACCTTGACACAAATGATGGGAGAACAGATTGCTAATAATGCCGCAATGCTCCAGGAGCTCAGCCGGAGACCAAGAGACACACCACCACCACCACCCTTGAATGTTGTTGACCCGTTTGTTCAAGGGTTGGCGGAATTCAAAAAGCATCATCCTCCCGCCTTTACCATAGTGTACGACCCCGAAGCTGCCAACTCATGGCTCAATGCCATGAACAAGATTTTTGAGGTTATGGTATGCTCTGATTAGTTTAAGGTGCGTTTTGCAACCTACATGTTGCAAGGGGAAGCTGAGAATTGGTGGAAGGCCGCCAAGGTTGGTTTGACTCCTCCAGGAACACCGCCCACTTGGGAGATGTTTCGAGCAGTGTTCCTAGAGAAGTACTTCCCGGAGCCTGTGAGGCAAAGGAAGGAGTTGGAGTTTCTACAATTAAAGCAGGGAGATATGACTGTGGGCCAGTACGTGGCAAAGTTTGAGGAGCTCGCCAAGTACCATTCCCTACTCCAGGACAACCCTAATGGGGGTTGGAAGTGTACCCATTTTGAGTCGGGCTTAAAGCCCGAAATCAGGAGGAGTGTTGCTATTCTCCAATTGAGGGAGTTCTCTGCTTTGGTTACCAAGTGCATGGTGGCAGAACAGAGTGTGATGGATGATGCACCCAAACCCACTATGAAGCCTTGGGTGGACGGGAAGAGAAAGAGAGAAGAAGCACCTGCAGGGAGGAACAACCGGCCCAACATCCAAGGAGGGAAGGGCAAGCGTATCGCCCCACCTTCTACTCCTTTGATTCCCGCCTGTCCTAAGTGTGGTAAGGGCCACAGAGGTGAGTGTCTGGTTGGCTAAAAGAAGTGTTACTATTGTTTTGAGGTGGGCCACTTTGCTGGGGAGTGTCCGAAGAAGAAGAGGGATCAGTCCAAGACCCAAGCTACCGGAAGAGTCTTTACTCTTAGTGGGGAAACTGCCGCTAAGGCTAATAATTTGATGCAAGGTATGTGTACTCTTAATGAGATTCCTTTGATTGTACTTTATGATTCCGGAGCAACCCACTCATTTATTGCTTATGATTGTGTGGAACGATTAAAATTGCATGTGACACCTTTGTCTGTTCACCTAAATGTTCTTACCCCCGCCAAAGAGGCGATTCCCACTTCCCTTGTTTGTTTAGATTGTTCCATTGTAATACAGGGAAAGTCCTTTGTTGTGGATTTGATCTGTTTACCCTTGCATGGAATTGATATCATCTTAGGCATGAATTGGTTGTCCCAAAATCAGGTTATGCTTGACTGTTTCAATACAGAGATTGTTTTTTTCAGGTCTCCCTCTTGTTCCAAGGGAGAAGCCTGAATGCTTATTTTCTAGCCATACTCAAATTTCTAAATGCATGTCTGATGGGAGTTATTGTTTTATTTTATTGCCTTCCTCAACTGTAGAATCCAAACCTGACTTGAATAGTATAACTACTGTGAGGGAGTTCCAGGATGTTTTCCCTAGTGAGGTAACCACCTTAACTCCGGACCGGGAAGTTGAGTTTTCCATAGACCTGTTGCCAGGCACCGGACCAATCTCCAAAGCCCCCTATAGGATGTCACCACTTGAGATGAGTGAACTTAAGAGTCAGTTGGAAGAGTTGATTAAGAAAAAGTTTATCAGACCTAGTGTGTCACCTTGGGGAGCACATGTGCTCTTGGTTAAAAAGAAGAATGGGAGTATGAGATTGTGCGTAGATTTTAGGCAGTTGAATAAGGTAACCATCAAGAATAAGTATCCTTTACCTAGGATAGATGACCTTCTAGATCAACTTAGGGGAGCGTCGGTTTTCTCTAAGATAGACTTGAGGTCAGGGTATCATCAAATTAAAATAAAGAGTGAGGATATTCCAAAAACTGCTTTTAGAACCCGGTTTGGGCACTGCGAGTACTTGGTGATGCCTTTTGGCTTAACCAATGCCTCTGCAGTGTTCATGGATTACATGAACCGGATTTTCCGGCCCTACCTGGATAAGTTTGTTGTTGTGTTCATCGATGACATCCTTTTCTACTCCTAAACCTTAGAAGAACAAGAGCAACATCTTAAAATTGTGTTGGGAGTGCTGAGGGAAAAGAAGTTGTTTGCCAACCCTGAAAAGTGTGAATTTTGGATGGATAGGGTTCACTTTCTAGGACATGTTATTTCTAAGGAAGGGGTATCAGTTGACCCCAACAAGATAGAAGCTGTAGTTGAGTGGGAGAGACCAAAGTCCATCACTGAGGTCAGGAGTTTTCTAGGCCTAGCCGGTTACTACCGGAGATTTATTAAGGGATTCTCTTAGTTAGCTTTGCCACTCACTAGATTGACCCGTAAGGGTCATGCCTTTGTTTGGGATGAGAAGTGTGAGAAGAGTTTCTTGGAACTCAAGGAGAGATTGACTACCACCCTCGTCCTAGTATTACCATATTTGTCTAAACCCTTTGAGGTTTACAGTGATGCATCAGGGAAAGGTTTAGGCTATGTGTTGATGCAGGAGAGGAGAGTGGTGTTCCTATGCCTCTAGACAGCTTAGGCCCCATGAGGAGAATTACCCCACCCATGACTTAGAGTTAGCAGCTGTGGTTTTTGCCCTCAAAATCTTTAGGCATTACCTTTATGGAGTCAAGTTTGAGATTTTTAGTGACCATAAGAGTCTGAGGTACCTTTTTTACCAGAAGGAGCTCAATATGAGACAGAGGGGATGGATGGAATTCTTGAAGGATTATGATTTTGAGTTGAAGTATCACTCGGGCAAGGCCAATGTAGTGGCAGATGCCCTAAGTAGGAAGTTCCTCCATGCATCGTCCATGATGGTGCGGGAGCTAGAGCTGTTGGAAGAATTTAGGAACCTCAGGCTTGAGGTGAGTTTTGAGGGGAGCCATTTCAACCTATATAGGTTAGAGGTCACCAGTGAGTTAAAAATCAGGATTAGGGAGGCACAGGTACTGGATTCTGATCTTCAGGCCCGTAAGGGGCAACCGGGGTTCACTGAGTCGGGTGATGGGACAATTCTTTTCCAAGGGAGAATTTGTGTCCCTTAGGGGGGTAATCCCAGGATGCACCAAGACTTGAAAAACATGTTCTGGTGGGATGACATGAAAAGGGAGGTAGCTGAGTATGTTTCCAAATGTTTAGTATGCCAGCAGGTCAAGATAGAACACCAGAAACCCTCAGGAACCCTCCTACCCTTAGAGATCCCTGAGTGGAAGTGGGAGGTGATGGATTCCTGGCAAGTGTACCAAAAGTCCAGCAGTTATAGAGTAAGTAAGATATCGTATCCACAAGGAGCGGTTTTAATTTTTAAAGTGATAGCGATTGTATTTCCAATAAAAATGGTCTATAAAGAGTTTGGTTATTTTCAAAATATTAATAAAATAAAATAAAAGAAAACAGATATTCGCGAGGAGAATAATATTTTGGACTAGGACTTGACTTCGTTTCATCTCCCCCTTTGTGTATGCGAATCCCTTCCCTTAATTATGATCGTACTTGTTATTATCTTAGCATTGTTTAATTACAATAATTATAAGGCATGCCTGGTAATTATCGTACCCGCAAATTCCCCTATAACATCATAATTAAACGCAAAAAGCTATTCTCTACAGGCATTCAAAGTGGCTTGGCGACCCCGAACATTCCCCGTATTTTGCAATCAGCGCTATCAATTTAATCATACTTTCATATAAGGCACCTATGAAGGGGTGTGTCACTCACTGAACCTTCAATCGTTAGAACACAATCCTTATACTACGATATGACTAAAACGAGTATCTTCAGCAATCCGAGATTAAGCTTCATAGTCAACTCTATGCTCACGTAACTCTAATACTAGCCGGAGTTCCACTTTTTGTATCCAAAGCACTAGCCTACCACCCCAGCGCACGCGCGGAGGTGATGCATTACAAACAACATAAAGATACCGATAAATTACAAATAAAGAATCATAATTAAAAATAAGAGAATTCTATATACACAAGGGGATTGAATCCACTACATCAAATCCTACTGGAGAGCTTAGCTATTCATGGTAGCCATTACAAACCACTGAGAAATTTGTCACCTTTCTTAATCCTAGAACTACTCTCTCTCTGTATCTGTGTTGGGTCCCGAGGACCTCCTTTTGATCTATGCAAAAGGCTCTATTTATAGAGTGGGAAAACCCTAATTCTGCTCCAAGAAGTCAATCTGGATCTAGGTTTAAAGGCTGCTGCGCATCCTGCGCTTCATGTGTGCTTAGCGCGCATGAAGCGCAACTAATCTGCTGCAGCGCTCCACTTGCGCTTAGCGCAGGTGGAGCCTGATCAATCTGAAGTTGCGCTCCACATGCGCTTAGTATAGGTGGAGCGTATTACGCGTTGCAGCTTTCCTTCCAATCTTGATCTAACTTCTGGATCTCTTTATGATCTTATCTGGTTTTCCTTTATCCCTTTATTTGAGTTGTTTTTGTATTTAATTGGCTTGGATTTGAATTGAAGAGGTTATCCACAAGATTCTCAGATTAACTAACTGTTAATCTCCTCTTTATTTGGTCTTTATTTGAATTCTGAATCTGCAACAACCTCCTTTCTGATGCTATTTTCTCTCTTATTCCAAATCTTCTGTAAATCTGCATAAAATAACAGTTTTTTAATTAAAATAGCATCATATTCAAATTTAAACCAAATAATTACAAATATTATAAATATTAATAAAAAGGGATAATTTGGGGCATAAATTACTATTTTGACCTTGATAAGTGTAATAAAAACTATAGGAAAATAACGCTTATTTTACACTTATCAAATATCCCCCAACTTAATTTCTTGCTTGTCCTCAAGCAAGACACCTTTTGCAATCAAATTTCAAATCTCCCTTGTGTACAATTCTCAAAATTCTACAAGGAAAAATTTTCATTATCTCTTTATTAGGCAGAAGTCACTTTCCAAATCAAGGAAAAAATTAAAATCAAGAGATATTACCATGACTCAACCAAAATTAGAACATAATCAGCAAGTTGAATTTTCTCAAGAGTAGCAATTAAAGCAATAAACAAAATACCAAGGAATTTCACTCATGTTCACGGGTACTGTTTCCCTCAATATTATCACCACAGCTGAACAACTAAGATTGATAGTCGTTTCTAATTCTTAAGAATGTTCATGGTTACAGCTGAACAACTAAGATTGATAGTCGTTTCTAATTCTTAAGAATGTTCATGGTTAATATGGATCAAAAGCACTTTTCAAGGTTGTAATGAGGCTGGGCTATCAAGAATTTATGGTTTTTCTGGATAAACAATGAACATCTAGAATAGAGAGCATCTTTGGATGTTGCTTTTTGAATTTCTCTCCTTCCACCATCTCTTTCTTTGTTTATTTCAATTCTTTGCAGGCCTCTTTCCTTGTTTGAAGATGCACTCCCCCCAACTTATTCAATTTATTCACTTTTTCTTTTTGATTTTAGGGGGAGTGATCTTCTTTTTCTTTTTGTTTCTCTGTACCTGCTCTTTGGATTTTCAACCTTTTCTTCCCATTATTTTAGCTTGCCACCTTGCTCTCTATCCCAAATGTGTAAGGGACAGGATATAGATTTTTATTTTGGCTTGGGTGAACAAGAATAAACAATTAAGGCTAAAAAATGGGTATCAAAAATTGGAAAAATAGTACCAAGGTTGGCTTTTTGGCTCTGAGCAAACATATTGAAAAACAAAATTTCGCCTTTGTCATTTCCATATTTTCCATAAATAGCAAAAGATCTAAAAACTCAATCAATAAAAGTTAACAGACAGTGGTGAAAAACTCTCAATTTAGTGTTTGGGCTCTCAACTCACCGGTTACTTGGCTAAATTCCATGATAAAATATTTATTGGTTTTAATTAACTACCATGATAGATTCTCATGTGAAGCATCCTAATCTTAATTGATTATGGAATTAATCACAAGACCCTTTCTTCTTTCCTAATCTGGTTAGTTAAACTGTCAAATTTCAGAAATTTTGAAAATTTTTCCTTTATTTCCTAATTATCCTAAATCCTAAAAATGAAAAATATAAATATATATTTAAAAAAAACGAAAATAAACAAAAATTCTAGTTAAAAATATAATCCTATAAAATAAAAGAAAATAAAGAATGAAAAGAAAGAAAAACAACAATGTCAATCTTCATCCTCTGTATCATGTGGGTTCTTGTCATATTCTCCAACTGCTGCTGCTTCACCTCCCCCTTGAAAGAATAAGCCTGTCCCCAGGCCACTGCTAGAATATCCGGAACTCTTCAAACAACAAGCCTGGTTATGGGTCTTGCAGTAGCCTGCGCACTCTTTGAATCTCATGGGATCATATTCTCTGTTCCTTCTCCTCATGCCTTCTATCGTGAGCTAGAGCCACGGGAAAGACTAGCAATTTATTCCTAGGCATCTGAAAAATCAAATAACAACAATTAGTTGCTAAAACACATTTATTTTAATGATGCCTTTTTGCAAATACCAATTCATGAAGAACATAGAAGCCTATCATTAACCAATTGCATGCATAAAGAATTACTCTCAACACAAATTTCACTGCACTTGGTAATGACTTCCTAAAAACAGAATATACTCATTTGTTTTGCAAGTATTCAATCAATCCATAGAAAGTGGGAGTTTAAAATTTTTGAAAGAGATAGAGCATAACACTTTCCAATTTAATAACTCACAAAACAAAGAGTATTCCAATCAAGCACATTGTTTTTCATGTTCCACACAGCCAAAAACACATTAAAGATAGCAGATAATCAATAATATTCATAATCTTAAAGTTGCTATCCTAAAGTGCAAATCATGAAAACATAATAGATGAAGATTTTAATTGGTAAAAATAAAAGAAAAAATGCATGAAATTTGAAAGTTTCAAAATTGATTGAAGTTTGTGAGTGGAAAAAGTGAAAAGAAAAGCTTAGGAAGTAGAGAAACAGTACATGAGAAAATAGAAGATTTTTTAAAATTTTATACTGTTGCGCTTCACCTACGCTTAGCGCAAGTGAGGCGCAGAAAACAGTGACTAAAATTTAAATTTTGCGCTTTACCTGCGCTTAGCACATGTGAAGCGTCGAAAACAGAATGAGATTTTTGCAATTTTTAGTCACGTTTTCTGCTACTTCCTATTAAAAATATTTTATTTTCCACAAACTTATTCTAATAAATTTTGAAATTTTCATAAATCCTAAAAAAAATTGAAAGATCCTAATTAATAAACAAGAAAATAACAAAACTAAAAATAATTAAAAACTTAAAAATCTCTGGGCTGCCTCCTAGAAAGCGCTTGTTTAACGTCTGATAGCTCGACGCCTGCTCTGTTAAGGTGGCTGATACTGAAATCGTTTGGTGAGCTAGTGAGCTGCACCTTTCCTTTTTCTGGCCCATAATCTTCCCCATAATCTTGCCTTGGAGCAACCTGTAGTGTGAAATGACTTTGACCATTTGGGCTTCTTTCTGGAATTAGACCATGCCTCTGACTCCCTTGGCTTGACTCTTCTTTTCTTTATTACTTTGATCTCATGTGTATGAGTCTTCTTTTCCTGAAGCTTAGATGATTCACAGTTGATTACTCTCAATTTCTTTGCTTCGCAGGGGTCTTTGACATGAAACACACCTGACCACTTGATCTTCAATCTGGCTCTGGGCTCTGAATTTGACTCTATCTTGACCTTTCTTATCTTTGCCTTGTTCTGGTCAGTGTGATCGCAAGCCTTTCTTTTGTGAGTTCTGGAAGGATTATCACTTGTATCATGCCTTTCTTGATCTTCCTTTGCAGGACTGTTTGGATAAGGCATGGTCTTTGGTCTTGATACCACTTCCCTTCTGTTCTGGTAGGGAACCCGGACCTGGGTCTGAGTCGGCAGGTGAGAGTCGGATCTGGGTTCGGGTTGAAGACGCTTAATCCGAGTTGGACCATGGGGGGTGTACCTGCAAAGAGACTCCGACGCCCAAGTCAGAAAGATATCAACAGTCAAAGTGATTGACTGGGTAAGATTGTGTGTACCTGATGATCTGTTTGTCAATCGTATATATAGGGGTTTTCCCTGTATAAATAAGGTAAGTGGGCCTTTATAAAAGGAGTAAGTATGCAGGTGTAATTAATATCATAATATATATTTCATATCGTGGGATATTGCAGATATAATTGTAGATATAATCGTAAATATAATTATATTTTGTGTGGATATTATTATATATCCATGGATATGATAATAATATAGCATCTGGGCCATATTAACTATTGGGCCTTTAGGTTTGGTCCGTAACAGAAGCCCCCCAGCTCTTGTCAACTTGTTTAGTTGGCTTTGAGCTTAAATGCTTTCGGATGTATCCGAGACGATATTCATTGTTCAAGATGGTTTTGAAGGCTTCGTTCGAGACAATTTTAACAATTTCTGATGCATCTCAACTGGTTGTGATAACTTGTGAGCCGCTTTTACCCTGGTGCAAGATGCTACTTGTCTTGCCATTTTTCAGATTGGGACGAGATATCCAAATTTCTGTTGCTGTTGATTCGAGATGGATTTGTTTTCGTATTTTGTTGATTCGGGACGAGTATGTTTCTGACATACCGTTGCGACGCTTCACTTCTTCAGAAACGTTTCAGGTATTTTCTGACGTTTCGACTTTCAGGTGACGTGTCGCCTTAGCATTGGGTCGCGACTGTTCGATTTCCTGGGCCAAAACGGTAATGGGCCTTTTTGGTCATATAAATAGGGGGTGGAGAAGTTTCATTTTTTTACTTCGCTTCATCCTCTAATGTTCTTCTCTGAGTTTTGCAATCTCGAATCCTGAACTGGCTTTCAACTCTTCAAATCGAATTCAGTATCCGATTATCAGGTATTTCTTTTCTCTCTTTCTCTTCTTTTATCATAAATGAGTGAGAGTGAGTCTTTGGAGGTTTTGTCTGGGAGACCCGAGTCGTGGGTATCACGGAGTCGGTCATCCTGTGGGGATAATGAGGGGTTAAGTCCTGAAGTAATATCGGTGTTGAGGCGAAGAAATATGACCTCTGGGGGGGAAGTTGAAAGTAATAGAAACCTAAGGAAATCCGAGACGGATTCATATGATAGTATATTTGACGAGTTGAGTGTTAGCCGTCCTAGTTCTGATGAGGGTAGTTGCTACACGATTACCTCTGCAGGTACCCAAATGGCTGAGCCTCGTGACAGTTACTTCGTGCCCTTGTGGGCCGATAGGTATCAGTGGGTGGATCCAGAAGTTCTTGGTACTTGTTCCGTGTATAGACCCGACTGTCGGGAGCACTTTCAGGAACGTTTGTTCGACATGGAGGTGTTCAATTCAGCCGAGATGAGGGATGTATATAATAAGGTGGTGCTGCCTCGAGGGGGTCGAGTATGTCATTTGGCCGAGACCAACACCCCGTTTGTGTATACTTATGATTTTTTCCATTCAAAGGTGAAGCTTAGGCTTCCGTTTACAGAGTTTCAAGTACAAATGCTTAGATTTTTGCGTTGTGCGCCCTCACAACTGCATCCCAACTCGTGGGCCTTCATCCGGTGTTTCGAGTTGATTTTGACCGAGTTCGGTTTCACCCCTTCTGTAAAGTTGTTTTTTCATTATTTCATAGTGCTGAGGAAACATCCCCCGGGCAAAAAGAAGGAGACTCTGAAAAGTTGGATCTCTTTCAGGGCGCATAAGGATCGGAAACTGATCACGTCGTTTTGTGAGTCGGCTAAGAGGGGGAGTATCACTTTCAAATAGGAGTTCTTCCAAATACAACCGGCTAAGGGTGTGAAGCCGTTTTGGGAGGATCAGTCTTCCCAGGAGCTCCGTTTTAGCATATATTGGGATGCCCGACATTATGACATGAAGCCGTCCGAGTTTGAATTCTCTGAGTCGGCTCTGTCTCCTCAAGATTTGGCAGTAAAGGATCTGCTAAAGAAGTCGATCGAGGAATGTGGGTTGTTTTCCTCTAAAAAAATTTTAGATGGTCCGACTCATAATGTTGGATCTAGAATTGGTGAGATTTATTCTAAGTTTTTGCTTGTTATTTCTAGCATTTTCGTCTCGACTGACTGTTTAATATTTATCTTTGCAGCTTCGATGGCGAGTGCGGCTTTGAAACAATTGAGGGCTCTGCAGAATACTCAAACCAATGATGATGACGTTCGAGTCGACATGGATTTCACCCGGACTGACGACGGGAATGGTTCTGGGACCGGCCCGGTTGTGAATGTCGACCCCGTCCAAACTGGTCATGGTGATGGGGAGCCCCGGGTGGAGAAGAAAAGAACCCCCAAGAAGAAGAAAAATAAGAGGGTTAGAGTTGAAGAGTCTTTAGGGGAGTCCGGGTTGAACCTGTACGACTCGGATGTTGATCTGGATACCCCTGAGTTGGACCATATTTTGTATAATCCTTTCATGAAGTCAGTCCATGAAGATGTTCCAAAGGTCCAAGGTTTGTGGGACATTGAGCGCCAGTGCCTCCAGCATGTTGCATATATAAGGCACCTAAGGCTTGATGTGATCCCGGTCGCTGAGCAGGTTTCCTCTGATCTTGAGAACCGTACGGCCGATAGGGATAAGGCCTTAGAAGATTTAAAAAGTGCTCAAGAGGCCCTTGACCTCGAAAAGTCTGCTTCCAAAAAATACAAGGGTTTTTACAAGACTGTGAAAGATAAGAACAAGACCCTGGAGGCTGAAGTGGAGAGGTTGAAGGCCGACTTGGAGAAGCTGCGGATGGCTCCGCCTGCGTCCGGGATGTCGGATGAAGCTGTTGGTGAACTTATCAAGAAAAATCTGCAGAGGGCCCAAGCCAAATTCAATTAGGAAAAGGCTAGCCTTGTGAAGCTTTCTCGAGAAATCAGCAGTGCATCGTTCGAGAATGCTGTGGCGCAACTGGGGGTGCTCAATCCCGGCCTGAGGACTGAAGAGACGTCTTCTGAACATGAGGTTTTTGAGGGGAAAATTTGTCGGGTCGACATGGAAAAGAAGGCTTATGTCGATGTTGCTTCTGGTGAGGAAGTCGGCCCGTACGTTGAGTGATCCCCTTTAATTTTAACTTGTAACTTTTGAGTCTTTTTGTGATGAATGTATTTTGCTACCTAGGTTTTTATTTTGACTTTGTTGTTTCGAATTCTTTTGTCGTCTCGAATCGTTTTGTTATATTCGTTACGTACTTTGACATTAACATGCTTGCAATTCATTCGTGTCCGATTGTTGCGTTACTTTTGTAACTTCGCGCTTTTAACATTAGTATGCTTGTAACGCAATCGTCTCGAACTGTTTCGTTACTTTCGTAACTATGCGCTTTTAACATCAAAATGCTTGTAGCGCTTGTTTCTTGTGAGAAGAAATAGGAAATAATAGAAAGCAGTTTGCTGTAACTGCGTTTTATTGGTAGTGGATCGGGATACTCTTCGTATCCGACCTTAATAATACTAAGTCGAGATGCTCTTCGCAACCGGTTAAACACTAATTAGAAAAAGAAAGGTTGGGTCAGGATACTCTTCGTATCTGACTTTAGTAATACTGAACCGGAATGCTCTTCACATCCGGTCTACAAGAAAATAACCTAAGAAAAATAGGTCTTGAGTTTGTCTGTGTTCTAGAATCTGGGTATAGGTTTTCCTTCAAGAGTTTCTATCTTGTAGGCCCCATTCCCGGTTGCCTTAGTGACTCTGTAGGGACCTTCCCAATTTGCTGCCAACTTTCCCTGGGCTGCGTTTTTGTTGCCGATGTCGGCTCTGCGCAGAACAAGATCGCCGGGTTGGAAGCTTCGGGCCATTACCTTGGTGTTGCGTCGTGTGGTGAGACGCTTTTTCAAGGTTGATTCCCGGACATGAGCTATGGCCTGGGTTTCATCTAAGAAGTCCAATTCTTCCAGAATTACCTTGTCATTTGATCCTTGGGTGAAATTCTGCACTCTCCAACTCGGCTCCCCAATCTCGACCGGGATGAGCGCCTCAGTCCCGTAAGTGAGCCGGAAAGGGGTTTCGTTGGTGGAGGATTGTGGAGTGGTACGGTATGCCCAGAGTACATGGTCGAGTTGCTCTACCCAGTTGCCTTTGGTGTTGTCCAACCTACGCTTAAGGGCTTTGAGGATCACCTTGTTCGCAGATTCAGCTTGACCATTGGTTTGTGGGTGCTCCACTGAAGTGAAGTGGTGCTTGATCTTCAGGTTTGATAGTAGTTCTCTGAATCTCTTATTAGTGAATTGTGTTCCATTGTCTGTGATCACGGAATGGGGTATCCCGAACCTGGAGACAATGTTCTTGTAAAAGAACTTCTGCACTTTAGCTGAGGTGATCGTGGCAAGGGGTTCTGCTTCTATCCACTTGGTGAAATAATCCACCGCTACCACTAGAAATTTGACCTGTCCTGGAGCAAGGGGAAAAGGGCCGAGTATGTCAATTCCCCACTGATGGAAAGGCCAGGGAGCCGTTAAGGTTGTCAACTCGGATGAAGGTTGGTGGTGAATGGAAGCATTCTTCTGACAAGTTTCACATTTTTTGGCATATTCCATGGAATCCTGGCTTAGAGTCGGCCAGTAGTACCCGGCTCTCAGGGCCCTTCTCGCAAGTGTCTTTCCTCCTTGGTGGTTTCCACAACTGCCTTCATGTAGCTCAGCCAATACATACTTGGCTTCTGTGTCATCAATGCATTTGAGGAGAGGGGTGGAGAAACCCTTTTTGTACATCCTGTCTTGGACGATTGTGAAATGGGAGGCTAGTCGTCTCAGCTTCTTTGCCTCATTTTCTTCTGTAGGGAGAGTGCCCATCAGAATGTAGGTCTTAATAGGTGTCATCCATGAGCTGGATTCTTCTATCTGTAGCAGTGATGGTTCTGAAATTCGTGGGGTCGAGACGACTTCTTGGAGGACAGACTTGTTATTCCCATGTTTCTTGGTGCTTGCAAGCCTGGAAAGAATGTCGGCTCTGGTATTATCGGCTCTGGGGATGTGTTGAAAGATAACCTCTTCAAACCCATCAATTGACACCTTGACCTTCTCCAGGTATCTCTGCAGTAGTGGTTCTTTTGCTTGATATTCCCCTTTAATTTGGGATACCATCAATAGGGAGTCACTGCACACGAGGACTTTTTTAGCTCCTACTTCTTTTGCCATCAGGAGTCCGGCAATGCATGCTTCATATTCGGCTTGGTTGTTTGAAGTTTGGAACTCGAACTTCAGAGACTTCTCTATGCAGACTCCCTCAGGGCCTTCTGTTAGAACCACAGGCAACACTAGAAGGGGGAGTTGAATAGTGTTTTAGACATTTTAAGACAATTTTTGGTAATCTTTAAAATAAACAATCACGTTAAGTGATCATTGTACAAAACCAATCTTAAGATAAGAGTTATTTTAAAAACATGCGGAATATATGAAAGATTTAGATTAAAAACTTTTTCTTACACTTAAGATTGTTTTGATTTTAAACAAACTTCTCTTAGTGTCTTCTGAAGAATATTATTAAGTGTACCTTCAGAACTGTTTCTGAAATACTTTAGATGATCAGAGACCATCTACATCATGTGTCTGAACTGAGTTCCTGTTGGGCTCACTTCAGACAGGTATTTCAGACATCCCTCTGAATATATTCTTCTATAATACTTTAACCTACACTAGAGACGTTTTAACATTATGTTTGTATGAAAACTTGTTTTATTGAAATCCTTGAGTTAAGCTTGTTATGAAAAATACTTTTCAATCCCCATCGTAAATGTAAAGACTGTAAATAAAAGAGATTAAGGGAAAGAAAACTTAGACACAGAAATTATCCTGGTTCACCCACAAACCCTGTGAGCTACATCCAGTCCTAGTGGCAAACCACCACTAGCTTTTAATAACAACAACACATATGTGCCACTCCGAATCCCCCAGACCCTTGCAGCCACATATATGTCACACTATCTGAAACCACAGATACACATGTTAACCTCTCCAGGCCAACACAACAAGTATTCTTTTCTATCAAGCCTCTCCAAGCTCTACCACGAGTATTCTTTCTTCCACCAAGCCTCTCCAGGCTCTCAGACACTTAACTAAGTGTTGAGTATTACTACTCAATCTAAGCTAGATGTTCGCTAGAACCTCTCAACTCAGATTCTTCTTGTACATAGAGATTACTGAGTACATACTCAGGATACAGTCATTACAAACTAAATACAAGGAATAGACAGTGATACAAGTGTTTGAATTTAAGTACAATCCCTATCTTTTCTATGAGGAATACATCCTCTGAGAGTAGGCTAACTAAGAATGTGAAATTAAGCTCCAGCCTTATTCTCCAACCATTGGTTTCCATGGGCTACATTCTCACCCGTATCATTGGAATACCAAGGTATCTTCAAAGCTTCAAACCGTGCCTGGTTTGATAGTCATTTGTACAGCATGATTGCCTTCCCGACAACCAACTCACTTGATCAACAGACCAACTGTACAATCTAACTAACTGACCTACTGATCAGTAGCCCGATTGAGAATTAACTCTCTGATCAATTGTTGTTGACTTTTTCATGATGTATTTAAACTCAAGTCAACTCTTGTTAACTGTAAGACACTCAGCCTAGTTAACAATTTTCACCCTGATTGATTTCAAGAACCTTCTTGAAAACAATCCCAATTGATCTATCTTGGTTGATCATTCTGACCAACTTGGTTGTACACCACAACAACATCTTCAACTTCTTTCTTGAGGCTATTTATATGTTCTTCTTGAATATAGTCGTTGAAGATAATTCATAATACCGTTGAGCTTCTGATGATGTGGCTCATATGGCCGTTGTGTAATAGCTTCTCAAACGGTTGCTTCTCCTTAAGCATATTGAGTGTTCAGAATACTCCCGTTCTGACACTTCTGTTGATGAGCTCTATTTTGAGAGATGTGATGATTATGTGTATTCTCTCTCTTGAATTCTTCTGCTTTCTTGCATCTGTTTTATCTAGCTTGCATCTGCTTGCTCCAGCTTGCATTAACTTGCATCTGCTTGTATCTGCTTTATCCAGCTTGCATTATCTTGCATCTGCTTGCTTTCGGATTTCCTCTGATTCTCTTGAGAGTATGTATCCGTTGAATTTGCCCTTTTTGCTTATTCTGCATATACTCCTTTTTTCATTTGCTCCTGACACCATTACTTCTTTGAATGAGATGTCTTGATCAATAGTCGTTGTTTGCAGATTCCTCTTTTGAGATTTAGATAAAGATGTTGAATTGAATATATTTTATTCAAACATCTTCCTTGTTGCTTCTGCTTAGTCTCCTGAGCTTTTCTTCTGCTTTGTTCTAGATTGCACAAATGAAGAAATGTCTCGTTGAAATACTATCGTTTAGGGACAGCAAATAGTCTTCTTTTAATCCGTTGTGAGACACGCTTCTTGAGAGTTCTGACATAGTACAACGTTGGTGCTGCAGTAAAGCTACTACTGTTGTTGCTGCGAATGCTGCGTTGCAAAGATTTCCTCAGTGGTGTATGAAGTTCAAGTGCACCAGGAAAGGTCTCTGTGTTTGTTGCCACAAATGTGTTTCAAAACGTACGAGCAGCAGAGACTTAGAAAAGTCTTCACGCAAGGTTTCAGCAAAGATGCCACGTCATTACTAAAGCTTCAGACAGCTTCCCACCTTCAGACGGGTTCCAGTCTTCAGACAGGTTCCAGTCTTCAGACGGGTTCGAGTCTTCAGACGGGCTTGGCTCTTCAGACGGCTTCAACACTTAAGACAAGTTGATGATTTCAGACAGCTCAAGTCTTTCAGACAGCTTCATTGTTTTAGACAGCTTCAATACTTCAGACGGGTTGCGTCCTTCAGACAACTTCAATTCTTCATACTGGTTGAAACTTCAGACGCCTTCTTCCTTATGATAATAGAATTGTAGCTTCATTCTTCTTTTTATCTTCTTCTTCTTGTATCTCTTCTTCTTTGTTTCTTCAGTTCATTGTTGTTCTTCAGACAGATGTATATTTGAATCTGTACTTCTTCATATCTTTTGCCTTCAGTTCTTGAGATAGTCTTCTAATCTTTACTTCTTCAGATAGTCTTCTAATCTTCGATTCTTCAGATAGTTTTCAAGTCTTCACTTCTTCAGTCAGTCTTCAAGTCTTCACTTCTTCAGTCAGTCTTCAAGTCTTCACTTCTTCAGACAGTCTTCAAGTCTTCACTTCTTCAGTCAGTCTTCAAGTCTTTAATTTTTCAGATAGTCTTCTAGTCTTCAATTCTTCAGATAGTCTTCTAGTCTTCAATTCTTTAGTCAGTCTTCAAGTCTTCACTTTTATTCTTCAGTTGCTTCAACTCTGTTAAGGATTAATCTTCTTCTGATTATGCACTCTTGTTCTTCTGATTTTGATCTTCTGATTCTGATTCTGTTCACAAAATCTTCTTCTTCTTCTAAAGAGTATTTCATCCTGAAACATAATTAACAAACAAATACCTTTCTCAGTAGAACCTGTTTATATAATTTCATTTGTTCTTTATATAATATTATTTGTTCTTTATATAATCTTATTTGTTAATCATTAAAACTAACGGATGTTAAGTCTTATAATCATGTTTAATTACTTAAACAGATTTATAGACTTCACAATCTCCCCCTTTTTAATGATGACAAATAAATTATATATTACTGACAAAATGGGTATAAAAAGAAATGAGAGATAAAATAAGATAATAGATTTTATTACTCCCCCTATCTATATTACTCCCCCTGAGACAGGCTCCCCCTATCTATATTACTCCCCCTGAGACAGGCATTGATTCTTTTAGATATCTTCTGAACCAATTAAGTCTTTAATTAATCAATTCCAATTGTTAAATCTTTATTAACCAACTGTTATAGGTTTATTGTTAATATTTCAGATATTTTAGATAACCGATTGTTAAAATTTTTCTTGTTAAGATTTCAGATACCTATTGTTATTTTTCTTGTTAAGATTTCATACACCTATTTTTATTAGAACTTTTCAGATACCTATTGTTATATAATACTTCAGAAATTTTAGATAGACGATTGTTAAAATGTTCTTGTTAAGATTTCAGATACCTATTGTTATGACTTATTGTTATTCTTACTTATTATTAGAACTCTTAGTTTGTTATCTTCTCTCTTACTGTATTTTATATTTCTTTGCTATTTATTTCTACTTCCTATAATCTCCCTATATATTTCCCTCTTTGTTACACTCTTTTTAGTATTTTGTTAGTTTATATTTCTCCCCCTTTTGTCATTAATTAAAAAGGTTTATATTATAAGTTAATGTAATCCTATACCAAATGTTAAATAATGTATTGTTTTGACAGATATATTTCTCCTGTTAAGTTGGTTACACTTAAAGATCTACTTCTTAATACTGAGGTTTCTCCCCCTAAGTTGATTAGTTTTCTACAGTCTTTTAAGAATTTCTTGTTAAAATTTTGTTAAGCAATCATTCAAGAGGTTATGAAGCATAAAAGAAACTAAACAAAGAAGATTTTTATTAAATCTTTACAGTTACTCAGATACAGGTTTGAAAAGAAAGCTCAAAAGAGAAACCTAAAAAAGAGGTTACATTCCAAAAATAGAATGCATCCATCCATTGCTTCCTCCGGAGATTCCTTCGAAGGCTGAGGCATAGCCTTATAGACCTCATCTCTTTCAAAGCTATCCCCACTCCTTTTGCTGCAAGAGCTTCAGGAGTTGCCTCAGCCCCAGACTTCATCCCAGCCGTGCTTTACTGCACGCATTCTCCTTATGACATCTGGGACAGTGGAGGTGCATCGTTTAAGACTGTATTTCGACCAACAGTCAGCACCTTAATTTCAAGAACCACTATGTCAGTAGTTCTCTTCATAAGATTGACTATTCTGGGATCTCCCAGTGGTCTTCCAGTCCACCTGTGATGCAACAAGATCACCATGGTCCAAGTATAGAGAAACGGGTTTTCAGATGAACCCTTTCCCTTACTCTTCATTCCATACATCATCCAAGATGACTTGATCTTTGCCTCAACATGTTCCAAGATACTTTCTGCTATTTTCCTTTGCTTCTTTATCATCCTATTGAGAGCCACTAACTCAGAACCTTAGACAAAGCTGTGGAAGAGTTTTGAAGATGTGAGTTTGTGTGAAGAGCTCTTGTGAATTTATAGGACTTTAAAGCAGGGGTAAAATAGAGAAGTAAGGAGAACGAATCCATTGGATTGTTGTTCACGCGATGTATGTGGGTCAGGTAGCTTTTAATGATGACAGTTTAAGACCTTGAGGGTATCGAAACGTACATCAGTGTTTGGTCATAGATGAAGCACCATAGGAAACTGAGTCATTAGCATGGTTAAAGTAAGTTTTGGAAAACGTTTTTGAAATACAATTAAAAAGAAGCATAAAAACATATTTGAAAATATTTTTTGAAAATACGTTTTCAGAAAAAAATAGAAGAGAAAGTGTGAGGAAACATTCAAAAGGAAAACTTTTAAAAACAGACTTATATGGTATCAGAGCAAAGGATATTATGATTATTATTACTATCTGAAAAGCTTTTAAAATAATAAAAAAAATTAAGTGCCAAACACATTTTTGAAAACATAGATTTTAAAAGACAAGATATGTTTAAATACAGAGAGAGAGGAAGGTTTTATAAATTTATGTTTGAAAAACTTTTCGAAAATATTTTGAGAGAGAAAAAAACAAATTGTAAAGGCATGTATCTGAAAACTTTTTATAAGTCTTTTAAGTTTGTACTTATTGAAAGGTGTCTTAAAGGCTTTTTAAAAGTTTTTATGGAGACAGGTATTCAAAGCTATAAAAGTTTTAAGATGAAGTGATGTTACCATGAATTTGGTTATTGTTCATTGAGTAAAGAAGTCCCTTCTGACATTACTTCTTGCTTGAAAGACTTTTCTTTGATCTTGATGTTGCTTGATGTCTGCACATTCCAGTATGCTTTTGTCTTTTGTGCTCCAGAGAATCTTTAAACAGTCATCTTAACCTATCCCTTTACAATTGAGTTGGATTCTAATGACTTGAGCAACTATCCCTTAACATTTCAGACCCACGATTCCAGACAGTCCATAAGAAGCCTTCTGAACGGGTTAGATGAATAGAGATATTACTAAGTTAGTATAATCCACTCAGAGATTTAGTTAGGTTTGGTGCATAGAGTGTTAACCATCTTTAATATTGATAACCCACGCTTTCAGAGAGTTCATTTTGAACTTCCTGAATAGGTTCAGATAATAAAGATGTTATCACATTATGTCCTTTTAGATGATGTTTCTTAGATGGTCTTCTTAAAACCTGTTTCCTGAAACATTCAAACTAGAAGTACCTTTCAGTAGCACCTGTTTGTAATTTGTTTAATTATTTAAATTTAGTATTACAGATAACATTTTATCAAAATTTTTTTTAAAATTATCTTATTAGGTTAATTAAATTTATCTTTTGGAAATACAATTTGTTAATCGGTTAAGAAAGGATTATGTTCTTAATTATGCACAGATATTAACACAAAGGAATCAAAACAGAGAGACTTCAAACAAAATAGAAATTCAATATCATTAAAAATATAAACACAAAGACATAGAAACAAAAACTTCGAAACAGTACACACGTATATCATTGATCACTAGATTGGTTCTCATCAGCCTTTTCCTTTTCAGCCCTAAGCTTTTGAAGCTCTTTTTCTGCAGCTCTCAATTTCTTTGTCAGCCGAATTACTCTATCATTTACCTTCTTCAGATTATATGCACCCAATGCCATCATTTTCCTTTCACGAGACTTCAAGTTGGTATCTTTGGTTCCTTCTTCAATGCGTGGAGCAAAAAGAGGAGGAATGACCACTTGATTCTCAGGAGCTTCTTCTCTTTCAATGAGAGTCCGGTCTAACTCAGCATATTCAGCCGGAGTGAAGAAGTCAGGAGACGGTTGGTCAAGGAAACTTTCCATAGGAAATCCAGCCAGCATCCTTGAAATACTCAGAGATTTTTAGTCCTTCTTTGTCAAAGTCGCTTAAATTTACTCCCCTTGTGGGAATAATTCTTTCATCATACATGCGTAGACTTTGAGCACATGAGATTGCTGATCTTGATGCCATTGAGATAGATTAAGATGAATTGGAAGGAAATAAACTGTGAGGTTCTTCTGATGATCTTCCAATCTTTTAAATAGACAATCAAGCGTCGCTTCATTTTTTGAAAGGAGAGGTTCCATCCACTAAGCAGTTGTGGAGAGATGTGCATCGTGTCCTTTGAGAGAAACCGGTTGATGATTCAATGATTCACATCGTGCCGTTTCATATTTTCGAAAACAGTTATGACTAACACACATGACTCTTCATTTACTTAATTTAAAAACGCAGTTATTACTTTACTAAACATGTGTGACTCTTCAATACATATATTTAAATAAGTAAAGCATACATAAAATGAATCATACATTTCACACAGTAAACATAGTAAAACACATATATGCAGACATATATTTACATAATTTAGAAAGCATGAAACAATTATATCATGTAATCATATTTTTCATAATTTCAATAAAACAAATCATGCAACAGATTAATAGCTATATTAAAATTATAACTTAAATATAGATAGGAAAGGTGTTACCAGTTTGTGATCTAGAGATAGATTCACTTTCCTTTTCTGTTCCGTCCTGTGCTTTAGCCTTATGAATAATGAGTATTGGAAAAATGATTTTCCTATTCTCATTGTCATTCTTCAGAGTTGCTTCAGCCTGGTGAGATTTCCATCTTCTGAGGATCTACTCCTTCTGCATTTGTTAGATGCTCAACCCGAAGGTGAGCTCTGATACCAATTGTTAGAACCACAGGCAACACTAGAAGGGGGGTTGAATAGTGTTTTAGACATTTTAAGACAATTTTTGGTAATCTTTAAAATAAACAATCACGTTAAGTGATCATTGTACAAAACCAATCTTAAGATCAGAGTTATTTTAAAAACATGCGGAATATATGAAAGATTTAGATTAAAAACTTTTTCTTACACTTAAGATTGTTTTGATTTTAAACAAACTTCTCTTAGTGTCTTCTGAAGAATATTATTAAGAGTACCTTCAGAACTGTTTCTGAAATACTTTAGATGATCAAAGACCATCTACATCATGTGTCTGAATGAGTTCCTGTTGGGCTCACTTCAGACAGGTATTTCAGACATCCCTCTGAATATATTCTTCTATAATACTTCAACCTACACTAGAGACGTTTTAACGTTATGTTTGTATGAAAACTTGTTTTATTGAAATCCTTGAGTTAAGCTTGTTATGAAAAATACTTTTCAATCCCCATCGTAAATGTAAAGACTGTAAATAAAAGAGATTAAGGGAAAGAAAACTTAGACACAGAATTTATCCTGGTTCACCCACAAACCCTGTGAGCTACATCCAGTCCTAGTGGCAAACCACCACTAGCTTTTAATAACAACAACACATATGTGCCACTCCGAATCCCCCAGACCCTTGCAGCCACATATATGTCACACTATCTGAAACCACAGATACACAAGTTAACCTCTCCAGGCCAACACAACAAGTATTCTTTTCTATCAAGCCTCTCCAGGCTCTACCATGAGTATACTTTCTTCCACCAAGCCTCTCCAGGCTCTCAGACACTTAACTAAGTGTTGAGTATTACTACTCAATCTAAGCTAGATGTTCGCTAGAACCTCTCAACTCAGATTCTTCTTGTACATAGAGATTACTGAGTACATACTCAGGATACAGTCATTACAAACTAAATACAAGGAATAGACAGTGATACAAGTGTTTGAATTTAAGTACAATCCCTGTCTTTTCTATGAGGAATACATCCTCTGAGAGTAGGCTAACTAAGAATGTGATATTAAGCTCCAGCCTTATTCTCCAACCATTGGTTTCCATGGGCTACATTCTCACCCGTATCATTGGAATACCAAGGTATGTTCAAAGCTTCAAACCGTGTCTGGTTTGATAGTCATTTGTACAGCATGATTGCCTTCCCGAAGATCAACTCACGTGATCAACAGACCAATTGTACAATCTAACTAACTGACCTACTGATCAGTAGCCCGATTGAGAATTAACTCTCTGATCAATTGTTGTTGACTTTTTCTTGATGTATTTAAGCTCGAGTCAACTCTTGTTAACTGTAAGACACTCAGCCTAGTTAACAATTTTCATCCTGATTGATTTCAAGAACCTTCTTGAAAACAATCCCAATTGATCTATCTTGGTTGATCATTCTGACCAACTTGGTTGTACACCACAACAACATCTTAAACTTCTTTCTTGAGGCTATTTATATGTTCTTCTTGAATATAGCCGTTGAAGATAATTCATAATACCGTTGAGCTTCTAATGATGTGGCTCATATGGCCGTTGTGTAATAGCTTCTCAAACGGTTGCTTCTCCTTAAGCATATTGAGTGTTCAGAATACTCCCGTTCTGACACTTCTGTTGATGAGCTCTGTTTTGAGAGATGTGATGATTATGTGTATTCTCTCTCTTGAATTCTTCTGCTTTCTTGCATCTGTTTTATCCAGCTTGCATCTGCTTGCTCCAGCTTGCATTAACTTGCATCTGCTTGCATCTGCTTGTATCTGCTTTATCCAGCTTGCATTATCTTGCATCTGCTTGCTTTCGGATTTCCTCTGATTCTCTTGAGAGTATGTATCCGTTGAATTTGCCCTTTTTGCTTATTCTGCATATACTCCTTTTTTCATTTGCTCCTGACACCATTACTTCTTTGAATGAGATGTCTTGATCAATAGTCGTTGTTTGCAGATTCCTCTTTTGAGATTTAGATAAAGATGTTGAATTGAATATATTTTATTCAAACATCTTCCTTGTTGCTTCTGCTTAGTCTCCTGAGCTTTTCTTCTGCTTTGTTCTAGATTGCACAAATGAAGAAATGTCTCGTTGAAATACTATCGTTTAGAGACAGCAAATAGTCTTCTTTTAATCCGTTGTGAGACACGCTTCTTGAGAGTTCTGACATAGTACAACGTTGGTGCTGCAGTAAAGCTGCTACTGTTGTTGTTGTGAATGCTGCGTTGCAAAGATTTCCTCAGTGGTGTATGAAGTTCAAATGCACCAGGAAAGGTCTCTGTATTTGTTGCCACAAATGTGTTTCAAAACGTACGAGCAGCAGAGACTTAGAAAAGTCTTCACGCAAGGTTTCAGCAAAGATGCCACGTCATTACTAAAGCTTCAGACAGCTTCCCACCTTCAGACGGGTTCCAGTCTTCAGACAGGTTTCAGTCTTCAGACGGGTTCGAGTCTTCAGACGGGCTTGGCTCTTCAGACGGCTTCAACACTTAAGACAGGTTGATGATTTCAGACAGCTCAAGTCTTTCAGACAGCTTCGTTGTTTTAGACAGCTTCAATACTTCAGACGGGTTGCGTCCTTCAGACAACTTCAATTCTTCATACTGGTTGAAACTTCAGACGCCTTCTTCCTTATGATAATAGAATTGTAGCTTCATTCTTCTTTGTATCTTCTTCTTCTTGTATCTCTTCTTCTTCGTTTCTTCAGTTCATTGTTGTTCTTCAGACAGACGTATATTTGAATCTGTACTTCTTCATATCTTTTGCCTTCAGTTCTTGAGATAGTCTTCTAATCTTCACTTCTTCAGATAGTCTTCTAATCTTCGATTCTTCAGATAGTTTTCAAGTCTTCACTTCTTCAGTCAGTCTTCGAGTCTTCACTTCTTCAGACAGTCTTCAAGTCTTCACTTCTTCAGTCAGTCTTCAAGTCTTTAATTTTTCAGATAGTCTTCTAGTCTTCAATTCTTCAGATAGTCTTCTAGTCTTCAATTCTTCAGTCAGTCTTCAAGTCTTCACTTTTATTCTTCAGTTGCTTCAACTCTGTTAAGGATTAATCTTTTTCTGATTCTGCACTCTTGTTCTTCTGATTCTGATCTTCTGATTCTGATTCTGTTCACAAAATCTTCTTCTTCTTCTAAAGATTATTTCATCCTGAAACATAATTAACAAACAAATACCTTTCTCAGTAGAACCTGTTTATATAATTTCATTTGTTCTTTATATAATATTATTTGTTCTTTATATAATCTTATTTGTTAATCATTAAAACTAACGGATGTTAAGTCTTATAATCATGTTTAATTACTTAAACAGATTTATAGACTTCACACCTTCCAGGACTATCCCAGCTCCATCACCTTTTTTGTTGGAGGATCCGTCGACGAAGACGGTCCATTCAACAGTGGGTAAAACTTCAGGGGGTGTCATTTCAGCAACGAAGTCAGCAAGAATTTGACTCTTGAGTGCAGTGCGTCCCTCAAAGTGTATATCAAACTCTGATAACTCCAGGGCCCAGGCAGTCATACGCCCAGAGAGGTCCGGCTTGTGAAGAACGAGTCTGAGGGGTAAGTCTGTTTTGACCGTGACTTTGTGCCCTTGAAAATAGTGTCTCAATCTCCTTGCAGTGATCAATACGGCTAAGGCGGCCTTCTACAACTTCTGATATCTCAGTTCGGCCCCTTGGAGGGCTTTACTGATGAAATATATGGGGAGTTGAGTGCGCCCATCTTCTTTGACCAAAACCGAACTTACGGCCTGGTTGATTACAGAGATGTAGAGGTACAGATGTTCTCCTTGGGCCGGTTTCACCAGGATTGGTGGGTTTTCCAGTGTTTGTTTCAGCTGCTGAAAAGCGGCTTCGCATTCGTCTGTCCAAGTGAAAGATTTCCCCTTGCGAAGGAGCTGACAAAAGGGGAGAGAAGTTGTAGCCGATTTGGGTATGAATCGGCTGAGAGTTGTGATCCTTCCGTTAAGTTGTTGTATCTCCTTGACGCAAGTTGGGCTTTCATATCTAACACGGCCTTGCACTTGTCCGGGTTTGCTTCCACTCCTCTCCTGGTAAGGAGGAAACCCAAAAAATGGCCTGAGGGAACTCCAAAAGAGCACTTAAGGGGGTTAAGTCTCATGTTGTGTTTCCTGAGGTGGTCAAAAACTAGCTCCAAGTCGGCTATGTGGTCATTTCCTTTGGTCGTTTTAGCTATGATATCATCTATGTAAACTTCCACTATGTTTCCCATTACATCACCAAAGACTTTGGTCATCATCCTCTGGTATGTGGCTCCAGCGTTCTTCAGGCCAAAGGGCATCATGGTGTAATAGTGAATCCCTTTGTCCGTGATGAAGGTTGTCTTCTCCTCGTCGTCCCGGTCCATGGGGATCTGATTGTATCCTGAGTAGGCATCCATGAAAGATAACCAATGGTATCTGATGAACTGTCAACCAACTGGTCTATGTTGGGAAGTGGGAAAGGGTCTTTGGGGCATGCTTTATTCAAGTCAGTGTAATCCACACACATTCTCCATTTTCCATTTGATTTCTTCCCCAAGACGACATTGGATAGCCAGGTGACGTACTTGCATTCTTTGATAAACTTGGCTTTGATGAGCTCTCTTATCTGCTAGTTGGCAGCTTGCTGCCTTTCAAGGCCAATTTTCCTTTTCTTTTGGGCGATCGACTTAGCAGTGGGGTCAACAGAAAGTTTATGACAACAGAAGCCGGGATCAATACCTGGCATGTCGGCCGCTGTCCATGCGAACAGGTCCGAGTTGGTTAACAGAAGTTTCTTTAATCTTTCTTCCATTGCAGAATCCATGTCACAGCCGATCTTCGTCGTCTGCTCAACTGAAGTTCCAATCTGGAAAGGCTTGGTCTTTGCAGCCGGTTCGATTCTTTCACGTCTCTTGGGGGCCGTCTCAGATCTGGGGTCGAGATCAATCATGAGGATTTGTCCTCTGGAAACTGTCTTTTCTGGCTGGGATGTCTGGGATGTGGGTGCAGTTGTGAGGGCAGTGTTATAGCACTTTCTTGCTTCTTTCCTGTCTCCTTGAACCGTGATTACTATCCCGTCCCGGTCAAGGAACTTCATTACCAAGTGCTTGGTGGAGATAATCGCTCCTAGAGCGTCCAAGGATGGGCGGCCGAGAATAGCATTGTATAGGCTGGGGAAATCAACGATTAGGAACTTGGCTAAAACGACTTTGTTTTTGGTTTCAGAGCCGACCCTGAGTGTGGTCTAAAGGTATCCTTTAGGTTGAATCCGCTCTCCTGAGAAACCCACTAGATCACCTGCATAGGATAACAGTGATTCTGGTGGCAAGAGTAGTTGGGTGTAAGTCCTGTAAAACAGGATGTCAGTCGAGCTGCCTTGGTCAACAAACACGCGTCCGACATCACCATCTTCTATCAGGGACCGAATCACGAAAGGTTCACCGTGATTGACCACATCATCAAAGAAATCTTCGTCTGAGAAGGTGATGACCGGGTTTGGGGGCCTTTGGGCGGTTATCTTCAAGTTGATTTTCACCCTTGGTGTGGTGCTGGAGCCGGGTTTGTCTTCTTTGTTGTCATGTTTCTTGGGGGATGCAGAACGTTTTCGTTTCCTGTCTTTTTCCCCATCTCGACTGGACGACCTCTTCCGTTCTTCATTCTTCTTGTGTCCTCCTTGGGATCGGTTCTTCTTCACATATCGACCGAGTCGACCGTCTCTGATAAGCTGCTCAATGAGGTCACGTAACTATATGCATTCATCAGTATTGTGCCCGTATCCTTCATGGAAGGAACAATATTTAGTCTTGTCTTTTTGAGTTGTAGCTTTGAGAGGTGGAGGCTTTGGTATGTCAGCAAACTCAGTGTGCATTACTTCTTTGAGGATCTTTCCAGGGTTAGTGTTCAAGGTTGAGTAGCTATTGTATTGGCCTTTAGGACGCCGGTGCTGATCCTGGTGATGGTGGCCCTTATCTCTCCCTTGATGCCGGTCCTGGTAAGAATATCGCCCTGATCCCTGGTGGGTATGTTGTTTCGCAGCGACGGCTAAATGGGCTTCCCGTCCCACGTATTTGTGCGATCGTTGCCTAAACTGCTCCATGGATCAGACCGGTTCTTCTGACAAAGAGACGGCTAGTGGGGAGCCCGGTGAAAGAGCCGACACGGCGCACACGAGTTGAACATTCTCGGCTAGATCCGGAATTAGAGCGCACTCCTTGTAGAATCGGGCTAGGAAGCTTCTGAGTGGCTCGTCTTTAGTCTGTTTTACCTTTGCCAATGTGAACTGATCTCTGGGGATCTCAGTAGAGATTGTGAATCGTCCCAGGAAGGTGTGTTGCATATCGTCCCAGGTATCAATGGAACCCAATAGGAGAGTTTTAAACCATGCTAAAGCTTCTCCCTTCAATGTTCTGGGGAAGGAACGACAGATGATAGCTTCGGGAGCCCCAACGAAGAGCATCTTGTTGGTGAAGGCGTCTAGGTGTTTGACCGGGTCTGTTGTTCCACTGAAAGATTCAATTGGGAGTGCCCGTCTGTACTGTTCAGGTATCTCGACCCGGACTAATCTCTCAGAGAAAGGGTGCCTGAAGGGGGCCATTGGCCTGCAGCCCTTTGCTGCTGGACTTCCTGGTGGTCCCTATCTGATCCGGGACGAGATTGGATGGTAGGCTAAGGTTGGGGGTTTATACTGCGTTCCAGGTGTCTGAGACGCTCCTCAATATGATTCACGGCCGGATCTTCGGCCGCCTTTATATGTTGATCCCGAAGTTCTCTGATTTGGGCTTCAAGATGCCGAATCATTTCGTCTCGGGGGTCTGTTTGATTGTTTTCTTCATGACGTTGGATTTCAACTAGAGGATGTGAAGTTCCTTCTTACTCAGCTAAGCCGTCTTCGGCTCCGAGATCCTCTACCCAGCCTTCGGGTGTTGGCTGAGGACGGGACCGGGTTAGCTGATGACGGGTGGTGACTGTCATGTTGGATAGGGGAGGCCCTCCTTCTAGCGCCAAATGTTCTGGTAGGGAACCCGGACCTGGGTCTGAGTCGGCAGGTGAGAGTCGGATCTGGGTTCGGGTTGAAGATGCTTGATCCGAGTTGGACCCTGGGGGGTGTACCTGCAAAGAGACTCCGACGCCCAAGTCAGAAAGATATCAACAGTCAAAGTGATTGACTGGGTAAGATTGTGTGTACCTAATGATCTGTCTGTCAATCGTATATATAGGGGTTTTCCCTGTATAAATAAGGTAAGTGGGCCTTTATAAAAGGAGTAAGTATGCAGGTGTAATTAATATCATAATATATATTTCATATCGTGGGATATTGCAGATATAATTGTAGATATAATCGTAGATATAATTATATTTTGTGTGGATATTATTATATATCCATGGATATGATAATAATATAGCATCTGGGCCATATTAACTATTGGGCCTTTAGGTTTGGTCTATAACCTTCTTTGGGCTTTGATTCACTATCTCTCTGTTCACTCTTTTTCTCTTTTGCTTGATCTTTTTCATTGTGTACACCCTCATATGTGTTGTTCTCTTTCTCCCCTTCACAGTCAATCTCTTCTTCAAGCACCATCTTTTCTGTTTCATCCTCTCCTTTTTCTTTTTCTTCTTCTACAACTTCTTCTAATTTCTTTTCTTCATTAAGAACGAAATAATAAAGAAAAGGATGTTCCTCTTCTTCATCACGGCCAAAAACTAAGTTTATTTGATATGGTAAGCCTCTGACTTGCAGTGCATGTGTAAACTCTTCTTTTTCTTCTTCCTTTTCTTCATCAACTTCTTCTACTTCTCTTTCTTGTGCTTCTTCAGTTTCCTCTTCTTTGTCTTCTTCTTTTTCTTCTTCTTCTTCTTTTTCTGCTTCTTCTAGTTCTTCTTCGTCCTTCTCTTCTTCATCAACCAGATTGTCATTAATTTCCTCCCTTTTCAGTTGAACACTTATGTCATCATATTGTTCTTCAGAGTTGAACTATGCTTTTTTCTTTGCCTGATGTTTGGTCAAATTTTCTATCATCTCAGCTAATATGGGATCAGCACCACGTCCTAATTCTTCATTCATCTTTTGACGCATTATCAATCCTTGCAATCCCCTTTCAATATAATCTTCCACTTCTGATTGCACTAGTTGAACTGAAGAGTAATTCTGCTGATGTTGAACAGATGGTTGCACATGAAATGAAACATTATCTTAGTGCCATCCAAAGTCCTTATTCTGGCTACTTCTCTATCCTTGAGAATTATTTGCAAAGTTGTTGCTGTTGGAGAAGTTGTCTGATCTTCCTTGATTTCTTGGAAAAGAGCAGTAACTGTTGAGATGGTTACCTCCGCAAAAGTCACAAATTAATTGTGGTGACTGGACAAGATAGGAGTGAACTTTTTGCAGTGGCTGAGAAAGATCAACTATCTTCTTTTTGAATGCTTCTATTTGCTGCATTAACCTCTCATTTTCCGCTCTGATTTCATCTTTAAGAGTTTGCTTATGGGACAAAACAGCATCTTGTTGCCACCCAAAATTTTGATTCTGGTAACTTCTCCAATCCTGTGAAAAATTGTTAGAATAATTATTGTAATCGGAAAAGTTACCTTTTTTTATAAGCAAAATGAATTAATGAGAGTACAAGGGGTACTCTAACCCATATACACACAAAAAACAAAATGGGATAAGTCTTTTGTCTCAAAAAACTAAAGAGCCAAAACAAGCTCTAAACCAATCAAAGAAAGACACTAACATCCTGTAACAATATAAAAGATACCCTTTACAAATTAATCCACACATCTAACGCAATTGATAAATAGATAACAAAGCTACAAAGTAAGTAAAACAAAAGTCAAAAGTTGCCCCTGTTCCAAGATACCAAGCAGAGTTATCAAAGATTGTGTTGCTATTGAGCCAATAAGGATTTAAAATGCCAATACCTGATGCCTTGAAGAATCATACACCTAAACTCTGCTGAAATAGTAATTGCCACTGGAGCAATTAATTAAAACAGCAAGATGGATTATGAGACCATGAATAAAAATCATAAGTGAAAGATTGACATCTAGCCCTTAACCATCTCCAAGACTGTAGCTGCACCAAATTGACCATGACAGAAACTGAATTTGTTTTAGCAGAAAAGATCAGATCATTCCGAACCAACCAAATTGTCCACATAACAGTTAACCAAATGACAACCCAACAGTGTTGATATTTGGCAGACCAATATGTAAGACCAAAGAAGTGTTCCAGATTTTGTGAACAACAATTATGCAACACTGTATTAAGTCCTAACCAATTAAAGCAGGCCATCCACAATTGATGAGATACCTCACACTCAAAAAATAAATGAGAGGTAGTTTCTTCCTTGTTCCTACACAACACACATTGCAGTTGTGATGATTGCAAAACACCTCTTCTAAACAAATTATGTTTAGTTGGGATTCTGTCCAAGATGACCCTCCAGGAAAAAGCAGAGACTTTTGTTGGAGCAATACTATTCCAGATCCACCGAAAAACCACATTGGAAGCAAAAATCCTTTCATTCCTCAGGACCTTGTATCCTGACTTCACTGTATAAATCCCTTCTGATGCACCAAGCCAACTCCACTTATCAGCAGCAAAAAAATTGAACTTGATTTGACTAAGCTCAAGAATAAGCATAGTCAAAAGCTGCTGCTCCCATGAAAATAGTTGTCTTCGCCAATACCACTTCCATTCAACTACACCCCCCTCCCCTACTACCATATCATCAATACAAACATTTTTATTTTCTGCTAGCTGGTATAGACGACTAAACCTATATGCTAAAGTTCCATTCCCTAACCACTTATCCAACCAAAACTTGGTATCCCCCCATTACCTAGTATCTTAAAACAATTGCCATTGAACCACTCCGAAGAAACAATATCCCCAGAATCAATTCTGTTTAAATCTACCCACCATCTCGAACCCCTTACCACTTGCCTACTTGAAAAAGGTAACCCTTCACCATATAATTATCTAAGAACTCACCCAAAGACTGTTTGTGTCCACCAACATTCTCCATCTCCATTTTCCCAAGAGGGCTAAATTAAAAGCCATAAGATCTTTAACCCCCAATGTAACGCCCGCGTTTTACCGTTTTTGCCATTTTTGCCGTTTTGAGTGTTTTATTGGATTTTGAATGATTAAAATTTATTTTTAATCATCAAAATTTATATTTTTGGATTCAGAATTGAATTTCCTATTTTTAGGAATTTTCTGGGAATTTTTGGGATTTTTCTGTGAAAAATGACTTTTTTGCCCTCCGGTACCCTGAACCGGGCCCGAATACTCTTGATCCGGGCCAGAAAAATTGCACAAACCTCTCTTTTCCTTCTAGAAGCTACACATGTGCAGTCTTGGTGCATGGGAGACACTTGTTTTCCCATCTCTTCCATTCCACCAATAGCGTAAAAAGGTGAGTTATTACATATAAAAGCACTTTTTCTCCTTTCTTTATTCATTTGTTACATGCAAGCAAGAGAACCTTCACCTTTTCTCTCATCTTCTCTCTTCCTTGGCCGCGGCACCACCACCATTTTCTCCCCAAAATTTCCAATCTCTCCATAAACACCACCAAGCTTAGGTTCCATTTTTTAGCCTAAGCTTAAAAACACTAGTTTTCTAGCCTTTAGATCCTTGTTGGAGACTTGAAGGAGTGATCTTTGGGGCTGTTCTTGGAGCTGTTTTCTGCACTTTTCCTCTTGGAGATTTGAGGTAAGGGGGGAGAACTTGAACTCTAGTAGGATTTGTAACTAGAGTCAAGGATTTGCCCTTGAATCCTTGTCTTTTTCTCTTGTTTTTCCTTGAAAAAAAATCATCTTTTTGAGTTTTTCTTTGAGCAAATGTTTTGGATTCTTGGAGCTGGGTTGTTTACATGTTCTTATGTTTATTATGATGCTTGAAATATGTTTGGATTGTGGTTGATGATGCATCAAATTGTGAAACTTGTTGGAAAGAAATTTTTCCCGTTTTTACATAGAGCAGCGACCATAAATTGGCGACTGCGAATTCGTTCACCGTTGGATCAGGCTGAAATTTTAGTGTCTGGTTTATAATACTTGAATCTTCATTTTGAACGGTCGGATCGTGGACATGATGTCTAGGCTGGGAGATATTCGATCTGCACAGTGGCTGTTTATTTGAAATTTTATTGAAAAAGAAAAACTTGCTTGTTAATGTGTTTGTGTGGTTGCATGTTTCTAAAATTTTAGTTGATGTTGGAAATGTGTTTAGATGATGATTTGATGAACATGCATGTGATTGGATGGAATTACAAAATTGTCTTGATGGTTGATGCTTGAGAAAGTGCTATTTTTAGCTTAAAAATGAAGTTGAACTTGAATGTGTGCATTGGTGATTTTGGCATGATTTGGTGTGATCTTTGTGGTTTTGAAATGATTGTATGGTGGCTGGAAATTCAGGAAAAGATTGAAGTTGTGGATGAACATTCAAGGTTGTTCTTGATGTTCATGAGTGTTCTTGATGAAAGTCATCAAGAATGTCCTTTTTGATCCTAAAAAGATCAAAAGGATGTTTAAAACATGTTTTTGGGCTAAATTGGCTCAAAAGGACTAAAAGATAAAATTGTAACAAAAAGGGCTAAAATGCAAATAAGTTATGTTTTTAAAATAAATAATTAAATTCGGATTTTTAAATTAATAAAAATAAAAGTCTATTTAAAAGTCATATTTTTAATTTACTAAGAGTAAAAATGGGCTCTCATGGGTCCAATAACCTTTAGGATTTTTATTTAAGTCCAAAGTATTTAAAAAGAAAGTAAAAACTCAATTTAAAAGATAATTAAAAATAATTAATCTAAGTGGTTAAGATTGAGCTTAGAATTAATTAGTGAACTTAATTAATTTAATTACCTAAGTTGATTAACCTAATTTATCTAAGTTAATCAAAGATTAATTAAGTCTAAATATAATTAATCGTAATATAAGCATTAATTAAGTAATTAATCACTAATGATGGTTAAGAACTAATTAATTATAATTAACCTTAATGAAATGTAACTAATAATCCTAATCCAAGATTAAGGAGGAGATTAAGGGATAATTAGAAATTAATTAGGACCTTAAGTAAGGATTAAGACTTAATTAAAGAAAGTAAAAGCTTACTTTTAATCCGATTAATAAAGATTGGTTATGATTAAGGACTAAACCTAATCTTAATTAGTCATACAAAGAGAACTAGGATGAGAAAAGCCTTTCATAAAACACATCCATAAGTCTTAGTAAGTTATAGGACTTAAGTTAAATTGGTTATCAATAACACTATTACAAACCATCTTAAAAGATTATAACCAACACTTTCTCTTTGCATAAGACTTGAGGAGCTTGGTAAGAGAGTGTGATTTGGTTTCTCTTGTGAAGAAAAGACTTGGACCAAGGCGTGCCACGGGGAAGGGGTGACGTGGAATGACTTATTAGGCTTTGCCTGTGAGGGTGGAATGCTGTAGGCATTGTTATGTGACATGCATCATAAGGCATAAATGATGATATAGAGGTTAAAAACCTTGGGACCTATATGACAATAACACTATAGTACGGTGTGAAACTGGTTGGGACGGGTGCACTGGGTTTTGCAAAGAACACCAGCCGGGTTCTGAAAGAGGGACGCCAGCCCTGAGGATAAGTCGGGTCCCGGAATGGCTCAGGTGACGTAGGCTCACCCCCTACTGTCGGGCAAACGGGGTACAGGCTTGACTATCCTGTCGCTCTCAAGTTTTCATGAATCAGTCGAGTTGTCTGGAAGACAGGGAAAATCGTCTTGGTCAGAGATTGAGCAATGCTCTTAAGTACTATTTTATTTGCTAGTACAGACAAACTCCTGAGACATTGTCCATATATGGTTGAGCAGTTGCTGTGTGCTCTGCTGTTGGTGAGGTTTCCCTGGGCCCGCATGCATTAATTATATGCATCATGACAACATAAATTATATCCTTGTGATTGTGATTGTGATTGTGATTGTGATTGTGATTGTGATTGTGATTATATGAATGTCCCGTGTACGCTCTAGTTATTGCATCCTACATGTTGTGAGTTCATGCGATGTTCTCACCCTTCCTTTCTATCTCTTCTTTCTATGCTCTTCTCGTCACGTTGATAGTCGGTATCGAGGACTTCTGTCATGACGTTTATGCAAGTACGGCTAAGGTGGATGCCGAGAGGCGCCTGGAGGGTGACGAATGTTCCGCGCAGATGTGAGTTCACGGGGAAAGTCCGTGTCGTTATCACGCACCCCGGACTTCCGCTTGTACCTGAGATGGACTTCATCGTACCAGTGACTCTCGAGTTTCCGACGCCACCTAACTTGGTGAGGCATACTGCATTCCATCTTTCACATCGTCGTCCAGCTTCCTCTTCATCATCGCAGTCATCTCGGGTAGCTGACTTGGTTAGACCAGACTCTCCCAGATACTCCCCTTCCCCCGAGGTGCCAACTCCTCAGTATATGTGTCCTGATGCGCGTGGTCGTTCTCTCCCGAGCGAGCCAAATCTTATCATGATCAATGACACCACGGACGAGGAGGAAGAACCGGAGGAGGATCCGAAGGAGGACTCTAAAGGGAAGGAACCAAAAGAAGATTCTTCTAGTGACGTTCCCTCAGAGGATTTTAGGATGATCACCATTCCAGATGCTGGGCGGAAGAGTTGTAGGGTTGTCTCCACTGAGCCGGAGGTTGATGAGTAGTTTAGTATCATTTTGAGTCTAGTAGTACAGCTCTGGTTTAGGAATCACTTTTCTGTATATTTTGGTTTAAGGTTTTATGTATTTAGCCTACTACTAGAATTCATGTTTTGTATAGTTACCTTGTCGGCTCAAGGAGCACTTGATCCTGTGTCATTGTATATATTTATGATGTTCCTTTCTTATAATCAGTCTCGTGGCTGCGTGTATGCTGTGTAGTATGCGGAGTAATAATTGTCTAAATGTTTTCGGAAAACAAACTTCGGACTTAAGAGAAGGACATTTTCATAAATACTTAAAATGGAATTAGAAAGTGATAAGTTGATAATGACTAAGCCCTTTCAAAAAAAAAAATATCCCCGTATTTTCCAAGTTCTAAAACAGTAAGTTCGACGGTTACGTTTTGCAATGTGATATTCTTAGTGGTGTAACTAAGGGTGTCGCACCCAACCCTCCCTAATTCTTTTTTCTACAAACATCATCCCAAGCAACCTAATTTATTTTCCTATGCTCCTGATCCCCACCCCAGAGAAAAGATTTAAAAAGAGATTCAAGGGAAAAGATGATACCTTTTGGAGCCTTGAAGAAGGAAAGAAAGTAGATCGGGATGGAATGTAGAACAGACTTTAGGAGAGTAATTCTACCACCAAAGGACAATGTCGTACACTTCCAACGAGACAAACGTTTTTTCACCTTTTCAATAACAGGCTGCCAAGTGCTGAGCAATCTATGGTTCGCCCCAATAGGAAGCCCAAGATAATTAAAAAAAGAAGTCCTGACTCGACAATGCAAAACAGAAGCCATTAGATGCAACCATTGTGTCTCCATGTTAAAACCCATTATTTTGCTTTTAAAAAAGTTCACTTTCAGACCGGAAGCAAGTTCAAACAGCCTTAAAATTAATTTGATTGTCCAAATATTTGACTGTGAAGCCTGCCCCATGATGATTGTATCATCGGCATACTGTAAGATATCCACATGTACATTATCCTTTCCCGCTAAACACCCCTTGAACCTTCCTATCTGACTGGCTTTATTTATTAAACTAAACAAACCTTCTACTGCAATTACAAACAAAAAAGGCGCCAGAGGATCACCTTGACGCAGTCCCTTTGAAACTCCAAATTCATCTGTTGGACTGCCATTTACTAGAACAGAGATTCTTTATGTTTGTAGACATTCAACAATCCAATTACACCATAGCACAAGGAAACCCATCTTTGTCATCACAAATTGTAGAAAGGACCAACTCACCGAATCATAAGCCTTTTCGAAATCAACCTTGAACATTATACACTTCCTCTTCTTCCGCCTTGCTTCCTCCACAACTTCATTAGCCACCACCACACTATCCAAAATCTTTCTACCTTTAATAAAAGTTGATTGGCAGTCAGAAATAACCGTCCCAATTACATGACGCAACCTGTTTGCAAAGATTTTGGACAATACTTTATAAAGACAGCCAATCAGAGAAATTGGTCTATATTCTTCAATGCGTTGTGGACTATCTTTCTTTCGAGCCAATACTATGAAAGAGCTATTCAAACCTCTTACCAACCTGCCATTGGCATGAAATGAAAATCCTTTATGAAATGAAAATTAATACCATCCGGCCCAGGACTTCTATTACTTTCACAATCCCAAACAGCCTCTTTTACCTCTTGCAAAGAAAAAGGCTTAATTAATGCAACACCCTGTTCTGAATTTAAGCTCTTAAAATCCAGCCTCTGTAACACCGGTCGATTCCACTGAACCTCTGAAAAATGTTTTTCAAAGTGATCTTTAATATTCTGTTTAACAAGAACCGATTCTGAAATTTTGCAGCCCTCAACGGATAAGCATCTAATTTCATTGAGTTTATACCTTTTATTGATACACCCATGAAAATACTTAGTATTTGCATCCCCCTTCTTTAGCCACTTCAATCTTGATTTATGGAACAAGAGAGTGTCCTTCTTTTGCAATAACATCTGCCAGTGCGCCATTAGATCCTTTGATGAGAAAAAGGGGAGCCAAGGAAAGCTAAAGGAGTTCTGCAACTTATGGTGGCATCCCCACAAACTAAGGGCGCAAACATTAAAGAACAATCCCCTAAAAATTGTTCTTTGTATTAAGCAAGAAGAAGATGGTAGCATGGAATTCAATGAAGACCAGTTGCCATCAATGCAACTACAAGTTGAAGAACCATCAAGGGCTTTGGAGGAGGCCATGTGGGCGGCCAACTCACTCATCATTTTGCTGAATTATTACTTTTATTTGCTTTCAATAAAGATTAGGGAGTTACAAAGACAAGGGATTAATTTTCTAGTGGTTACAAAACAAAGTTGTAATGTTGTTTAATTGCATTAAAATTTTGTCTACTAGCCATTGGAAGAGCTTGCTAGGAGCGGCTGAACCTAGACAATTTTGGAGCTACGTGGAAGCCTCTAACCTAGAGCAAAGTTGCGGCCAACATGTGATCAATTGGCTGAATAATGAATCATCAAAGAGGTGCCAACAAGGTTGTAATTGGCTAAGTAAATTGCCATCAAAGTTGCGGCCAACATTCATGAGATGGAGGTTACAATTTGATTGCAAACTTGATGATTGTGGGTTGTTACATGCGGCCACTTATTGGCTGATTCATGATCCATTTTACTCCATGTTTGGTGGTTACATTTCAAGAAATAATGCAGCCACATGAGCCCAAAATTCTGGTTGGAAAATGCGCCCAAACAAGTTTACTTGGATTGAGCTTTAATTTATTTAATTTCTAGTAATGTATTTAGGGTTGCATGGGAGTTGCATGAGGGGTATTTTGGGGTGAAATAGGCGTGTAAACCTAGCTAGTTGCATGACCTTAGAGTGCCTTGTAATCCTTATAAAAACATGCTTCATGCATGCAAGAAAGTTAAGAATGATTTATCCAGAAAATTACCCAATCTTTGAGAGTGTTTCTCTAAGTTTCTTGCTTGTCAAAAGTCGAGATTTATCAAGGGTTCATTGCCTTTGTGTGTAATCTCAAGGACTTATCTTTCAAGTCTTGAAAGTGTGATATCCACCTATCTTTATTTTACGTTCTTCTTCTTCTTCTTTCTTAAACAAGAATCCTACTCTCTTGCGTGGAAACTTGGTTGTGTGAGATTTACAATTCAATGTTTTAAAGGCTGAGTCAAAGTTCTTGCTTAGAAAAGTTGTTATCTTGTTTTTATATTATCAAGTTCAAGAAAAGAAAATCAAAATAAAAAAATTGAAAAAGAAAGGAAAAAGAAACGTGATTTTCAAGAAAAATATTTCATTATCAAAGAAAGTGCAAGTTCAGCCTAGTATTTCTAAGGTCCAGCAAATTCGAACCTTAAGGTTCATATCATCCTTCCTTTGATCCAATTCAACAGGTGAGATACCAGACTCTTCATCCTTGATATCTAGCTGTTTCAGCTCTTGTTTTGCATCCACCATCTTTTGATTTAAGTCACCAAACACTTTCTTATTCCAACTTTTAAGTTTGTTCCTTATTGCCTTCAATTTTTCTTTAAGAACATAACCTGCCCAGCCATCAATATTTATCTCCACCCACTCCTTTCTAACAAAATCTACATAACCAGGCTCATAACGCCAACTATTCAGCAAACGAAAAGGCTTAGGGCCCCAATTGACAGCCTCCGTTCTCAGTATTATTGCACAATGATCTGAGTTTCCCCTATTCAATGCCCACAGACATCCACTACTCCATTGATCTAACCATCCAGATGAAACCAGACACCTATCTAAGCGACTCTTACAAGAGCCATCCGGCCTATACCATGTGAATTTTCTTATAATTAGAGGCAAATCTATAAGAATGAGATTGTTAATAAAATCAACAAAATCTTCTATCTCTTCTCTTCTTAGCACTAAGGATGTTCCTTTTCTCTCATCGACATGTTTGACGATAGGTATTCTTTCAGGAGCAGTATGGGCCAACGAGGCATGGGGATCATATTGGAATTGGGATCCGAAGGAAACTTGGGCCTTTATTACTTGGATAGAGTTGAAATCACCAATTAAACACCATTTTTCCCCTCCATTACTCATCTTCAAATTTTGAAATTTAGCCCAAAGTTGTTTCTTCAATTGAATGGTACATGGAGCATACACATTGACCACCCAACATTCTATGTTTTCCTCACCCCACAAACCATACAAAGCAATAAAATTAGGATCAATAACAGACATCTGAACCTTAAACACATATGTTCTCCAAACTGTTAAAAGACCCCCTTGACCTCCCCATAGCCGAACTACACACCCAATCAAAATTGTTGTCATCCCATTGCAAAGCACATAATTTTCTATCAACTTCCTGGAGTTTTGTCTCCTGCACACACAAAATATCTACCTTTTCTATTTTTACCAAATTAATCAATTCTACCTTTTTCAACCTCCCCCCCCCCCCCTCAAACCTCTTATATTTATTGATAAAATTCGCATAACCACGAACAACACCAACCACCCACCTTCAAAGCTAACCAGTATAATTACTCCCTATCAGCACCCTCCATATACCCTCCATTAATCAAATTAGAATCCCTATCACGCTCCTCCATTTCCACTAATTTATTCAAAATATCCTCTTCATTATTATAATGTTCCATTCCCAATTCCTTACCCAGTTTCCAAATTTTTTGGGCCTCCACCTTAGGACTACCAACAATCACATGTGGAATCGAAGACAATGTAGAAGAAAATTGATTTGCTAACCTTACAGAGCGACGTACTTTCTTCTTTGGCCGACCCCCTCTTTTTCTTTACTCCAATGTTGACCAGGCCACCAGCTAAATCAAACAAATCAACACCCTCCACCAGCGTAATAGGAACCTCACACAGTTTTTCTTCTACAAGCAGCACAGAACCAAACGCTTCATGATTTCTGACTGTGTACCGGACAACTACTATTGCTGTTGAAATCTGACTTCTCCAGGCTGCTCATGGAAGCTTCTCACAAATTGCATAATGTTGGGCTGCAATGCTCCCCACCCAAACTTGGCCCATTAGATAATGCCAAGTCTACTCCCACATCTTGCATTTTGACAATACCACCAAAGCCTATATCATCTTCCCAATTTGACATAGAGGCAATACGTTGACCCTCACTTGCACACGGAAGTCCTTTAGACATTATTCGAGCCGCACTCTCATAGCCCAAGTCCGCCTCAAATGCACGAGACGCATTCTGGGCCGTTGTTTGGGCCACACACTCCGTAACATGCACATTGGCTTGTGCTGACTGCACCGGTAATACAATATGCTCCGACTCATTGGGCCTTAATTCCACGTCACCAGATCCTGCTCTTGTCATCCATGTACACACTGCATCCTGGGCTATTGTTTGGGCCGCTTCTTGTACTGGCTGCAGCATAGACTCATCATCATACTCTTGAAATCGTTGAGCCTTTAAATCCCCATCAATGCTTTGGTCTCCGTTGGTAAGTTGAAGCCAATCCTCCGCACCAAATTTGGACAGTAACGATTTTCCGTTATCATCCCTACCAATTTTTCCACCTTTATTATCATCTTTAACTCCCATGTAATCAGCACAAACTTCGCCACACAATCCTCCACCACCATCACTCCCAATTTCAAATTCAAACAAACTTTCTTCAAGAATTTTATGTTGATATTCCAAAGATTCATTATCTGAAGACATTGACTCTGACTCACATGGATCCACCACCATTATCTTCCCCTTTCTAACTTCATTACCAGTAATCATATTCCATGGATTGGAGAAAGGCTCTTCAACAACTCTAATGGAAAATAATCCATCATTAATCTTAACTTTAAACAATCTATTAATTACCTCCCAAGAAGTTGTATGAATTAAAACTCTAGCGACATCTAGCCTTTGTTTTTGCTTTGTAACAATGTCCACAGAAACAAACCTCCCCAAGTGACTAACAATCATTTCAAAAAATGCCTCATTCCATACATGAATAGGGACACATTGACATCTCACCCATGCATACCTCTCCGTTGGAATAATGTCAGGCGACCATGGTTTAATTTCAAAGAACCAACTTGAGAAAAATTCTTCTGCATCCTTAAACAACTCCTCAAAAACCTCATCTTCCATTACATGTTTGAGAACCAGATCTCCACCCATTGGAGTCACCTTTAGAGATAAGAAAACCTTCAGTGATTATCTTATCCTGTAACAGAAATATTTCATCAACTTGATGTACTTTCCCCACGTAACATTTTTCCAGCCATGCCATTTCTTCTTTACCAACATGAACTTCCATCCCCTTCCAACCCATATTATTGTTATCCTCCCCATTTTTTTGTACTGGCTTCCACATTTGACGCACCTTCCTTTTCACCGCTTCAGAATAAGAAAGACCTTCCTTCACATAGTTAGATTGTGCCATATTAGAAACCCTACCTTCCACCCTTAGTCGATGGCTCTGATCATGACCTTTGTTCTCTTGTTGTAATTTAACATTATTCTTTCCATACTTTGCTTTATTCACCTTCATCTTAAAAGTTTCTATCCAAATTTGATTAAGTGCAATCTCTAAAGCCACCAGATTGTGTACATCCCTGAAAGTGACAAAACCAAACCCGTGCCCTTCTTTATTCATCTTTGTTGGAATATAGACATCTATCACCGTGCCCCATCGCCCAAAAATTCTCCATAATTCTTGTGCTCCAAAACCAGGTGGAAAGTTTGTAAAATAGAATTTGTGCTCATCTTCCGTGTACCTTTGCTCTCCTATGCCCGTCATCCATCCCGATCGTATCGCTTTCCTTCGTCTTGATCTCACCAAGGTCCATCCCTCCTCTTTCTCACTTCCTCTCTCTAACATCTCTATTTTGAGTACACTAGTGCAAAAAGGGTCTTTTACGATGGTTAAAATAGGCTTTTTACGACGGTTGGAACAACCGTCGTGGATCCAAGCGTCGTAAAAAACTGAATTTTTATGACGTTTCATAACCGTCGTTAAAAGTTAGAAACAACGACGGTTGCTGTGTGAACCGTCGTTGTTTCCTGGACATACAACGACGGTTCCAGCTTTAATCGTAGTTATATGTCTCATATAGTTATTTTGGACTCCATAAACAACGACGGTTAAAGCCATAACCGTCGTTGAAAGTTTAATAAACAACGACGGTTGCTTCAGCAACTATCGTTGTTTCGGGTTGTTGTGGATTAGCTACTGAAATTTCGTAGCTAATTCAAAGCTAAAGAAAATATTTTATGTATCTTTGTATCTGTCTCTTTCCTCAAATACCACCATCAACCTCTCTATCTACTGTGCATGTGGCTGGCTACATGTTTCTCTTATCAAGGACAACCTACTGGAAAGCAGAATTTAGTGGTGAAATAGTTTAAACAAAACAATAGCTTAATATTTTAGCTTAAAATGGTTATTCAGAACTGTAACTAAACTACAATTTTTCTTAGGTATCTTATCTATGTCTGTTGCATATGACAAACCAAATATCATTATATGTCAATGATCTAGAAACAAGCTTTTAAAACAAGAACTACCCCAGATATATTTAAATCTATTGCTATATAGAGAACGTAAGAATGTATTAAATGTTTAAAAATATCAATATTCTATTGTGACTTTTTATAAATGTTTAATCTTACAAACTAAATTTAAATGGGTAGTCATTGTCCATCATCTAATACATATAAATTAAAGCACCTTTAGAGTGTTAGGTAGAAATTCAAGAATTAATAAAAAGGAATATAAGTGTGTGTGTATATATATATATTAATAGAATTATGTTATTTGTCTTGCAAAGTTCTTTTTATAATTTAAAGATGTATTCATAAATCATAAAGAGTTAGAATTTTTAAATAATAATTGTGAAAGTCGAATACTTTAATGATTGATTAAAATATTTGAGATTCTATGACTAAAATATATATTGGATGAAGTAGTAGAATTATTAGCCCAAAACTAAACATGATTCCAAATGTGCAGACCTTAAAATAAGTGAGTTTAAATTTTTAGACTTTTATTACTGAAGGAAATTTAAATTACTTTTAGGATTTCTTTTCAGATTTTTTTAAGTAAACTATATAAGTTTGGACAGTGATCTCTTGGCTTAATATCGTATTGGAGTATAAAAGCTGGACTAATATTTTTTAATAATGATTTTAACATAATCTTTTATTATTTTGTATTTTGTATTTTGCATAATATGTTTGGAAATTCTTTAGAATTGATTATAGTCTTATATTAAAAAGCTTATCCATATTACCTCTGCTTAGATATATAGACTAAACCATAGACAAATTCATTCTACAGTTAAAAAGTATGTTACAATCATAATTTATTGAAAGCCATCAACATAAAAAAAGACGAGAGTAACCATTGAACCTGGATCATATGCCACACGAAACCATGCATTTCGTGAAAACACTAGAGCGATAATCTCAATAAACCTGAATAAAAATAGAAGAGTAATAAGATCTTTCTTAATAGTCCTTTGCTAGACGTGACTAAACAACACCTAGTCAGTGAATACTAAATAGACACAGTAGGGAATATAAGAAATTGGAAAAGCAATTGCACAAACAAAAATAAATGGCTACACCGGCCGCTACGTACAACACCTAGTCAGTGAATACTTACAGCCTTGTAATTGGTAAAAAAATTGTTTTCTTCTTCCTCCTTCATCTCTACCATATCATCATCATACATCATCTAGCAAAATTGAAGCCATTAGTATAGATCAAATAATCGGATAAACTAGTCAAGTAAATAAAATCTGAACACATTAATACATACCAATGAAGCTTGAGCTTTCAAATCATCAATGTCAAAGTTCCATGCGCTAACTCCTTGCAGGTATTCATTCTAAAGTAAAATATATAAGTGGATTAGGTTTCAATGAATAATAAATTGACTATCTATGTACGCAAGACGTGATGATCTTTTTTGTCTTCTATAACAAACATAAATATGTTATACTAGATATTGACTGAAACATTAAATGCCTAGTTATTATGATAAAGAATTATGAGGATTGATTGAACATTCTTGTCATAAGGAAGATCAGAACATTACCAATTTGGATCTACCAAAGCATCATGGTGAAGGCGGCATTCCTCTTTAGTTCTCAGACGAAACCTGTGCTCTTTGTTACATCTAGTATAGCGCATAAACTCATCACGATGACAAGCCCTTCCATTTTGGGATCTATGGGACCCATTAGAAGTTCTTGATGCTTGATTGTAATATTTTCAGCAGTGTGTTTCTTAAACACAGCAGGAGTCAACTTGTCTAACAGTAAAACACCATTTTGCAAATAAGGTAAGATTTAGATAAGCATTATGGAACTAACATTTTGATTCAGAAATGAATAGCATTGAAGGTAAAAACTAACTTGGAAATAAGTCAGCAAACAATTTCTTTACAGGGAGCTCAGGAGGCTTAGCATTTTTGAAGAAGGGATGTTTTAGTAATAAAGCACTCAACCCACAAGGGCATTGGCCCTTTCAACATTGAGTCTATAGTTTTTTCAATATCAGTACATGATGCACATGCAAGATGGGTGCAAATAATTAGAGTCTCTAAGATTGAAAAAAAAATTGAAGTAAAAGGGACCAAGTAATTTGACAATCAATTACTTAGAAACTTACTAATATATTCAATAACCTAACTAAATTTTGTTGGTAACTTAATCATGACACTTCACGTTTGAGCGCAACCAACTTACTATAAAATCACTATTGGATTCATTCTATGCACATGAGAAACAGGAAAGGAACCGTTTTTTGACTAACACTACGTAGGAGGCTAAGCATGAAAGATACATTTTAAGCCTAAGCACATTTGCCTTAACAATAGTGCAGAGACAGAGTTACAATTTTTCAACAGAACCTGAATCATACTCATCACTGTCAAACAGTCTCACTCATTTCGCATAATCACTGAATCTCACGGGTCAGTTCATTCCAATCCCCACAATTCATGGTCCATTAGCTAGTGAATTTAAAATCTTAAAGCTCTAAATTTTTAGCCAAAAAAAAGAAAAGAAAAGAAAAAGCATATACAGTCCATTGAAACCTAACTAAAGTTTAAGAGGACCACTTAGAAACTTATTTGTCTGAAGGTATGATAATTCATGGGTTTGTGCAATTCATAAGTTTTACTAAAGCTGTAACAAATTGAATGATTTCAAATAATTTTATACATAAGCCAAATGTAGCAAAATAGAAAAGGTTCCAATAAAGTGAAACACCACTTCAAGAGCACAAAAGAATCACAAATACTAGAAGTATACTATTGAGCGTCTATGAAACGGTACCTAAATGCACAATAAAGTTAATCAAAACTTATAATTAAAATTTTGGAATCATTCTCCCATTCAAAATCCATGTTATTGTACTTCACTCTCATAAGAGAGATGGAACCAGGTAAGACTATCACAGACATCCAACATTTATTTCATTAATAGCCATGATTCATCACGGGTGATGGTAGCATCATTTAAATATGCCAAGCAATATATAAACATTATAGAATCCATTTTGGCAATGAAAACTTAAAATAGCTAACAAGTAAGGAATCTAGAATCTAAAATAACATTATAGCATCAATTATTTAGAAACTCAATTAGTCTTGTTAACCTCTGCAACTTTATTCTTGTAACAGAGTTACACCCAATTCCCATTTTCTATCCACACTTCCCCCATAAACACAAGATCACTTGCCGTCCTCTCTACCTCATTTTTCCCTCTTCCACTATCAGATTCACCTTCAGTAATTGAAATAGAGACTGCTTCCCCTTCACACAAGCTTTCTTCTATAAAAATCACATCAGGTTCACCAAACTACTCCTTCCACGCTTGGATTTGCCAGCCCCAAAAGATGATCCACCATATGGTATATATAAATAAATAACTTCTATATTTATTATAATCCACCATATGAGATATATCCCAACCTATAAACCATTTCTGACTTGGTACATTGACTACTAAATGCTACTTTTCAGTACATTGTTATGATTCATTATACCTTTAACTATCCAAAGGAAAAAGACAAGCTCAAGAAGTAGTCAAGGATACAACTAAAATACATTTCAGTGCACAAGCAATAAAGCATAATCTAACAAACCTCTTCAGCAGTAGGCCGATCTCTTATATCAAAAGCCAGCAACCTTTCCAGCAGTCGTAGTGCCAAAGGGTCTGCATTTGGAAATTTTTGTGCAAACGACATCCAACAAAAAAATTGTCACAACCTCGCAAATTTTGGTTCAGACTTAAAGCTAAGAAACACAATTGGTTTTTCCTCAATAGGAGAAAAGTTTACCCATGATATAGTATCTAGTGAGGGAGTCCCGAGCAGTTCTGTCATCAGATCCAACTGATAGACTACATTTTTTCCAGGAAAAAGTGGCTTTCCTGTTAGAATTTCAGCAAAAATGCAATCCATAAATAAGATCCCCCTAACCCTAAATTCCCAAACATTGTACGCATGAAAATTCACCTGAACCCTAAATTCCCAATTCATAAATTTTAGATGCTAGTGGAGGCGAGAGCTTACTCTTACTGGGAGATATAGGGCTACCAGTGGCGTTGATGAGAGCTTTCTCGCAATCACGGTCGGTATGGGGGCGCGGTGGACGGAGGAACGAGGGAAGAAGAAGGAGAGGCACGCAGAGGTGAACGGAGGAGCGAGGGAGTATGGTCGAACGGACGACCACGACTTTCAAGCGCGACGGTGGTGAACGGAGGTCGAAGGGGGGGACGAGAGGGACGAGGGAGATAGGGGTGCGACTGGAGAAGACGAGACGAATCTGTTTTGCGCAAAGGGTTTGGGGGGTCTTAAGACGAATCTGTTATATGGGGACAGAGAGGGGGGAGGTGGCCGGACGGGGGAGAGATAGACTGAGTGATGGGAAGAGAGAGGGAGGAAGGTGGCCGAATGGATTGAGAGAGAAGGGACGAGAGAGAGAGAGAAACGGGGAGGGATGGCGCAAAGTGGAAGGAGAAAAAGAAAAGGGTCTGGGCATTATACGCAAACTAAATAATGACGGCTATATGAGGAACAGGAAACAACGACGGTTCCCCATATAACCGTTGTTGTTTAGTTTGTCTAGGCACATTTTCAACGACACATGTGAAGAGACCGTCATTGTTTCTCATTTTTGGCTCGTTTTCAACGACGGTTTCTTGGATAACCGTCGTTGTTATACTTTTAAAGACGGTTGTATCACAACCGTCGTTGTATACTTCATGAAAATTTCAAAAATGCCACCGTGCAATTTTCAACGACGGTCCCTTTTTAAACCGTCGTTGCAACACCCTCATCCTATGACGGGTATTACTCGACTAACTCAGTTACGATTTGGTTAAATTATCTCGTAATAAAAATGAGGAAAGTTGGTGATTGTTTTTTTTTGTAAAGCATATTATTAAATTATGTTTGGGATAAAACAAGAAGAAGTACATTGGTATTAAACATATCATTTCGTTACTATTCGAAATTACAATAGACATGACTTACATCTAGGATGGGATTTTAACATACCACATCACATAAGCAGTGAATCCTCTATTTGACTACAACCTTAGACACTACCATTTGACTTAAACGAGATCCGGTTCGACCTGAACACCACGCCCTTCTTCAGAACAACGTGCATCCTTCCAGAGTCCATGCCCTTTTAGGTGCCAAAATAATAACAGACAACAAAAGAAGACAAGGGGGTGAGAACACTTTACATGAACTCACTTAACGCAGGATATAGTATACTAGAGAACACACACGGGAATTCCACACAATTCAACCAACGATAAATCTAATCATTCACATAGAAGGTCACAACGTCATAAAATGATGTGCTATGCTCATGCAATGCAAACAACCACGTCATTCATCAAGGAATCTCAAGCAACCACTATGTACCGTGCAATGCATGAGGGCCCAGGGAAAATCACCACCACAGTGCACACAGCAACTGCCCGACCATATATGTACAACGTATCAGGAGTTAGAGTCTGTACTAGCGCGGAACTTATATTTTTCTTTTGGCCAATTTTATCCGACTTCTAGACAATCTCAACTGACCCCGAAAACTTGAGAGCGACAGGATAGTCAAGCATGATCACCAGCGTGCTCGACAGTAGGTCTCTCGCCTACGTCACCTGAGCCGTTTCGGAACCTGACTATCCTCAGGGCTGGCATCCCCCCTCGAGGACTCGCTGGCGTTCTTTGCAAAACCCAGTGCACCCGTCCCTACCAGTTTCCCACTGTACCGAGTGTCACTGCCATATAGGTCGCAAGGTTTTCAACCTTCATCATCAACAATGCTTTATGATGCATGTCACACAGCAATGCCTACAGTATTCACACCCTTACAGGCAAAGCCCATCGAATCATTCAAACGTCACCACTTACCCGTGGTACGACCCGATTCAATGTCTTTCCTTCAAGGAAAACCAGACAATGCTTTCTCAACATACATAATCCTTACAGGCAAAGCCCATCGAATCATTCAACGTCACCACTTACTCGTGGTACGGCCCGATTCAATGTCTTTCCTTCAAGGAAAACCAAACCATATCTTGGGTTGGGACCGCACTCTCTCACTAAGCTTCTCAAGTCTTATGCAGAAAGACTGTGTTGGTTATAATCTTTTAAGGTAGTTTGTACTAATGTTCTTCTTCGAATCAACATTCATTTCCACTTGAGTCCTATAACTTACTAAGACTTATGATTGTGTCTTATGGATAGCATTACTTACCCTAATTAAGATTAGGTTTAACCCTTAGTTATAATTAGTCTTCGTTAACTAAACTATAATCAATCTTAATCCTCCTTAATTAAGTCTTAATCCTTACTTAAGGTCCTAATTAATTCCTAATTATCCCTTAATCTCTTCCTTAACCTTGGATTATGCTTTTTAATTATATTTGATTAAGTTTAATCATAATTAATTAGTTCTTAATCATCATTAAGGCTTAATTACCTAATTAATACCTCATTAGTAATTATTGACTAAGATTAAGATTAATCTTCATTAAGGTTAATTAACTTTAGCCTTAATTAATTATTCCTTACTTAATTAACTTAAGTAGATTAGACTAATTAACTTAGATAATTGAATTAGCTAAGCCCACTAATTAATTCTTAAGTTTTAATTTTAATAACTTGGATTAGAGTTGAAGTCCAACTCTAATCTAAGCCCAATTTCATAAATTATTTTTGGTTGACTTTCGATGAGTCCTTGACTCACTTTTTTGAAGGTTTTGGGCCTAAACCAAGGGCCCAAAGGTTTGATAACTCTTAGAAATTCATTTTACTCGTAACTACTCAAAATATTGACTTTTGGGTTGACTTTTACTTGGGTTAAGTTAAAAATCCGAATTTAGTTCTTTAAAAAGTTTATCCTTATTTGCACTTTAACCCTTTTGTTTGTAAAATTGCTACTTGGTCCTTTTGGACCACCAAAGCCCATAAACATGTTTCCAACTCTTACTTGATCTTTTCAAGATCAAAAAGCATTCTTGATGAGTTTCATCAAGAACAACTCAAGAACATCAAGAACACCTTGAATGTTCATCAAAACTCAAATTTTTCAACAACATCCAAAACAATTTCATAACTCAAACAACTTCATGCATGTTCTTAAATTTATCATGTAAACATATTCCAATCATCAAAATAATTTTAAAGCACATCCACATAAGCACATTAACAAGCAAGTTTTTCAATAAAACCCCAATTATACAGCCACTGTGATGATCAAATATCTCCCAGCCTAGGCTTCGTATAAACGATCCGACCATTCCAAATGAAGATTCAGGTGTTATGAACCAGCCACTAAATTTCAGCTCGATCCAACGGTGAACGAATCTGCAGTCGCCATTTTACGGTCGCAACTCTATGTAAAAACAAGAAAAATTTCTTTCCAACAAATTTCACAATTTGCATGCATCCAAAATCATCAAACAAGCACATTTCAAGCATCATAACAATTTCTAAAACACACATAAAAACCACATGCAAACATCCAAACCATTTTCTCAAGGAAATAGGTTCCAAGAATTCATTTTTTTACAAAAGGAAAGGGGTAGGGACAAGGATCAAGGGCAATCCTTAACTCTAGTCACCAATCCTACTAGAGTACAAGGTTCTCCCCCCCTTACCTAAGGAAAATCCTCAAGAAATAGGTGCAGTCACAACTTCAAGACAACCCCTCCTTTGAGCTCCTTTGATAACCAAAGCAATAATCTACAAGGTTGGAGGCTAGATTTTTGAAGCTTAAGGTTCAAAAATGGAACCTTGAGCTTAAAAGTGAAGAAATGAAAATGGAAGATGGAGAGAAAGAGGGAGAGGGTTCACGGTTCATGGAAGGGGAAATGAGAGAATGAGATGAGTTATTTTCCTTTTGCATGTAGGTGAAATGGAAAAATAAACAAGTGTTTAGGTTTTTAATGACATTAGCCTTTTCCCATGACACTTGGCTTTAAGAAAGGATGTTGAAATGGAAAGTGTCTCTCATGCACACACCCACACATGCAAGGCTTCTAGAAGAAGGAAAGGAAGGGTTGTGCAATTTTTCTGGCCCGGATCAAGAGTATCCGGGCCCGGCTCCAGGAAAGGTAGGGGTAAAATAGTAATCTCACACCAAAATTTCCAAAATTTCCCAAAATTCTAGAAAAATTCCTATAATTGTTCTATCCTATTTTAAGCCTAAAAATGTGATTAGAACCTACTTCTCACTTAAACTTTCTTATTTCCCAATTTTCCAAGTTTTCGCACACAACGGTTAAATTTTAATAAGAGCTAGCAGATAGAAGATTATGGTTTTGCATACAAAAATTTCTATAAAGTTATAAATATCATTTTCAATCCACTTTTAAGGCTCAAAATACATTTTACATATTATTCCACAATTTTTCATACGCTACTTAGGGTTATACTGCTAACCAGGGGCAGTTTGGTCCTTTTGCCCAAAAGCGTCAGAAAATTCTAAATAATTTTCTAAAATTAATTAATAATTATATTAAGAGTATTTTGACTAAAATTATAGATCCCTTCAAGCTTTAGCTATTTTTCATAATTAAATCTATATTTTCCTTAACTATGTAATTACTAAAGGTATCTTAGGTTATTTTTCTCAAACACCTCTCTAGAGAAATTTCATTTATAATTATGGTTGGATGATTTCAAAAATATAAAATTTGATTGTCTATTAATGGCTCCCAAATAATTCTATATTATTATTATTATTTTAAAATTCTCTTTATTCTATTTATATACCAGTAGGGGAAATTGTGGGTGTTACAGTCGTTGAAAGGCGTCGTTATATGCCTTTTTTGCACTAGTGGTATTTTATACTTATTTTGGAAAAGTTATCTTGATTTGATGTGTGGGAGAAATATTTGGCTCTTGCTGTCTAACATAATCTCCAAGGTTTCTTCTTGGTGGATTTTGCCATCCAGAAGCCATTCAACTTTTTCTTCACTTGGGGATGGTTGAACAGGGAGTGTTGAGATTGTTTCTTTTCCCCTTTTCTCTCTCATTTTGTTCCTTCTAGTTGTAACACCCGCGTTTTACCGTTTTTGCCGTTTTGAGTGTTTTATTGGATTTTGAATGATTAAATTTTTTTTTATCATAAAAAATTATATTTTTGGAATTAGAATTGAATTTCCTATTTTTAGGAATTTTCTGGGAATTTTTAGGATTTTTTCTGTGAAAAATGACCTTTTTGCCCTCCCGTACCTTGACCCGGGTCCGAATTCTCTTGATCCGGGCCAGAAAAAATTGCACAAACCTCTCTTTTCCTTCTAGAAGCTGCGCATGTGCAGTCTTGGTGCATGGGAGACACTTGTTTTCCCATCTCTTCCATTCCACCAATAGCTTAAAAAGGTGAGTTATTACATATAAAAGCACTTTTTCTCCTTTCTTTATTCATTTGTTACATGCAAGCAAGACAACCTTCACCTTTTCTCTCATCTTCTCTCTTCCTTGGCCGCGGCACCACCACCATTTTCTCCCCAAAATTTCCAATCTCTCCATAAACATCACCAAGCTTAGGTTCCATTTTTGAGCCTAAGCTTAAAAACACTAGTTTTCTAGCCTTTAGATCCTTGTTGGAGACTTGAAGGAGTGATCTTTGGGGCTGTTCTTGGAGCTGTTTTCTGCACTTTTCCTCTTGGAGATTTGAGGTAAAGGGGGGGAGAACTTGAACTCTAGTAGGCTTTGTAACTAGAGTCAAGGATTTTACCCTTAAATCCTTGCTTTTAGCCATACTTTACTTGAAAAATCATGTCTTTGGAGTTCTTTTGGTGATTTATTGTTGGATCCTTTGAGCTGGATTGAGATTTATGTTTGCATGTGTTGTTTGATGCTTGAAATATGTTTGGAGTGTGGTTGATGATGCATGCAAATTGTGAAACTTGTTGGAAAGAAATTTTTCCCGTTTTTACATAGAGCAGCGACCATAAAATAGCGACTGCGAATTCGTTCACCGTTGGATCGGGCTAAAATTTTAGTGGCTGGTTTATAACACTTGAATCTTCATTTTGAACGGTCGGATCGTCTAGATGATGTCTAGGCTGGGAGATATTCGATCTGCACAGTGGCTGTTTATTTGAAATTTTATTGAAAAAGAAAAACTTGCTTGTTAATGTGTTTGTGTGGCTGCATGTTTCTAAAATTTTAGTTGATGTTGGAAATGTGTTTAAATGATGATTTGATGAACATGCATGTGATTGGATGGAATGACAAAATTGTCTTGTTGGTTGATGCTTGAGAAAGTGCTATTTTAGCTTAAAAATAAAGTTGAACTGAATGTGTGCATTGGTGATTTTGGCATGATTTGGTGTGATCTTTGTGGTTTTGAAATGATTGTATGGTGGCTGGAAATTCTGGAAAAGTTTGAAGTTGTGGATGAACATTCAAGGTTGTTCTTGATGTTCATGAGTGTTCTTGATGAAACTCATCAAGAATGTCCTTTTTGATCCAAAAAAGATCAAAGGGATGTTTAAAACATGTTTTTGGGCTAAATTGGCTCAAAAGGACTAAAAGATAAAATTGTAACAAAAAGGGCTAAAATGCAAATAAGTTAAGTTTTTAAAATAAATAATTAAATTCGGATTTTTAAATTAATAAAAATAAAAGTCTATTTAAAAGTCAACCAAAAATAATTTATGAATTTGGGCTTAGATTAGAGTTGGACTTCAACTCTAATCCAAGTTATTAAAAATGAAAACTTAGGATTAATTAGTGGGCTTAGCTAATTTAATTACCTAAGTTAATTAATCTAATCCACTTAAGTTAATTAAGTAAAGGATGATTAATTAAGTCTAAAGTTAATTAATCCTAATGAAAGTATTAATTAAGTAATTAATCAATAATGATGATTAAGAACTAATTAATTATGATTAACCTTAATCAACATAATTAAAATCCTAATCCAAGATTAAGGAAAAGATTAAGGGATGATTAGGAATTAATTAGGATCTTAAGTAAGGATTAAGACTTAATTAAAGAGGATTAAGATTAATTGTAATCCAGTTAATGAAGACTAGTTATGATTAAAAGTTAAACCTAATCTTAATTAGTCATACAAGGAGAATTAGGATAAGTAATACTATTCATAAGTCTTAGTAAAATTGAATAGATTACCACTCTCATATTATAAAATGTCTTGGAAATATCATTGTATATATTCATGAATTATTTCACTGATTTTGGAAAAGATTGGAATTGGGTCATTATGGCCTCATAGTATAATTGATGAACTGACTGTTGGATCCCTGGCTCTCATGGATAAAATAAATATTTGGAGCCTTGAATCTCATGTATAAAAGAGGAAGAATAATTGCTTGAATCTATCACAGTAAAGGGGTAAGGTCCCTGTGGCCTTCAGGGGCGACGGTCCATGTTAGCCTGAGCTTAGTCTAGCCTTCACAGATAAGCGGAAAGACCCCTTCGGTGTTGGGTTAAACACTTCATGTGCATATATTAATTAAGTTATGGATGTTACTCTTATTGCCTGTTATCATTTATTTGTGGATGTTGTATTGCATTTGTCGGTTCTTCCATACACTTCTTGTTTATACACACTCATTGGGACTTTAGTCTCATTATACGATATTTGTGTTTAGCTCCTCAGGGTTCCAGGTCGGATGCATGATTGGACAGAAGATTGTGATGTCATGACTTTTCCATGTTATTTTGTGGATTTGTAATACTTTGGTTGATGTATATATTTATATATGTAACTTGTTATTTTGTAATGGGATATTGTAGTACATGTATAGCCTAGTCGGCATCGTGGTAATTGTTACAGGTAGCATGTATCACTGTATCTCATGTAGATGGACTCTTAGTTGTATTTTGTTGGATGCCCAGGGTTGGCAATGGCTAGTTAATTGTGATTGTCTATCTTATTTTAGCTTTTGCAAGTTGTTGGATTACCTAAGCGTTTATTTGATGCTTGTGATACTTAAAATGCGCGAAATAATTTCCCAAAATTGTAAACAGTGCTTCCAACCGGCATTGTTTCCAAATTAAGAAACTGGGACGTTACATAAATCTTCTTCATTGATAATTCATTCACCCAAAAATCACAATATCATATACCTTTTACTAATTACAACTAATGATTATTTTTCATATAAAAATATTTTCTTTTTATGATAACAAATAGGTAAAAAACCAATTTAATATTCAAAAAACACAATAAAAATGAACAAACAATAGATAAAAAAGGGTTACACAGATTAAAGTTTTTAAAACACAATAACTATTTAACTTGTATGCAATATTTCATTTTTAATTCTTAATAAATATCATCAAAATACTCATCATCATAAAATTCAATATCCTTTCTAAGAATTCTATGAAGCAGAGCATTTTTATAGGATAGACCTTGATCACTTTGAATCACTTTGTATTTGCAACATACAACAGAAAAAATGAAGCATCACATCATAGTTAGGGTCTCAACGATCATTCTTTTTCCTCATAATTTGAAGAAAATAGTCATACCCATTGAAGCTCTTTGTTTTGACAACTTAAATTGAGTTATGCCAAAAGATTGTATACTTTGTTTTTTACTTCCAAGTTTTCTTAGATCATTTGTTTTGGATGAATCCAACTATACGATGAAAGTATTGCCTTTTTTGTTTTAACAACCACTTGGAGAGTTGTGTCTCCCCTGTTGTCAATTAAAACAATGCTTATCATATCAAGAAATCTATCATAAATGGATTCTGCACCATTCTACATATTGGTATATATAATGCATATTTAATATATTTCAATTCACCCAAAAATATCAATATCATATACCATTTACTAATTACAACTAGTGATTAATTTTCATACAAAAATATTTTCTTTTTTATAATAACAAATAGGAAAAAAAATCAATTTAATATTCATAAAACACAATAAAAATGAACAAACAATAGATAAAAAGGGTTACACAGATTAAAGTTTTTAAAACACAATAACTACTTAACTTGTATGCAATATTTCATTTTTAATTCTTAATAAATATCATCAAAATACTCATCATCATAAAATTCAATATTCTACTAAGCATTCTATGAAGTAGAGCATTTTTATAAGATATACCTTGATCACTTTGAATCACTTTGTATTTGCAACATACAACAGAAAAATGAAGCACCATATCATAGTTAGGGTCTCAGGGATCATTCTTTTTCCTCATATAATTTGAAGAAAATCCATACCCATTATAGCTCTTTGTATTGACAACTTAAATTGAGTTATGCCAAAAGATTGTATACTTTTTTTTATTTCCAAGTTTTCTTAGATCATTTATTTTGGATGAATCCAACTATACGATGAAAGTATTTTCTTTTTTGTTTTAACAACCACTTGGAGAGTAATGTCTCCCCTGTTGTCAATTAATATAATGCTTATCATATCAAGAAATCTATCATAAATGGATTCTGCACCCTTCTACATATTGGTATATATAATGCATATTTATGTAAATCTTTTTCATTGATATTTCAATTCACCCAAAAATCAAATATCATATACCATTTACTAACTACAACTAGTGATTAATTTTCATACAAAAATATTTTCTTTTTTATGATAACAAATAGGTAAAAAAATCAATTTAATATTCATAAAACACAATAAAAATGAACAAACAATAGATAAAAAGGGGTTACACAGATTAAAGTTTTTAAAACACAATAACTACTTAACTTGTATGCAATATTTCATTTTTAATTCTTAATAAATATCATCAAAATACTCATCATCATAAAATTCAATATCCTACTAAGCAACCCTGGGGGTTGGTTCAGCGGAGGGGGCTGATCCAAGCTTAACCAAGGTCGGGGGTTCGAATCCCGCCTTGGGCATGCAGCTCCTTTAAAATCCAGATTGAATCACTTTGTATTTGCAACATACAACAGAAAAATTAAGCATCACATCATAGTTAGGGTCTCAGGTATCATTCTTTTTCCTCATAATTTGAAGAAAATAGTCATACCCATTGAAGCTCTTTGTATTGACAACTTAAATTGAGTTATGCCAAAAGCTTTTATACTTTGTTTTTTACTTCCAAGTTTTCTTAGATCATTTGTTTTGGATGAATCCAACTATACGATGAAAGTATTGTCTTTTTTGTTTTAACAACCACTTGGAGAGTTGTGTCTCCCCTGTTGTCAATTAATACAATGCTTATCTTATCAAGAAATCTATCATAAATGGATTCTGCACCATTCTACATATTGGTATATATAATGCATATTTATGATATTTCAATTCACCCAAAAATCACAATATCATATACCCTTTACTAATTACAACTAGTGATTAATTTTCATACAAAAATATTTTCTTTTTATGATAACAAATAGGTAAAATAATTATTTTAATATTCATAAAACACAATAAAAATGAACAAACAATAGATAAAAAAGGGTTACACAGATTAAAGTTTTTAAAACATAATAACTACTTAACTTGTATGCAATATTTCATTTTTAATTCTTAATAAATATCATCAAAATACTCATCATCATAAAATTCAATATTCTACTAAGCATTCTATGAAGTAGAGCATTTTTATAAGATATACCTTGATCACTTTGAATCACTTTGTATTTGCAAAATACAACAGAAAAATGAAGCATCACATCATAGTTAGGGTCTCAGGGATCATTCTTTTCCTCATAATTTGAATAAAATAGTCATACCCATTGAAGCTCTTTGTATTGACAACTTAAAATGAGTTATGCCAAAAGATTGTATACTTTGTTTTTTACTTCCAAGTTTTCTTAATTAGATCATTTGTTTTGGATGAATCTAAATATACGATGAAAGTATTGTCTTTTTGTTTTAACAACCATTTGGAGAGTTGTGTCTGCCCTGTTGTCAATTAATAAAATGCTTATCATATCAAGAAATTTATCATAAATGGATTCTGCACCATTCTACATATTGGTATATATAATGCATATTTATGATATTTCAATTCACCCAAAAATCACAATATCATATACCCTTTACTAATTACAACTAGTGATTAATTTTCATACAAAAATATATTCTTTTTTATGATAAAAAATAGGTAAAATAATCATTTTAATATTCATAAAACACAATAAAAATGAACAAACAATAGATAAAAAAGGGTTACACAGATTAAAGTTTTTAAAACACAATAACTGCTTAACTTGTATGCAATATTTCATTTTTAATTCTTAATAAATATCATCAAAATACTCATCATCATAAAATTCAATATTCTACTAATTATTCTATGAAGCAGGGCATTTTTATAAGGTATACCTTGATCACTTTGAATCACTTTGTATTTGCAAAATACAACAGAAAAATGAAGCATCACATCATAGTTAGGGTCTCAGGGATCATTCTTTTTCCTCGTAATATGAATAAAATAGTCATACCCATTGAAGCTCTTTGTATTGACAACTTAAAATGAGTTATGCCAAAAGATTGTATACTTTGTTTTTACTTCCATGTTTTCTTAATTAGATCATTTGTTTTGGATGAATCTAACTATACGATGAAAGTATTGTCTTTTTTGTTTTAACAACCATTTGGAGAGTGGTGTCTCCCCTGTTGTCAATTATTAAAATGCTTATCATATCAAGAAATCTATCATAAATGGATTCTGCACCGTTCTACATATTGGTATATATAATGCATATTTATGATATTTCAATTCACCCAAAAATCACAATATCATATACACTTTACTAATTACAACTAATGATTAATTTTCATACAAAAATAATTTTTTTTATGATAACAAATAGGTAAAAATCAATTTAATATTCATAAAACACAATAAAAATGAACAAACAATAGATAAAAAAGGGTTACACAGATTAAAGTTTTTAAAACACAATAACTACTTAACTTGTATTCAATATTTCATTTTTAATTCTTAATAAATATCATCAAAATACTCATCATCATAAAAATACAATATCCTACTAAGCATTCTATGAAGCAGAGCATTTTTATAAGATAGACCTTGATCACTTTGTATTTGCAACATACAACAGAAAAATGAAGCATCACATCATAGTTAGGGTCTCAGGGATCATTCCTTTTCCTCATATTTTGAAGAAAATAGTCATACCCATTGAAGCTCTTTGTATGGACAACTTAAATTGAGTTATGCCAAAAGATTGTATACTTTGTTGTTTACTTCCAAGTTTTCTTAGATCACTTGTTTTGGATGAGTCCAACTATACGATGAAAGTATTGTCTTTTTTGTTTTAACAACCACTTGGAGAGTTGTGTCTCCTGTTGTCAATTAATACAATGCTTATCATATCAAGAAATCTATCATAAATGGATTCTGCACCATTCTATATATTGGTATATATAATGCATATTTATGATATTTCAATTCACCCAAAAATCACAATATCATATACCATTTACTAATTACAACTAGCGATTAATTTTCATACAAAAATATTTTCTTTTTTTATGATAACAAATAGGTAAAATAATCAATTTAATACTCATAAAACACAATAAAAATGAACTAACAATAGATAAAAAAGGGTTACAAAGATTAAAGTTTTTAAAATACAATAACTACTTAACTTATATGCAATATTTCATTTTTAATTCTTAATAAATATCATATAAAATACTCATCATCATAAAATTCAATATCCTACTAAGCATTCTATGAAGCAGAGCATTTTTATAAGATAGACCTTGATCACTTTGAATCACTTTGTATTTGCAACATACAACAGAAAAATGAAGCATCAAATCATAGTTAGGGTCTCAGGGATCATTCGTTTTCCTCATAATTTGAAGAAAATAGCCGTACCCATTATAGTTCTTTGTATTGACAACTTAAATTGAGTTATGCCAAAAGATTGTATACTTTGTTTTTTATTTCCAAGTTTTCTTAGATCATTTGTTTTGGATGAATCCAACTATATGATGAAAGTATTTCTTTTTTGTTTTAACAACCACTTGGAGAGTAGTGTCTCCCCTGTTGTCAATCAATATAATGCTTATCATATCAAGAAATCTATCAAAAATGGATTCTGCACCTGTAACACTCTAAATTTCATAAGCCAGAATTTGGTCCGTTGGAAACCAAATTCAAGACTTAGAATTTAGGATCTTTCATTTTAAATATCGACCTGTTCTGTAAATCATAAAAAATTCCAGCATATCCTGATAATTTATTCAAACATTATAAAAATAAACTTTCAACTTAACAAGCTTAACTACCCAGAAGTTTATATTACAAAGTCCTGGATACATATAAATTCCAAATACAACATAATACATGTGTTTCTAATTATAACTTAGAATATATAAACACATATGCAAAGTCAATATACAATCAAAATCCAAAGCTCCTGCATCCAAACTAATCACTCCCGAGGCTGAGTATCCCAAGGGGGAGGAACCTGAACATCTAAAATTAAACCACATATCGTGTGGTGAGATAAAAATCTCAGTGAATAAAACTCAATGCATGAATGCAGGGAACAAATATTTATGACAATTATATCAAATTATACTTAATCATTACTCTCACATACAATAATCCATATGCATCACGATACACTATATTCTTTGCCCAAAGGCCATGTTCACATCACGTTATAGAGTTAGACCCGAGCTCAGACTACAGGGGATATCTCCCCAGGGGACGAATCCCACCCTCTCTTATTTTGACCGAAGGCAAACAAATTAAATCAATCACAGATGCTCTTTCTTGAATAATCAAAGAACAATTCAGACACACAAGAGAAGTAGAAATAGCTTCTTTAGTTGGAGTTATAACATTAAGGATATAGGGTAAAGAAACAGTAGGTAACTTCAACTTATTCACACAATCAAAAGAAATGAAAGAATGTGATGCTCCTGAATCAAATAGTACAATTAAAGTCTTCTCCCCTAAGGTGCATATACCTCTTAGCAGATTATCTGACGAAGCTGCTACTTGACCGCTGAGTGTAAAAACTCTTCCAGTTGATTGAGGCTTCTGGCTTTCCTTAATTCTGGGACAATCCTTGAAGTGACCGGCTTGCTTGCAGAAATAACAAACGTTCTTCCCGGTTAAACATTCCCCTAAATGTTCCTTCCCACACTCCGAGCACTTTCTAGTATCCTTACGCTGAGAAGATTGAACTGCCACAGATTGCTTACCTTGCCACTTGGGTTTGAAATTCTTACCTTGATTATTAATTTCTACCTTTCTCTTTCCCTTGATCTCTTGTGGTATAGAAGATGGTACAACTCCCTTGCAATTCTTTTCAACTATGTAACATTTACCAACTAAAGTAGAGAAGTTTCTGATTTCCAAGGCTGCAACTCGATCTATCAATTCCGGCCTCAAACCTCCCTCAAACTGAGTACACCTCCACTCCTCGTCATTGACTACCTTAAGGTAGCGTGAATACTTTGACAACTCCTCAAACTTCGATACATACTGTCCTACCGTCATATCTCCTTGCTTGAGTTGTAGAAACTCTGCCTCCTTCTGCCTCTTGATAGTGGCTGGAAAATATTTCTCTAGGAAAAGACTTTGAAATACTTCCCAGGTTAGTGGAGCCTCTGCCTCTGCAGCCTGAATCTTTGCAGTCTTCCACCAATCTTCAGCTTCCCCTCTCATCATGTAAACAGCCAATATACAATCAAAATCCAAAGCTCCTGCATAAGTCAATATACAATCAAAATCCAAAGCTCCTGCATCCAAACTAATCACTCCCGAGGCTGAGTATCCCGAGGGGGAGGAACCTGAACATCTAAAATTAAACCACATATCGCGTGGTGAGATAAAAATCTCAGTGAATAAAACTCAATGCATGAATGCAGGGAACAGATATCTATGACAATTATATCAAATTATACTTAATCATTACTTCTCACATACAATAATCCATATGCATCATGATACACTATATGCTTTGCCCAAAGGCCATGTTCACATCACGTTATAGAGTTAGACCCGAGCTCAGACTACAGGGGATATCTCCCCAGGGGACGAATCCCACCCTCTCTTATTTTGACCGAAGTCCATAATTGACTGAAGTCCTTCATTGACCGAAGTCCTTAATCTTTAAAACATAATCGAATAACCCATTAGATAATCAAAATTGATAACATGAGCGTTCTTGATAGTTTCGACAATTTCGATAGTTTTGAACCTTTCGAAACCAAAGAGATTCAATGCTCGATTAAAATCATATCATATATTTATCAATTCCCATATCAAAATCAGTTATCGATCCTTATTTTTCAATCCGGAACAATTCTTATCGAAGAAAAAGAAACGTTTCAACATTTCGATAGTTTCAAAACTTTCGATAGTTTCGAAAGTTTCGAAACCAAAGAACGTCGAAAATCAATTCAATCAATCCGAATAGAATCGTCACAATATGTTCAAAAATCAATCACAAACACAAACAATCAATCAATATCCAGTATTATGAGATAATGGGAGAGGGAGAAATAGGGAGCATGCTTTGAGACCAATTCTATCCTACTCAAACAAGTGAGGATTACTCACTTAAACTAGAAATTCAAGCAAGGAAGTGGAGAAGAGATGAATGGAAGCTTCAATCTTTCGTTCCCACGTCGATTCGTCGCTTTCTCTCTCTAGAACTCCTCCCTTTCTCTCTCTAGGTTAGGTTTTCTCCAAAATTCTGATTTTAAAAACGTTCCTGGTATATATATTTTCCGCTTAGTAATCGATTACCAACATATGGTAATCGATTACTCACAGCTAAAATACACATGCGAATCCCTTCTGGGAACCCGGTAATCGATTACTACTCATGGTAATCGATTACTGGGAATCCAGACTTCTGGTAATCGATTACTTAACCTTCGTAATCGATTACTAAAAAACCAACTCTCTGGTAATCGATTACTTAACTCTGGTAATCGATTACTAGGGACCCGACTCTCTGGTAATCGATTACTAACTCTTGGTAATCGATTACCAGGGACCTGACTCTCTGGTAATCGATTACTAACTCTTGGTAATCGATTACCAGGGACTTAAACTCCTAGATTTTTTTCTATTAGGACTCCAAAACTTAGATTTTTACCCCCTACTACTTGTTACTTTTAATTCTCAATGAAACATGCATGGATTAGCCTAATAAGCAGGATGTTACATTCTACCCCCCCTTAAAGAAATTTTGTCCCTAAAATTGTAAACACAAGGTAAAAATGATCTTACCTTATTCGAAAAGGCTAGGAAAGTGTTTTCTGATAACCTCCTCCTTTTCCCATGTAGCTTCATTCACAGACAAACCTTGCCAAACCACCTTAACCAAAGGAATATCTCTACTCCTCAGGGTCTTGGCACTTCTGTCAATAATCTGAACAGGTCTTGCTGGTAGGGTGAGATTGTCCTTTAATTGTATTTGCTCAAAAGATAGCACATGAGAAGGATCATACACATATTTTCTCAACTTGGACACATGAAAAACATTGTGAATTTTGGACAAATGAGGTGGAAGTGCAATTTTGTATGCAAGAGGGCCAACCCTCTGCATGATCTGAAATGGACCTATGAACCTGGGACTCAGTTTTCTAGATTTCACATACTTCTTTGTACCAATGACAGGAGTTATTCTTAAAAACACATGTTCCCCTTCCTCAAATTCTAAATCCTTCCTTCTGGTGTCAGCATAACTTTTCTGACGGCTCTGGGCACTAACAAGTTTTTCCCTAATGGTTCTAGTCTTCTCTGAGGTTTCCTGAACCAACTCTGGACCCAAAAGGGCCTTCTCACCGACCTCATGCCAACACAAAGGAGATCTGCATCTCTTACCATACAGGGCCTCATATGGTGCCATGCCTATGCTGCTATGAAAACTATTATTGTAAGCAAACTCTACTACTGGCAAGTATCTATCCCAACTGCCCGACTCTTCAAGCACACAGGCTCTCAACATGTCCTCTAAGGTTTGGATAGTTCTCTCTGACTGACCATCAGTCCGAGGGTGATAAGCGGTGCTAAACCTAAGCTTAGTCCAGAATGACTGGTGTAGTGCATTCCAGAACCTTGAGGTGAACCTGGGGTCCCTATCAGAAATGATACTAGAAGGAATACCATGTAATCTAACAATCTCCCTAACATACAGTTCAACTAATTTACTTAGGGAAAAGGTATTCTTAATTGGAAGAAAATGAGCTGACTTAGTTAGACGATCCACTATAACCCAAATTGTATCAAACCCAGCTTGGACTCGAGGTAGTCCAACCACAAAGTCCATAGCTATGCTATCCCATTTCCACTCAGGGATCTCTAAAGGTAACAGAATACCAGATGGTTTCTGATGTTCTATTTTCACCTGCTGACAAGTCAAGCACTTAGACACAAACTCAGCTATTTCTCTTTTCATACCTACCCACCAAAACTTCTTCCTTAAATCTTGATACATCTTGGTGGAACCGGGATGTATAGACATCTTACCTTTATGGGCCTCTTCTAACACCAACTGTCTTACTCTACCCCCCTTAGGAATACAGATTCTCCCTTGAAAAAGTATCATTCCCTCATCTGACTCCGAGAATCCTAACTGCCCCTTTTACTTTGAAGGTCAAGGTCCGAACCCTGAGCTTCCCTAATCAGAGTCTGAAACTCACTAGAAATTTCTAACCTGTACATCTGAATGCTACCTACTCCCAATTCTACCCTTAGATTCAAATCTCTAAACTTCTCCAAAAGACTCATCTCATGTATCATCAAAGATGACACATGCAGGGATTTCCTGCTGAGAGCATCAGCCACTACATTGGCTTTACCTGGATGGTATTTTAACTCAAAATCACAATCCTTAAGAAATTCCATCCACCTCCTTTGCCTCATGTTGAGTTCTTTCTGATCATAAAGATATTTCAAACTCTTGTGATCACTGAAGACCTCAAACTTCACACCAAACAAGTAATGCCTCCAAATTTTGAGGGTAAATACCACAACAGCTAATTCTAAGTCATGGGTAGGATAATTTTCCTCATGAGGCCTTAACTGCCTAGATGCATATGCTACTACTCTCCTATCCTGCATAAGAACACCACCTAGTCCCTTCCCGGAGGCATCACAAAATACCTCAAAGGTTCTAAACACATCAGGTAATGCCAATACCGGGGAACTAGTTAACCTATTCTTCAATTCTATAAAACTTTGTTCACAGCCATTGTCCCACACAAAGGCTTGACCCTTTCGAGTCAGTCTTGTGAGGGGCAATGCTAAACGGGAGAATCCTTTGATGAATCTCCTGTAATAGCCAGCTAAACCTAGAAAACTTCTAATCTCAGTGACGGTCCTAGGCCTTTCCCACTGAAGAACGGACTCCACCTTAATGGGATCAACTGACACTCCTTCTCCTGAAATCACATGACCTAAGAAATGGACACTATTCAACCAAAACTCACACTTCCCCGGATTTGCAAATAATTTATTTTCCCTCAAAACTTCTAGTACAAGACTTAGATGTCGCTCATGGTCTTCCAAACTATAGGAATAGATCAATATACCATCTATGAATACAACAACAAATTTGTCTAGGAAAGGTCGGAAGATTCGATTCATGTAGTCCATGAACACTGTCGGCACATTGGTGACACCAAATGGCATCACCAAATACTCGTAGTGCCCATACCTAGTTCTGAAAGCTGTTTTATGAACATCTTCCTTCCTTATCCTAATCTGATGGTATCCTGACCTCAAATCTATCTTGAAAAACACTGAGGCACCTCTAAGCTGATCTAAAAGGTCATCTATTCTGGGCAAGGGATATTTATTCTTAATTGTAACCCTATTCAATTGTCTAAAATCTACACAAAGTCTCATACTCCCATCTTTCTTTTTCACCAATAACACCGGAGCCCCCCAAGGAGAAACACTAGGCCTGATGAACCCCTTTTCTAACAAATCTTCTAATTGTTTCTTAAGTTCACTAAGCTCTAAAGGAGACATCCGGTAAGGTGTCTTAGAAATAGGTCCTGAACCTGGTAGCAAATCTATAGTAAACTCTATTTCTCGCTCAGGTGGTAGGGTTAGAACTTCACTAGGAAAAACATCTTGATACTCCCGGACGGTAGCTACATTGCTCAAATCTAACTTGGATTCTAAAGTTGAGGAAAGTAACAAAACAAAACATTCACCCCCGTCATGGATACTTTGGGAAATCTGTGCAATACTAGACAAAAGAATGGGTGGTTTTCCTTAGGAGGAATAGAAAGATCGGGAAAAATAACCTTTTTATTAAGACAGTCCAATAACACCTGATTGGAAGATAACCAAATCATTCCCAGAATAATCTCAATACCAGTCAAAGGCAAACAAATTAAATCAATCATAGATACTCTTTCTTGAATAATCAAAGAACTATTCAGACACACAAGAGAAGTAGAAATAGCTTCTTTAGCTGGAGTTATAACATTAAGGATATAGGGTAAAGAAACAGTAGGTAACTTCAACTTATTCACACAATCAAAAGAAATGAAAGAATGTGATGCTCCTGAATCAAACAGTAGAATTAAAGTCTTCTCCCCTAAGGTGCATATACCTCTTAGCAGATTATCTGACGAAGTTGCTACTTGACCGCTGAGTGTAAAAACTCTTCCAGTTGATTGAGGCTTCTGGCGTTCCTTAATTCTGGGACAATCCTTCTTGAAGTGACCAACTTGCTTGCAGAAATAACAAATGTTCTTCCCAGTTAAACATTCCCCTAAATGTTCCTTCCCACACTCCGAGCACTTTCTAGTATCCTTACGCTTAGAAGATTGAACTGCCACAGATTGTTTATGTAACGCCCTAATTTCTAGAACTCAGAAATAGTGCCCGTTGGAGACACTACTCCTGTAATTCTTGAAATCACTTCGTTAAATTTTAAATATCGCCAATCAAAATTACTTCAACTTTCCAACGATTAGTTTAAGTTACACAAATAAATACATCTTAACAAAGCTCAAGGAGGGAAACCTATACTTTAGGGTAATAGGATTCAAGAGATTCATACCGGAGATCCGGAAGAGTCTCCCCTTGAACTAAACAGACTAAACATGAATCATTAAAAAGCCTCCTTGGCTAAGTAATACACATAGAAACATTTAAATATCCAACATCAATTAATATTACATCCGAGTCAAAAACTACAAGAGGTCCTATCCAAACACTAAACAGCTTCATCCACTCCCCTTGTTGTCCTCCTCGCTAACTGGAACCTCCTGCACACTAAAGAAATCCCCGAAACGTGGGGTGAGACTAATGTCTCAGCAAGTATAACTCTATGCATGAATGCAGGGGACATACATATATGGAGGACTAACCTACATTCACCTCATCATATTCAATTAAGGCATAGTATCCATTCACATAACAATCTCCATATTAGATAATCGGTGCCAAATATAATTAGTTATCAGTTTATAGTAAATGGAATTAATCTCTATTCCTGAAAACATTAGTATGCAATGGAATGCTTTTCCCGAAGGCCATGAACACATCACATTATGGGTTAGACCTGAGCTCAGACTACGGGGGATATCTCCCTAAGGGACGAATCCCACCCTACATTCTTTCACAAAGAGACCGAAGTCCAGTCATAGCCAAAGGCTATGGTCTTTCACAAAGAGACCGAAGTCCAATATTGATCGAATAACTAATTAGACATACAAATTGATAGGTAGTTCGTTCTCGATAGTTCGATCCTTTCGAAACTGACGAGAATCCATGCTCTATGTGAACCCGTATCTACTACCCATCAATTCCTATTTCGTAATCAGTCACAAATCCTTAATTTCCATTCCGGATCAATTATAATTGGAGGGAATAGAGCGTTTCGACATTACGATAGTTTCGTAACTTTCGATAGCTTCGAAAGTTTCGAAACTAAAGAACATCAAGAACCACTCTGTTCTAACCAATTATAATTATCCCATATCTTTCAAACATCAACCACAATACAATTTAACAATCATTCTTATTTGCACATTAGGCATACTTGAATCGGTGGCAACAACTAGGATTTCGAACGTCTCGAGTGTTTCGATACTTTCACAAGTCTCGTAACTTTCGTAACTTCGAAATTCCTTTGTTTCACCTTCGATCCAAGCATCCTCTTATCAATCTCCTTACGAATATCACAAATGCATTCAATTCGATCAATTAGAAAGGGATTCGAGAGTTAGGGGTCATACAAGGGACATATCGACTCTACCGCTAATTATGACTTTACGATCCTACGTCTCGATTCTCATTTCAAACCATAATCTAACCATAATTGACAAAAACAAGAAGTATGAACTTAATGGAATGCTTGAATGAATCGAAATCGAAGGAAATACGATAGTTTCGTAAGTTTCATACATTTCGTAAGTTTCGACATTTTCGTTAACTTCGAAACTAAGGATTTTGACTCTCGATTTCAATTCGTAAGCTCAATCAAACAATCAACATCCCAAACAATCAAACAAACAACTTTCATTCAAGTATCCAGCCAAGAAAGGGAGGGGAAAAAGAGGGGACATGCAAGGAGACCAATTCCTAACCTAAGGGTGAGTTATACTCACTTGATGAAGAAATCTAAGGAGGAAAGGATGTTAGATGATGATCCCCTTGATGTTTCCTTGCTTCGATTCCGTTCTTGAGCTCCGATATAGAGTTTCTCTCACTAGGTTCTCTCCCTCTCTCTCTAGGGTTGAAAAGGGAAAGAAGAGAAAATGAATTCTGCTGAATTTTCGCACCAGCATATATATATATATATACTGATGGTAATCGATTACGAAACCCTGGTAATCGATTACCAGAGGCAAAAATGCATTCCTGGAGGTCTGGTAATCGATTACCACTTCTGGTAATCGATTACAATGAACCCAGAAACCTGGTAATCGATTACCAAACCCTGGTAATCGATTACCACCAACAGAACTCTCTGGTAATCGATTACCTGGGACCAAAAACTCCTAAATTGGTTCTATTAAGGTTCCAAACTCATAACTTACCCTTTTCCTACCTATTACTCATAATCCTAAGTGAACATACAAGGTTTTGACCTACCAAACTCACATGTTATCTTAGCCAAAGGTTGGGATGCTACACAAGTCCTAAGATTGGTTTAACAACTAAAGTTTAACTTCTAAGTTCTAGACTTACCTTCTTTTAAATTTCTAGCACCTGGAATGCGGGATGTTACACTCTACCCCCCTTAAGACAATTTTGTCCTCAAAATTGTTTAAGGCAAAGGAACTTAAGGTTAACTCACTAGAAGGTTTACAGAAATCCTCCCCATAGGCCTGATAAAGAACATTCTAATACTTAGGAGTGAACTTAGGGTTGCTATCTCACTCGATACTGGAGGAAAACTAAAGGATTTGACATTCGTCCTAACATACAAAACTTCTAACTTGCTAAGAAAGGAGGTATTTCTAGTAGGTAGAAAATGGGCTGACTTGTGTAATTGGTCTAATACCACTTGGATGGCCTCCAATCTAGCTTGGATTCGAGGCAATCCCACTATGCTTCCGCTGCTAAACTCTCTTACTTCCACTCAGGATTTCTAATGGCAGAAGGGGTTCTAGTTGGTTGAAGTCCCATACTAACTCGTCGACATCCTATAGGTTGAAAAAAAAACACAATCTACTATGACTCCCTTCTGATAACTTCCTCTAACACTGGTGCCTGAGACTACCCCCCTTAGAGATACTGACTCCCTCTTAGAAGGAATCATCCCATTCCCTGCTCCAGAAACGCTAACTGTTGACTTCCCCCTTGGAGACTTGAGTCCAAACTCAAAGCCTTTCTGATTAGAGCTCTTAGCTCATCAAAAGATCTCCTTTAACTGACATAGATGCTATGCTCCCCACTGGTTACATCTAAACTTGGGTTTCTAATCTTCCATCACCACTCTCTCCCTGTATTCATACTAAAGACATAAGGAAAAACTCTCTACCCTCTCTAAGTTCTCTAAACGGGCTTGAATAAACAACACACTAGAAAATCTGATCATGAGAACAAAGTCTCATGCTACCTCTAATTAAGATTTCTTAACTCCTTACCTAATCCAACATTCTCCTATTGTTTTCTTTTAAATTCTTATATTTTCTAAGTTTCCACTTATATTACTAGTACTTAGCTATGAACACAGAATAACCCAATCTCTTGAACCACTAAGTTTGTGTTGACCCAAACATTCAACACTCACGCAGTGTTTCGAGAAATTCAGTTCGCATAATAATATAAACAAACACATCACACGAAAAGGAAATAACATTCATGCCACAACCTTAGAGGTCTCCTCTCCCGGTCACGGCATGAACACGGGGCTCTCCCTATTCTCCTACCATCCCTTATCGGGATCGCTCTCTCCATATCACCTTACCGGATAGGCTGAACTTATTTAAGTTTGGGGTTCTAAGGAAAAAGGAGAGTGACCTAATATGAATCACTTCCTAGTCCTCTAATAAGCAAGGATTTCTAATGCTCTAAAGTCCTAACCCGATGCACGCGCTTATTAACAACTCATCCCTCTAATAGCACACTAGCTAAGCTTAACTACACATGATCAAGGCAAAACTTTAGGTTGGGTGAAATTTACTTAAATTCGGGGTTAAATCTACCCTTTCTTAAAGTAGTCTATACCGGGGTTATCTAACTTGCTTGAAATTTGGTTCCTCTTCCTTAAGGGGCTAATACTAGGGTTTCTCTCTTCTCTTGATAACAATAAGTGAAAATAGGTGGTCTAGAACGATGGAGCTAATAAGTTGGATTTCCTGAGAAGTTTGATTCTTACTAACTCCCCTGACTAAGGCCATTACCCCGATTCTATTCCCGGTTACTACTTCAAGGTTACCAACTAGGATAGTGATTCTAAAGGTCCGGATGGAATAATTTGGAGTGTTTCTCCTAAGGGTGAAAAGGAACTAGAGGTACTGTTTTTTTTCTCTCACAATTTACCCACTTGCTAGGGCTAAGAATATTACTAGGATAAAGTCTAGAAGAGTTCTAGTACTAGACAATAAAAACCTCACTACCCCTCACTAGGAGTTTCTATCCTATTCATTTTCTAACGTAGCTCCCACTCCTAACAATTACTAATGGTAGTGTATTCCTGCCTTAAAGGCCTCTTAATTTGCTAGGGTACCAAAGCATTGCTTCTAAGGTCACTAGGGAGTTTCCTAATGATATGAACCTTGAGGTTCTATTTTTATGGACCTTAGAAATTTTCTGATAAATAGAGAACTTTTGTTAACAAGCACTTGTCTCACAAGGAAAATAACCAATTTTTTTATTCTTTTTCTTTACGCACGTACGTAACTGTTTTTCTTTTCTTTTCTTTTCTTTTCTTTTCTTTTGATGTACGTATACCATAAAATAGAAACTGTAAAGGAAATATAACAAGGATATAATCAATAACAATGGAATCCTTAAGAAGCATGAAAATTAAATAACATAAAATTCAAGAACGTAGAGGAAAGTATGCAATTGATTAAAAACAACTAATAGAAAAGATAGAAGAAAACAGATAAATAGACGTCACACTTTCATGAATTGAAAGATAAGTCCATGAAGATGATCACACAAAGGTATATGAACCTTTGATAACCTTCACTCTTGACTAGCAAGAAAGTTAGAGAAAATCACTCTCTCAAGTAAGAAAATCACTTTCTAAATTTGCAGCAATTTTGCATAAAACTTCAATCGTGCTTTGTGCATGCATGAAGCATGTATTTATAGGATTTACAAGGTGAAACTAGGGTTGTGTAATCAGCCAAGTTACACGCCCAACTCATCCCCAAAATGCCCTTTTACACACTTCCCATGCAACCCTAAACATATTCTAGGAATTAAATAAATTAAAAGACAAATTAGCTAATAAAACTCAACCTAAGTAAGCTTGTATGGCCGCATTTCCTAACCAGAATTTTGGCACATGTTAGCTACATTAAACCTTGCAAAATAACCACCAAACATGATGTAAAGAGGCTATTCATTCAGCCATAATGTATCCGCAACATTCAGCCACCATTCTTCAAGATTCCTTGCATTTTGTAACTCCCTTCTTCATGACTTGGCCGCCACGTTAATGGCTCTTCACTCTCTCATTTACAACCTTGTTGGAACCCTTTTTATGACTTAGAATTCAGCCAGATTTAGCACATGTTGGCCGCATCACATAGTTCAAAAATGAGGCTAGATTCATGCACACACAAGCCTTCCCCAACGGCTATAAGACAAGGCTTTCAATGCCTTTAAACATCATCACTCCTTTGTCTTTGTAACCACTAAGTTATTACTCAATGTTTTGTAACTACAAAACCTTATTGAAAGCAATAATAATTCAGCAAAATAAAGAGCACATGGCCGCCCACCATGCACCCATGTGGCCGCCCACAATGCCACATCATTGGCTTGTAAGTGCTTCAATTAACAGTTGCATTAAATGCAACTGATTCTTCATCAATTAAGCTATCCTCTTCAACTTGATTGTAATTAATGAACTTAGGACTTCTATTAACATTTTGCTCAGTTTGAGTTTGGACTTCTTTATTGATGACTTGGAGTGCCTCCTTAGCCTTCCTAGCTTGTGCCCTTGTCATGGGCCCACCCAATCTGTTGACTGCCTGATTGATGTCCACATCACGCCCCCTTCTTAAAAAAGATTTGTCCTCAAATCTGAAGTTTTCTTACCTACATAAAAAATAGATAAGTTAGAAACTTTGAAGAAGGTACTATTCTGATACTCACCAAAAAATTCAATCTTGCAGCCATTGATATTGTTCCTTTCTAGGACTTGAAAGGGACCATCTTTCCTAGATAGAAAATTGGACTTCCATGGTTCAAGGGGCCATTTCTTGCGCATATGTACCCATAACCATTCACCAGGATGGAAGACAACTATCTCTTTTCCCTTGCTGGTTTGATGGGTAAAACTTCCTTGCTTCTTCTTGACACTTTCTACCTTAGCCTGCTGTTCATTGTGCACAAACATAGAGTTGTTAGGAAAAGATAAAAATTCAAGAGGAATTACTTGATTACATCCATGAGCTATCTCAAATGGAAAATAGTTTGCAGCACTATGGATTGCATTATCATAAACAAATGCATCATGAGGAAAACACTCCTCCCAAAATTTATTTAAAATAATTCTAAACAAGGCTTCCAAAATTCCTTTCATCATTTCATTATTTCTTTCATCCTCCATGAATCTTGGAGCAAGGTCTTTAATCCCTTTGAAATATGGTATTTCATTAGGATCAAAATTTGGAAACTCTTCTTTAAAGACCTGCAAAAGAAAAGTAATAGGCAAAGGCAATTTTTGGCAAAAATGGTTAGCATGAATCACTTGATTTTCGCAATTCAAGACGTAAAAAGTTTTTCTTGTGCAAAGCACTCTTTTCACTTCCCTCTCTCTTGATACACATTTTTTTTTGCCTTCAAATATTTCTCTTCTCTTTTTATTTTCCTCACTCTCAAATTTTTCACTCTCTTTCTCTTTTTTTATCTTTTCTTTCAATTTCTTTTGATCTTCTCTCACTTCCTTTGGGGACAAAGGCTTAAGGACCACCTTCTTATCCTGAAAATTAAAAGAAATTTTGTTAGAAAATCCATCATGGATGGCTTTTGTCTCATATTGCCACGGCCTTACCAAGAGAATATGGCTGGCTTCCATTGGTATTACGTCACATAGCACTGTATCCTGATATTTTCCAATGGAAAATGGAATCTTAACTTGTCTTTCCACGTGAACCTCTTCTCCTTCATTAAGCCATTGAAGCTTATATGGCTTAGGGTGAAGCTTTGTGTGCAAACCCATTTTGTTCACCATCCTGGCACTAGAAACATTAGTGCAGCTTCCACCATCAATAATCACCAAACAAATCTTACCATTGACAGAACATCTAGTGTGAAAAATGTTCTCCCTTTGGCTTTCCTCTTTGTCCACGGGTTGGCTACCAAGAAGTCTTCGAATCATATAGACTTCGCCAATTTCTGCGCCAGTATCATCATCACTGGGCTCTTCCCTTTCATCATCTGATTCGCTTGTGTACTCACCATTATCCTTAAGAAGAATGGTCTTCTTAGCAGGACACTCATAGGCATAGTGCCCCCTTCCTTGGCACCTGAAACAAATCACATCCCTTCCTTTCTTAACAACCTGCTCAACATTAGAGGATTTATCTTGTGTAATAGGTGCTGCTTGGCTTGAAGATTCAGCCACCTCCTTTTTAATTTTATCCTTCCAATTTGCAGGCAAATTAGTAGGACTCCTCCTGGCAGCTCCTTTTCTTTTTACTTGTTGCTCCACTTGTAGAGCCTTATGTAACAAGTCCTCCATTTCAACATACTCCTGCAACTCAACAATGTCCCTAATGTCACTGCTCAAACCATTAAGAAAACGTACCATAGTAATTTCAGGGTCCTCTTCTATGTTGGCTTGAATTTGCAGCATCTCCATCTCCTTATAGTACTCCTCCACTCCTTTACTGCCTTGAGTCAATTGTTGTAATCTCAGCTTCAAGTCACGTTGAAAACTAGAGGGAACATACTGTTTCCTCATAATCATCTTCATCTCAACCCAAGTCTCCACTATTGGCTCTTCATTTCTGACTCTCTCTTTTTGTTACTTATTCCACCAAACAAGTGCATAATCAGAAAATTCAGTAGCAGCAAGCTTTACCTTTTGTGCTTCTGTATAGATGTTACACGCAAAAAGGTGCTCAATTTTGAGTTCCCACTCCAAGTATGCCTCCGGGTCACTTCGGACTTTGAAAGAAGGAATGGTCAGCTTGACACCTTGTATTTTTCCTTCTTCTCTTGGTGGTCTTTCCTCTTCTGCTTTAGGTGTTGATTTGACCTCCAATTGTCCCAACCTAGCATGCAACTCATCATACTGTTGCTTCATCGTCATCTCTAATTTCTGATAAATATCAGCAAGTTGTCGCTGAAGGTCTTTGTTATCCACTTGTCTTTCTGCCATAGTAACACAAGAAAGAAACAAAGTAACAGATAAAAAGAACAAGAAAATGATTAACTGTTTAGAAACTCACCACTCTCGTGTTTACACACAATATTGGCTTTTTCTATAATATAACACTTTTGCCTTTTTCCACTCTATTTTCTCTTGACTTTCTTACCACGCCAATGAGAAGAAAATCAAATAATTCACAACCTGTATGTTAGCCAAGAAAAAATAACACAAGAAAAGCTAACAAGAAAAATAAAACAAGAAAAGCTAACAAGAAAATAAAACAAGAAAAAGTTAGGAAAGAAAATCAGAAAAATCTAGTAACCCGGAGCTCTGATTACCAAATGATATGAACCTTGAGGTTCTATTTTTATGGACCTTAGAAATTTTCTGATAATAGAGAACTTTGTTAACAAGCAGTTGTCTCACAAGGAAAATAATCAATTTTTTTTATTCTTTTTCTTACGCACGTACGTAACTGTTTTTCTTCTCTTTTCTTTTCTTTTCTTTTCTTTTGATGTACGTATACCATAAAATAGAAACTGTAAAGGAAATATAACAAGGATATAATCAATAACAATGGAATCCTTAAGAAGCTTGAAAATTAAATCACATAAAATTCAAGAACGTAGAGGAAAGTATGCAATTGATTAAAAACAGCTAATAGAAAAGATAGAAGAAAACAGATAAATGGACGTCATACTTTCATGAATTGAAGATAAGTCCATGAAGATGATTACACAAAGGTATATGAACCTTTGATAACCTTCACTCTTGACTAGCAAGAAAGTTAGAGAAAATCACTCTCTCAAGTAAGAAAATCACTTTCTAAATTTGCAGCAATTTTGCATAAAACTTCAATCGTGCTTTGTGCATGCATGAAGCATGTATTTATAGGATTTACAAGGTGAAACTAGGGTTGTGTAATCAGCCAAGTTACACGCCCAACTCATCCCCAAAATGCCCCTTTACACACTTCCCATGCAACCCTAAACATATTCTAGGAATTAAATAAATTAAAAGACAAATTAGCTAATAAAACTCAACCTAAGTAAGCTTGTAAGGCTGCATTTCCTAACCAGAATTTTGGCACATGTTAGCTACATTAAAACCTTGCAAAATAACCACCAAACATGATGTACAGAGGCTATTCATTCAGCCATAATGTAGCCGCAACATTCAGCCACCATTCTTCAAGATTCCTTTCATTTGTAACTCCCTTCTTCATGACTTGGCCGCCACTTTAATGGCTCTTCACTCTCTCATTTACAACCTTGTTGGCACCCTTTTTATGACTTAGAATTCAGCCACCTTTAGCACATGTTGGCCGCATCACATAGCTCAAAAATGAGGCTAGATTCATGCGCACACAAGCCTTCCCCAACGGCTATAAGACAAGGCTTTCAATGCCTTTAAACATCATCACTCCTTTGTCTTTGTAACCACCAAGTTATTACTCAATGTTTTGTAACTACAAAACCTTATTGAAAGCAATAATAATTCAGCAAAATAAAGAGCACATGGCCGCCCACCATGCACCCATGTGGCCGCCCACAATGCCACATCATTTGGCTTGGAAGTGCTTCAATTAACAGTTGCATTAAATGCAACTGATTCTTCATCAATTAAGTTATCCTCTTCAACTTGAGTGCAATTAATGAACTTAGGACTTCCATTAACATTTTGCTCAGTTTGAGTTTGGTCTTCTTTATTGATGACTTGGAGTGCCTCCTTAGCCTTCCTAGCTTGTGCCCTTGTCATGGGCCCACCTAATCTGTTGACTGCCTGATTGATGTCCACATCACCTATTCACAAACTAATAGGGTGAGATGATGGTGGTCGCCATGACCACACACTCCGCTGGAAAGGTCTAAGGGTCCGTTCATGTAATCCATGAACAAAACAAGGTAAGGTGGCTGAGAGAATCCTCACTCTCTTGACCGTTTCCCGACTACCCATAACGTGACCTAAAGGATGCATCTATTCTTACATTAGTTTTAAAGGAAGGTCTCAATTTTACTAATCCCCTTTTTAAGGTTGAGTCTAGATGCCTATGGGTATATATATATTCCTGCTAAACTTAATAACTTTAGGTAAGGTCTTAAACCTACTTGAGTTAAAGCCCTCTATACCCCTTTTTTTTCCTTAATGGAATTTCTATTGTATCTTAAACTACAGCCCCTCACTCCTTATACCATGGCCTCACAAGGGTTAAACCCAAAAAAGTCCTAGCTATGGATATCACTACCAAACAAGTACATAATTACATCCTATCATACATGTTACTCAATCATTCAAACAACTAACATTACCAATCATTAGCAAGCCACACCAAACATCTAGCTCATACAAGTCACTCACATAAAGCACACCACAACCAATGTCATAATCATACAACCATTCATCAAATGCAATCATGTACACCACACAATTTAATTCACATCATAAGTCATACACAACCACCCTTCAATCATTAAATTATCCACTACTATCTAGCTAAAAGGTGCCTAACTTTTATTAGGTTTTTAAGGTCACATTCTATAAGGCTCCTAGGGTAAAGGGTTCCCTAGGTACTTAACCTAAGATATCTTCCTTCCTATATAAGAAAAGAGGTGGCTCTAACTTTGTTAGGGAAGTGTCCTAACTTCCGAACCAAAGCATCCTACTCACATAACAAACTATAATCTTCTCATACATCACACATTATAAGAGTGATCAGTTCCTATGATGAGTATATATACTAGAAGATCATAGTAAGTCACGGGCAACTATCTTGACCATAGTCCAATTGGATTGAACTGCTCTGATACCAAATGTAAAGCCCTAATTTCTAGAACTCAGAAATAGTGCCCGTTGGAGACACTACTCCTGTAATTCTTGAAATCACTTCGTTAAATTTTAAATATCGCCAATCAAATTACTTAAACTTTCCAACGATTAGTTTAAGTTACACAAATAAATACATCTTAACAAAGCTCAAGGAGGGAAATCTATACTTTAGGGTAATAGGATTCAAGAGATTCATACCGGAGATCCGGAAGAGTCTCCCCTTGAACTAAACAGACTAAACATGAATCATTAAAAAGCCTCCTTGGCTAAGTAATACACATAGAAACATTTAAATATCCAACATCAATTAATATTACATCCGAGTCAAAACTACAAGAGGTCCTATCCTAACACTAAACAGCTTCATCCACTCCCTTTGTTGTCCTCCTCGCTAACTGGAACCTCCTGCACACTAAAGAAATCCCCGAAACGTGGGGTGAGACTAATGTCTCAGCAAGTATAACTGTAAACATCCCAACTTTTGATAAAGTTAATGGTGAGATTTATAGGTTTTAATGTGGTTTGAATCTTAGGAACTAAGTATAAGGGGTAGGGATGGGTAAGGTAAGTCAAGTAACTTATTTTGAACTAAACCCTTGAGTTTGGGCCACTGGTAATCGATTACAGAGAGCTGGTAATCGATTACCAGAGAGTTTGAAATGTTGTAATCGATTACATAACCCTTGTAATCGATTACCATCAGCCTGGGAACTCAGTAATCGATTACCAAAGTTAGTAATCGATTACCAGGAACCCGGAATGGGTTTTTTAGGATATTTTTGCCTTCGGTAATCGATTACCAAAGTTTGGTAATCGATTACCAGACAAAAAATATAAATACCCAGGACGCGTTTTTCAGCAGAATTTTGGAGAGTTTCACTTCTAGAGAGAGAGAGAGGGAACCCTAGAGAGAGAAGTTGCCGGATCGAAGTAGGAACGCCGGAACGGAGCTAGGAACTTCATTTCTTCCTTCTAATCACTTGGATTTCTACAATCATAGTGAGTAATTCTCACTTTTTGCTAGGATTAGAATTGGTCTCTATACCCATGCACCCCCTCCTTCTCTCTTCCGATTCTCTGAATTTACTTGACGTAATTGTTTGTTTGTAATTGAAATTGATTGTTTGAACTATGGGGATGATTTTAATCGGTTAGAAACGGATCGATTCTTGATAATCGATAGTTTCGAAACTTTCGAAATTCCCGAAAGTTTCGAAACTCTCGAAACGTCGAAACGTTCCGTTCTTTTCGATTAACCTCGTGCCGAAATGATAAACTAAGTGTTTGGGAATTGATTTGGGTTTCGGAATTGATGAGTATACATTGTGGTTGTCGGTTGACATTGAATCTCGTTGGTTTCGAAAGGTTCGAAATGTCGAAATTGTCGAAATTACCGAGATTTCGATATTTATCAATTCCGGAATGCTTAAATCAATTGTCCAATCCAAGTTTCATGATCAAAGGACTTCGGTCAACATGGGGGCTTCGGCCTATGTGAGGGTGGGATTCGTCCCCGGGGGAGATATCCCCTGTAGTTCGAGCTCGAGTCTAACTCTGTATGGTGATTGCTCATGGCCTAGTGGCAAAACATATAGGAGCATCCTTATGCATATGTTATACATAGGTATTTATGAGATATGACGATGATTGTTATAATTGCCTGACATGACTAATTGTTTGCATACATGCATTGAGAATTGTTCACTGAGATTGTATCTCACCACAAGTTATGTGGATTTTGTATAGATGTTCAGGTTCCTCCTCCTCATTGTAATGAGCCTCGGAGATGATTTTGGAAAGCTGAAGACTCTATATTTTGTTGTATATAGTTAGTGGGCGACTTTTGTATCTACACTTGTAGTAGTTATATTTGCCTTGTATTTCGGATTTATGCCTAAACTTGTAGTAACCTTTTGGGACTAGAATTGTAAAATGGACTGTATGACTTTCATGATTGGGTAGTTAACTTGATGTAGTTAAAAAGAATGAGATTAGAAAGAATGGGTATTATAACTTGTGTTGAACCAAACTCTTAAGTTTAGGTCACTGGTAATCGATTACAGAAGGCCTGTAATCGATTACCAGAGAACCTTTCCACTGGTAATCGATTACAGAAGGTCTGTAATCGATTACCAGAGAACCTTGCTAATTGTAATCGATTACAGACTTAATTCTCTATGGTTTGATGTAAATTATCCTTTTGTGTTGGGATTGCGATAATTTATAGAACAGGTCGATATTTAAAGTATAATATTCTAAATTCTGGGTTAGGAATTTGGTTTCCAACGGACTAAATTCCTGCTCGAGAAATTAGGGTGTTACAATAACTCTATGCATGAATGCAGGGGACATACATATATGGAGGACTAACCTACATTCACCTCATCATATTCAATTAAGGCATAGTATCCATTCACATAACAATCTCCATAATAGATAATCAGTGCCAAATATAATTAGTTATCAGTTTATAGTAAATGGAATTAATCTCTATTCCTGAAAACATTAGTATGCAATGGAATGCTTTGCCGAAGGCCATGAACACATCACATTATGGGTTAGACCTGAGCTCAGACTACAGGGGATATCTCCCCAGGGGACGAATCCCACCCTACATTCTTTCACAAAGAGACCGAAGTCCAGTCATAGCCAAAGGCTATGGTCTTTCACAAAGAGACCGAAGTCCAATATTGATCGAATAACTAATTAGACATACGAATTGATAGGTAGTTCGTTCTCGATAGTTCGATCCTTCGAAACTGACGAGAATCGACGCTCTATGTGAACCTGTATCTACTACCCATCAATTCCTATTTTGTAATCAGTCACCAATCCTTAATTTCCATTCCGGATCAATTATAATTGGAGAGAATAGAGCGTTTCGACGTTACGATAGTTTCGTAACTTTCGATAGCTTCGAAAGTTTCGAAACTAAAGAACATCAAGAAACCACTCCGTTCTAACCAATTATAATTATCCCATATCTTTCAAACATCAACCACAATACAATTTAACAATCATTCTTATTTGCACATTAGGCATACTTGAATCGGTGGCAACAACTAGGATTTCGAACGTCTCGAGTGTTTCGATACTTTCACAAGTCTCGTAACTTTCGTAACTTCGAAATTCCTTTGTTTCACCTCGATCCAAGCATCCTCTTATCAATCTCCTTATGAATATCACAAATGCATTCAATTCGATCAATTAGAAAGGGATTCGAGAGTTAGGGGTCATACAAGGGACATATCGACTCTACCGCTAATTACGACTTTACGATCCTACGTCTCGATTCTCATTTTAAACCATAATCTAACCATAATTGACAAAAACAAGAAGTATGAACTTAATGGAATGCTTGAATGAATCGAAATCGAAGGAAATACGATAGTTTCGTAAGTTTTGTACATTTCGTAAGTTTCGACATTTTCGTTAACTTCGAAACTAAGGATTTCGACTCTCGATTTCAATTCGTAAGCTCAATCAAACAATCAACATCCCAAACAATCAAGCAAACAACTTTCATTCAAGTATCCAGCCAAGAAAGAGAGGGGAAGAAGAGGGGGACATGCAAGGAGACCAATTCCTAACCTAAGGGTGAGTTATACTCACTTGATGAAGAAATCTAAGGAGGAAAGGATGTTAGATGATGATCCCCTTGATGTTTCCTTGCTTCGATTCCGTTCTTGAGCTCCGATATAGAGTTTATCTCACTAGGTTTTTCTCCCTCTCTCTCTAGGGTTGAAAAGGGAAAGTAGAGAAAATGAATTCTGCTGAATTTTCGCACTAGCATATATATATATATACTGATGGTAATCGATTACCAAACCCTGGTAATCGATTACCAGAGGCAAAATGCATTCCTGGAGGTCTGGTAATCGATTACCACTTCTGGTAATCGATTACAATGAACCCAGAAACCTGGTAATCGATTACCAAACCCTGGTAATCGATTACCACCAACAGAACTCTCTGGTAATCGATTACCAACTTCTGGTAATCGATTACCTGGGACCAAAAACTCCTAAATTGGTTCTATTAAGGTTCCAAACTCATAACTTACCCTTTTCCTACCTATTACTCATAATCCTAAGTGAACATACAAGGTTTGACCTACCAAACTCACATGTTATCTTAGCCAAAGGTTGGGATGCTACACAAGTCCTAAGATTGGTTTAACAACTAAAGTTTAACTTCTAAGTTCTAGACTTACCTTCTTTTAAATTTCTAGCACCTGGAATGCGGGATGTTATAGTTTACCTTGCCACTTGGGTATGAAAGTCTTTACCTTGATTATTAATTTCTTCCTTTCTCTTTCCCTTGATCTCTTGTGGTATAGAAGATGGTACAGCTCCCTTGCAATTCTTTTCAACTATGTAACATTTACCAACTAAAGTAGAGAAGTTCCTGATTTCCAAGGCTGCAACTCGATCTATCAATTCCGGCCTCAAACCTCCCTCAAACTGAGTACACCTCCACTCCTCGTCATTGACTGCCTTAAGGTAGCGTGAATACTTTGACAACTCCTCAAACTTCGATACATACTGTCCTACGTCATATCTCCTTGCTTGAGTTGTAGAAACTCTGCCTCCTTCTGCCTCTTGATAGTGGTTGGAAAATATTTCTCCAGGAAAAGACTTTGAAATACTTCCCAGGTTAGTGGAGCCTCTGCCTCTGCAGCCTGAATCTTTGCAGTCTTCCACCAATCTTCAGCTTCCCCCTCTCATCATTTAAACAACCAACCCTACCTTAGATTCATCGGAACACTTCATTACATCAAAAATTCGATTAAGATCCTTAAGCCAACCAGCTGCCACGTCAGGATCATATACCCCGGTGAATTGTGGAGGATTATGCTTCCTGAACTCAGACAATCCTGCTGAAAAGAAATCCACAGTAGGAGGTGGTGGTTGTTCGGGGCGTTGCCTAGCTAGTTCTTGAAGTATTGCTGTATTGGTAGCCGCCTGGTCTCCCATCATTTGAGTAAGAGCTTGAAGTGCTGCCACCATGGGGTCCGGTGTAGGTTCTTGAGAAGATGAAGATGGTGAAGAGGGATGGATAACCCTTGGCCTACCCCTCCTGTTTCCTGCCATAACTCTCTACATATCATAAAGCAAATATAGAGGTGATCAGTCTCTCAATTCACAAAAAAATACATGAGAAATTATCAACAAACAACAGAATGTCCTAATTTCACAGTCCAATTGGATTGAACTGCTCTGATACCAAAATGTAACACTCTAAATTTCATAAGCCAGAATTTGGTCCACTGGAAACCAAATTCAAGACTTAGAATTTAGGATCTTCATTTTAAATATCGACTTGTTCTGTAAATTATCAAATATTCCAACATATCCTGATAATTTATTCAAACATTATAAAATAAACTTTCAACTTAACAAGCTTAGCTACCCAAAAGTTTATATTACAAAGTCCTGGATACATATAAATTCCAAATACAACATAATACATGAGTTTCTAAACATAACTTAGAAATATAAACACATATGCATAAGTCAATACACAATCAAAATCCAAAGCTCCTGCATCCAAACTAATCACTCCCGAGGCTAAGTATCCCGAGGGGGAGGAACCTGAACATCTAAAATTAAACCACATATCGCGTGGTGAGATAAAAATCTCAGTGAATAAAACTCAATGCATGAATGCAGGGAACAGATATCTATGACAATTATATCAAATTATACTTAATCATTACTTCTCACATACAATAATCCATATGCATCATGATACACTATATGCTTTGCCCAAAGTCCATGTTCACATCAAGTTATAGAGTTAGACCCGAGCTCAAACTACAGGGGATATCTCCCAGGGGACGAATCTCACCTTCTCTTATTTTGACTGAAGTCCATAATTGACCGAAGTCCTTAATCTTTAAAACATAATCGAATAACCCATTAGATAATCAAAATTGATAACATGAGCGTTTTCGATAGTTTCGACAATTTCGATAGTTTCGAACCTTTCGAAACCAAAGAGATTCAACGCTCGATTAAAACCATATCATATATTTATCAATTCCCATATCAAAATCAGTTATCGATCCTTATTTTTCAATCCGTAACAATTCTTATCGAAGAAAAAGAAACGTTTCGACATTTCGATAGTTTCGAAAGTTTCGAAACCAAAGAACGTCGAAAATCAATTCAATCAATCTGAATAGAATCATCACAATATGTTCAAAAATCAATCACAAACACAAACAATCAATCAATATCCAGTATAATCGAGAAGAATGGGTGAGGGAGAAGTAGGGAGCATGCTTTGAGACCAATTCTATCCTACTCAAACAAGTGAGGATTACTCACCTAAACTAGAAATTCAAGCAAGGAAGTGGAGAAGAGATGAATGCAAGCTTCAATCCTTCGTTCCCACGTAGATTTCGTCGCTTTCTCTCTCTAGAACTCCTCCCTTTCTCTCTCTAGGTTAGGTTTTCTCCAAAATTCTGATTTTAAAAACGTTCCTGGTATACATATTTTCCGCTTAGTAATTGATTACCAACATATGGTAATCGATTACTCACAGCTAAAATACACATGCGAACCCCTTCTGGGAACCCGGTAATCGATTACTACTCATGGTAATCGATTACTGGGAATCCAGACTTCTGGTAATCGATTACTTAACTCTAGTAATCGATTACCAGGGACCCGACTCTCTGGTAATCGATTACTAACTCTTGGTAATCGATTACCAGGGACCTGACTCTCTGGTAATCGATACTAACTCTTGGTAATCGATTACCAGGGACTTAAACTCCTTGATTTTGTTCTATTAGGACTCCAAAACTTAGATTTTTACCCCCTACTACTTGTTACTTTAATTCTCAATGAAACATGCATGGCTTAACCTTTTAATCTCATAAGTTATATTAGCCTAATAAGCGGGATGTTACATCACCATTCTACATATTTGTATATATAATGCATATTTATGTAAATCTTCTTCATTGATATTTCAATTCACCCAAAATCACAATATTATATACCCTTTACTAACTACAACTAGTGATTAATTTTCATACAAAAATATTTCTTTTTTATGATAACAAATAGGTAAAAAAATCAATTTAATATTCATAAAACACAATAAAAATGAACAAACATAGATAAAAAGGGGTTACACAGATTAAAGTTTTTAAAACTCAATAACTACTTAACCTGTATGCAATATTCATTTTTAATTCTTAATAAATATCATCAAAATACTCATCATCATAAAATTCAATATCCTACTAAGCATTCTATGAAGCAGAGCATTTTTATAGGATAGACCTTGATCACTTTGAATCACTTTGTATTTGCAACATACACAGAAAAATGAAGCATCATATCATAGTTAGGGTCTCAGGTATCATTCTTTTTCCTCATAATTTGAGGAAATAGACATACCCATTGAAGCTCTTTGTATTGACAACTTAAAACTGAGTTATGCCAAAAGATTGTATTCTTTGTTTTTTTACTTCCAAGTTTTCTTAGATCATTTGTTTTTGATGAATCCAAACTATACGATGAAGGTATTGTCTTTTTTGTTTAACAACCACTTGGATAGTTGTGTCTCCCCTGTTGTCAATTAATACAATGCTATCATGTCAAGAAATCTATCATAATGTATTCTGCACCATTCTACATATTGGTATATATAATGCATATTTATGATATTTCAATTCACCCAAAAATCACAATATCATATACCTTTTACTAATTACAACTAGTGATTAATTTTCATACAAAAAATATTCTTTTTTATGATAACAAGTAGGTAAAAAAATCAATTTAATATTCATAAAACACAATAAAAATGAACAAACAATAGATAAAAAAGGGTTACACGGATTAAAGTTTTTTAAAACACAATAACTACTTAACTTGTATGCAATATTTCATTTTAATTCTTAATAAATATCATCAAAATACTCATTATCATAAATTTCAATATCCTCTAAGCATTATATGAAGCAGAGCATTTTATATCGGATAGACCTTGATCACTTGAATCACTTTGTATGTTGAAACATACAACAGAAAATGAAGCATCATATCATAGTTAAGGTCTCAGGGATCATTCTTTTCCTCATAATTTGAAGAAAATAGTCATACCCATTATAGCTCTTTGTATTGACAACTTAAATTGAGTTATGTCAAAAGATTCTATACTTTGTTTATTATTTCCAAGTTTTCTTAGATCATTTGTTTTTGGATGAATCCAACTATACGATGAAATTATTTTCTTTTTTGTTTTTAACAACCACTTGGACAGTAATGACTCCCTTGTTGTCAATTAATATAATGCTTATCATATCAAGAAATCTATCATAAATGGATTCTGCAACCATTCTACATATTGGTATATATAATGCATATTTATGTAAATCTTCTTCATTGATATTTCAATTCACCCAAAAATCAAAATATCATATACCCTTTACTAACTACAACTAGTGACTAATTTTCATACAAAAAATATTTTCTTTTTTATGATAACAAGTAGGTAAAAAATCAATTTAATATTCATAAAACACAATAAAAATGAACAAACAATAGATAAAAAAAGGGTTACACAGATTAAAGTTTTTAAAACACAAAAACTACTTAACTTGTATGCAATATTTCATTTTAATTATTAATAAATATCATCAAAATACTCATCATCATAAAATTCAATATCCTACTAAGCATACTATGAAGCAGAGCATTTTTATAGGATAGACCTTGATCACTTTGAATCACTTTGTATTTGCAACATACAACAGAAAAATGAAGCATCACATCATAGTTAGGGTCTCAGGTATCATTCTTTTTTCCTCATAATTTGAAGAAAATAGTCATACCCATTGAAGCTATTTGTATTGACAACTTAAATTGAGTTATGCAAAAGATTGTATACTTTGTTTTTACTTCCAAGTTTTCTTAGATCATTTGTTTTTGATGAATCCAACTATACGATGAAGGTATTGTCTTTTTTGTTTTAACAACCACTTGGAGAGTTGTGTCTCCCCTGTTGTCAATTAATACAATGCTTATCATGTCAAGAAATCTATCATAAATGTATTCTGCACCATTCTACATATTGGTATATATAATGCATATTTATGATATTTCAATTCACCCAAAAATCACAATATCATATACCCTTTACTAATTACAACTAGTGATTAATTTTCATACAAAAATATTCTTTTTTTATGATAACAAGTAGGTAAAAAAATCAATTTAATATTCATAAAACACAATAAAAATGAACAAACAATAGATAAAAAAGGGTTACACAGATATAAGTTTTTAAAACACAATAACTACTTAACTTGTATGCAATATTTCATTTTTAATTCTCTAATAAATATCATCAAAATACTCATCATCATAAATTTCAATATCCTTCTAAGCATTATATGAAGCAGAGCATTTTTATCGGATAGACCTTGATCACTTTGAATCACTTTGTATTTGCAACATACAACAGAAAAATGAAGCATCATATCATAGTTAAGGTCTCAGGGATCATTCTTTTTCCTCATAATTTGAAGAAATAGTCATACCCATTATAGCTCTTTGTATTGACAACTTAAATTGAGTTATGTCAAAAGATTCTATACTTGTTTATTATTTCCAAGTTTTCTTAGATCATTTGTTTTGGATGAATCCAACTATACGATGAAATTATTTTCTTTTTTGTTTTAACAACCACTTGGAGAGTAATGTCTCCCTTGTTGTCAATTAATATAATGCTTATCATATCAAGAAATCTATCATAAATGGATTCTGCACCATTCTACATATTGGTATATATAATGCATATTTATGTAAATCTTCTTCATTGATATTTCAATTCACCCAAAAATCAAAATATCATATACCCTTTACTAACTACAACTAGTGACTAATTTTCATACAAAAAATATTTTCTTTTTTATGATAACAAGTAGGTAAAAAAATCAATTTAATATTCATAAAACACAATAAAATGAACAAACAATAGATAAAAAAGGGTTACACAGATTAAAGTTTTTAAACACAAAAACTACTTAACTTGTATGCAATATTTCATTTTTAATTATTAATAAATATCATCAAAATACTCATCATCATAAAATTCAATATCCTACTAAGCATACTATGAAGCAGAGCATTTTATAGGATAGACCTTGATCACTTTGAATCACTTTGTATTTGCAACATACAACAGAAAAATGAAGCATCACATCATAGTTAGGGTCTCAGGTATCTTCTTTTCCTCATAATTTGAAGAAAATAGTCATACCCCATTGAAGCTATTTGTATTGACAACTTAAATTGAGTTATGCCAAAAGATTGTATACTTTGTTTATTACTTCCAAGTTTTCTTAGATCATTTGTTTTTGATGAATCCAACTATACGATGAAGGTATTGTCTTTTTTGTTTTAACAACCACTTGGAGAGTTGTGTCTCCGCTGTTGTCAATTTAATACAATGCTTATCATATCAAGAAATCTATCTTCTAAATGGATTCTGCCACCATTCTACATATTGGTATATATAATGCATATTTATGATATTTCAATTCACCCAAAATCAAAATATCATATACCCCTTTACTAACTACAAATAGTGATTAATTTTCATACAAAATATTTTTTTTTATGATTAACAAGTAGGTAAAAAAATCAATTTAATATTCATAAAACACAATTAAAAATGACAAACAATAGATAAAAAGGGTTTACACAGATTAAAGTTTTTTTAAAACACAATAACTACTTAACTTGTATGCAATATTTCATTTTTAATTCTTAATAAATATCATCAAAATACTCATCATCATAAAATTCAATATCCCTACTAAGCATTCTATGAAGCATAGAATTTTTATAGGATAGACCTTGATCACTTTCAATCACTTTGTATTTGCAACATACAACAGAAAAATGAAGCATCACATCATAGTTAGGGGTCTCAGGATCATTCTTTTTCCTCATAATTTGAAGAAAATAGCCATACCCATTATAGCTCTTTGTATTGACAATTAAATTGAGTTATGCCAAAAGATTGTATACTTTATTTTTACTTCCAAGTTTTCTTAGATCATTTGTTTTGGATGAATCCAACTATACGATGAAAGTATTTTCTTTTTTGGTTTTAACAACCTCTTGGAGAGTAGTATCTCCCCTATTGTCAATCAATATAATGTTTATCATATCAAGAATCTATCATAAATGGATTCGGCACCATTCTACATATTGGTATATATCATATTTCAATTCACCCAAAGATCAAAATATCATATACCCTTTACTAACTACAAATAGTGATTAATTTTCATACAAAAATATTTTCTTTTTTATGATAACAAATTGGAAAAAAATAAATTTAATATTCATAAAACACAATAAAAATGAACCAACAATAGATAAAAAAGGGTTACACAGATTAAAGTTTTTAAAACACAATAACTACTTAACTTTTTTGCAATATTTCAATTTTAATTCTTAATAAATATCATCAAAATACTCATCATGATAATATTCAATATCCTTCTAAGCATTCTATGAAGCAAAGCATTTTTATAGGATAAACCTTTATCACTTTGAATCACTTTGTATTTGAAACATACAACAGAAAAATGGAGCATCACATCATAGTTAGGGTCTCAAGGATCATCCTTTTTCCGCAAAATTTGAAGAAAATAGTCATACCCATTGAAGCTCTTGTATTGACAACTAAAATTGAGTTATGCCAAAAGATTGTATACTTTGTTTTTTGCTTCCAAGTTTTCTTAGATCATTTGTTTTTGATGAATCCAACTATACGATGAAGGTATTGTCTTTTTTGTTTAACAATCACTTGGAGAGTTGTGTCTCCCCTGTTTTCATTTAATACAATGCTTATCATATCAAGAAATCCATCATAATGGATTCTGCACCATTCTACATATTGGTATATATAATGCATACTTATGATATTTCAATTCACCCAAAAATCACAATATCATATACCCTTTACTAATTACAACTAGTGATTAATTTTCATACAAAAATATTTTCTTTTTTATGATAACAAGTAGGTTAAACAATCAATTTAATATTCATAAAACACAATAAAAATGAACAAACAATAGATAAAAAAGGGTTACACAGATTAAAGTTTTAAAACACAATAACTACTTAACTTGTACGCAATATTAATTTTAATTCTTAATAAATATCATCAAAATACTCATCATCTATAAATTCAATATCCTTCTAAGCATTCTATGAAGCAGAGCAGTTTTATAGGAGAGACTTTGATCACATTGAATCACTTTGTATTTGCAACATACAACAGAAAAATGAAGCATCATATCATAGTTAAGGTCTCAGGGATCATTCTTTTTCCTCATAATTTGAAGAAAATTGCCATACCCATTATAGCTCTTTGTATTGACAACTTAAATTGAGTTATGTCAAAAGATTGTATACTTTGTTTTTTATTTCCAAGTTTTCTTAGATCATTTGTTTTGGATGAATCCAACTATACAATGAAAGTATTTTCTTTTTTGTTTTTAACAACCTCTTGGAGAGTAGTGTCTCCCCTATTGTCAATCAAATAATGCTTATCATATCAAGAAATCTATCATAAATGGATTCTGCACCATTCTACATATTGGTATATATAATGCATATTTATGTAAATCTTCTTCATTGATATTTCAATTCACCCAAAAATCAAAATATCATATACCCTTTACTAACTACAAATAGTGATTAATTTTCATACAAAATATTTTTTTTATGATAACAAATTGGTAAAAAAAATCAATTTAATATTCATAAAACACAATAAAAATAAACAAACAATAGATAAAAAAGGGTTACACAGATTAAAGTTTTTAAAACACAAAAACTACTAACTTGTATGCAATATTTCATTTTTAATTCTTAATAATATCATCAAAATACTCATCATCATAAATTCAATATCCTACTAAGCATTCTAAGAAGCAGAGCATTTTTATAGGATAGACCTTGATCACTTTGAATCACTTGTATTTGCAACATACAACAGAAAAATGAAGAATCACATCATAGTTAGGGTCTCAGGTATCATTGTTTTTTCCTCATAATTTGAAGAAAATAGTCATACCCATTGAAGCTCTTTATATTGACAACTTAAATTGAGTTATGCCAAAAGATTGTATAACTGTATTCTTTACTTCCAAGTTTTCATTAGATCATTTGTTTCGGATGAATCCAACTATACGATGAAAGAATTGTCTTTTTTGTTTTAACAACCACTTGGAGAGTTGTGTCTCCCTTGTTGTCAATTAATACGATGCTTATCATATCAAGAAATCTATTATAAATGGACTCTGCACCATTCTACATATCGGTATATATAATGCAAATTTATGATATTTCAATTCACCCAAAAATCACAATATCATATACCCCTTACTAATTACAACTAGTGATTAATTTTCATATATAAATATTTTCTTTTTTATGATAACAAATAGGTAAAAAATCAATTTAATATTCATAAACACAATAAAAATGAACAAACAATAGATAAAAAATGGTTACACAGATTAAAGTTTTTAAAACACAATAACTACTTAACTTGTATGCAATATTTCATTTTTAATTGTAATAAATATTATCAAATATTCAATCATCTTAAAATTCAATATGCTTCTAAGCATTCTATGAAGCATAGCATTTTTATATGATAGACTTTGATCACTTTGAATCACTTTGTATTTGCAACATAAAACAGAAAAATGAAGCATCATATCATAGTTAAGGCTGAGGGATCATTCTTTTTCCTCATAATATGAAGAAAATGGCCATTCCATTATAGCTCTTTGTATTGACAACTTAAATTGAGTTATGTCAAAAGATTGTATACTTTGTTTTTTATTTCCAAGTTTTCTTAGATCATTTGTTTTGGATGAATCTAACTATACGATGAAAGTATTTTCTTTTTTGTTTTAACAACCACTTGGAGAGTAGTGTCTCCCCTGTTGTCAATTAATATAATGCTTATCATATCAAGAAATCTATCATAAATGGATTCTGCACCATTCTACATATTGGTATATATAATGCATATTTATGTAATCTTCTTCATTGATATTTCAATTCACCCAAAAATCAAAATATCATATACCCTTTACTAACTACAAATAGTGATTAATTTTCATACAAAAATATTTTCTTTTTATGATAACAAATTGGTAAAAAAATCAATTTAATATTCATAAAACACAATAAAAATGAACAAACAATAGATAAAAAGGGTTACACAGATTAAAGTTTTTAAACACAAAACTACTTAACTTGTATGCAATATTTCATTTTTAATTCTTAATAAATATCATCAAAATACTCATCATCATAAAATTCAATATCCTACTAAGCATGCTATGAAGCAGAGCATTTTTATAGGATAGACCTTGATCACTATTGAATCACTTTGTATTTGCAATATACAACAGAAAAATGAAGCATCACATCATAGTTAGGGGTTCAGGGATCATTCTTTGTCCTCATAATTTGAAGAAAATAGTCATACCTATTGAAGCTCTTTGTATTGACATCTTAAATTAAGTTATGCCAAAAGATTGTATACTTTGTTTTTTACTTCCAAGATTTCTTAGATCATTTGTTTTGGATGAATCCAACTATACGATGAAAGTATTGTCTTTTTTGTTTTAACAACCACTTGGAGAGTTGTGTCTCCCTTGTTGTCAATTAATACGATGCTTATCATATCAAGAAATCTATCATAAATGATTCTGCCCAATTCTACATATGGTTATATCTAATGCAAATTTATGATATTTCAATTCACCCAAAAATCACATTATCATATACCCTTTACTAATTATAACTAGTGATTAATTTTCATACAAAAATATTGTCATTTTTATGATAACAAATAGGTAAAAAAAATCAATTTAATATTCATAAAACACAATAAAATGAACAAACAATAGATAAAAAAGGGTTACACAAATTAAAGTTTTTAAAACACAATAACTACTTAACTTGTATGCAATATTCATTTTTAATTCTTAATAAATATCATCAAAATACTCATCATCATAAAATTCAATATCCTTCTAAGCATTCTATGAAGCAGAGCATTTTTATAGGATAGACCTTGATCACTTTGAATCACTTTGTATTTACAACATACAACAGAAAAATGAAGCATCACATCATAGTTAGGGTCTCAGGGATCATTCTTTTTCCTCATAATTTGAAGAAAATAGTCATACCCATTGAAGCTCTTTGTATTGACAACTTAATTGAGTTATGCCAAAAGATTGTATACTTTGTTTATTACTTCAAAGTTTTCTTAAATCATTTGTTTTGGATGAATCCAACTATACGATGATAGTATGTCTTTTTTGTTTTAACAACCACTTGGAGAGTTGTGTCTCCCCTGTTGTCAATAAATACAATGCTTATCATATCAAGAAATCTATCATAAATGGATTCTGCACCATTCTACATATTGGTATATATAATGCATATTTATGATATTTCAATTCACCCAAAATCACAATATCATATACCCTTTACTAATTACAACTAGTGATTAATTTTCATACAAAAATATTTTCTTTTTATGATAACAAATAGGTAAAAAAATCAATTTAATATTCATAAAACACAATAAAAATGAACAAACAATAGATAAAAAGGATTACACAGATTAAAGTTTTTAAAACACAATAACTACTTAACTTGTATGCAATATTTCATTTTTAATTCTTAATAAATATCATCAAATACTCATCATCATAAAATTCACTATCCTTCTGAGCATTATATGAAGCAGAGCATTTTTATAGGATAGACCTTGATCACTTTGAATCACTTTATATTTGCAACATACAACAGAAAAATGAAGCATCACATCATAGTTAGGGTCTCAGGGATCATTCTTTTTCTTCATAATTTGAAGAAAATAGTCATACCCATTGAAGCTCTTTATATTGACAACTTAAATTGAGTTATGCCAAAAGACTGTATACTTTATTTTTTACTTCCATGTTTTCCTAGATCATTTGTTTTGGATGAATCCAACTATACGATGAAAGTATTGTCTTTTTTGTTTTAACAACCACTTGGAGAGTTGTGTCTACCCTGTTGTCAATTCATACAATGCTTATCATATCAAGAAATCTATCATAAATGGATTCTGCACCATTCTACATATTGGTATATATAATGGAAATTTATGATATTTCAATTCACCCAAAAATCACAATATCATATACCCTTTACTAATTACAACTAGTGATTAATTTTCATACAAAAATATTTTCTTTTTTATGATAACAAATAGGTAAAAAAATCAATTTAATATTCATAAAACACAATAAAAATGAACAAACAATAGATAAAAAGGGTTACACATATTAAAGTTTTTAAAACACAATAACTACTTAACTTGCATGAAATATTTCATTTTTAATTCTTAATAAATATCATCAAAATACTCATCGTCATAAAATTCAATATCCTTCTAAGCATTCTATGAAGCAGAGCATTTTTATAGGATAGAATTTGATGACTTTGAATCACTTTGTATTTGTACCATACAACAGAAAAATGAAGCATCATATCATAGTTAAGGTCTCAAGGATCATTCTTTTTCCTCATAATTTGAAGAAAATAACCATACCCACTATAGCCCTTTGTATTGACAACTTAAATTAAGTTATGCCAAAAGATTGTATACCTTGTTTTTTATTTCCATGTTTTCTTAGATCTATTGTTTTGGATGAATCCAACTATACGATGAAAGTATTGTCTTTTTTGTTTTAACAACCACTTGGAGAGTAGTGTCTCCCCTGTTGTCAATTAATATAATGCTTGTCATATCAAGAAATCTATCATAAATGGATTCTGCACCATTCTACATATGGTATATATAATGCAAATTTATGATATTTCAATTCACCCAAAATCACAATATCATATACCCTTTACTAATTACAACTAGTGATTAATTTTCATACAAAAATATTTTCTTTTTATGATAACAAATAGGTAAAAAAAATCAATTTAATATTCATAAAACACAATAAAAATGAACACACAATAGATAAAAAGGATTACACTAGATTAAAGTTTTTAAAACACAATAACTACTTAACTTGTATGCAATATTTCATTTTTAATTCTTAATAAATATCATCAAAATACTCATCATCATAAAATTCAGTATCCTTCTGAGCATTATATGAAGCAGAGCATTTTTATAGGATAGACCTTGATCACTTTGAATAACTTTATATTTGCAACATACAACAGAAAAATGAAGCATCACATCATAGTTAGGGTCTCAGGGATCATTCTTTTTCTTCATAATTGAAGAAAATAGTCATACCCATTGAAGCTCTTTATATTGACAACTTAAATTGAGTTATGCCAAAAGACTGTATACTTTATTTTTTACTTCCATGTTTTCCTAGATCATTTGTTTTGGATGAATCCAACTATACGATGAAAGTATTGTCGTTTTTGTTTTAACAACCACTTGGAGAGTTGTGTCTACCCTGTTGTCAATTAATACAATGCTTATCATATCAAGAAATCTATCATAAATGGATTCTGCACCATTCTACATATTGGTATATATAATGGAAATTTATGATATTTCAATTCACCCAAAAATCACAATATCATATACCCTTTACTAATTACAACTAGTGATTAATTTTCATACAAAAATATTTTCTTTTTTATGATAACAAATAGGTAAAAAAATCAATTTAATATTCATAAAACACAATAAAAATGAACAAACAATAGATAAAAAGGGTTACACATATTAAAGTTTTTAAAACACAATAACTACTTAACTTGTATGAAATATTTCATTTTTAATTCTTAATAAATATCATCAAAATACTCATCGTCATAAAATTCAATATCCTTCTAAGCATTCTATGAAGCAGAGCATTTTTATAGGATAGAATTTGATGACTTTGAATCACTTTGTATTTGTACCATACAACAGAAAAATGAAGCATCATATCATAGTTAAGGTCTCAAAGATCATTCTTTTTCCTCATAATTTGAAGAAAATAACCATACCCACTATAGCCCTTTGTATTGACAACTTAAATTAAGTTATGCCAAAAGATTGTATACCTTGTTTTTTATTTCCATGTTTTCTTAGATCTATTGTTTTGGATGAATCCAACTATAAGATGAAAGTATTGTCTTTTTTGTTTTAACAACCACTTGGAGAGTAGTGTCTCCCCTGTTGTCAATTAATATAATGCTTGTCATATCAAGAAATCTATCATAAATGGATTCTGCACCATTCTACATATTGGTATATATAATGCAAATTTATGATATTTCAATTCACCCAAAAATCACAATATCATATACCCTTTACTAATTACAACTAGTGATTAATTTTCATACAAAAATATTTTCTTTTTTATGATAACAAATAGGTAAAAAAATCAATTTGATATTCATAAAACACAATAAAAATGAACAAACAATAGATAAAAAAGGGTTACACAGATTAAAGTTTTTAAAACACAATTACTACTTAACTTGTATGCAATATTTCATTTTTAATTCTTAATAAACATCATCAAAATACTCATCATCATAAAATTCAATATCCTTATAAGCATTCTATGAAGCGGGGCATTTGTATAGGATAGACCTTGATCACTTTGAATCACTTTATATTTGCAACATACAACAGAAAAATGAAGCATCACATCATAGTTAGAGTCTCAGGGATCATTCTTTTTCCTCATAATTTGAAGAAAATACTCATACCCATTGAAGCTCTTTGTATTGACAACTTAAATTGAGTTATTCCAAAAGATTGTATACTTTGTTTATTACTTCCAAGTTTCTTAGATCATTTTTTTGGATGAATCCAACTATACGATGATAGTATTGTCTTTTTTGTTTTAACAACCACTCGGAGAGTTGTGTCTCCCCTTTTGTCAATAAATACAATGCTTATCATATCAAGAAATCTATCATAAATGGATTCTGCACCATTCTACATATTGGTATATATAATGCAAATTTATGATATTTCAATTCACCCAAAAAATCACAATATCATATACCCTTTACTAATTACAACTAGTGATTAATTTTCATACAAAAATATTTTCTTTTTTATGATAACTAATAGGTAAAAAAATCAATTTGATATTCATAAAACACAATAAAAATGAACAAACAATAGATAAAAAAGGGTTACACAGATTAAAGTTTTTAAAACACAATTACTACTTAACTTGTATGCAATATTTCATTTTTAATTCTTAATAAACATCATCAAAATACTCATCATCATAAAATTCAATATCCTTATAAGCATTCTATGAAGCGGGGCATTTTATAGGATAGACCTTGATCACTTTGAATCACTTTATATTTGCAACATACAACAGAAAAATGAAGCATCACATCATAGTTAGAGTCTCAGGGATCATTCTTTTTCCTCATATTTTGAAGAAAATAGTCATACCCATTGAAGCTCTTTGTATTGACAACTTAAATTGAGTTATGCCAAAAGATTGTATATTTTATTTTTTACTTCCATGTTTTCCTAGATCATTTGTTTTGGATGAATCCAACTATACGATGAAAGTATTGTCTTTTTTGTTTTAACAACAACTTGGAGAGTTGTGTCTCCCCTGTTGTCAATTAATACAATGCTTATCATATCAGAAATCTATGATAAATGGATTCTGCACCATTCTACATATTGGTATATATAATGCAAATTTATGATATTTCAATTCACCCAAAAATCACAATATCATATACCCTTACTAATTACAACTAGTGATTAATTTCCATACAAAAATATTTTCTTTTTTATGATAACTAAAAGGTAAAAAAATCAATTTATAGTCATAAAACACAATAAAAATGAACAAACAATAGATAAAAAAGGGTTACACAGATTAATGTTTTTAAAACACAATAACTACTTAACTTGTATTCAATATTTCATTTTTAATTCTTAATAAATATCATCAAAATACTCATCGTCATAAAATTCAATATCCTACTAAGCATTCTATGAAGCAGAGCATTTTTATAGGATAGACCTTGATCACTTTGAATCACTTTGTATTTACAACATACAACAGAAAAATGAAGCATCACATCATAGTTAGAGTCTCAGGGATCATTCTTTTTCCTCATAATTTGAAGAAAATACTCATACCCATTGAAGCTCTTTGTATTGACAACTTAAATTGAGTTATGCCAAAAGATTGTATACTTTGTTTATTACTTCCAAGTTTTCTTAGATCATTTGTTTGGATGAATCCAACTATACGATGATAGTATTGTCTTTTTTGTTTTAACAACCACTCGGAGAGTTGTGTCTCCCCTTTTGTCAATAAATACAATGCTTATCATATCAAGAAATCTAGCATAAATGGATTCTGCACCATTCTACATATTGGTATATATAATGCATATTTATGATATTTCAATTCACCCAAAAATCACAATATCATATACCCTTTACTAATTACAACTAGTGATTAATTTTCATACAAAAATATTTTCTTTTTTATGATAACAAATAGGTAAAAAAAATCAATTTAATATTCATAAAACACAATAAAAATGAACAAACAATAGATAAAAAGGGTTACACATATTAAAGTTTTTAAAACACAATAACTACTTAACTTGTATGCAATATTTCATTTTTAATTCTTAATAAATATCATCAAAATACTCATCGTCATAAAATTCAATATCCTTCTAAGCATTCTATGAAGCAGAGCATTTTTATAGGATAGAATTTGATGACTTTGAATCACTTTGTATTTGTACCATACAACAGAAAAATGAAGCATCACATCATAGTTAGGGTCTCAGGGATCATTCTTTTTCCTCATAATTTGAAGAAAATAACCATACCCATTTTAGCCCTTTATATTGACAACTTAAATTGAGTTATGCCAAAAGATTGTATACCTTGTTTTTTATTTCCATGTTTTCCTAGAACATTTGTTTTGGATGAATCCAACTATACGATGAAAGTATTGTCTTTTTGTTTTAACAACCACTAGGAGAGTTGTGTCTCCCCTGTTGTCAATTAATACAATGCTTATCATATCAAGAAATCTATCATAAATGGATTCTGCACCATTCTACATATTGGTGTATATAATGCAAATTTATGATATTTCAATTCACCCAAAAATCACAATATCATATACCCTTTACTAATTACAACTAGTGATTAATTTTCATACAAAAATATTTTCTTTTTTATGATAACAAATAGGTAAAAAAATCAATTTAATATTCATAAAACACAATAAAAATGAACAAACAATAGATAAAAAGGGTTACACATATTAAAGTTTTTAAAACACAATAACTACTTAACTTGTATGCAATATTTCATTTTTAATTCTTAATAAATATCATCAAAATACTCATCGTCATAAAATTCAATATCCTTCTAAGCATTCTATGAAGCGGAGCATTTTTATAGGATAGAATTTGATGACTTTGAATCACTTTGTATTTGTACCATACAACAGAAAAATGAAGCATCACATCATAGTTAGGGTCTCAGGGATCATTCTTTTTCCTCATAATTTGAAGAAAATAGTCATACCCATTGAAGCTCTTTGTATTGACAACTTAAATTGAGTTATGCCAAAAGATTGTATACTTTATTTTTTACTTCCATGTTTTCCTAGATCATTTGTTTTGGATGAATCCAACTATACGATGAAAGTATTGTCTTTTTATTTTAACAACCACTTGGAGAGTTGTGTCTCCCCTGTTGTCAATTAATACAATGCTTATCATATCAAGAAATCTATCTTAAATGGATTCTGCACCATTCTACATATTGGTATATATAATGCAAATTTATGATATTTCAATTCACCCAAAAATCACAATATCATATACCCTTTACTAACTACAACTAGTGATTAATTTTCATACAAAATATTTTCTTTTTTATGATAACTAAAAGGTAAAAAATAAATTTAATATTCATAAATCACAATAAAAATGAACAAACAATAGATAAAAAAGGGTTACACAGATCAATGTTTTTAAAACACAATAACTACTTAACTTGTATGCAATATTTCATTTCTAATTCTTAATAAATATCATCAAAATACTCATCATCATAAAATTCAATATCCTTCTAAGCATTCTATGATGCAGAGCATTTTTATAGGATAGACCTTGATCACTTTGAATCACTTTGTATTTGCAACATACAACAGAAAAATGAAGCATCACATCATAGTTAGGGTCTCAGGGATCATTCTTTTTCCTCATAATTTGAAGAAAATAATCATACCCATTGAAGCTCTTTGTATTCACAACTTAATTTGAGTTATGCCAAAAGATTGTATACTTTGTTTATTACTTCCAAGTTTCTTAGATCATTTGTTTTGGATGAATCCTGTAACACCCTAATTTCCAGTCTCAGAAATAATGCCCGTTGGAGACACTATTCCTGAATTCCTTGAAATTAGTTCGTTAAATTTTAGATATCGTCAATCAAATTACTTAAACTTTCCAACGATTAGTTTAAGTTACACGAATAAATACATCTTAATGAAACTTAGGGAAACAAACCTACACTTAGAGTAATAGGATTCAAGAGTTCCATACCGGAGATCCGGTAGAATCTCCCCGTAGACTGGTTATTACCAGTTTCTAGCTTCACCTGACACCCAACAATAGCCAGTCTAATCTAATAATATAATATAGATAAACTAAACTTATTCATAATCAAGCCTTCTTGACTAAGAAATACATACATGGATATTACAACATCTAACATAAATCCATTATACAACTGCTTCAATTCTATTACAAGAAAATTCCTATTCTAACTCTAATCTGCTTCATTAACTTCACCTTATCCTCAAGTCATCTGGATCATCTTGCACACTAAAGAAAATCCCCGAAACGTGGGGTGAGACTAGTGTCTCAGCAAGTATAACTCTATGCATGAATGCAGGGGGCATACATATATGGATGACAATCCTAAACTCATATCAATTCAATACATCATCATGTTCAATTAGAGCTTAGCATCAAGTCACATAACAATCTGTATAGTTAGCCAATCAATGCCAAACATAAATAAGGTCAGTCTTGGAGTATTTTAACCCAAATACTCAAGGGTTCTTATCACTATCTGTACTTGAGCGCTCGGCCTGTGACCAAGGACCGTCGTCCAAGGCCACCCGTAATTAAATTTTATTATCAACCACAATAACTTTTCTGTGTTGAGGGCTCAAAATTTACCTCCTTGGCCGGGGAGTAAACGGAATCAACCTCTCTTATAACTGTCTTGATCCGAAGATCAATTCTTTTTACTCACAGCACAAAGGCCGGCTTAACTTAACTTACAGTCATAATCGGCATACTTGAATCAATAGTAAAACTTAGAATTCCGAACGTTTCGAGTGTTTCGATACTTTCTCAAATTTAGTAATTTTCGTAACTTCGAAACTCATTCGTTTTACCTTCAATTCAAGCATCCTCTAATCAATATCCTTACAAACATCATCATTTACATTCCATTTGATCATATAGAAAGGGGTTTGAGAAGTGGGGATCATACAAAGAGAATTTCGTCAATATCGCTATTTCGACTCTACGACCTTATAACCCAATTCTCATATGCTCAATCAAACAATGAACAATCCAACCAATCAAACAATCATCAATCTAACATTCAATCAACTACCAGCCAAGAAAGGGAAGGAAAGGAGAGGGGGACATGCAATGGAGACCAATCACTAATCTAGGGGTGAGTTATACTCACCAATTGCAAGCATCCAAGAGGGAAAGGAGATTTAGAGATGATTAATCGGTGTTTCTTTGCCCAAAGAACCTTCTTCAAGCTCCAATTCTTCTTTCTCTCTCTAGAATTCTCGCTCTCTCTCTCTAGGTCGGATGGGGAAGAAAACAAAGAATAAAATCTGTGTTTTGCATGTAAGGGTATATATACTGGACCGCTGGTAATCGATTACTATAGTGCTGTAATCGATTACCAGAGGTTAAAAATTACACTAGAAAACGTTTCTGGGGATTTGGTAATCGATTACAACCCTTGGTAATCGATTACCAAAAACTCAGCTCTCGGGTAATCGATTACAACCTGTGAGTAATCGATTACCTAAAAACTAACTCTCGGGTAATCGATTACAACCTGTGAGTAATCGATTATCTAAAAACTAGCTCTCGGGCAATCGATTACAAACTCCCTGCAATCGATTACCAGAACCCAAAACTCTTCACTTTAACCTGAAATAGAATTCTAAGTTAATTTTCCAAAATCCCCACTCATCCTCTAATTCCCAAACACAATAATCTTATTTTTAACCTAATAAGTTATTAAAACTTCTAGTTAAGGTTAACACTTGGTTTTGTACTTGAATTTTAACTCATAGCTCCTCAATTAACCTTAGTCTATTAACTCATTTTCCTTTAATTAATAATACTTAACCCTCTTATTTTCAGCCTAATAAGTTGTTTAAGGTGTCCAATTTGCGGGATGTTACATTCTACCCCCCTTAATGCAATTTGTCCCCAAAATTGTTTAAGAAAATAAAACTTACAGATTACCTCAACTAAAAGGTTTTAAGGAAATCTTTCCCGCGGGTATGATAAGGTTCATTCTAACACCTAGTATGGAACCTAGGGTTCCTATCTAACTCAAAACAAAAAAAAAATGGAGGAAAAGCCATAGAGTTTGACATTCGCCCTAACATCCAAAACTTCTAATTTGCTAAGGGAATAGGTATTCTAACTGGTAGAAAGTGAGCTGACTTGTGCAGTCGGTCCTCTATCACTTAGATGGCCTCAAATCTAGCTTGGATTCGAGGCAATCCCACCCCGCTACTACACTCTCTCACTTCCACTCAGGAATCTCTAATGGCAAAAAGGGTTCCTGATGGTTTGAAGTTCTATACTGACTCGTCAACACCCTACAGATTAAAAAACACAATCCACTATAACTCTCTTCAAAACCTGATAAATCTTGGTAAAGCCAAGATGCACAGATAACTCACTTCTGATGACTTCCCTTAACACCAGTTGCCTGAGACTACCCCCCTTAGGAATACAGACTCTCCCTTGGAAGAATCATCCCATCTCCTGTTTCAGAAATTCTAACTGTGGTCCTCCCTCTAGGAGACTCGAGTCCAAACTCTAAGCCTTTCAGATTAGAGCTTCCAGCTCACCTATGATCTTCTTTAACAGAGATTGGCACTATGCTCCTCAGTGGCTACAACTATACTTAGGTTTCTAATCTTCTATCACAACTCTCTTCCTGTATTCACGCTAAAGACATATGGAAAGACTCTCTACTCTCTCTAAATTTTCTAGACAAGTTTGGATAGATAACACACTAGAGAATCGAATCATGAGAAAAATTTCATGCTACAACTAATTAAGGGTTCTAACTCCAAACCTAACCCATCATCCACCTATTGTTTTCTTTCAAATTCTATATTCTTAATGATCTAATTAAGTTTGAGGGAATTTCCAAAATGTCTTTTCAAGTTTATTTTCTAAGTTTCTACTTACATTACTAGTACTTAGCTATGAACACATAACAACCCAATCCCTCGAATCACTAAGTTTGTGTTGACCAAAACATTCAACACTCACGCCGTGTTTCGAGAAATTAAGTTCGCATAATAACATAAACAAACATTTCACACGAAAAAGGAAAACAACATTCATTCTTCTAGGAAAATAAAAGAATCTTAACAACATTCATGTCACATCCGCAGAGGTAACACCTCCCGGTTACGGCATGAACACGGTACTCTTACTATTTTCCTATCGTCCCATAAGGGGATCTATCTCTATCTCACCCTACCGATCAGGCTGTACTTATTTTTAGTTTTAAGTTGTATGGAATAAGAAGAGTGGTTTAATGTAGCTCACCACCTAGTCCCCTATAAGTAAAGACTTCTAAACGATTTTAAAGTCCTGACCTAATGAGTGAGCCTAATAATATCTTAATTATTTCTTAACACACTAGCTATGCTTAACTATACACAGTCAAGTGTAATCTTCAGTTTGGGTGAAACTTACTTGAGTTCGAGGGTAAATCTTCCATACCTTAAAGCAATTATACCGGAGTTCTTCTAACTTTCTCGAATTAGGTTCCTCTCCCTTACGAGAGCTATAACTATGGTTTCTCTCTACTATTGATAACAATAAGTGAAAATAGGGGATCTAGGATAGTGGAGCTACTAAGTTGTATCTCTGAGAAAATTTGATTCCTACCAACTACCCTGATCAAGGGCCATTACCCAATTCTACTCCTGATTACTACTTCGAGTCCTCAAGGTTAAAACTGGTATAGTTAATCTAAAGGTATCGGTGAAATACTTTTACAGATTTCCTAAGGGTGAAGAGAAAAGTAGAGGTATTGTTTTCTCTCACCACTCACCCACTCGCTAGGGTTAATGATGTTACTAAGGATAAATCCTAGAAGAGTACTAATACTAGATAATGGAAGTCTCACTACCTCTTGCTAGAAATTGCTAACTTGCTCGTTGTCTAACGTACTCCCAACTCCTAGTGGTTACATATGATGATGTATTCCTCCCCTCAAGGTCTCTTAAATTGCTAGGGTGCTAAGACATTGCTTCTAAGGTCACTAGGGATTTTTCTAATCATAAACTAACAGGGTGGGATGATGGTAGTCGCCATGACTACACACCCTACTGGAGAAATCTAAAAGTCCGTTCGTGTAATCCATGAACCAAACAAAAAGTGAGGTAGCTGAAAGAATCCTCACTCTACAGACAGTTTCCCGACTACCCTCAAAGTGACCTAAAGGATGCATCTACTCTTACAGTGGTTCTAAAGGAATGTCTCAATTTACTAACCCTTTTTAAAGTTAAGTCCAAATGCCTATATGTATATATATATCCCTGCTAAGTTTAATAACTTTAAGTAAGGTCTTAAACCTACTTGAGTTAAAGCCCTCTATACCCTATTGCTTAAATGGAATTTCTACTGTATATTAAGCTACAGTCCCTCACTCCTTCTAATAATGACCTCACAAGGGTTAAACTCAAAGAAGCCTTACTATGGATATTACTACGTCACAAGTACTCACACACATCCTAACATACATGCTACACAATCATTCAACAATTCAACATTACCAATCACTAGCAAGCCATACCAAAACATCCAACTCATACAAGTTACTCACACAAAACAAACCACAAACCAATGTCATAAACATATAACAAATCATCAGATACAATCATGTACACCACACAATTGAAATCACATCATAAGTCAAACACAACCATTCTTCAAATATTAAATCATTCTCCACTAACCAGCTTAAGGGTGTCTAATTTTTATTAGGCTTTTAAGGTCACATTCTATAAGGCTCCTAAAGTAAGGGTTCTCTAGGTACTTAACTTAAGATATTTTCTTTCTTATTTATGAAAAGAGGTGGCTCTAACTTTGTTAGGGAAATATCCTAACTTCCAACCAAAGTATCCTACTCACATAACCAACTATGATCTCCACATACATCACACATCATAAGAGTGATCAGTTCCCATGATGAGTATACGTACTAGAAGATCACAGTAAGTCACGGGCAACTAACCTAACCACAGTCCAATTGGATTGAACTGCTCTGATACCAAAATGTAACACCCTAATTTCCAGTCTCAGAAATAATGCCCGTTGGAGACACTATTCCTGAATTCCTTGAAATTAGTTCGTTAAATTTTAGATATCGTCAATCAAATTACTTAAACTTTCCAACGATTAGTTTAAGTTACACATATACATACATCTTGATGAAACTTAGGGAAAGAAACCTACACTTAGAGTAATAGGATTCAAGAGATCCATACCGGAGATCCGGTAGAATCTCCCCGTAGACTGGTTATTACCAGTTTCTAGCTTCACCTGAAACCCAACAATAGCCAGTCTAATCTAATAATATAATATAGATAAACTAAACTTATTCATAATCAAGCCTTATTGACTAAGAAATACATACATGGATATTACAACATCTAACATAAATCCATTATACAACTGCTTCAATTCTATTACAAGGAAATTCCTATTCTAACTCTAATCAGCTTCATTAACTTCACTTTATCCTCAAGTCATCTGGATCATCCTGCACACTAAAGAAAATCCCCGAAACGTGGGGTGAGACTAGTGTCTCAGCAAGTATAACTCTATGCATGAATGCAGGGGACATACATATATGGATGACAATCCTAAACTCATATAAATTCAATACATCATCATGTTCAATTAAAGCTTAGCATCAAGTCACATAACAATCTGTATAGTTAGCCAATCAATGCCAAACATAAATAAGGTCAGTCTTGGAGTATTTTAACCCAAATACTCAAGGGTTCTTATCACTATCTGTACTTGAGCGCTCGGCCTGTGACCAAGGACCGTCGTCCAAGGCCACCCGTAATTAAATTTTATTAGCAACCACAATAACTTTTCTGTGTTGAGGGCTCACAATTTACCTCCTTGGTCGGGGAGTAAACGGAATCAACCTCTCTTATAACTGTCTTGATCCGAATATCAATTCTTTTTACTCACAGCACAAAGGCTGGCTTAACTTAACTTACATTCATAATCGGCATACTTGAATCAATAGTAAAAGTTAGAATTCGGAACGTTTCGAGTGTTTCGATACTTTCTCAAATTTAGTAATTTTCGTAACTTCGAAACTCATTCGTTTTACCTTCGATTCAAGCATCCTCTAATCAATATCCTTACAAACATCATCATTTACATTCCATTTGATCATATAGAAAGGGGTTTGAGAAGTGGGGATCATACAAAGAGAATTTCGTCAATATCGCTATTTCGACTCTACGACCTTATAACCCAATTCTCATATGCTCAATCAAACAATGAACAATCCAACCAATCAAACAATCATCAATCTAACATTCAATCAACTACCAGCCAAGAAAGGGAAGGAAAGGAGAGGGGGACATGCAATGGAGACCAATCACTAATCTAGGGGTGAGTTATACTCACCAATTGCAAGCAATCCAAGAGGGAAAGGAGATTTGGAGATGATTAATCGGTGTTTCTTTGCCCAAAGAACCTTCTTCAAGCTCCAATTCTTCTTTCTCTCTCTAGAATTCTCGCTCTCTCTCTCTAGGTCGGATGGGGAAGAAAACAAAGAATAAAATCTGTGTTTTGCATGTAAGGGTATATATACTGGACAGCTGGTAATCGATTACTATAGTGCTGTAATCGATTACCAGAGGTAAAAAATTACACTAGAAAACGTTTCTGGGGATTTGGTAATCGATTACAACACTTGGTAATCGATTACCAAAAACTCAGCTCTCGGGTAATCGATGACAACCTGTGAGTAATCGATTACCTAAAAACTAACTCTCGGGTAATCGATTACAACCTGTGAGTAATCGATTATCTAAAAACTAGCTCTCGGGAATCGATTACAAACTCCCTGTAATCGATTACCAGAACCCAAAACTCTTCACTTTAACCTGAAATAGAATTCTAAGTTAATTTTCCAAAATCCCCACTCATCCTCTAATTCCCAAACACAATAATCATATTTTTAACCTAATAAGTTATTAAAACTTCTAGTTAAGGTTAACACTTGGTTTTGTACTTGAATTTTAACTCATAGCTCCTCAATTAACCTTAGTCTCTTAACTCATTTTCCTTGAATTAATAATACTTAACCCTCTTATTTTCAGCCTAATAAGTTGTTTAAGGTGTCCAATTTGCGGGATGTTACAAATCCAACTATACGATGATAGTATTGTCTTTTTTGTTTTAACAACCACTTGGAGAGTTGTGTCTCCCCTGTTGTCAATAAATACAATGCTTATCATATTAAGAAATCTATCATAAATGGATTCTGCACCATTCTACATATTGGTATATATAATGCATATTTATGATATTTCAATTCACCCAAAAATAACAATATCATAAACCCTTTACTAATTACAACTAGTGATTAATATTCATACAAAAATATTTTCTTTTTATGATAACAAATAGGTAAAAAAATAAATTTAATATTCATAAAACACAATAAAAATGAACAAACAATAGATAAAAAGGGTTACACAGATTAAAGTTTTTAAAACACAATAACTACTTAACTTGTATGCAATATTTCATTTTTAATTCTTAATAAATATCATCAAAATACTCATCATCATAAAATTCAATATCCTTCTAAGCATTCTATGAAGCGGAGCATTTTTATAGGATAGACCTTGATCACTTTGAATCACTTTATATTTGCAACATACAACAGAAAAATGAAGCATCACATCATAGTTAGGGTCTCAGGGATCATTCTTTTTCCTCATAATTTGAAGAAAATAGTCATACCCATGGAAGCTCTTTGTTTTGACAACTTAAATTGAGTTATGCCAAAAGATTGTATACTTTATTTTTTACTTCCATGTTTTCCTAGATCATTTGTTTTGGATGAATCCAACTATACGATGAAAGTATTGTCTTTTTTGTTTTAACAACCACTTGGAGAGTTGTGTCTCCCCTGTTGTCAATTAATACAATGCTTATCATATCAAGAAATCTATCATAAATGGATTCTCGCCATTCTACATATTGGTATATATAATGCAAATTTATGATATTTCAATTCACCCAAAAATCACAATATCATATACCCTTTACTAATTACAACTAGTGATTAATTTTCATACAAAAATATTTTCTTTTTTATGATAACAAATAGGTAAAAAAATCAATTTAATATTCATAAAACACAATAAAAATGAACAAACAATAGATAAAAAAGGTTACACATATTAAAGTTTTTAAAACACAATAACTACTTAACTTGTATGCAATATTTCATTTTTAATTCTTAATAAATATCTTCAAAATACTCATCGTCATAAAATTCAATATCCTTCTAAGCATTCTATGAAGCAGAGCATTTTTATAGGATAGACTTTGATCACTTTGAATCACTTTGTATTTGTACCGTACAACAGAAAAATGAAGCATCATATCATAGTTAAGGTCTCAGGGGTCATTCTTTTTCCTCATAATTTGAAGAAAATAGACATATCCATTATAACTCTTTGTATTGACAACTTAAATTAAGTTATGCCAAAAGATTGTATACCTTGTTTTTATTTCCATGTTTTCTTAGATCTATTGTTTTGGATGAATCCAACTATACGATGAAAGTATTGTCTTTTTTGTTTTAAACAACCACTTGGAGAGTAGTGTGTCCCCTGTTGTCAATTAATATAATGCTTATCATATCAAGAAATCTATCATAAATGAATTCTGCACCATTCTACATATAGGTATATATAATGCATATTTATGTAAATCTTCTTCATTGATATTTCAATTCACCAAAAAATCACAATATCATATACCCTTTACTAACTACAACTAGTGATTAATTTTCATACAAAAATATTTTCATTTTTATGATAACAATACAAAAAAAAAATAAATTTAATATTCATAAAACACAATAAAAATGAACGAACAATAGATAAAAAATGGTTACACAGATTAAAGTTTTCCAAACACAATAACAACTTAACTTGTATGCAATATTTCATTTTTAATTCTTAATAAATATCATCAAAATACTCATCATCATAAAATTCAATATCCTACTAAGCATTCTATGAAGAAGAGCATTTTTATAGGATAGACCTTGATCACTATGAATCACTTTGTATTTGCAACATACAACAGAAAAATGAGGCATCACATCATAGTTAGGGTCTCAGGGATCATTCTTTTTCCTCATAATTTGAAGAAAATAGTCATACCCATTGATGCTCTTTGTATTGACATCTTAAATTGAGTTATGCCCGAAGATTGTATACTTTATTTTTTACTTCCATGTTTTCTTAGATCATTTGTTTTGGATGAATCCAACTATACGATGAAAGTATTGTCTTTTTGTTTTAACAACCACTTGGAGAGTTGTGTCTCCCCTGTTGTCAATTAATACAATGCTTATCATATCAAGAAATCTATCATAAATGGATTCTGCACCATTCTACATAATTGTATATATAATGCAAATTTATGATATTTCAATTCACCCAAAAATCACAATATCATATACCCTTTACTAATTACAACTAGTGATTAATTTTCATACAAAAATATTTTCTTTTTTATGATAACAAATAGGTAAAAAAATCAATTTAATATTCATAAAACACAATAAAAATGAACAAATAATAGATAAGTAAGGGTTACAGATATTAAAGTTTTTAAAACACAATAACTACTTAACTTGTATGCAATATTTCATTTTTAATTCTTAATAAATATAATCAAAATACTCATCGTCATAAAATTCAATATCCTTCTAAGCATTCTATTAAGCAAAGCATTTTTATAGGATAGACTTTGATCACTTTGAATCACTTTGTATTTGTACCATACAACAGAAAAATGAAGCATCATATCATAGTTAAGATCTAAGGGATCATTCTTTTTCCTCATAATTTGAAGAAAATAGCCATACCCATTATAGCTCTTTGTATTGACAACTTAAATTAAGTTATGCCAAAAGATTGTATACCTTGTTTTTTTATTTACATGTTTTCTTAGATCTATTGTTTTGGATGAATCCAACTATACGATGAAAGTATTGTCTTTTTTGTTTTAACAACCACTTGGAGAGTAGTGTCTCCCCTGTTGTCAATTAATATAATGCTTATCATATCAAGAAATCTATCATAAATGGATTCTGCACCATTCTACATATTGGTATATATAATGCATATTTATGTAAATCTTCTTCATTGATATTTCAATTCACCAAAAAATCACAATATCATATACCCTTTACTAACTACAACTAGTGATTAATTTTCATACAAAAATATTTTCATTTTTATGATAACAAATAGGTAAAAAAATCAATTTAATATTCATAAAACACAATAAAAATGAACAAACAATAGATAAAAAAGGGTTACACAGATTAAAGTTTTTAAAACACAATAACATTTTAACTTGTATGCAATATTTTATTTTTAATTCTTAATAAATATCATTAAAATACTCATCATCATAAAATTCAATATCCTACTAAGCATTCAATGAAGCAGAGCATTTTTATAGGATAGACCTTGATCACTTTGAATCACTTTGTATTTGCAACATACAATAGAAAAATGAAGCATCACATCATAGTAAGGGTCTCAGGGATCATTCGTTTTCCTCATAATTTGAAGAAAATAGTCATACCCATTGAAGCTCTTTGTATTGACAACTTAAATTGAGTTATTCCAGAAGATTGTATACTTTATTTTTTACTTGCATGTTTTCTTAGATCATTTGTTTTGGATGAATCCAACTATACGATGAAAGTATTGTCTTTTTTGTTTTAACAACCACTTGGAGAGTCGTGTCTCCCCTGTTGTCAATTAATATAATGCTTATCATATCAAGAAATCTATCATAAATGGATTCTCGCCATTCTACATATTGGTATATATAATGCAAATTTATGATATTTCAATTCACCCAAAAATCACAATATCATATACCCTTTACTAATTACAACTAGTGATTAATTTTCATACAAAATATTTTCTTTTTATGATAACAAATAGGTAAAAAAATCAATTTAATATTCATAAAACACAATAAAAATGAACAAACAATAGATAAAAAAGGGTTACACATATTAAAGTTTTTAAAACTTAATAACTACTTAACTTGTATGCAATATTTCATTTTTAATTCTTAATAAATATCATCAAAATACTCTGTATCAATTTACATTTTTTACTTCATTAAAGAGGAGCAACATTGATTCAGTCAAATAGACATAACATAGATTTAGATAAATAAATTGTATGTTGAAGAGATATGGAAAGGATTACGGTCTATGTGTAAGAGTTTAGTGTAAGAGTTGTATGCTCTGATGACTTTCTGATCTTCCATCCCTTGAAGTGCTTCCAAATCTCTCTCTCTCTTAGACTCCATGATCTTGAGTTTTGCCTGAAGCTCATTGATGTAAGCAATGGCTTTACCAAGTAATGATGCCTTGTCCATCTTGGAGATATTAGGCACTACTGCTCTTAATCAAAAAGTTCGCCTCCATGCGGGATGAGTGGCCCCTAAATAATCACTACATCAGTCTAGGTATGCATTGAATGTTAAAGGAGTAAGAGATGAGTAATTTGTTTATGTTACATAGCTGGTCTCCCATTTCCATTTCCATTTTCATTTGGAGCTTGAATCAATGATGTACCAATTCAGCCTCATTTTTTAGCTCACTGTGTGATATTGTAAGTGCTCAATCTTTTGGTTCTGAAGATTGAAAATTTTGTCATAATATTTCAGACCTGATTATAGTAAAATCAAGGTAAATACTATCGTATAGATATTTACCTCTGCATTGCCTTTTTGCTCCAGTCTTCTAGACTGTCAGGATGTGTTGGAAATTGTTGTTGAGTGTTTTAGCCAATTATGACAATTTAATTGTTTAAAATAAGTAAGTTGGTTATAAATTAATATGAGAATTGATTTCATGTTTGGTCATACAGGCTGATATAAGCACAATGCTTGAAGAGGCAGTCCATTACGTTAAATTTTTGCAGCTACAGATCAAGGTAATATAATGAGACATGGATAGCATAAGATTGACATATCATTACTTTTTTAAAAAGATCAACATGTATGCAATCAAAATGCTCTGATTGCTCTGTAAAAACAACTCTGTTGATATGAGAAACTCTGTTGATAAATTAATTGAGTAGCCTTGTACAATTGGTTATAAATTAATATGAGAAACTCTGTTACAGAAACTCTATTGATGAGTTATAATTAATATGTTTTAGCCAATTATTCATAGTTTTTTTTTTGTCGGTCTTAAATCCATAGTTGTAGCTGACTCATTTAGTTATAGCTTTAGATATCAAAAACAATTTCTTTTTTGCTAATTTATATTAATTAGTTAGTAATTTATCAAAATAATATGGTTTTGTATTATTGTTACATATATATTTGGAATGACATGTCTTTGCAATATTTGACAAAATTTTATTACAATGCACTAGTTGAAAAACTCACCTATTATATTTTGGGAGGGGGTATTTGATTCACTTTTTGTGATTTGACCCTATCATCTTTCAGATTTTAGCTATTGAGAAAAATGATTAATCTAAATAAATATTACCCTTTTCCCATCATTTATATTTTCTGAAGATTTTTATCATCAATTAATCTCATAAATGCAAATGTTATTTTGTAGGCCAGGGGATGGGATACATGGTACTCTCTCTTATCCCCATTCCTTTTTATTTATTTCTCCTTTCCTTTCTTGTTTATCTTTCTCACAGGAGATTCCTTTTGCCTTTCATCTACTTTTATATCATAACTATCTCTAATTTAATATAATATAACCACCTTCTTTTTACCTTTCATTTTAATATGCAAGTTAACTTCTTCAACTATATATGAGAACAATTATATATTTATATTTTAGTATATGCCAAGATGTTTGCTTGTTTTAGTTTATATGCATGAACATGAGTGATGGTAACTGATTTTTCATTAGTATTATTATTATTGCAGTAGTCAATAAAATTGGTGAGATGCAGGGTTATAGAGGGCAGGGAAAGGTGAAGAAGCTAGCTATATAAGAAGGCATGTTATGTTATATGTTGGCTTTGAGTGTGGGTTCAGTTGAGACCAAAAAGCAAAAGCAACAGAAAGGGGTATGCTTCTAGATTGTTTTCTCATCTGGTTGGTCGTTTTTAATATACTCTCACAATTGACATCAACAATCTAAAACAAATAGACTTGTATGTTAGTGAGAAATTAATTATATATTTACTTTTGTTAAGTTATGTTTGCTTAAATTTATTTTTTCCCATTATCTTCTCTCTTTTGCATGTGCAAATTAAATGTAGCCACATCTAGTCCCCAAAGACAATACGTATACCTTTTTAACAATGTTGTTTATCTGTCACAATATTGTATGTTGTGTATAAATGTTGTGCTATCATAAAATGATATTATAACTTTCTGAATTGGTAATGATTTGTTGTGCTGTCATAAAACATTTTTGGTTGATTGGTACAATATCCTAAACTATTGAATTTGCATTTGGTTCTGTTTAGGTTGTTTAACCTACCTATGTTATATGCGTTCATTTAACTTTCTTATATTACTTTGTTATATATATGTATTGATGTATGATTTGGATATTTATGGATTTTCATATTTTATCTTTATTAATTTAGTACTTAATATTTATAAATATGTTTTTAGTGATTTCTGTGATAAGTAGCATCTTTTATTAGAGAAGAAAATGCTGCATTTTAATTCCAGAATTTAGAGAGGGAAAAAATCCCTCTTGAAAATATAGGAAAAAAATTCTGTCCTAATTAGTGAGGAACACAAAAATCCCTCGCTAGTAGAGACGAAATTATCCCTCGCTAGCTGTTAGGAGTATAAATCCATTGCTAAATAGAGAGGGGCAATTAGTGAGGGAAAAAATTCCTCGCTAAATAGAGAGGGAATATTTCCTCACTAATTAGAAAGGGATCCCTTTCCCTCTCTAATTGCGACGGAAAAAATCCCTCTCTATTAGAGAAGGATTACATTCTGTCACAATTAGCGACGGAATTTGACCATCTTCCCTCAGGTTCTTTTGCGACGGATTTTCAAACGTTAGAGAGGGAAAAATTCCCTCTCTATTTGGTACGGATTTTGTGTTTCCTCGCAAAAATTTAGTGACGCCACTTTTAGCGACGGATTACAGATTCGTCACAAAATCCGTTGCTAAACATTTAGAGAGGGACTTTTTACTATTTAGAGAGGGATTTCTTCCCTCTCTAATGGTCAATTTTTTAGTAGTGTTAAGTAGTTATTGTGTTTTAAAAAACTTTAATCTGTGTAACCCTTTTTTATCTATTGTTTGTTCATTTTTATTGTGTTTTATGAATATTAAATTGATTTTTATACCTATTTGTTATCATAAAAATGAAAATATTTTTGTATGAAAATTAATCACTAGTTGTAATTAGTAAAGGGTATATGATATTGTGATTTTTGGGTGAATTAAATATCATAAATTTGTATTATATATATCAATATGTAGAATGGTGCAGAATCCATTTATGATAGATTTCTTGATATGATAAGCATTGTATTAATTGACAACAGGGGATACACAACTCTCCAAGTGGTTGTTAGAACAAAAAAGACAATACTTTCATCGTATAGTTGGATTCATCCAAAATAATAGATCTAAGAAAACATGGAAATAAAAAACAAGGTATACAATCTTTTGGCATAACTTAATTTAAGTTGTCAATACAAAGAGCTATAATGGGTATGGCTATTTTCTTCAGATTATGAGGAAAAAGAATGATCCCTGAGACCTTAACTATGATATGATGCTTCATTTTTCTGTTGTATGGTACAAATACAAAGTGATTCAAAGTGATCAAAGTCTATCCTATAAAAATGCTCTGCTTCATAGAATGCTTAGAAGGATGACCTGTAAATGTGATTCAAAGTCATTTTTCTGTTGTATGGTACAAATACAAAGTGATTCAAAGTGATCAAAGTCTATCCTATAAAAGTGATCAAAGAGTGTCAAATGACCTGTAAATGTCCCCCATTTACATAGATGAAAGTTATAGTGCAAATAGAAAATTTCAACATCCATTTACAGTCAAAGAATCAGCCAGCTAACACAGAAATAAAACGCAAAAAAAAGCTATTTCCCTGACCCATACCACCATTACCATCGTGAGCTTACCCCACTGGCCCGTTCCCTGTCACAGCAGTCGCGGCGGCGTTCCACCCCTCAGCCACTGTCCCTGTAACACCATCTGAGCCCAATACCTCCTGTCCAAAACCCAGAAAAAGAAAGAGAATCAGAAATAGAGAGACGGAGGGACCAAAGAGAGAAGATTAGAACCAGGAAAAAGAGAGGGAGAGAAGGAAATAGGACCATCAACCTCTGCACCTCTCTCCATCGCATCGCGCCGCGCAAGTTGGCCGCTGTTGTGCTCGCCGCGCGCCACCATCACCTGCGGCCACCATTGCGGCCTCGCGCCGTCACCCGCTGTTGCGCAACTCCACCGCGGCGCATCTCCCCACCGTGGATGTCCGAATCTAAGCAGCGAAACCACCGTCTGGTGTCACCCTCGTCATGCGAAGCTTCCATGGTTCTCCTCCGTTTTCTGCTGCTTCTTCCCCGCAGCTCCTCCGCCAGGCCACCACATCGCCTAGCCGCTGCGATGTGCGGCCAAACTCCGTGAGCCCGCCGCTCGTTTTCACCACCCCTATAACATCCCAAATATTTGGATAAGTTAAATGTGAATTTCATGTTGAATATGTGGTATGAACTTAGAGGATTAAGAAGAATAAGTTGGAAAAGGTAAGTCATGGTTTGGTAACTTGTTAGAATTTGATTTTTAGAGTTTTTGCTCACTGGTAATCGATTACCAAGAGTTAGTAATCGATTACCAGAGAATCTGGCCCCTGGTAATCGATTATTAAACCCTTGTAATCGATTACCAGCAACCTGGGTTCTTAGTAATCGATTACCAAAGGTGGTAATCGATTACCAGGTTCCCAGAATGGGTTCTTAGGCTAATTTTGCCTTCAGTAATCGATTACCAGAGTTTGGTAATCGATTACTGAGCGAAAATATATATACCCAGGACGCGAAATTCATCAGAATTTTGGGAGGAAACCTAATTTTAGAGAGAGAAAGAGTGGGTCTAGAGAGAGGAAGTGCCGGAACGAAGTAGGAACGTCGGAACGAAGCTAGGAATCACATTTCCTTCATCTAATTACTTGAATTACTACATCTTGGTGAGTAATTTCTCACTTGAATCTTAGATTTTAGGAATTGGTCTCAATCCCTTGAACCCCCTTCTTTCTCCCCTTTCTCTGAATATATCTTGATTGTTTGTGTTTGTATATGTTTGTTGATGACTGGGAACGATTTTAATCGGTTAGAACGGATCGATTCTTGATAATCGATAGTTTCGAAACTTTCGAAACTCTCGAAAGTTTCGAAACTATCGAAATGTCGAAACGCTTCGTTTTCTCCGATTAAACTTGTTCCGAAATGAAAAACTTAGGATTGATAATTGATTTCGATATTGGAATTGATGAGTATGTGGGCTTGGCATCGATCAAGCGTCGAATCTCGTTCGTTTCGGAATGTTCGAACTATCGAAAGTGTCGGAATTGACGAGATTCGCGATATTCATCAATTCCGGGTCTCGAATTAGTTTGCTCAATCTAATATTTGAAAGATTATGGACTTTGGTCTCTTGTGAAAGACCATAGCCTTTGGCTATGACTGGACTTCGGTCTCTTTGTGAAAGACCATAGCCTTTGGCTATGACTGGACTTCGGTCTCTTTGTGAAAGAATGTAGGGTGGGATTCGTCCCCTGGGGAGATATCCCCTGTAGTCTGAGCTCAGGTCTAACTCTAGACTTTGATTGTACATGGCCTTTTGGGCAAGCATCTTATGCATAATTTTAATTATATGGAATTGAGAATAATATGATTGATATGTACATTGGTTTTAGCTTGAATTGTCATGAGTATGTATATATGCTTGCATCATGCATTGAGATTTACTAACTGAGATTGTATCTCACCACTCGATATGTGGATTTTGTTAGATGTTCAGGTTCCTCCTCCCCGGAGTTCTCAGCCTCAGGAGTGACTTATGGGAAGCAGAAGTTTAGCTTTTTGATTGTACATGTGTATATATTGTGATGGATTCTAGAATATGTACTTTTTCTATTATGTCTAGACCTTGGTAACAATGTTCATGTAAGTAGTATCATGTCTTAATCTTTTAGTAATGTAAAGAAAATGGACTCTATGGTTTATATATATATTTTGGGTAGTTAAGCATGATGTAGTTAGAAGATTGTAATTTCTCTAATGTTTGATGTAAATTATCCTATTATGTTGGAAATCCGATAATTTATAGAACAGGTCGATATTTAAAGTATAACATTCTAAATTCTGAGTTAAGAATTTGGTTTCCAATGGATCAAATTCTTACTTGTGAAATTTAGGGTGTTGCATTTTGGTATCAGAGCAGTTCAATCCAATTGGACTGTGAGAATAGGATTTTCTGTGGTTTGTTAATAATTTTTTATATATTATTTTGTGAATTGAGAGACTGATCACCTCGATATTTGCTTTATTATATGTAGAGAATTATGGCAGGCAACAGGAAGGGCAGGCCAAGGGTAGATCGTTCCTCTCCACCTTCTTCACCTTCACCTGAACCACAGCACCAGATCCAATGGTGGCAGCCCTTCAAGCGCTTACACAAATGATGGGAAACCAAGCAGCCACCAACACTGCAATATTACAAGAGCTAGCAAGGCAGCGACCGGAGCAACCACCACCAACTATGGATGTCTTTTCTGTTGGGTTGTCCGAGTTCATGAAGCATAACCCCCCACAATTCAACGGGGTGTATGATCCTGACGTGGCAGCTCGATGGCTTAAGGATCTAAGCAGAATTTTTGAAGCAATGAAGTGTTCTGATGAGGTTAAGTTGAGCTTGGCTGTATACATGTTGAGGGGGGAAGCTGAGGATTGGTGGAGGACTGCAAGGTTACAACTGGCGGAGGTGAAGACTCCATTGACTTGGGAAGCTTTCCAAAGTCTGTTTTTGTAGAAATATTTTCCGGCGACAATCAAGAGGCAAAAAGAAGCAGAGTTCCTACAACTTCAACAAGGAGAGATGACGGTTGGACAGTATGTGTCAAGATTTGAAGAATTGTCAAAGTTTTCTCGGTATCTTCGGGCTGTAAATGATGAGGAGTGGAGGTGCACCCAGTTTGAAGGAGGACTAAGGTCGGAGATAATCGATCGCGTGGCGGCTTTAGAGATCAGAAATTTTTCTACCCTGGTGAGCAAATGTTACATTATTGAGAAGAATTGCAAGGGAGTGACATCCTCTTCAGTGCCACAAGATCACAAAGGGAAAAGGAAACTGGAATTCAGGAATCAAAACAAGAACTTCAAACCTAAGTGGCAAGGAAGACAACCGGTGACTAATCAACATCCGCAACGCAAGGATACTAAAGTATGTTCAAAGTGTGGGAAGGAGCATGGAGGAGAGTGCTTAATTGGGAAGAGGGTATGCTACTTCTGTAGGCAACCTGGTCATTTTCAGAAGGATTGTCCTGCTGCCAAGGGAACCCAGAAGCCTCAATCAACTGGAAGGGTTTTTAGCCTCAGCGGTCAAGTGGCAGCTTCTTCAGATAATTTGTTAAAAGGTAATTGCACTATAGGAGAGGAGACTTTAATTGTATTGTATGATTCAGGAGCATCACATTCTTTTGTTTCTTTTGATTGTGTAAATAAATTGAACTTGTCTACCGTTTCCTTGCCTTACATTCTAAATGTTGTTACTCCAGCTAAAGAAACCATATCAACTTCTCTTGTGTGTATGAACTGTCCTTTGATTATTCAAAATAGAGTTTTTGTTGTTGATTTGATTTGTTTGCCTCTGACTTGTATTGATGTTATTCTGGGAATGAACTGGTTATCTTCTAATCAGATTTTGCTAGATTGTTTTAATAGAAAGGTTGTTCTTCCTGATTTCTCTGTTCCTTCTAAGAAAGAGTCATCTATTTTATTGTCTAGTATTTCTCAAGTTTCCCAAAGTGTCAATGACGGGGGTGAATGTTTTCTGTTGTTACTTTCCTCAACTTTAGAATCAAAATCTGATTTGAATAATGTAGCTACGGTTCGGGAGTTTCAGGATGTTTTTCCTAATGAGATCCTAACCTTACCACCTGAGAGAGAGGTAGAGTTCACCATAGATTTGTTTCCAGGTTCAGGACCCATTTCTAAGGCACCCTACAGAATGTCTCCCTTAGAACTTAGTGAACTTAAGAAACAATTAGAAGAGTTATTGGAGAAGGGGTTCATTAGGCCCAGTGTCTCTCCGTGGGGGGCTCCAGTGTTGTTAGTGAAGAAGAAGGATGGGAGTATGAGGTTATGTGTAGATTTTAGGCAGCTGAACAAGATTACAATTAAAAACAAATACCCATTGCCTAGAATAGATGATCTTTTAGATCAACTTAGAGGTGCTTCTGTATTTTCCAAAATAGATTTGAGATCCAGATATCATCAGATTAGGATAAGGAAGGAAGATATTCATAAGACTGTTTTTCGAACTAGATATGGACACTACGAGTACTTAGTAATGCCATTTGGTGTTGCTAATGCTCCGGCGGTGTTTATGGATTACATGAATCGAATCTTCCGACCTTTCCTAGATAAATTTGTGGTTGTGTTCATTGATGATATCTTAATCTACTCTTCTAGTTTGGAAGATCATGAAAAACACTTGAGGTTGGTGTTAGAAGTTTTGAGGGAAAGGAAATTGTTTGCCAATCCTAACAAATGTGAGTTTTGGCTAAACAAAGTCCATTTCTTAGGCCATGTCATTTCTGGAGAGGGAGTGTCAGTTGACCCTAGCAAGGTAGAGTCATTTCTTGAGTGGGAAAGACCTAGGACTGTTACGGAGATTAAGAGTTTTCTAGGGTTAGTCGGTTATTATAGGAGATTCATTAAGGGCTTTTCTCTCTTAGCTTTACCTCTCACCAAGTTAACTAGAAAGAACCAAGCCTTTTTGTGGGATAGTGACTGTGAGCATAGTTTTCTGGAACTAAAGCATAGACTGACCAGTGCCCCGGTGTTAGCATTACCTGATGTGTCTAGAACCTTTGAGGTATTTTATGATGCTTCTGGGAAGGGGCTAGGAGGTGTTTTAATGCAGGATAGGAGAGTAGTAGCTTATGCATCTAGGCAGTTGAGGCCTCATGGGGAAAATTATCCTACCCATGACTTAGAATTAGCTGCTATGATTTTTGCCCTAAAAATTTGGAGGCATTACCCGTTTGGTGTAAGGTTTGAGGTCTTTAGTGATCATAAGAGTTTGAAGTATCTCTTTGATCAAAAGGAACTCAACATGAGGCAAAGAAGATGGATGGAGTTTTTGAAAGATTTTGACTTTGAGTTGAAATATCACCCAGGTAAGGCCAATGTAGGGGCTGATGCGCTCAGCAGGAAATCCCTGCATGTGTCATCCTTGATGATACAAGAGATGAGTCTCCTAGAGAAGTTTAGAGATTTGAACTTAAGTGTGGAGTTTGGAGTAGTTAGCATTCAAATGTACAGATTAGAGATTTCTAGTGAGTCTCAAACTCTGATTAAGGAGGCTCAGGATTTGGATCCTGATCTTCAGGGTAAGATGGGGCAAGTAGGATTTTCTATGTCAAGTGAGGGATTAATTCTTTTTCAGGGAAGGATTTGTATCCCTAAAGGGAGTAGAGTTAAATGGCAGGTATTAGAGGAAGCTCATAAGGGTAAGATGTCTGTACATCCTGGTTCCACCAAGATGTATCAGGATTTGAGGAAGAGGTTTTGGTGGGTAGGTATGAAGAGGGAAATAGCTGAGTTTGTGTCTAAGTGCCTAACTTATCAACAAGTTAAGGTGGAACACCAGAAACCATTTGGAGTTCTATTACCCTTAGAGATTCCTGAATGGAAGTGGGAAAGCATAGCTATGGACTTTGTGGTAGGTTTACCTCGAGTCCAAGCCGGGTTTGATACCATATGGGTCATAGTGGACCGTTTAACTAAGTCAGCCCATTTCCTTCCAGTTAAGAATACCTTCTCCCTGAATAAGTTAGCTGAGTTATATGTTAGAGAGATTGTCAGGTTACATGGTATTCCTTCTAGCATCATCTCTGATAGAGACCCCAGGTTCACTTCAAGGTTCTGGAATGCACTACACCAGTCATTCGGGACTAAACTTAGGTTTAGTACCGCTTACCATCCTCAGACTGATGGTCAGTCTGAAAGAACCATCCAAACCTTAGAAGACATGTTAAGGGCTTGTTCACTAGAAGAATCAGGCAGTTGGGATAAGTACCTACCACTTGTAGAGTTTGCCTACAATAACAATTATCACAGTAGTATAGGCATGGCTCCATATGAAGCCTTGTATGGTAGAAAGTGTAGGTCCCCTGTTTGTTGGCATGAGGTGGGTGAGAAAGCTTTGTTGGGTCCAGAATTGGTTCAGGAAACTTCTGATAAGATTAGTATGATTAGGGCAAAACTTATAACTGCCCAGAGCCGTCAGTAAAGTTATGCTGATAAAAGAAGAAAAGAACTAGAGTTTGAGGAAGGGGAACATGTGTTTCTGAGAGTAATTCCTGTCATTGGCCTAGGGAAGTCTGTGAAATCTAGGAAATTGAGTCCCCGATACATTGGTCCCTTTCAAATCTTGCAAACAATTGGTCCTCTTGCATATAAATTGGCTCTTCCACCGTATCTTTCCAAAATTCATAATGTTTTTCATGTGTCTAAGTTGAGAAAGTATGTGTTTGATCCTTCTCATGTCTTGTCTTCTGAACCAATACAATTAAAGGACAACCTCACACTACCTGCAAAACCTATTCAGATTATTGATAGAAGTGCTAAGACTCTGAGGAATAGAAACATTCCTTTGGTTAAGGTAATTTGGGAAGGTCTAACATCCCAAACATTTGGATAAGTTAAATGTGAATTTCATGTTGAATATGTGGTATGAACTTAGAAGATTAAGAAGAATAAGTTGGAAAAGGTAAGTCATGGTTTGGTAACTTGTTAGAATTTGATTTTTAGAGTTTTTGCTCACTGGTAATCGATTACCAAGAGTTAGTAATCGATTACCAGATAATCTGGCCCCTGGTAATCGATTACTAAACCCTTGTAATCGATTACCAGCAACCTGGGTTCTTAGTAATCGATTACCAAAGGTGGTAATCGATTACCAGGTTCCCAGAATGGGTTCTTAGGCTAATTTTGCTTTCAGTAATCGATTACCAGGGTTTGGTAATCGATTACTGAGCGAAAATATATATACCCATGACGCGAAATTTATCAGAATTTTGGGAGGAAACCTAATTTTAGAGAGAGAAAGAGTGGGTCTAGAGAGAGGAAGTGCCAGAACGAAGTAGGAACGTCGGAACGAAGCTAGGAATCACATTTTCTTCATCTAATTACTTGAATTACTACATGGTGAGTAATTTCTCACTTGAATCTTAGATTTTAGGAATTGGTCTCAATCCCTTGAACCCCCTTCTTTCTCCCCTTTATCTGAATATATCTTGAATATATCTTGATTGTTTGTGTTTGTATATGTTGGTTCATGACTGGGAACGATTTTAATCGGTTAGAACGGATCGATTCTTGATAATCGATAGTTTCGAAACTATCGAAATGTCGAAACGCTTCGTTTTCTCCGATTAAACTTGTTCCGAAATGAAAAACTTAGGATTGATAATTGATTTCGATATTGGAATTGATGAGTATGTGGGCTTGGCATCGATCAAGCGTCGAATCTCGTTCGTTTCGGAATGTTCGAACTATCGAAAGTGTCAGAATTGACGAGATTCGCGATATTCATCAATTCCGAGTCTCGAATTAGTTGCTCAATCTATTATTTGAAATATTATGGACTTTGGTCTCTTTGTGAAAGACCATAGACTTTGGCTATGACTGGACTTCGGTCTCTTTGTGAAAGAATGTAGGGTGGGATTCGTCCCCTAGGGAGATATCCCCTGTAGTCTGAGCTCAGGTCTAACTCTAGACTGTGATTGTACATGGCCTTTTGGGCAAGCATCTTATGCATAATGTTAATTATATGGAATTGAGAATAATATGATTGATATGTACATTGGTTATAGCTTGAATTGTCATGAGTATGTATATATGCTTGCATCATGCATTGAGATTTACTCACTGAGATTGTATCTCACCACTCGATATGTGGATTTTGTTAGATGTTCAGGTTCCTCCTCCCCGGAGTTCTCAGCCTCGGGAATGACTTATGGGAAGCAGAAGTTTAGCTTTTTGATTGTACATGTGTATATATTGTGATGGATTCTAGAATATGTACTTTTTCTATTATGTCTAGACCTTGGTAACAATGTTCATGTAAGTAGTATCATGTCTTAATCTTTTAGTAATGTAAAGAAAATGGACTCTATGGTTTATATATATATTTTGGGTAGTTAAGCATGATGTAGTTAGAAGATTGTAATTTCTCTAATGTTTGATGTAAATTATCCTATTATGTTGGAAATCCGATAATTTATAGAACAGGTCGATATTTAAAGTATAACATTCTAAATTCTGAGTTAAGAATTTGGTTTCCAACGGATCAAATTCTTACTTGGGAAATTTAGGGTGTTACAACCCCTCCTCGTGGTTGCGTCATCATCCCAGCGATCATCTCCCCTGCGCGCACCCCCTTTTTTCTTTGTACCCCAATTTGTAAACCCTAAAGAGACTTCTGGAACTCCTTTTTTTCAAAGAATCTGACCTCGTGTTTCCTGTTTTAGCCATTTTAATTTTAATTTGTTTAAAAGTGTTTTACATTATTTCTATTTCTATTTTTTAACCAAAAAGAACTATTTCTATTTGTATGTATATATATAATATATAATATAATATATAATAATGTATGTGTAATATATATATATATAATTGTATATTTTACTTTAATGTTCAAAGAAAAATAATAACATAAATAATAAATTTTTAAATAGTAAAAAATAATTATAAATATAAATATACAATTATATTAATTATTATTTATATATATTAGTATGAAAATATTAAGTTAATATTATAAGTAGGGCAGAAAATAGATAAATAAAACATGAACTATTTGACTTACATTCGTTAAACGCGCTCAATGAAGCTCTTTTATTTAATTAAACAAATAAACCTAAGCTTAAAGTTGGGTTCGATCCCAAGCTTTATAAGTTTGACATTAAGGACTCGTGAATAGCTCGCTTATTATATATACTAGCGGAAAGACATGCACTGTCGTGCCTGTCTATCCGCCTTTCTTTTTGGGAAAAGACGTAAAATTTGTTTATTTATATTTTCAAATACCTCATACAATTAATTTGTATAAATAAATTAAAATTATATTCAATATTCTAAATTAAGTGAAAATTAGTTGATAAATTAGAGCACTTTTTATTTCACTTATCAAGGATAAAATGATAATTTTGCCCCAGTTTAATCTCTTTTTATTAAATATTAGATAAATTGTATTTATTAATCTAATATTTGAATTTAATGCTATTTTGATAGAAATATTGCTGATTTTTGCAGGATATTGCAAAGATTTTATTTGAAGGATAGATAGCATTAAATGAGGGAGATATCTGTAAGATTTGAGATTGATTGAAGACATTTAATGAAGATTTGAAGAAGATATAATACAATTACTGAGGAGATCACTGCCAATCAATCAAGGATTTTGCAGACAAGCTTCCCAAATAAATCAAAGATTGCTCAATAAATGCAAGGATTTTATCAAGAAAAGGGAAACAAGGAAAGACAAATCTGCCAAAACCAGTCTCGGGAGAGATCAAGATTAAAAAGAGAAAGTTGGAGCTGCAGGACGCTACCTGCGCTTCACCTGCGCTATAGCGCAGGGTGAAGCGTAGACTCTCTGGAAGTTGCGCCCCATCCTGCGCTGTAGCGCAGCCTGGAGCGCAGGTCATGCTGATTTGCTCCCTATTGCCGTTTTTAGATAGATTTCTCCCCAAATTGCTTTGTCTTTCCTTAGTCTATAAATGGGAACCTCTTGTGCCAAATCCAGTGTGCACGATCATTGTAATTCAGTCTTATTTCAGTGATAATGTACCAGAGCTAAGTTTAGAGTAGGAGAGGAGGAGCGCTTCACAAGGATTGAAGTTGGTGACAGCATCTTCGGTGGTTTGTATGGCTACCTTGTGTAGTTAACTCTCCATTAGGATTGGATGTAATTGATTCTATCCCCAAGTGTATGTAAACTCTATATTATTATTTACTGAGCTCTTTGTCTATAATATTGGTAATCTTATTCTGTACTTAATTCCTAACTTCCGCGCTTGCACCGGAGTTATAGGCTAGTTTCAACTAGGATTGAGTTTGGGGGAGCCTAGACGTAGGAAACTCAACCTCTGAGTGGATAAGAGGACTCGGTAGCCAGGGTTCCTTTACGGAGGCGTTGCTTATGATTGATGGGTAGTGTGAGTACTCTAATGAAGGGCGTTCCAATATGTTAGGCATGGTTTTTGAATTACCGATAGCAAAGGATTAGTTGATTGTGAATCCCGGAAGCGAGAGGTGGGTATATCTAATGAGCGATGGGTAGTGACAGTACTCTAGCGAAGGTATATTTCATTTGGTAGGGCCCCGTATTTCAATTAAACCTTTACAAACTAAACAAAAGAGAGCGAAATAAGCCGAGGGTAAGTCTGTCGCCTGGGAGAGCCCGCATGGATTACCTTTGAGTGTGTGAGGCTGCTGGTAACTCAGGGTCTTAGCAATAAAGTTTGTCTACAGTATTATAGAGTAAACCTAAAATAATAGATAGTTTTTACATGCACAAAGGGTGCGATGAGATGAAGTCCAATCCTAATCCAAGTAAAGTGTCTCTAACTCTTCTTTTCTATTCCATTGATTATTTTACTATTTACAATTTCCGCAATAATACTCTTAAAACCATTGTTTTTCCCTTGATAATTCGATCACGAGTCTACGTGAATTGACCGTTCCCTGCGGATACGATATCTTTCTTACTATTATACTACTGTATTTTTGGTTCGCTTGCCAGAAACTCATCAATGGTGTACTGGACAGACCCACCTTAAGAGCGTTGCATGGATTGTTACATAAGTGTCATGAACGTTTCTTATAATTGATAAATGTTATATGAAGTCCTTTGACCTGAAATCACTACGATTCCCACATAAGGAATTATATGTTTTAATTATCATCAAACGTTACCTGTAACAGGGTAATCATAAAGTTGGTTTTTGGACATATAATAAATTATGTGGTGGAATGTGAGTGCCCTAGATGGGATTTGTCCCTCCTATGTGACAGGAGTCATATCTGTAGGCCTCTTGATAAAGTGAGACTGAAAAATGCATGGCCATGCTCAGGAGGATAAACATGAGATATTTATTTCTGTACAGTCTACTTTGGGATCAAGAAAACATAAATTGAACTATACAAGGTTGACACAATCCATGCCTTTGTGTTCAATTAGATATTTGGACAAAGGGAAAGATCATATAAATTATCATAAAATAGGATTGACCAAAGTTATTGATAATCTCAATATTTGGATAGTGATGTATTGCTAGATACCGCTCACTATTTATGATATTAAATATAAAAGGGTTTTATTTTAATATCATAACCAAATATTACAAGCCTATTGGGTCACACGCATACAACATGCCACTAGGAAAGGATAATAATTCTAATTTATTTTAATTAGAATTATAACTTAATGGGTCAGGCCCATATGCGTTAGGGATAAGTGAGTAAGGGGGGGGGGGGGTAAAACCCTAGCCACCACTCTATAAATAGAGCATGAGATGCATTACCCTATACATATGAGCAATCGCTTTTTACTCTCAAAAGCTACTAGCAGAATTGAGGAGGGTTTCCTAGTTCGGCTGTTGGCGTGGACACCACTAGAGACGTGACTGCTATTGCCTCGTTCATAATCCTAATAAGGTACGACCTTTTGTTTTATACCCTTTTATGCCTTGATTCGTGTTTTCGCATAACGATCATAACAAGGGAGGAAATCCATTTATTTCCGCTGCACCCTGACCATATGCTTGATTCCCTTCACAAACAGACCCTTAGAAATTCTTCAGGTACAATATCTTCTTCTAAAATTGGAGGGCCTAGTGTTACAACTAAGAACAGTTCAGGTATAACCTCTTCCTCTAAAAATGGAGATCCTAGTGGCAAGGCTAAGTTAACTTCAGAGTTTAATGCTATCAGCAAGCAGCCCGAGCTACCCTCTTCTTCTAGGGAAGAACGGATTCAAAGAGAGAAGGACCACCTATTTACAATGAAGCTCATCTCTAAGAAAGCTGCTGAAAAAAGGGATCTTATGTCCTTCCTAACCATGGCTAATTCCGACATTATTATGAAAGACTATATGGAATTACAAGAGGATCCAGGAGGTACATCTTTGGTCCCAAGGCAAGTTAATTCAGATTCTGATATGTGTGATCTAGCAGGTGATCAAGGTAAATCTGAGCCTAGAAATCTCCCACCAATGTTCAACGAGTTAGGAGGAACTTAACCACTGACAACCTTTGCACAATCTGCAAAAAAGAGCCTGAAACTTTAATTCATTTATTCACAGATTGTGAGGAAGCTCAGCATTTATGGTCAGCTTTCCTTCACAGAAATCAACTTCAGAAATTTTTTCAATAACATTCAATTGCATCTTGGCTTATGGATATCCTAAATTTCAAGCTTGAGGTTGGGGATACTCTTAGAAGAGATCTTATTCTGGGTTTTATTTTGGAAGGCATTCGGCGTAATAGAAATGATATCATCTTCAACAATGTGCAATTATCTGTGGATTCTATCAAATATCGTATTTGTTCTCAGTTGCAATCGGCCATGTATGCCCTAAGATCTACTAAAGTTTTGCAGAAAAGAAATAATAAAAGGGGGTTACCTATTCGTTGGACCCCTCCGCCTCTGGGATGGATGAAAATCAACTCAGATGGTGCTTGTTCCTCAGCGAATGGCTTAGCGACGTGTGGTGGAGTTGTTAGAGACCATTGGGATCGTTTTGTGGTTGGTTTTGCGGAGAAGCTTGGCTCGTGCACTGTTATTGAAGCGGAGTTGTGGGGTATTCTTCGTGGCCTTCGAATTGCGGAGAGGAGAGGTTGGTGTAAGGTTATTGCAGAATTCGATTTCTCCATTGCGCTGAAATACATCTCCGATCGTTGTCCTCCTCAGCATATTGCCTATTCTCTGGTTAATCAGATTGTGAAGGCATCGTCTAAAATTTCTGAAATTCAATGGATTCATACCCTGAGGGAAGGAAATAAGCTTGTTGATTACTTTGCCAAGGAAGGTTTTGCTCTGAGTGAGGGTTTTAAGACCTTTGAGACGTTACCCGGTTTTGTTGTTCCTAGCTAAAGTTTTGATAGTTGGGATTGTTAGTGTTTTTTTGTAGCTTGGCCTTTTAGGCCCATTCCCTCACCAAAAAAAAAATTTAGATTAATAATTCAAATTCAAATCCTTCTTTAAATTTGGATGATACACTGAATTATGTTTTTTAATGATAACTTTTTTAACATTAATCCTTATTTTTACAATTTAAATTCAAATACCGATTGATTATATTTTTTCCTATTCTAATTTTAATCCCTATTTCTTAATTTAAATTCAAAATATTATCCTTATCATTTAATTCATGAATTTTTAAAGTAATTTTGAAAAGTATAGATTAATAATTGAAATTCGAATTCTTCTTTAATGATAACTTTTTTAACGCTAATCCTTATTTTTACAATTCAAATTCAAATCCTAATTGATTCTACTTTTTCCTATTCTAATTTTAATCCCTATTTCTTAATTTCAATATAAAATATTATCTTTATCATTTAAGCCGTGAATTTTTAAAGTAATTTTGAAATAAAATAGGGGTATAATTGGAAACAAAATGTGGAAAACAAAAAGAGGCATCGTCTTTATATATTAGTGTAGATAACAATTAATTAATATAAATAATTAAAGTAAAGTTAGATTAGTAAAAAATAGATAAAGAAAACATGAAGTTATAAGTTTATTTCTAAAATAAATAATAAAATAATTACTTTATGTATATAAAAAATAAGTATTGAATTATTTCTGAAATGGGATTTTTAGACAGGGAAAAATCTCTCTAACTATAAACTTAATAATACATCATTATTTAGGGAGGGAATATAAAATCCCTCTATATTTAGAGAGGGAATATAATATCCCTCGCTAAATAGAGAGGGATTTGTGATTCCCTCACTAAATAGAGAGGGAATCCTAAATCCGTCGCTAATTAGCTCATATATCAAAGATAAACTCTTGATATCTATTTAGAGAGGGAATACAATTTCCCTCGCTAATTAGAGAGGGATTTGTAATTCCCTCACTAAAGCAAAGATGATTTTGTATTTATAAATTTATCTTTATTTAGGGAGGGAAAAATCCCTCGCTAAATAGAGAGGGAATATTACATCCCTCTCTAAATAGAGAGGGAATCACATATACCTCGCTAAATAGAGAGGGAAACCCAAATCCATCGCTAATTGGCTCATATATCAAAGATTTCTCTTGATCATTATTTAGGGAGGGAATATAAAATCCCTCCCTACTTAGAGAGGAAATATAAAATCCCTCCCTAAATAGAGAGGGATTTGTGATTCCGTCACTAAAGCAAAGATGAATTTTGTACTTATAAATTCATCTTTATTTAGGGAGGGAAAATATCCCTCGCTAAATAGAGAGGAATCTCATATCCCTCTCTATTTAGAGAGGGAATCACAAATCCCTCTCTAAATAGAGAGGGAACCACAAATCCGTCGCTAATTTCTCATATATCAAAGATAAGCTCTTGATCTTTATTTAGTGAGGGAATCCAAATCCCTCTCTAATTAAAGAGGGAATATAACTTCCCTCGCTAATTAGAGAGGGAATATAAAATCCCTCCCTAAATAGAGAGGGAACTTTTCCCTCGCAAACCTAATGTTAATTTAGCGAGGGAATTTGTGACGGATTATTTAGAGAGGGAATAAATCCGTCACAAAATCCCTCTCTAATAGATTGCTGGAAATTTAGTGAGGGATTTTTTCCGTCTCTAAATCCGTCACAAAATATTAATAGTACACATTTTGTGAGGGATGTATTGATCCGTCACAAATCCCTCGCAATTAGAGAGGGATTAAAATCCCTCTCTAAAATCCCTCTCTAATATTAACTTTTTTAGTAGTGTAACTTGTATGCAATATTTCATTTTTAATTCTTAATAAGTATCATCAAAATACTCATTCATCATAAAAATTCAATATCCTTCTAAGCATTCTATGAAGCAGAGCATTTTATAGGATAGACCTTGATCACTTTGAATCACTTTGTATTTGCAACATACAACAGAAAAATGAAGCATCACATCATAGTTAGGGTCTCAAGGATCATTCTTTTTCCTCATAATTTGAAGAAAATAGTCATACCCATTGAAGCTCTTTGTATTGACAACTTAAATTGAGTTATGCCAAAAGATTGTATACTTTGTTTTTTATTTCTAAGTTTTCTTAGATAATTTGTTTTGGATGAATCCAACTATCCGATGAAAGTATTGTCTTTTTTGTTTTAACAACCACTTAGAGAGTTGTGTCTCCCCTGTTGTCAATTAAAACAATGCTTATCATATCAAGAAATCTATCATAAATGGATTCTGCACCATTCTACATATTGGTATATATAATGCAAATTTATGATATTTAATTCACCCAAAAATCACAATATCATATATCCTTTACTAACCACAACTAGTTATTAATTTTCATACAAAAATATTTTCATTTTATGATAAAAAATAGGTAAAAAAATAAATTTAATATTCACAAAACATAATAAAAATGAACAAACATAAGATAAAAAAGGGTTACACAGATTAAAGTTTTAAAACACAATAAAAACTTAACTTGTATGCAATATTTTATTTTTAATTCTTAATAAATATCATCAAAATACTCATCATCATAAAATTCAATATCCTTCTAAGCATTCTATGAAGCAGAGCATTTTTTTAGGATAGACTTTGATCACTTTGGATCACTTTGTATTTGCAACATAAAATAGAAAATTGAAACATCATATCATAGTTAAGGTCTCAGTGATCATTCTTTTTCCTCATAATTTGAAGAAAATAGCCATACCCATTATAGCTCTTTGTATTGAAAACTTAAATTGAGTTATGCCAAAAGATTGTATACTTTGTTTTTTATTTCCAAGTTTTCTTAGATCATTTATTTTGGATGAATCCAACTATACGATAAAAGTATTTTCTTTTTTGTTTTAACAACCACTTGGAGAGTAGTGTCTCCCCTGTTGTCAATTAATATAATGCTTATCATATCAAGAAATCTATCATTAATGGATTCTGCACCATTCTACATATTGGTATATATAATGCAAATTTATGATATATAATTCACCCAAAAATCACAATATCATATACCCTTTACTAACTACAACTAGTTATTAATTTTTATACAAAAATATTTTCATTTTTATGATAAAAAATAGGTAAAAAAAATATATTTAATATCAAAAAATACAATAAAAATGAACAAACAATAGATAAAAAAGGGTTACAGAGATTAAAGTTTTTAAAAACACAATAACAACTTAACTTGTATGCAATATTTAATTTTTAATTCTTAATAAATATCATCAAAATACTCATCATCATAAAATTCAATATGCTTCTAAGCATTCTATGAAGAAGAGCATTTTTATAGGATAGACTTTGATCACTTTGAATCACTTTGTATTTGTACCATACAACAGAAAAATGAAGCATCATATCATAGTTAAGGTATCAGGGATCATTCTTTTTCCTCATAATTTTAAGAAAATAGCCATACCCATTATAGCTCTTTGTATTGACAACTTAAATTAAGTTATGCCAAAAGATTGTATACCTTGTTTTTTATTTCCATGTTTTCTTAGATCTATTATTTTGGATGAATCCAACTATACGATGAAAATATTGTCTTTTTTGTTATAACAACCACTTGGAGAGTTGTGTCTCCCCTGTTGTCAATTAATACAATGCTTATCATATCAGGAAATCTATCATAAATGGATTCTGCACCATTCTAATGCATATTTATGATATTTCAATTCACCCAAAAATCACAATATCATATACCCTTTACTAATTACAACTAGTGATTAATTTTCATACAAAAATATTTTCTTTTTTATGATAACACATAGGTTAAAAATCAATTTATTATTCATAAAACACAATAAAAATGAACAAACAATAGATAAAAAAGGGTTACACAGATTAAAGTTTTTAAAACACAATAACTACTTAACTTGTACGCAATATTTAATTTTTAATTCTTAATAAATATCATCAAAATACTCATCATCATAAAATTCAATATCCTTCTAAGCATTCTATGAAGCAGAGCATTTTTATAGGATAGACTTTGATCACTTTGTATTTGCAACATACAACAGAAAAATGAAGAATCACATCATAGTTAGGGTCTCAGGTATCATTCTTTTTCCTCATAATTTGAAGAAAATAGCCATACCCATTATAGCTCTTTGTAACTTAAATTGAGTTATGCCAAAAGATTGTATACTTTGTTTTTTATTTCCAAGTTTTCTTAGATCATTTGTTTTGGATGAATCCAACTATACGATGAAAGTATTTTCTTTTTTGTTTTAACAACCATTTGGAGAGTAGTGTCTCCCCTGTTGTCAATTAATATAATGCTTATCATATCAAGAAATCTATCATAAATGGACTCTGCACCCTTCTATATATTGGTATATATAATGCAAATTTATGATATTTAATTCACCCAAAAATCACAAAATCATATATGCGACACCTTTAGTTACACCACTAAGAATATCACATTGCAAAACGTAACCGTCGAACTTACTGTTTTAAGAAGCTGTAAAATACGGAAATATTTTTTTTTAAAGGAGCTTAGTCATCATCAACTTATCACATTCTAATTTCATTTTAAGTATTCATGAAATATTCTTTCCTTAAGTCTGAAGTTTGTTTTCCGAAAATATCTAGACAATTATTATCCCGCATACGTACACAGCATCCACGCAACCATGAGACTGGTTATAAGAAAGGGACATCACAGACATATACAATGACACAGTATCAAGTGCTCCTTGAGCCGACAAGGTAACTATACAAAACAAGAATTCTAGTAGTAGACTAAATACATAAAACCTTAAACCAAAATATACAGAAAAGAGGTTCCTAAACCAGAGCTGTACTACTAGACTCAAAATGACACTAAACTACTCATCAACCTCCGGCTCAGTGGAGACAACCCTACAACTCTTCCGCCCAGCATCTGGGATGGTGATCATCCTAAAATCCTCTGAGGGAACGCATTAGAAGAATCTTCTTCTGGTTCCTCTCCCTCAGAGTCCTTCTTCGAATCCTCCTCCGGTTCTTCCTCCTCGTCTGTGGTGTCATTGATCATGATAAGATTCGGCTCGCTCGGGAGAGAATGACCACGCGCATCAGGACACATATACTGAGGAGTTGGCACCTCGGGGGAAGGGGAGTATCTGGGAGAGTCTGGTCTAACCAAGTCAGCTACCTGGGATGACTGCGATGATGAAGAGGAAGCTGGACGACGACGTGAAAGACAGAATGCAGTATGCCTCACCAAGTTAGGTGGCGTCGGAAACTCGAGAGTCACTGGTACGATGAAGTCCATCTCAGGTACAAGCGGAAGTCCGGGGTGCGTGATGACGACACGGACTTTCCCCGTGAACTCACATCTGCGCGGAACATTCGTCACCCTCCAGGCGCCTCTCGACATCCACCTTAGCCGTACTTGCATAGACGTCATGACAGAAGTCCTCGATACCGACTATCAACGTGACGAGAAGAGCATAGAAAGAAGAGATAGAAAGGAAGGGTGAGAACATCGCATGAACTCACAGTATGTAGGATATAATAACTAGAGCACACACAGAACATTCATATAGTCACAATCACAATCACAGTCACAATCACAATCACAATCACAAGGATATAATTTATGTTGTCATGATGCATATAATTAATCCATGAGGGCCCAGGGAAATATCACCAACTGCAGAGCACCCAACAACTGCCCGACCATATATACACAACGCATCATGAGTTAGAGTCTGTACTAGCATTGGTACAAGGAGCATTGCTCAATTTTGGCCAAATAAATTTCCCGACTTCCAGACAATCTCAACTGACCTGAAAATCATGAGAGCGACAGGCATGGCTAAGTTGGGTTCCCTGATCACGACTGTAGGGAGCTAGTCTACGTCCTCTGTGATCGTCTGGGAGCTAGGCCATCCTCAGGGCTGGCGTCCCTCTTTCAGGACCCGGCTGGTGTTCTTTGCAAAACCCAGTGCACCCTTCCCAACCGATTTCACACTTGTACCAAGTGTTGTTGTCATATAGGTCGTAAGGTTTTCAAACCTTGATCATCATTTATGCTTTATGATGCATGTCACACAATCAATACTTACAGTATTTCACCCTTACAGGCAAAGCCCATTGAGTCAATTCCACGTCACCACTTCACCATGGCACGGCTTGATTCAAAGTCTTTTCTTCACAAGAGAAACCAAATCACACTCTCTTACCAAGCTTCTCAAGTCTTATGTAAAGAGAAAGTGTTGGTTATAATCTTTTAAGGTAGTTTGTACTAGCGTTATTGATAATCAATTTCACTTAAGTCCTATAATTTACTAAGACTTATGGATGTGTTTTATGAAAGGCATTTCTTATCCTAGTTCTCTTTGTATGACTAATTAAGATTAGGTTTAGTCTTTAATCATAACTAATCTTTATTAATCGGATCACAGTTAAGCTTTACCTTCTTTAATTAAGTCTTAATCCTCACTTAAGGTCCTAATTAATTTTTAATTATCCCTTAATCTCCTCCTTAATCTTGGATTAGGATTGTTAATTACGTTTGATTAAGTTTAATTATAAATAATTAGTTCCTAACCGTCGTTAGGGATTAATTACTTAATTAACGCCTATATTTAAGATTAATTATATTTAGATTTAATTAATCTTTAATTAACTTAAATAAATTAGGTTAATAAACTTAGGTAATTAAATTAATTAAGTCCATTAATTAATTATAAGCTTAATCTTAACAACTTAGATTAATTATTTTTTATTATCTTTTAAATTTGAGTTTTGACTTTCTTTTTAAATGCTTTGGACCTAAATAAAAAGCCTATAGGTTATTGGACCCATGAGAGCCCATTCTTACTCATAGTAAATTAAAAATATGACTTTTAAATAGACTTTTATTTTAATTAAATTAAAAATCCGAATTTAATTATTTATTTTAAAAACTTAACTTATTTGCATTTTAGCCCTTTTTGTTATAATTTTATCTTTTAGTCCTTTTGGACAAACTTAGCCCAAAAACATGTTTTAAACATCCTTTTGATCTTTTTAGGATCAAAAAGGACATTCTTGATGAATTTCATCAAGAACTCACATGAACATCAAGAACATGCTTGAATGTTCATCAAAAACCCTAACTTTTCCAACCATCCAATCTTCACCAAAATCTCACATAATCATGTATATACATTCCAAACAACAATTATCACATTTAATCCATTCAAATCATCCATGCACATTTCAAGATTCAAACTTCCATTTCTAAGCTCAAAATACCATTTTTTTCAAGATTAATCACCAAACAATTTTGTAATTCCAACCAACCACATGCATGTTCATCAAATCATCATCTAAACACATTACAATCATCAAAACAAGTTTAGAATACATGCAGCCCATTCTTTCTCTCTTGGCCGAGAGCAAAAAGGGAAAAAGAGAGGATTTTTGCAAAAATTTCAACTTGGCTTGCATGCACCCAAATCCACCAAATAAATACATTTCCAACATCAAAATAGACATGCAAACAACAATAACAACCCAGCTCAAAGGGTTCAAAAACATACATACAAAATAAGTTCCAAAGATATGATTTTTCAAGTGAAAATAAGGCCAAAAAGCAAGGATTCAAGGGTAAATCCTTGACTCTAGTTACATTTCCTACTAGAGTTCAAGTTCTCCCCCCTTACCTCAAATCTTCAAGGAAAAGGTGATGATTTTCAGCCCCCAAAACAGCCTCCAAGATGCCTCCTTTAGTCACCAACAAGGATTTTTAAGGCTAGAAAGCTTAGTGTTTTTAAGCTTTGGTTCAAAGATGGAACCTTAAGCTTGGAAGTGTTTGGAGAGAAATGGAGATTTTGGGAGAAAAGAAGAAGAGTTCTCACGGCTGCAAGGAGGAGAGGAAGGGAGAAATGAGAGAATTTTGGTTGGTTTGCATGTAAGAAAGAAATAAAGTGAGAAAAGTGTAATAAATGCCATCAAGTCACCTTTTTATGTATTGATGGATTGGAAGGGAAAAATGGCCAAGTGTATACCATGCATGAAAAGCTGGTTGCACGGTCTCCAAGGAGAAAAAGAGAAAGCTTGTGCAATTTTTCTGGCCCGGATCAAGAGTATTCGGGCCCGGGTCAAGGTACAGGAGGGCAAAAAGGTCATTTTTCACAGAAAAATCCGAAAAATTCCCAGAAAATTCCTAAAAATAGGAAATTCAATTCTAAATCCAAAAATATAAATTTTGATGATTAAAAATAATTTTAATCACTCAAAATCCAATAAAACACTCAAAACGGCAAAAACGGTAAAACGCGGGCGTTACAACTCTCCCCCTCTAAAAAGAAATTTCGTCCTCGAAATTTGCACGTACCTTCTTGAAATAATTGAGGGTGAGACTTTCTCACCTGTTCTTCAAATCCCCAAGTTGCGTTTCCTTCATCAGTTGCACTCCGAATAACCTTCACTAACGGAATCTCTTTTCCTGAATCATCTTGATCTTTTCCGAGGTTTGCTGAATCATCTCAGGCCCTAAAACTGGGCCATCGCCAGATTCGAACCAACACAAAGGTGTCCTACACTTCCTACCATACAGGGATTCATAAGGTGCCATTCCAATACTAGAATGGAAACTATTGTTGTAGGTGAACTCGATCAGTGCCAACAACTGATCCCAACTCCGTTTGTGTTCTAACACACATGCCCTCAGCAAGTCGTCTCGGGACTAGATAGTTCGTTCTGACTGACCATCGGTTTGGGGATGATAGGTTGAACTAAGTCTCAACTTGGTCCCTAAAGCTTGTTGCAGACTACCCCAAAATCTGGATGTGAACCTAGGGTATCTATCCGACGCAATGCTAGACGGAACCCCATGCAATCTCACTACCTCCTTAATGTACATCTGGGTCAACTTTTCTACAGAAAACTTGATGTTGATGGGTAGGAAATGGGCAGATTTTGTTAACCTATCAACGATTACCCATATAGAATCAAAACCTGTCGGAATTCTAGGTAAACCTACCACGAAATCCATAGATATGCTATCCCATTTCCATTCAGGGACATCCAAAGGTTGTAACTCTCCTGATGGTCTCCGATGTTCAATCTTAGCTTTCTGACAAATCAAATAAGATGCTACATATTCAGCTACTTCCTTTTTCATCCTAGACCACCAAAATATCTTTTTCAGATCTTGGTACATCTAAGTTGCTCCAGGGTGAATATTCAACCTACTCTTATGAATCTCTTCTAAGATCAGTTTCCTTATCACAAGGTACACATATTTTACCTTTGAATTTAACAATACCATCAGTACCTTTATGGAACTCAGATTCTCCTTTCTTAGAAACTAGATCTTTCAAAACTTGCAAAGATTGATTCTTTTCCTGTGCTACACGAACTTACTCCAAGAAATCTCTCGAAATCTTCCAGGTTTCCAGAATTATACTTCTTAGGACTAAATCCAACATCCCGGTTCAGATCTCTAAATCTTTCTATCAATTCTAGTTCCTTAACCATCATTGCTGACATATGCAAGGATTTCCTACTCAAAGCATCAGCCACTACATTGGCTTTCCCAGGGTGGTATTGCAGACTAAAATCATAATCCTTTAAGAACTCCATCCATCTCCTCTGCCTCATATTCAGCTTTTTCTGATCAAACAGATACTTCAAGCTTTTATGATTGCTAAAAACTTCAAACCTAGCGCCATACAGATGGTGCCTCCAAATCTTCAGGGCAAAAACTATAGCTGCTCTCTCTAGATCATGCGTAAGGTAGTTCACTTCGTGTGTTCGCAGTTGCCTAGAGGCATAAGCCACTACTTTTCCTTTTTGCATCAACACACAACCTAATCCTTGTTTCGAAGCATCACAAAAACCCTTTTGTGGGTCAGGTAAAACTAAGACAGGCGCAGAAGTTAACCTCCTCTTTAACTCTTGCTGATGAGCTTTGGATGCAGCAAGCCATTAACGAGGTTCAGCTCATGAGGGTGGAAAAGGATAAACTCTATGAAGAGAACCTCGCGTTAAGTAAGCAAGTCGAAGTCTTAACTACCGAGAAGGAGAATGCTGTGAAGAAGGCAGAATCGACTTCCGTTGAGCTTACTTCAGCTCACAGTGATGCGACGTCTGCTTCTGAGGCGGCATCTCTTGCCCAAAAAGAGAACATTGAGCTAAAAGAAAAGATAAGAGAATTGGAAGTCAAGTTAGCTGACGAGACTGCTGAGAGGGTGCAAGCCGAGAAGTTATGTATTGACGCTTCTGCTTTGTATTTTTATGAGGCCATAAAGCAGATGAAATTTCTTAATCCTGAAGTGAGCTTAAATACTAAGGGGATGTCGACCATCTGTACCGTCAAAGATGGAAAATGGTACGATGTCCTTCCGACTGGTGATGTCGAGGGAGCCGCTGGGGATGAGATTCCGAGTACCCCAAAGCTTCGAGCAGATGAGGAAATTGAGCAGGAAGATGAAGAGGGTATCCCCTCGAATGGTGTCGACACATGAAGGGCCGGAAAGCCAGCACTCTTTTGTGTTTTAACTTTGACTATGTTCATTTATGACAGTGTGATGTTTTATGAATGATTGCTTTAAGTACTTCCTGTTATGAACGAATTTTATTAACAATTATCAAGAGTAACTTATTAGTATATACCTGAGTATTTCAAGGAGCTTATCCTTGAATTTGGTAAAGTTTAAATATTTTGTTCGAGATATATGTACGAGGTCGAGGGACGAAGCTCAACATTGCTCAAGGAGCGTATTCTTGATGCGAGATTTTCGAAGTCGAGGGACAAAGCCCGACGTTGCGCGAGGAGCGTATCCTCGACGTGAGATTTTCAAAGTCGAGGGACAAAGCCCGACGTTGCCCGAGGAGCGTATCCTCGACGCGAGATTTTCAAAGTCGAGGGACAAAGCCCGACGTTGCTCGAGGAGCGTATCCTCGACGCAAGATTTTCGAAGTCGAAGGATAAAGCCTGATATTGCTGAAAAATTTTGAACTTCATTCATTCAAGAACATTTACAATCAACTAAAGTATTTCCGGAGTTTGTCGACATTCCAAGTTCGTGGCACGGCTATTCCGGGTAGAGTTTCTAGTCGATATGCACCAGTGTCAGTCTTAGAGGTGACCTGATATGGTCGTTCCCAATTTTCGGCTAACTTTCCTTGAGCTACATTTTTATTGCCGATGTCGGCCCTTCTTAAGACTAAGTCTCCGATCTCAAAAGTGCGTGGAACAACGATTTTCTGTCGACGTCTTGCTGACTGTAACTTGATTACCGCTTCTCGAATTGAGGCTCTTTCACGGATTTCTTCTATTAAATCTAATTCCTCACACATCCTTTCTTCGTTATAATTTTGATCATAGGCGTGAAGTCGAAAGTTTTCTTCACCGATCTCTACGGGGATCACGGCATCAACTCCATAGGCCAATCTGAATGGTGTTTCTCTAGTTGTTGAATGTGGTGTTGTGTGATAGGCCCAGAGAACATTGGGCAACTGTTCAGCCCAGAGCCCTTTTGCAGATTCAAGTCTTTTCTTAAGGCCTTTAAGGATTACTTTGTTGGCAGCCTCTGCTTGTCCATTTGTTTGTGGATGTTCTACTGAAGAGAATATGTGGGTTATATGGAAATCCGACATCAAACCTCGAAATCCTTTATCGGTGAAATGAGTATCGTTGTCGGATATCACCGTGCTTGGGATTCCAAACCTGCAGATGATGAATCGGTAAAAGAATTTGGATAAGTTCTTTGTTGTGATTTTAGCTAAGGGTTGAGCCTCAATCCATTTAGTAAAATAATCAACTGCCACAGTAAGGTATTTAAGTTACCCCGGTGCCATAGGAAATGGACCTAGTATGTCGATACCCCACCACGAAAACGGCCAAGGAGCTGAAATGGACCATAAAGCTTCGGCAGGCGCTCTATGGATGTCGGCGTGTTTCTGAAAAGATGAGCATTTTTTAACGTATTGTATACAGTCGACTTCCATGGTTGGCCAGTAATATCCAGCCCTCAGGATTTTCCGAGATAATGAGTGGCCTCCGGGGTGGTGTCCGCAAATACCTTCATGGACCTCGGCCATCACATATTCGACAATATTTCCCGAGATGCACTTCATGAGTGGCTGCGCTAAGCCTCGCTGATACAGGATTCCATCTATTAAGCAATACCTGGCCGCTTGCTTCAGAGTGCGTTTTGATTGATCGGGATCGTTGGGTAAAGTTCTGTCTTGTAGGTATTTCTGAATGTCAGCGTACCAGTATCTTTCATCGACCGTCATGATAACATTCGGGGTTGAAACTACCTCTTGGATTACAGATTTATTATTTCCCGATGATCTTGTACTGGAGAGTTTCGAAAGTATATCGGCTCTTGATTTCTTTCTCTGGGGATATGATTTATCTCGACCTCAACAAAGTTACTGCACAAATTTTTGACGACTTCTAAATATTTCTCCAACAAAGGATCTTTTACCTGGTAGCTCCCGTTGATCTGCAAAACCACCAGTTGTGAATCACTGTTGACTCGCACCCGTCTCGCGCCGACTTCGATTGCCATTCTCAATTCGGCTATCATTGCTTCGTATTCAGCTTGATTATTGGATGTCGGGAATGATAGACTCAGAGAATGTTCCAGAACTACACCATCTGAGTTTTCTAAGAGTATCCCAGCTCCGCTTCTTTTCTGATTCGAAGATCCATCGACGTGTATGTCCCACCAATTGTCAGAAGAGTCATGTGTCGGGGTTAATTCTGCTATGAAGTCAGATAAAACTTGGGCCTTGATTGCTTGTCGGGGTTCGTAGGTCACTCCAAACTCGGATAATTCGACTGTCCAGGAAACCATCCTCCCAGCTAGATCTGGTCTATGAAGGACTTGCCTAATCGGTTGGTCAGTCCTTACAATGATTGGATGAGCTTGGAAATAATGACGGAGTCGACGAGCTGCTATAATCAATGTTAATGCCATTTTTTCCACTCTTGGGTACTTCAACTCTGGTCCCTGTAAGGCTTTGCTGATAAAGAATACTGGAAGTTGAAGATTCTGCTCTTCTCGAACCAACGCTGCAGCGACTGCTGCTTCTCCATCTGAAAGATATAAATACAGTGTTTCTCCCACATTTGGTCTCGACAGGATGGGTGGGGATGATAATATCGTCTTAATTTGCTGAAAAGCTTCTTCGCATTCATCATTCCAAACAAAAGACTTTCCTTTCTTTAAGAGATGAAAGAATGGGAGCGCTCGAGATGCAGACTTCGAGATGAATCTTGTTAAGGCGACAATCCTTCTCGTCAACTGTTGAACTTCTTTTACTGAGGTCGGGCTTTTCATTTCGAGGATGGCGCGACATTTGTCCGGATTGGCCTAGACTCCACGTTCGGTAAGCATGAAGCCAAGAAATTTCCCAGCTCGAACCCAAAAGTGCATTTCTTGGGATCAAGTCTCATATTATATCGATGGAGCTGGTCAAAGATCTCCCCGAGGTCTTGGGTGTGAGTCTCATCTGTTAGACTTTTTGCTATCATGTCGTCTACATAGACCTCTACTACTCAACCGATTTGGTCTCGGAATACCATGTTCATCATCCTTTGATAGGTTGCTCCTGCGTTCTTAAGCCCGAAAAGCATCATGCGATAGCAATAGTTTGCTCCTTCGGTCATGAACGCTGTTTTTTCTTGATCGGGAGGATACATTGGGATTTGGTTATACCCGGAATAGGCATCCATAAAAGATAAGAGTCGAAAACCAGAAGACTTGTCGACCAATCGGTCGATGTTAGGCAAGGGGTAAGAATCTTTAGGACAAGCTTTATTTAAGTTGGTATAGTCTACACACATTCGCCATTTTCCATTTGATTTTCTGACTAGGACTACATTAGATAGCCTTGTCGTGTACTTGACCTCTCGGATGAACCCAACATCTAGTAGTTCCATTACTTGTTGCTTTACCGCCTCTGCCCTATCTGCCGACATATTTCTTCGTCGCTGCTCGACTGGCTTGACTTTCGGGTCCACGGAGAGTCGGTGGCAAATGATGTCAGGATCTAATCCCGGCATATCGGCAGCAGTCCAGGCTAACAGGTCGGCATTTTGACGGATGAGAGTACACAATTCTTCCTCGACCTTTTCTGACAATCCGCAACCGATTTGCACTGTTTGATCAGGCGTGGGACCAATCTGAAGTGTTTTGAATTCCCCGTCGTGAACAGTACGGGTTTCTTTAAAATCTTCTCTGACGTCCAAATCTGTCAACATCACCCTAACTGATGAGGGGTGTTCTTCGTGCTTCTCTGGTGGAATAGGCTTTTCTGGTTTTGAGATTTTCAAAGACTCTTTGTAGCAGGAACGTGCCATTACTTGATCACCTCGCACACTGATCACTTTCCCATCATCGCTCCAGAATTTCATCATCAGGTGATTTGTAGAAATAATAGCTCCAATTGTATTGAGGGTCGGCCTTCCCAAAATCGCATTGTAAGTTGCAGGGCAATCGACTACCAAAAATCGTACTTTCGTGGTTTTGGTCAGGGGAATTTGACCAAACGTTACGAGGAGCTCTACATACCCTGTAGGTTGAACTTTATCTCCTGTGAATCCAATTAGATCTGCCCCTTTATAAGGTTCCATGTCCGTCTCAGGAATACTAAGAAGATGGAACGTCTTCAAAAATAGGACGTCTGTCGAGCTTCCCTGATCAATGAACACCCTCCTGACTTCGTGATTTGCCATCATGACTTTTATAAGCATTGGGTCATCATGTCCTGGAATAACCGGGCCATAATCGTCTTCTGAAAAGGTCAGTGGCGGAAGTTTCCGTCGAGGACCACCTCGCTGGTGATGGGTGGAGGTGGATGCTGACATGATCTCCTTCAAGTGTCTCTTTTTTGAATTGTTCGATTCTCCTCCTCCTGCAAATCCTCCTGCAATGACATAAATCACTGGATGCTTTGAAGACGAAGGTTCTTCTCGGGATGGAGTGTGGTGTCGAGATGTGCTTCTATGTTCTCGGTGAGAATTACAAAGTGGAGATCTGTCAGAAGGCGGCCTCTTTGAGCTTGACCTTTCAGGACGAGGTGATCTAGTTCGCGATCTGCTTCTTTCATGGCGACTAGATTCACGTCGCCTTTCTTCCCTTCTATCGTCATTTCTCCTACCACGGGGATCGTCTCGTCTCGATTGAAAGTCGGCGTCCTTCTTAAACCTTCCGAGTTTTCCGCGTTGGATGAGCTCTTCGATGGAATCTTTAAGATTGAGGCACTAATCCGTGTCGTGTCCATGAGACTTATGGAATCTGCAATACTTGGTCTTGTCAGTGTTTGGTCTTGCCCTTTGAGGTCGAGGTCTTCTCATCCCGGCTTCGTACATCTCGACGTGAAGGATTTCATTCATGATCTTCTCCCGAGGTTAATTCAACGGTGTATATGACGTATATCGACCAAAAGGCTCTTTACTACTTTTATTTTCTTTATTCTTGTTTTTCTGCCCTTGTTCTTTCTGTGGTTGATCCAATGAGACTGTGTCTTTTAACTTCAAGGCCATTTCTTCGTCTTCTAAGCTGATGTAACTTTCTGCACGATTCAAGAATTCCTCCATGTTACTTGGTTTTCTTTTAGACAAGTCTATCCAGAAATGAGAGTGTGGTATAAGTCCATCCTTTGCCAGCATAAGTTGTACCCCAGGTTGAAGACCTTGAACTAACAACGCTTCCTTTGTAAACTTGCTGATGTAATCACGCAGAGATTCTGAAGGTCCTTGACGGATTTGCTTTAACGACGCCTCCGTCTTTGGCTGAACTTTGCTAGTGGTAAAACTCGTAATGAATTTACCCCGCAACTCGGCCCAGGTGTTGATAAGTCTTGGAGGAAGAGTTTGAAACCACCTCAAAGCAGTCTTCTTCAAGGACAAAGGAACACTCTACACATGATTGGTCCCGACGCACTTCTTACTGACATAGCGGATTCATAAACGTCCAAATGCTCCAAAGGATCACCTGTTCCATCATACAATTCCGGTACTGGAACCTTCTCAAATCTCTTATCGATAGGGAAAAGCATAATCCGTTCAGAGAACATGGAAGGACGACTTGAATTACTTCCTCATCATGTATGTGGGTTTAGGGTTTAGGGTTCCATCATACAATTCTGGTACTGGAACCTTCTCAATTCTTGGTGAACGCTGAGTCGGTACACGTAACATCCCGCTAATTAAGACTTTAATTCATAGGAATATCATAACTGAAAGTAGAATGAAGAAAAGAATAGGTTTAGGAAAGCTTAAGAGGCAAAAACTAAGGTTGTAGCTTGATTTTGGTTTTAAGCCTAATGACCTTGGTGCACTAAATTGCAATTATCTAGAGTTGTAGATGTCCGATTGACGTGATTCCACTCTCATTAGAAAGCTTATTTCCGGGGCTTCAGTTTGATAGGTTATATGATTGGGTTCTGATTGAAATCGCACCTTCAGCAGACTCATTTTCGCTTAAGCGAATTTAATTCGCTTAAGCGAAAAACAGAGCCTTTTTGGGGTGCTCTCTGGAAAGAATTCGCTTAAGCGAATGGATCGGGGACGAAACCCATTTTAGGGAACTCGCTTAAGCAAATTTTTTAGCTTAAGCGAGTGGCACGTTACTGCACCACTTAAAACACGCCCCTGGACGGTTTTCAGTCAGTTTCCTCCCGTTTCTTCACATTTTTCAGAGAGAGATAGAGTGGTTCTAGTGATAGAAAGTCCCAGCGAAGGCCAAGAACGATTTCTACTCATCAAGAACGAGTCTTGCATCAATCTTTCCCTATCAAGGCACTCTGGTCGAGGCCGTACTCAACCAAATAAAATGAATTAAAGTGCAGTCGGTTGATTAACCCAAAGTCGTCTCTCTCAAGGAATCCAATTACAAATTCAGAATTTCAATCCCATAGCAACTCACACACACAAGAGGATTTTGATTGTTGTTCATACTAATTTCCTAATTTCCAAAACAGAATTTAAATTTGCAGAAAACAATTTTAGAAAAACGAATTGGTTCTCTACCTCATTCACAAATTGGATCAATCATTGGTTTATACAAAATTCCTCAATTCCTTGACAGATTCAAATTCGGATTAAGCATCCTCATTAATTTTCACACTAGAATAAAGCAAACTAGCATGAATCCTAATTTCTAATCCTTGGAATTAAGCAAACCTAGAATTCATTTCAGATTAAGCAACCTAAAATGTGAGTTAGATTCAGATTAGAATTCGAATTCCATAAAGCATGTAACTCAATTTCAAATTCAAACCTAAACATCAAGAAACTAGGAGAAGGAAAGTGAAGAATCTGTCCAAGAATTCAAGACATGAAAAACGAAATTATAACCTCAATTTCCTTTGTGAATTCAGTAGAGAAACAATCCTTGAAGCTTAGCCTTCCATTTCCATGGAGGAGAAACTCGAAAATTGAAGAAGATGAAGAAGAGGAACCAAATTCGAAAATTGCAAGAAGAGAGAAAAGAGAGGGAAAGTGGAGAGTCTTTTTTCAAAAATCTGAAAAATGAATGTAAAGTGTTCAAACTACTCAGCAACACACCTATTTATAGAGCCTAAATCACTAACAATCTGATTAGGCCTTAATTGGGCCGAAATTAATTAAAACAGGCCCACAAACTAATTACAAAACTAATCAAATTCGGACTTGTGTCAGACAGCAACAGTAGGCGATTTTCAAACAGCAACTGCTCCTAATTGCTTCATGGTAATATGGTCATATTGGATATCAAATTAAAGCCCCGGAAGTTAGCTTTCCAATGCCACTGGAATCTCTCAAATCGGACACCTATAGCTCCAGATATCATCAAAACAAGACAGGTAGGTCAGTAGGCTTAAAAATCCGAATTTAAACAACATTCACAATTAAAGCCCAATTAAGCCCAATTTGGTAAATTCCAATTAAAACAGTGGATTTAATAACAATTATAGTCCAAGCAAGCTAAGATTAATTATGCAAAGTGTGAATAAAAATGTGTTCATCACACTCCTTTCCTCGTTCTTTCTCCGTTTTTCCGACTCACAGGTGAGTGGACTCTCACTTGTTTGTTCTGGATGATTGCCATTGCATGTTCCCTATTATTTTTCCCCTTTCTTTCTATGAATTAGTGATATATGTATAGTATGAACATAAGAATTGCGAATATATTGATTATTGTATGTATTGAATTACCAAAACCTTAGGGTAGATGATTGGATGATTCTGTATGATGGTTCTTGATTATGTTTGATGATTCTTGATTATATTATTCTGTAATTCATGGGCCTTTGGCCATCACAGTCATGAAATTCTGAATTTAAGAGAAATCATAGAGCCTTCAGGCTATCACAGGGTCATTGACCATCACAGTCCTTCGGGCAAATTATTTAATAACAACGGGGTAACCACATCGAACTCATGGCCAAGAGGGAGATGGGGTCCCCAATCACAGTATTATATTTAAATGCTATTTAAGATTTAATCATAGGTAACCTTGGACGACGGTCCTTGGTTACATGGCCGAGCGCTCATCACAGTCACGTTACAGAGAAAAGACCCCGGGTGTCGGGTAACAACACCATCACAGTCATGCATTACATACAAATCATTGTCTTCAATATGCTCAGTTGTGTGTTATTGCTTTCATTATGTTTTCATGAAATTAACATGAATGCCCTGGTAGTTCTTGGTTGTTTTTTTCCCACACTGCACACACTGGTTACACTCACTGGGACGTAGTCTCATCTCACGATACGGGAACTATATTTCAGTTGTGCAGGATGAGTTTCAGGATCAGGACGAGTAGTAGAGGATGCATGAAGTACCACAGACTAGATTTGATTTCTGTTTATACTTTGATTTCTGTTATCGTTCTTGATGTTATTTAGGACTACCATAGTTTTCTGTTTCGTTGTTTCCTAGGAATTTACTATGTTGATCTTAGTGCTTTCTACTGGAGCCTTGATGGCAATTAGGTTGGATTCTTTATGTTTTAATTATGTAATGTGGAGCTTTGGTAATGGTTGGATTACACAAGCGTTTATATTTGTTTTCGATACGCGAAATTGACGAATAAATTTTATAAGTTTGGAAATAGTGCTCCCAACAGGCATTATTTCCGAATTTAGAAATTAGGACGTTACATTTTGGTATCAGAGCAGTTCAATCCAATTGGACTGTGGATTATGTATTACTCCTTAAGTTAGTCATAATTTATATGCATTATTAGGGAGTTGATAGACTGATCACCTAGATATTTCTTAATGATGTGTATAGGATCATGGCTAGCGGTAGGAGGGGACGTCCTCGTGCCACTTCACTCCCTTCCCCACCGGATCAACCTCACTATCCCGTGGCGGTAGCCCTCCACATGCTCACTCAAATCATGGGAGAGCAAACAGCTTCTAATGCCGCAGTACTCCAGGCCTTACAGAGGCAGCCTACCGGTACTCCTTCACCGGGGGCAGTAGTGGATCCCTTCCTTCAGGGATTAGCTGAGTTCAGGAAACACCACCCTCCAACCTTTAATGGAGCTTATGATCCAGCAGCAGCAGACTCATGGCTCAATGCCATGAACAAAATCTTTGAAGTGATGGCTTGCACGGATGACCTGAAAGTGAGATTTGCTACCTACATGCTACAAGGAGAAGCGGACAACTGGTGGAAGAGTGTGAAGACTAGTTTGAGCCCTCATGGAGCCTTACCCTCGTGGGATGCATTCCAGCATGCATTCCTTGAGAAATATTTCCTAGAGCCAGCCAGGAAACAGAAAGAACTTGAATTCCTTCAATTGAAGCAAGGCAACATGACCGTGGGCCAGTTTGATGTTATTTTGGGTATGAACTGGCTATCCCGTAACCAGGTCATGCTTGATTGTTGCAATAAAGAAATTGTTTTCCCTACTCTTCTTCCTTCCCCAAAGGAGAGACCATCATATTTGTTATCTTGTTCCACTCAAATTTCTGAATGCCTGACTGATGGTAGTTATTGTTTTATATTACTGCTTTCCTCAACTGTAGAGTCGAAACCCGACCTAGGCAGCATAGCCATTGTTAGGGAGTTCCAGGATGTTTTCCCTAGTGAGGTGACCACCTTACCTCCGCATCGAGAGGCCGAGTTTTCCATAGATCTTGTGCCGGGCACATAACCTATTTCTAAGGCTCCCTATAGAATGTCACCCTTAGGGATGAGTGAACTTAAGAAGCAGCTAGAGGAGTTAATAGGGAAGCAATTCATTAGGCCTAGTGTATCTCCTTGGGGACCCCCAGTGCTCCTCGTCAAGAAGAAGAATGGTAGCATGAGGTTGTGTGTTGACTACAGGCAGCTAAACAAGGTAACAGTTAAGAATAAATATCCCTTGCCTAGGATAGATGACCTGTTAGATCAGCTTAGAGGGGCAGCAGTATTTTCTAAGATAGACTTGAGATCAGGTTACCATCAGATAAAGATTAGAGGTGAGGATATTCCCAAAACTGCTTTTAGGACTAGGTATGGGCATTATGAGTATTTGGTGATGCCATTTGGCTTGACCAATGCTCCAGCTGTATTCATGGACTACATGAACCGTATCTTTAGGCCCTATTTAGATAGGTTTGTGGTTGTATTCATCGATGACATTCTTATCTATTCTAAAACCTTAGAAGAACATGAGCAACACCTTAGAGTGGTTTTGGAAGTGTTGAGGGAGAAGAAACTGTTTGCTAACCCTGAGAAATGTGAATTCTGGTTGGATAAAGTTCACTTCCTAGGACATGTGATATCTAGTGAAGGTGTGTCAGTGGACCCCAGCAAGATAGAGGCAGTGATTGGTTGGGAGAGGCCCAAATCAGTCACTGAGGTTAGGAGTTTCTTAGGATTAGCTGGGTATTATTGCAGGTTTATTAGAGGTTTTTCCCAGTTGGCTTTACCTCTCACCCGGCTGACTCGTAAGGGTCATGCTTTTGTTTGGGATGAGAAATGTGAGAAGAGTTTCAAGGAACTCAAGGAGAGGTTAACCACCACCCCGGTGTTGGTATTGCCGGACTTGTCCAAATCCTTTGAAGTGTATAGTGACGCTTCAGGAAAGGGCTTAGGTTGTGTTTTGATGCAGGTTAAGAAGGTAGTGGCCTATGGTTCTAGACAGCTTAGACCCCATGAGGAAAATTACCCAACCCATGACTTAGAGTTGGCTGCAGTAGTGTTTGCTCTCAAGGTGTGGAGGCATTACCTATATGGTGTGCAGTTTGAGGTTTTTAGTGATCACAAGAGCTTAAAGTACCTGTTTGACCAGAAGTAACTTAACATGAGACAGAGGAGGTGGATGGAATTTCTAAACGACTATGACTTTGAGCTTAAGTACCACCCAAGTAAGGCCAATGTAGTGGCCGACGCCCTAAGTAGGAAATCCCTGCATGCGTCATCCATGATGGTGCATGAGCTAGTATTGTTAGAGAAGTTTAGGGATTTAAAACTTGATGGGAACTATGAGGGAGATAGTATGAGACTCCACAGGCTAGAAGTGGTTAATGAGTTAAGGACAAATATTAGAGAGGCCCAGATCTTAGACTTAGAACTCCAGTCCCGAAAGGGACAAACAGGATTCTCTGTGTCCGAAGATGGGATGATTCTCTTCCAAGGGAGAGTCTGTATCCCTAAGGGGGGTAGTCTTAGAGAAGAGATTTTAGAGGAAGCCCATAAGAGCAAGTTCACGGTACATCCGGGTATTACCAAGATGTACCAAGACTTGAGGACCATGTTTTAGTGGGATGGAATGAAGAAAGAGATAGCTGAGTTTGTTTCTAGGTGTCTTATATGCCAACAGGTTAAGATAGAACACCAAAAGCCCTCAGGTATGCTCAAACCATTAGAAATTCCCGAGTGGAAATGGGAAGCCATATCCATGGATTTTGTGATGGGACTCCCTAGAGTTCCAGCAGGCTTTGATGCCATTTGGGTGATTGTGGATCGGCTGACCAAGTCCGCTCATTTCTTACCAATTAGAGCAACATACCCCTTGACCAAATTAGCAGACTTGTACATCAAGGAGATTGTGAAGCTCCATGGTATACCTTCCGGCATAGTGTCAGATAGAGATCCCAGATTTACCTCTAGGTTTTGGAATGCCTTACACCAAGCCTTCGGTACTAAACTGAAGTTTAGCACCGCTTACCACCCTCAGACTGATGGGCAATCTGAAAGGACAATCCAGACCTTAGAGGATATGCTTAGATCCTGTGTTTTGGAAGAGAAGGGTAGTTGGGATAAATACCTACCTCTTATAGAGTTTGCCTATAACAACAGTTTTCACAGTAGTATAGGTATGGCACCCTATGAGGCATTGTATGGTAGGAAGTGTATTTCACCTTTATGTTGGTGTGAGGTGGGAGAGAAAAGCTTTTTAGGACCAGAGTTGGTACAAATCACTACAGAAAAGATTAAGAGAATTAGGGAAAAGTTGGTAACTGCCCAGAGCCGCCAGAAGTGTTATGCTGATAGGAGGCGGAAGGACCTAGAGTTTGAGGAAGGTGACCATGTGTTTTTGAAAGTTATTCCCATCAATGGCATTGGAAGGTCCATTAAAGCCAAAAAGTTGAATCCCCGTTTTATCGGTCCTTTTCAAATATTGCAAAGGATTGGTCCCCTTGCATACAGAATAGCCCTTCCACCCCATTTAGCCAACAGCCATGATGTGTTCCATGTCTCTCAGCTCAGAAAATACCTTCATGACCCTTCCCACATCATAAGTTCAGAATTGGTACAATTGAGGGAGGATTTGACCATTCCCACGAGACCTGCACAGATCATTGACCGCAGTGTCAAAACCTTGAGAAATAAGACGATTCCGTTAGTGAAGGTGTTTTGGGAGGGTCAGTCACCCGAGGAAGCAACTTGGGAAAAAGAGGAAGATCTCTGCTATCAGTTTCCAGAGCTATTCGTTTGAGGTAAGAAACTTTAGATCACCTTTGAGTTCTTCAGTTATCATCTTTAGCCAATTTTGAGGACAAAAATGTTTTAAGGGGGGTAGAATTGTAACATCCCGCTAATAAAGACTTTAATTCATAGGAATATCATAACTGAAAGTAGAATGAAGAAAGGAATAGGTATAGGAAAGCTTAAGAGGCAAAAACTAAGGTTGTAGCTTGATTTTGCTTTTAAGCCTAATGACCTTGGTGAACTAAATTGCAAATATCTAGAGTTACAGATGTCCGATTGAGGTGATTCCACTCTCATTAGAAAGCTTATTTTCGGCGCTTCAGTTTGATAGGTTATATGATAGGGTTCTGATGGCAATCGCACCTTCAAACAGACTCATTTTTGCTTAAGCGAATTTAATTCGCTTAAGCGAAAAACAGAGCCTTTTTGGGGTGCTCTCTGGAAAGAATTTGCTTAAGCGAATGGAATTCGCTTAATCGAATTTATCGGGGACGAAACCCATTTTAGGGAACTCGCTTAAGCGAATTTTTTAGCTTAAGCGAGTGGCACGTTACTGCACCACTTAAAACACGCCCCTGGACGGTTTTCAGTCAGTTTCCTCTCGTTTCTTCACATTTTTCAGAGAGAGATAGAGTGGTTCTAGTGAGAGAAAGTCCCAGCGAAGGCCAAGAACGATTTCTACTCATCAAGAACGAGTCTTGCATCAATCTTTCCCTATCAAGGCACTCCTTTCCCCGTTCTTTCTCCGTTTTTTCCGACTCACAGGTGGGTGGACTCTCACTTGTTTGTTCTGGATGATTGCCATTGCATGTTCCCTATTCTTTTTCCCCTTTCTTTCTATGAATTAGTGATATATGTATAGTATGATAATAAGAATTGCGAATATACTGATTATTGTATGTATTGAATTACCAAAACCTTAGGGTAGATGATTGGATGATTCTGTATGATGGTTCTTGATTATGTTTGATGATTCTTGATTATATTATTCTGTAATTCATGGGCCTTTGGCCATCACAGTCATGAAATTCTGAATTTAAGAGAAATCATAGAGCCTTCAGGCTATCACAGGGTCATTGACCATCAAAGGCCTTCGGGCAAATTATTTAATAACAACGGGGTAACCACATCGAACTCATGGCCAAGAGGGAGATGGGTTCCCCAATCACAGTATTATATTTAAATGCTATTTAAGATTTAATCATAGGTAACCTTGGACGACGGTCCTTGGTTACATGGCCGAGCGCTCATCACAGTCACGTTACAGAGAAAAGACCCCGGGTGTCGGGTAACAACACCATCACAGTCATGCATTACATACAAATCATTGTCTTCAATATGCTCAGTTGTGCGTTATTGCTTTCATTATGTTTTCATGAAATTAACATGAATGCCCTGGTAGTTCTTGGTTGTTTTTTCCCCACACTGCACACACTGGTTACACTCACTGGGACGTAGTCTCATCTCACGATACGGGAACTATATTTCAGTTGTGCAGGATGAGTTTCAAGATCAGGACGAGTAGTAGAGGATGCATGAAGTACCACAGACTAGATTTGATTTCTGTTTATACTTTGATTTCTGTTATCGTTCTTGATGTTATTTAAGACTACCATAGTTTTCTATTTCGTTGTTTCCTAGGAATTTACTATGTTGATCTTAGTGCTTTCTACTGGAGCCTTGATGGCAATTAGGTTGGATTCTTTATGTTTTAATTATGTAATGTGGAGCTTTGGTAATGGTTGGATTACAAAAGCGTTTATATTTGTTTTCGATACGCGAAATTGACGAATTAATTTTATAAGTTTGGAAATAGTGCTCCCAACAGGCATTATTTCCGAATTTAGAAATTAGGACGTTACAGTACAGGAGTTGGAATTTTTTTCTTGTCTTGAAGGATGCTCATTCCTTAAAGAGGACTGTCATTGAGTGGCCTTCTGCCTTTCTGCCGCGAGATCCTCGGCAGTGCGCCGATTAAGATTCTCTATTTCTCTTTCATGTTCCCATTAGTCAAGGCGTCGAGCGTATTGCCCTAGCATTTCTTCTTGTCTCCTGATAAAGTCCAATAAATCTTCACGAGACAGTTGATTTGGAGTTGGCGACGGCACTCGGTTTTCATGAGTTGGTGGTGGAACATTTCTCGTTCGAGATGAACCAGCGTGAGGAATCGGAATCGGAATTCCGGCCAGAGTTGAGACCATTCCAACTACTGCTGAAGTCATGGCAGGGATGGTGTTCAAAGTTACATGAGGAACGGTTCCCTCACCAGCAACTTGAGACCGTCCGCTTCTCGTAGTCACCATTGTTCGAAGGATGGAATAAAAGGTTGGGTCCAGAGATCACAAAGGAACTAAAGAAGTTGAGAATCAGATGATCCCCACAGACGGCGCCAATGAACTTTCCTGAAAGTTCAACGAGTGAATCCTCTTCACTGCGAGTGATGATCTCCGGATCTTGAGGTTGAAGAGGATGGTGCAGGGGGTACCTGCAAGGGATTCCGATGCTTAACGTAAGTAAAGGTTTTAGAGAGAAAAGAGATCTCAGAATTGTGATAGAATGTGTGTACCTTTCAAGCTTCTGAATGTCTGTATTTATAGCATGGTTTAGGCGGGAAAGGTAGTTACGTTTGTAACCGTCCCCGTAAATCGCGGGTCCACGCGCTGCGAACAGGATGAAACTCACGCGCCAGGGTAGGCCTCGGGTGTGAGATGACTTCCGTCATTACTGTCGACAGGCTTCCTTAGGGATGTCAAAAAAACCCGTGCCCGCGGGTACCCGCGGGTAAAATCCGTCACGGGTCGGGTTCGGGTACTTAAATGGGTACCCGCGGGTGGCTGTAAACGGGTATCTGAAATACCCGCATATAAACGGGGCGGGGGCGGGTATAGTAGTACCCGTGCCCGCGGGTACCCGTATATGTAAATACAAGTGTAAATACATATATACCCCTAATTCTAACTAATAAGTGAAATCTCAAATCACTAACCCTAGCCGCAACACAACAAGTACACAACTCAGTCTCACTCTCACAGAGACAACCACAACCCTTTCCTTCTCGCTCGCGACCACTCCCTGGCTCCCTGCATCTGCATCATCTTCTCCGGCGTGTGCATCATCTTCTCCGGCGTCAAAATCTCCTTCTCCGGCGTTCGTCCGCTCGCGCTCGTTCGTCCGTTTGCACTCGTTCGTCCGTCATCTGTCTGCATCTTCGGCGTCTGCGTCGCGCTCGTTCGTCCGTCAGGTGTCTGCATCTCCGGCGTCTGCGTCTTCTTCTCCGGGAGCTGCATCTGCATCTCCGGCGTCTGCGCTTCTTCTCCGGCAGCTGTCTGAATCTCTGTCGTGCTGCTGCTGTTCGTGAGTTCGTTCTTCGCGCGGCTGATAAGGTAAAATGTTAAGGATATTTTTGAAAGCTTGATTCAGTGATATTCATTTTCTAAATGTTGGATAGTCTATATTTGAAAGCTTGATTCAGTGAGATTAAGTGAGATTCATTTTCTCATAATTAGATGGTTTTATGGAAGAGTTGACTACTATGCCTTGAGTCTATATTTGATGTGTTGTTATCTGTGTGTGTCTAGTTGATGTGTGCATATCTATAACAAAAATTTAGCCACGGAAAAAATGATGCTTCCCCATTGTAGATTGACAATTACCTTGCTTCTCATACTATGCATGTGTATTGATCTCAATTGGCCCTTTTGATGCTGATGGATTAAAGTGAGTATTTATGAACATTACTTGCCTTATATAATACTTTGTTTTGTCTGTAATTTGTGGTTTGTTGCATCTCTTTATCTTTTTAATGATTGTCCTATAGGTTTTCAGTTTTCACACACTAGTAGCAAGCAATTGCAAAATTTTAATGATGCTTGATGTTCTGAATGCTAAAATTAATATTGTTTATCCTTTCACGAGTTGAGATAGATTCAACTTTCCTCTAATATTAAGTAGTTCTAAGATGCCACATTGCCACATAGCTGAGATGTGAAACTATAAAATTACTTGACTTTTACAGTATAAAGAGAGTAGCTTCAATATCTCTGTTAATTATATTATAAGCATAACAACATGCAAAATAACACTTTATGATTTGTAACATTGTTATATATTAATCTTGATGAAGTTGTGATTTTCCTTATAGAAAGAGTTACTTACTCTGCACCTAGATGTTATGTTCTGTTGTTAAAAAAAGTAGAGATTGAATGTGCCTTATGATTTCGAATTTATTTGTAGGATGTCTCATGAGCAAGACATTACTCCTATCCCTATGAGTGATGAGAAAGACCAAGTTCCAACACCCAATATGGCTGAATCAAATGTGGGTGAATCAAATGTGGGTGGATCCCAAGACATCTCTATGAATATTGAAATATCTGCAATTCCAAATGAGTCTCAAAGCTCAATGCCAAATGAAATGGAGGCTAATCGAAGAAAGCAAACTTCGGATGTTTGGAACCATTTTAAGAGGCAAAAAATAGAGGGAAAATGGAAAGCTATTTGCAATTATTGTGGCTCAAAACTTTTGGGTGAAGCAAAGCAAGGAACAACACACTTGAGAAACCACTTCAAGTCTTGCAAGCTGCGAACAACTCGAGATATAAGGCAAGCATTTCTCAAAACCGAGAAAAAAAGGCAGTGAAACGAATCTAGTTGGTTGCTTTGCATTTAATCAAGAGTTAGCAAGGAGTGCGCTTGCAAAGATGATTGTTGCACATGAGTACCCGATGGCCATGGTTGAGCACAAGTTCTTCAAAGAATTTCTATCAATTGTTGCACCTTTATTTAAAGGAGTTACTCGTAACACTATTAGGAGTGACATCATGAAGATCTATAATGAAGAGAGGGAGAATACAATGAAGCTATTATCAAGGAATCAAGGTCGGATTGCAATCACCACTGATATGTGGACTTCTAGCAATCAAAATTTAGGCTATATGACAGTCACATCTCACTTCATTGATGATTCATGGACCCTACAAAGTCGACTTGTCAGGTAACTTCCCTATATTCACATTGGTTGTGACAATTCTTATTTTTTATGTTATATATTTAGTGACCTTGTTATTGAATTTTTCACATGATTGTTAGGTTCATTTATGTGCCTGCTCCCCATACAAGTGAAGTTCTTGCTAATGTCTTGAGTCAATGCTTGTTGGATTGGAATTTAGATAGAAAGTTGTCCACATTGACTGTTGATAATTGCACCACCAATGATGCTATGATTGAACTGCTTGTAGATAAGCTTTTGCCTAGGTCACTTATTTTGGGTGGTCAATTGTTTCACATGCGTTGTTGTGCTCATATATTAAATCTGATTGTGAAGGATGGTTTGTCCTTAATTTCTGATGCTATAGAAAAGGTTAGGGATAGTGTTAATTTTTGGACAGCCACACCTAAAAGGGAAGAGAAATTCAAAGAAACATGTGGGCAAGTGAACATTGTGTATGGTAAAAAGCTTGTTCTTGATTGCAAAACTAGGTGGAATTCTACGTATTTGATGCTTAATGTTGCTATACAATACAAGGATGTTTTTGTTCGATTGTCACAACGGGAGAGTCGATATAAAACCTTGCCTAGTAAAATGAGTGGAAGATGGCAAGTTATTTTCTGGTACCTCATATCCAACTTCAAATGTGTATTTTCCAAAAATATGTGAGATTAAATTGGCTTTACATGAGTGGCTTGATTCTCCTAGTCCAGTTATTCATAAAATGGCTTCATGCATGATTGCCAAATTTGACAAATATTGGGGTCTGATCAATGGGGTGATGGCTATAGGCACCGTGTTAGATCCTAGGTATAAGATTCACTTGTTGGATTATTTCTTTCCTCTCATTTATGGAGAGCAATCTGATCATGAAATTGAACGGGTGATGAAGCTATTTGCCAAGATTTGGTGAAAGAGTATGATACAAGACTCAAGGGTAAGGAAACTATTTCTTCCACTCCATCTGTTAACCCAAGTGTGGAAAATGTTGGTGATGATACAATGAAAGAAGAGTGGAGGTCAAATTTTGCAAAGCATATGGATAAAAGGAATAAAACCAAGGTTACTTCTAAGTCAGAGCTAGACTTTTATTTAGAGGAGGATGTATTGCCTGATAAAGGAGAAGAATTTGACATCTTAAATTGGTGGAAGGTAAATGGGTTAAAATACCCAACATTGCAAATGGTTGCAAGAGATTTCCTAGCAATTCCTATCTCCACTGTTGCATCAGAGTCTTCATTTAGCACTAGTGGTCGATTTGTCACTCCCCATCGTAGTAGATTGCGTGCAGATACTTTAGAGGCAATGATGTGTCTCCAAAATTGGATATGGAATGATGTGAAAGGTAACAAAGTTTATTATTTTTAATATTTTGAATAAACTTGTTTCTATATTCATTCATTTAGTATTTAATATTTTGAATAAACTTGTTTCTCTTTTCTTATTTCAGGTTCTTCAACTTTAAAGCTAGAAGACATTGAATTTTGTAATTCAATATTAGCAGATCTTGATGCTGACAATGTTAGTGAACTTTTTTAAGCTTTCATTCCAAATTTCATGAAAAAATGGGTGTTTGAATTCTTATTATTCTTATTTTTTGTTTTGTAGGAACCAAGTGAGAAGAGTGTTGTTATAGATATTACCAATCCAGATGATTAAGGAAAATGGCAAAAGAAAATGACATATTTAATGTTGTTTGAACATTATTTGGATTTAAATATGTAGTTGTTGTTATTTAGACATTTGGGGACTAAATGTACTAATTTATTTTTAAGTTTGTATTTCGGTAAATGTACTGAATTTATGTTTTTTAAATTCCCTGGATCATTCACAATCTTCAATTTTTTTTAAGTTTTCTGAATTTTTTTAACATTTTTAATAAGTACCCATGGATACCCATGGGTATCCGCGGGTATCTAATACCCGTTAAATGGGTACCCGCAGCGGGCATGGGGCGGGCACGGGTTTCATTATTGCCCGCGGGCACGGGTAGCGGGTAGCTACTATTCGTGCCCGCCCCGCCCCGTTGACATCCCTAGGCTTCCTCGACGTGTCATCTCGTAATGTGTCTTAATGGCAGTCTCGACGAGGTATGAGAGTACCCCGATCCTCTTGCCGAGTACGAATTATGCCAGATACGTTGGTGTCGCCGTTGCTCGGTTCGTTACTCGGATTATTGAATTATGTCGAATTTGGAGTATTATATTACTCCAGAACATAGCTCTTTGTAACTTAAATTGAGTTATGCTAAAAGATTTTATACTTTGTTTTTTATTTCCATGTTTTCTTAGATCATTTGTTTTGGATGAATCCAACTATACGATGAAAGTATTTTCTTTTTTGTTTTAACAACCACTTGGAGAGTAGTGTCTCCCCTGTTGTCAATTAATATAATGCTTATCATATCAAGAAATCTATCATAAATGGATTCTGCACCATTCTACATATTGGTATATATAATGCATATTTATGTAAATCTTCTTCATTGATATTTCAATTCACCAAAAAATCACAACATCATATACCCTTTACTAACTACAACTAGTGATTAATTTTCATACAAAAATATTTTCATTTTTATGATTACAAATAGGTAAAAAAATTAATTTAATATTCATAAAACAAAATAAAAATGAACAAACAGTAGATAAAAAAGGGTTACACAGATTAAAGTTTTTAAAACACAATAACAACTTAACTTGTATGCAATATTTCATTTTTAATTCTTAATAAATATCATCAAAATACTCATCATCATAAAATTCAATATCCTACTAAGCATTTTATGAAGCAGAGCATTTTTATCGGATAGACCTTGATCACTTTGAATCACTTTGTATTTGCAACATACAATAGAAAAATGAAGCATCACATCATAGTTAGGGTCTCAGGGATCATTCTTTTTCCTCATAATTTGAAGAAAATAGTCATACCCATTGAAGCTCTTTGTATTGACAACTTAAATTGAGTTATGCCAAAAGATTGTATACTTTGTTTATTATTTCCAAGTTTTATTAGATCATTTGTTTTGGATGAATCCAACTATACAATGAAAGTATTGTCTTTTTTGTTTTAACAACCACTTGGAGAGTTGTGTCTCCCCTGTTGTCAATTAATACAATGCTTATCATATCAAGAAATCTATCATAAATTGATTCTGCACCATTCTACATATTGGTATATATAATGCAAATTTTTGATATTTCAATTTACCCAAAAATCACAATATCATATGCCCTTTACTAGTTACAACTAGTGATTAATTTTCATACAAAAATATTTTCCTTTTTATGATAACAAATAGGTAAAAAAATCAATTTAATATTCATAAAACACAATAAAAATGAACAAACAATAGATAAAAAAGGGTTACACATATTAAAGTGTTTAAAACACAATAACAACTTAACTTGTATGCAATATTTCATTTTTAATTCTTAATAAATATCATCAAAATACTCATCATCATAAAATTCAATATCCTTCTAAGAATTCTATAAAAGAGAGCATTTTTATAGGATAGACCTTGATCACTTTGAATCACTTTGTATTTGCAAAATACAACAGAAAAATGAAGCATCACATCATAGTTAGGGTCTCAGGGATCATTCTTTTTCCTCATAATTTGAAGAAAATAGTCATACCCATTGAAGCTCTTTGTATTGAATACTTAAATTGAGTCATGCCAAAATATTGTATACTTTGTTTTTTACTTCCAAGTTTTCTTAGATCATTTGTTTTGGATGAATCCAACTTTACGATGAAAGTATTGTCTTTTTTGTTTTAACAACCACTTGGAGAGTTGTGTCTCCCTTGTTGTCAATTAATACAATGCTTATCATATCAAGAAATCTATCATAAATGGATTATGCACCATTCTACATATTGATATATATAATGCAAATTTATGATATTTAATTCACCCAAAAATCACAATATCATATACCTTTTACTAATTACAACTAGTTATTAATTTTCATACAAAAATATTTTCATTTTAATGATAACAAATAGGTTAAAAAATCAATTTAATATTCATAAAACACAATAAAAATGAACAAATAATAGATAAAAAAGGGTTACACAGATTAAAGTTTTTAAAACACAATAACTACTTAACTTGTATGCAATATTTAATTTTTAATTCTTAATAAATATCATCAAAATACTCATCATCATAAAATTCAATATCCTTCTAAGCATTCTATGAAGCAGAGCATTTTTATAGGATAGACTTTGATCACTTTGAATCACTTTGTATTTGCAACATACAACAGAAAAATGAAGCATCATATCATAGTTAAGGTCTCAGGGATCATTCTTTTTCCTCTTAATTTGAAGAAAATTGCCATACCCATTATAGCTCTTTGTATTGACAACTTAAATTGAGTTATGTTAAAAGATTGTATACTTTAATTTTTATTTCCAAGTTTTCTTAGATCATTTGTTTTGGATGAATCCAACTATACGATGAAAGTATTTTCTTTTTTGTTTTAACAACCTCTTGGAGAGTAGTGTCTCCCCTATTGTCAATCAATATAATGCTTATCATATCAAGAAATCTATCATAAATGGATTCTGCACCATTCTACATATTGGTATATATAATGCATATTTATGTAAATCTTCTTCATTGATATTTCAATTCACCCAAAAATCAAAATATCATATACCCTTTACTAACTACAAATAGTGATTAATTTTCATACAAAATATTTTTTTTTTATGATAACAAATTGGTAAAAAAATCAATTTAATATTCATAAAACATAATAAAAATGAACAAACAATAGATAAAAAAGGGTTACACAGATTAAAGCTTTTAAAACACAAAAACTACTTAACTTGTTTGCAATATTTCATTTTTAATTCTTAATAAATATCATCAAAATACTCATCATCATAAAATTCAATATCCTACTAAGCATTCTATGAAGCAGAGCATTTTTATAGGATAGACCTTGATCACTTTGAATCACTTTGTATTTGCAACATACAACAGAAAAATGAAGAATCACATCATAGTTAGGGTCTCAGGTATCATTCTTTTTCCTCATAATTTGAAGAAAATAGTCATACCCATTGAAGCTCTTTGTATTGACAACTTAAATTGAGTTATGCCAAAAGATTGTATACTTTATTCTTTACTTCCAAGTTTTCTTAGATCATTTGTTTTGGATGAATCCAACTATACGATGAAAGTATTGTCTTTTTTGTTTTAACAACCACTTGGAGAGTTGTGTCTCCCTTGTTGTCAATTAATACGATGCTTATCATATCAAGAAATCTATTATAAATGGACTCTGCATCATTCTCCCTTGTTGTCAAAAATCACAATATCATATATGCGACACCCTTAGTTACACCACTAAGAATATCACATTGCAAAACGTAACCGTCGAACTTACTGTTTTAAGAAGCTGTAAAATATGGAAATATTTTTATTTTTTGAAAGGAGCTTAGTCATCATCAACTTATCACATTCTAATTTCATTTTAAGTATTCATGAAATATTCTTTCATTAAGTCTGAAGTTTGTTTTCCGAAAACATCTAGACAATTATTATCCCGCATACGTACACAGCATCCACGCAACCATGAGACTGGTTATAAGAAAGGGACATCACAGACATATACAATGACACAGTATCAAGTGCTCCGTGAGCCGACAAGGTAACTATACAAAACAAGAATTCTAGTAGTAGACTAAATACATAAAACCTTAAACCAAAATATACAGAAAAGAGGTTCCTAAACCAGAGCTATACTACTAGACTCAAAATGACACTAAACTACTCATCAACCTCCGGCTCAGTGGAGACAACCCTACAACTCTTCCGCCCAGCATCTGGGATGGTGATCATCCTAAAATCCTCTGAGGGAACGTCACTAGAAGAATCTTCTTCTGGTTCCTCTCCCTCAGAGTCCTCCTTCGAATCCTCCTCTGGTTCTTCCTTCTCGTCCGTGGTGTCATTGATCATGATAAGATTTGGCTCGCTCGGGAGAGAACAACCACGCGCATCAGGGCACATATACTGAGGAGTTGGCACCTCGGGGGAAGGGGAGTATCTGGGAGAGTATGGTCTAACCAAGTCAGCTACCTGGGATGACTGCGATGATGAAGAGGAAGCTGGACGACGACGTGAAAGACGGAATGCAGTATGCCTCACCAAGTTAGGTGGCGTCGGAAACTCGAGAGTCACTGGTACGATGAAGTCCATCTCAGGTACAAGCGGAAGTCCGGGGTGCGTTATGACGACACGGACTTTCCCCGTGAACTCACATTTGCGCGGAACATTCGTCACCCTCCAGGCGCCTCTCGGCATCCACCTTAGTCGTACTTGCATAGACGTCATGACAGAAGTCCTCGATACCGACTATCAACGTGACGAGAAGAGCATAGAAAGAAGAGATAGAAAGGAAGGGTGAGAACATCGCATGAACTCACAGTATGTAGGATATAATAACTAGAGCACACACAGAACATTCATATAGTCACAATCACAATCACAGTCACAATCACAATCACAATCACAATCACAAGGATATAATTTATGCTGTCATGATGCATATAATTAATGCATGAGGGCCCAGGGAAATATCACCAACTGCAGAGCACCCAGCAACTGCCCGACCATATATACACAACGCATCAGGAGTTAGAGTCTGTACTAGCATTGGTACAAGGAGCATTGCTCAATTTTGGACAAATAAATTTCCCGACTTCCAGACAATCTTAACTGACCTGAAAATCATGAGAGCGACAAGCATGGCTAAGCTGGGTTCCCTGATCACGACTGTATGGAGCTAGTCTACGTCCTCTGTGATCGTCTGGGAGCTAGGCCATCCTCAGGGCTGGCATCCCTCTTTCAGGACCCGGCTGGTGTTCTTTGCAAAACCCAGTGCACCCTTCCCAACCGATTTCACACTTGTACCAAGTGTTGTTTTCATATAGGTCGTAAGGTTTTCAAACCTTGATCATCATTTATGCTTTATGATGCATGTCACACAATCAATACTTACAGTATTTCACCCTCACAGGCAAAGCCCATTGAGTCAATTCCACGTCACCACTTCACCATGGCACGACTTGATTCAAAGTTTTTTCTTCACAAGAGAAACCAAATCACACTCTCTTACCAGGCTTCTCAAGTCTTATGTAAAGAGAAAGTGTTGGTTATAATCTTTTAAGGTAGTTTGTACTAGCGTTATTGATAATCAATTTCACTTAAGTCCTATAATTTACTAAGACTTATGGATGTGTTTTATGAAAGGCATTTCTTATCCTAGTTCTCTTTGTATTACTAATTAAGATTAGGTTTAGTCTTTAATCATAACTAATCTTTATTAATCGGATCACAGTTAAGCTTTACCTTCTTTAATTAAGTCTTAATCCTCACTTAAGGTCCTAATTAATTTCTAATTATCCCTTAATCTCCTCCTTAATCTTGGATTAGGATTGTTAATTACGTTTGATTAAGGTTAATTATAATTGATTAGTTCCTAACCGTCGTTAGCGATTAATTACTTAATTAACGCCTATATTTAAGATTAATTATATTTAGATTTAATTAATCTTTAATTAACTTAAATAAATTAGGTTAATAAACTTAGGTAATTAAATTAATTAAGTCCATTAATTAATTCTAAGCTTAATCTTAACAACTTAGATTAATTATTTTTTATTATCTTTTAAATTTGAGTTTTGACTTTCTTTTTAAATGCTTTGGACCTAAATAAAAAGCCTATAGGTTATTGGACCCATGAGAGCCCATTCTTACTCATAGTAAATTAAAAATATGACTTTTAAATAGACTTTTATTTTAATTAAATTAAAAATCCGAATTTAATTATTTATTTTGAAACTTAACTTATTTGCATTTTAGCCCTTTTTGTTAAAATCTTATCTTTTAGTCCTTTTGGACAAACTTAGCCCAAAAACATGTTTTAAACATCCTTTTGATCTTTTTAGGATCAAAAAGGACATTCTTGATGAATTTCATCAAGAACTCACATGAACATCAAGAACATGCTTGAATGTTCATCAAAAACCCTAACTTTTCCAACCATCCAATCTTCACCAAAATCTCACATAATCATGTATATACATTCCAAACAACAATTATCACATTTAATCCATTCAAATCATCCATGCACATTTCAAGATTCAAACTTCCATTTCTAAGCTCAAAATACCATTTTTTTCAAGATTAATCACCAAACAATTTTGTAATTCCAACCAACCACATGCATGTTCATCAAATCATCATCTAAACACATTACAATCATCAAAACAAGTTTAGAATACATGCATCCCATTCTTTCTCTCTTGGCCGAGAGCAAAAAGGGAAAAAGAGAGGATTTTTGCAAAAATTTTAACTTGGCTTGCATGCACCCAAATCCACCAAATAAATACATTTCCAACATCAAAATAGACATGCAAACAACAATAACAACCCAGCTCAAAGGGTTCAAAAACATACATACAAAATAAGTTCCAAAGATATGATTTTTCAAGTGAAAATAAGGCCAAAAAGCAAGGATTCAAGGGTAAATCCTTGACTCTAGTTACATTTTCTACTAGAGTTCAAGTTCTCCCCCCCTTACCTCAAATCTTCAAGGAAAAGGTGCAGATTTTCAGCCCCCAAAACAGCCTCCAAGATGCCTCCTTTAGTCACCAACAAGGATTTTAAGGCTAGAAAGCTTAGTGTTTTTAAGCTTTGGTTCAAAGATGGAACCTTAAGCTTGGAAGTGTTTGGAGAGAAATTGAGATTTTGGGAGAAAATAAGAAGAGTTCTCACGGCTGCAAGGAGGAGAGGAAGGGAGAAATGAGAGAATTTTGGTTGGTTTGCATGTAAGAAAGAAATAAAGTGAGAAAATGTAATAAATGCCATCAAGTCACCTTTTTATGTATTGATGGATTGGAAGGGAAAAATGGCCAAGTGTATACCATGCATGAAAAGCTGGTTGCACGGTCTCCAAGGAGAAAAAGAGAAAGCTTGTGCAATTTTCTGGCCCGGATCAAGAGTATTCGGGCCCGGGTCAAGGTACAGGAGGGCAAAAGGTCATTTTTCACAGAAAAATCCTAAAAATTCCCAGAAAATTCCTAAAAATAGGAAATCCAATTCTAAATCGAAAAATATAAATTTTGATGATTAAAAATAATTTTAATCACTCAAAATCCAATAAAACACTCAAAACGGCAAAAACGGTAAAACGCGGGCGTTACAACTCTCCCCCTCTAAAAGAAATTTCGTCCTCGAAATTTGCACGTACCTTCTTGAAATAATTGAGGGTGAGACTTTCTCACCTGTTCTTCAAATCCCCAAGTTGCATTTCCTTCATCAGTTGCACTCCGAATAACCTTCACTAATGGAATCTCTTTTCCTGAATCATCTTGATCTTTTCCGAGGTTTGCTGAATCATCTCAGGCCCTAAAACTGGGCCATCGCCAGATTCGAACCAACACAAAGGTGTCCTACACTTCCTACCATACAGGGATTCATAAGGTGTCATTCCAATACTAGAATGGAAACTATTGTTGTAGGTGAACTCGATCATTGCCAACAACTGATCCCAACTCCCTTTGTGTTCTAACACACATGCCCTCAGCAAGTCGTCTCGGGACTAGATAGTCCGTTCTGACTGACCATCGGTTTGGGGATGATAGGTTGAACTAAGTCTCAACTTGGTCCCTAAAGCTTGTTGCAGACTACCCCAAAATCTGGATGTGAACCTAGGGTCTCTATCCGACGCAATGCTAGACGGAACCCCATGCAATCTCACTACCTCCTTAATGTACAGCTGGGTCAACTTTTCTAGAGAAAACTTGATGTTGATGGGTAGGAAATGGGCAGATTTTGTTAACCTATCAACGATTACCCATATAGCATCAAAACCTGTCGGAGTTCTAGGTAAACCTACCACGAAATGCTATCCCATTTCCATTCAGGGACATCTAAAGGTTGTAACTCTCCTGATTGTCTCCGATGTTCAATCTTAGCTTTCTGACAAATCAAACAAGATGCTACATATTCAGCTACTTCCTTTTTCATCCTAGACCACCAAAATATCTTCTTCAGATCTTGGTACATCTTAGTTGCTCCAGGGTGAATATTCAACCTACTCTTATGAATCTCTTCTAAGATCAGTTTCCTTATTTCCTTATCACTAGGTACACATATTCTACCTTTGAATTTAACAATACCATCAGTACCTTTATGGAACTCAGATTCTCCTTTCTTAGAAACTAGATCTTTCAAAACTTGCAAAGATTGATTCTTTTCTTGTGCTACACGAACTTGCTCCAAGAAATCTCTCGAAATCTTCCAGGTTTCCAGAATTATACTTCCTAGGACTAAATCCAGCATCCCGGTTCAGATCTCTAAATCTTTCTATCAATTCTAGTTCCTTAACCATCATTGCTGACATATGCAAGGATTTCCTACTCAAAGCATCAGCCACTACATTGGCTTTCCCAGGGTGGTATTGCAGACTAAAATCATAATCCTTTAAGAACTCCATCCATCTCCTCTGCCTCATATTCAGCTTTTTCTGATCAAACAGATACTTCAAGCTTTTATGATTGCTAAAAACTTCAAACCTAGCGCCATACAGATGGTGCCTCCAAATCTTCAGGGCAAAAACTATAGCTGCTATCTCTAGATCATGCGTAGGGTAGTTCACTTCGTGTGTTCGCAGTTGCCTAGAGGCATAAGCCACTACTTTTCCTTTTTGCATCAACACACAACCTAATCCTTGTTTCGAAGCATCACAAAAACTCTTTTGTGGGTCAGGTAAAACTAAGACAGGCGCAGAAGTTAACCTCCTCTTTAACTCTTGGAAATTATCCTCACACTTCTGGCTCCAAACGAAAGGTTGATCTTTCCTAATCAAGCGGGTCAACGAAGTTGCTATTCTAGAAAAAATCTCAATAAACTTACGGTAATAACCGACTAACCCCAAAAAGCTTCTTACCTTCGTCACAGTCTTAGTGATGACAGGAATTGCACAGGATCTAGAATTGAGCAAAACAAACCAATTAGAACAAAAAATTAGCAAGTAATTCACGTAAATTAGGTGTTGGGCAGCAGCTAATTTAGCGTGAGAAAGTGCAAGAAAATGAAGGAAAATGAAAGAAAAAGTGGAGAGGAAAGAAATGGAGGGACGCCACTGAAGCAAGAATCCTCCTGCAGCAAATAAGTCCAATCGCCAGACGCCACTAATTCAGGAGAATTAGATAAGTCTCACCATGGTTTAAGCAACAACCACCAAGCCTCACTCAACTCTCAAGAGAGGAGAAAATTTGGCATAATGCCTTTACTCTAAAATTGATGTGTGAAAATACAAGAGAGGAGGCTCCTTTATATAGGAGTGAGGGTGAGAGGGGGCGGCCAAGTGAGGCTCTACAAGGGGGAGAAAAATAAAAGATGGGTGAATTCTCATCCTAAATGGGATTTGAACCCATGCCCCTAATGGCCTATGGCCTAGCTAAGCCTTAACCAATAAAACCCAAAAATGCGCCCCATGTTACATAGGAAATAAAAGATGAAATAATTTTCTATCCTATGTCGAATTAGATCCCATGACCTCCTAAACCTCGTAGCAAAGCAACCTACTAACCAATAAACCAAGTATATGGGCGCCCAAGGTAGAGGAAAATTACAACAAATAGAAATGTCCTAGTCTAGGGTGGTGCATAGGACCATGTGTCCTATTCCTGGGTCAAGGGTGTCCTTCTGTAGGGCAATGGTGTCCTTCTGTAGGGTAGTATCCCTAAAAATGTAGGACACTAATTTTCCCATCTCTTCCTTAATCTTCTTAGCACGTCCTCTAGTCATTGGTCCAGTGATGTCCTTGACTACTTCAGTAGGAGGCTGCTGGTGTGCCATGTCATCATCCCCTCCCCCGTGCGAAGGATTTGACCTCAAATCTTGATAGTCATCTCCTACATCAAAAAGAGAGAGATCAGAGACATTGAAAGTAGCACTTACACCATACTCACCAGGAAGATCAATTTTGTAGGCGTTATCATTCAAGCGCTCCAAGACTTGAAAAGGTCCATCACCCCTAGGAGAGAGTTTGGATTTCCTTTCATTTGGAAATCGTTCTTTGCGGAAATGTACCCAAACCCAATCCCCAGGCTCAAATATCATTCGCCTACGCCCCTTGTTGGCATTCTTTGTTTGGGTGGCCAATCTGCGCTCAATGTTAGCCTTTACTTGCGCATGGAGTTTCTTAATGAACTCGGCTTTTGCTTTACCATCTTTATGCTCCACAAAAGAAGAGTTAGGAATAGGCAAAATATCAAGAGGAGTCAAAGGGTTTAAAACCATAAACAATCTCAAACGGAGTATGCAAGGTAGTAGAATGCTTGGTCCTATTATATGCAAACTCTATATGAGGTAAGTATAAGTCCCATGATTTCAAACTCTTTTGCACCATAGCCCTTAATAAAACGCCTATTGTCCTATTGACAACCTCTGTTTGTCCATCAGTTTGTGGGTGGCATGTGGTGGAGAATAGTAATTTGGTGCCTAGCTTATGCCATAGTGTGCGCCAGAAATGACTAAGGAACTTAGTATCTCTATCAGAAACTATACTTCTAGGAATGCCATGCAAGCGTACTATTTCTCTAAAGAAAAGATCAGCAATTTCTTGTGCATCATTTACCTTTTGGCATGGAATGAAATGTGACATCTTTGAAAAGCGATCCACTACCACAAAGATTGAATCCTTTCCTCTTTGGGTCCTAGGTAACCCTACAATGAAATCCATGGTTAGATCCAACCAAGGTCCTTCAGGAATAGGAAGAGGAGTGTAGAGGCCATAGGGATTTACCTTTGATTTGGCACTTTTACATTTTATACATCTATCACAATGTGCCTTAACGTGTGTTCTCATGTGTGGCCAATAAAAGTGTTCTTGTAAAATCCCTAAGGTCTTGGGTACACCAAAGTGTCCCATAAGCCCTCCCTCATGGGCTTCCTTAACTAGAAGCTCTCTAATGGAGCAATGGGGAATACACAACTTATCCCCTTTGAAGAGAAATCCTTCATGCCTAAAGAATCCATCCTTTGCCATTATTTCACAGGCTTTGTATTTTTCAGCAAAGAAGGAATCATGCACATATAATCCCTTTAAATTTTTGAAACCAAGTAGTTTTGCATCTAAGGTAGCAAGCAAACTATACCTCCTTGAAAGTGCATCAGCCTTGGCTTTGCCTTTTTTATATTTGATGACATAGGGAAATTGTTCAAGAAATTCAACCCATTTTGCATGTCTTTTGTTAAGTTTCCCTTGTCCTTTGATGTACCTTAAGGATTCATGATCTGTGTGTATCACAAATTCTTTAGGTAGGAGGTAATGTTGCCATGTTTGAAGTGCCCTCACCAAAGCATAAAATTCTTTATCATAGGTGGGGTAATTCAACATTGCACCCTTGAGTTTCTCACTAAAATAGGCTATAGGATGTCTATCTTGCATTAAGACAGCTCCTATTCCTACATTAGATGCATCACATTCGATTTCAAAGGATTTAGAAAAATCTGGAAGTCCTAAAATGGGAGCTTGCATAAGTCTTTCTTTGAGTTCCTTGAAAGCATCCTCTTGTGCTTTCTCCCATTTAAAACCCACATTTTTCTTAACCACTTCATTGAGAGGAGCAGCTATTGTGCTAAAATTCTTGACAAACCTCCTATAAAAGCTTGCCAACCCATGAAAACTCCTCACATCTCCCACTGATTTCGGGGTGGGCCATTCTTTGATGGCTTTGATTTTCTCTTCATCCACTTGCACCCCTTGGGAGCTAATGACATAGCCTAAGAAGGTGACACTTTCTTTATAGAAAATACATTTTCCAAGGTTTGCAAATAAGTGTTCCTTCCTTAGTGCCTCAAGTACTTCTCTAAGATGATTGATGTGATCTTCACGGCTTTTGCTATAGACAAGTATATCATCAAAGTATACAACCACAAACTTGCCTAAGAAAGCTCGAAGCACATGATTCATTAACCTCATGAATGTACTTGGTGCATTAGTTAAGCCAAAAGGCATAACTAGCCATTCATATAGCCCATATTTGGTCTTGAATGCCGTTTTCCATTCATCCCCTTCCTTGATTCAAATTTGATGGTAGCCACTATTTAAATCAATTTTTGAAAAGATGCAGGCTCCATGTAATTCATCAAGTAAATCGTCCAATCTTGGAATGGGATGCCGGTATTTGACTGTTATGTTATTAACAGCACGACAGTCAGTACACATCCTCCATGTACCATCTTTCTTTGGTACAATAATAACAGGAACAGCACAAGGACTTAGAGATTCCTTAACCCAACCTTTACTAATTAATTCTCCTACTTGTCTTTGTATTTCCTGGGTTTCAACTGGGTTAGTCCTATAAGTTGGCCTATTGGGTAGAACAGCACCGGGTATAAGATCTATTTGGTGCTCAATTCCTCTAATAGGTGGTAATCCACTTGGGATATCCTTCGGGAAAATGTCCCCAAATTCAGTCAAGAGTTCTTTTATGTTTGGAGGAAGATCAAGAGTGATCAAGGGATCCTCTTCTTCTTCTTCATTGGTTTCCTTACTAAGTAGTAGGAACCAAGGCTCTTCTTTGGAGGTTTCTTTTTTTATCTTACTTTCTTTTACCAAATAAAACTTACTAGTTTCCTTTTCTAATTCCTTTTCTATCTCTTTAGACTTTTCTTCTTTTTCCTTGTCTATTAACCCCTTAAGTTGGATTTGGTCTTCCCTAATCTCTTTAGAGGCCATAGGCATTAAGGTGAATTTAACCCCTTGGTGGTGGAACTTATAGGTGTTGGAGTACCCATCATGTTTTACCCTTCTCTCAAATTGCCAAGGTCTTCCTAAAAGGATGTGTGAGGCTTCTAAGGGTACGACATCAAAGGTCATTTCATCTAGGTAATCCTCAATTTTAAACCTTAAGCTCACTTGCCTATCCACCATAATTTCTTCCTCATCACTCACCCATTGAAGTGTATAAGGTTCTGGATGTGGGGTAGTAGGTAAGTTTAGCTTGTTAACTAACCTAAGGCTAGCTAAGTTGCTACTACTTCCTCCATCTATGATCACTAAACAAACCTTATCTTCAATTTGGTACCTAGTATGGAATAGATTCTCTCTTTGGCTCTCTTCTTCACCCAAAGGTGTTTCTAAGGCTTTCCTAAACAACATGGTCGCCCTTTCCCCTTGCCTCCTTCCTTCCATTCTCCTAATTGATTTTATGTTAAAACTTTTAAGGACCTTTCCACTCAACTAAGTGTATACACTCAATGGAATGCAACACTCGTGTATGTCACTCTTTTTGGCTTTTTCTATAATGAGACTCTCTTGCCTCTTCTACTCGGTTGGAGGTTGATTGAAGTTGCAAAGACCAGATTGAGTCTAAGTCTTAACCCTTACCCAAAATAGAAGCGCGCTAACAAAAGAAAAATATCTACCGGAAGAGAATTTAGAAATTCTAAGACAAAACAGAAGAATTGATATGACAAACAAGAAAAGCTGGCACTCAAACAAGCTTATACACAAGAGCAGACAACAAAACAAACAAGACGGAAGAAATTGCAAAGAGAATTGTTTTTGGTGATTTTTGAAAAAAAGAGTTGCCAAAATTGTCGTTTTTAAGAAAAAAACAGCAAATACAACTCAATTACAGTATACAGGGAAATGAAACAGAAAATTACAGTAAAACTGTCACTGTATTGTTGGGATATCTCTTTGTTTTGAATTTTCTATTTTTCTGAATTTTTTTTTGAATTTTTTTTTGAATTTTGACTCTTTTTGGGTGTCTTTTGTCTTTTTCTTCGTTTGCACCCTTTTTTGCTTTTACACCTCTTTTTTTAATTTTGGCACGTACGTACTCTTTATATTTTTTTTGTTTTCTTTTTCTTTTTTTTTGACTTTTTCCCCAACAGAAAATTACAGAAATTTGTACACAATGAAAAGAAAATATACTGAACCTACTGTAATATTTTGGAATTTTCTGACAGTAAACTGGTCCAAGTGGCCCAGAAAAGCAAAAATAATGAATAAACTGATTTCTAAAAACTGTAAAAACGTGATGGCAACTTGATTTCAAAAATGGCCAAAAAAATTGCTTAGCACTTCCTTGTTGATTATACAAGACCAGTGTGGTCATAGAAACGCGCTTGGTTCAATTTTAAGTTTGGAATTAAATTTGAAGGAAAATCAACAATTAGAATTTGTTGATCTTCTTCCAATACTATGAACCAAAAAAAGATCCTATTGGTGAGCGTTTTGCACAATCAAACAGGGAAAGTTCTAGGTAGAGATAGCGGTCAATCCAGATTTGCAATCAGAATGCCAATCAAAACAGACATAACAAGAGTAGAATATGAACAAAACATAAGCCCAAAAATTGCGCATAAAATGCAAAAAGAAGGAGAAAATTGCGCAAAAATAAATTGCAAGAAAGTAAAGGGGGAAACTGAAATTAAAAGGATGGGGAGGAAAGAAATGTAAATGGCAGAATGTAAAAGGGGATGGCAGAAAGTAAAAGGATGGGGAGGACTGAAAAATAAATGATTGAAAGTAAAGGGGGGTAGCTGAAATTAAAAGGATGGGAAAGACTGAAAGTAAATTGCAGAAAGTAAAGGAGAAGCTGAAATTAAAAGGGATGGGAGAAGCGGAAATTAAATGGCGGAAATTAAAAGCGGAAAGTAAAGAGATGAATATGGGGGATGAACAATTAATGTTGAAGGGAAAAAATGTAGGTGAACGATCTTTGGAAAAATGAAGACAACAATGCCTCCTCTTACCACACTTCACCAACAAACAAGCAATTTATAGCAATTATATGTAGAAATCACTCAAGAACAAGTATGAGCAATTAAGAGACAATTTATCAAACACCTAGGGGGTGGGAATTAGCGGCCCAAAACAGCCCCCAACTAGCAAGATAATCACCCAAATCAATCAAGCAGACAAGCACAAAGTAGTAGTAGAAAGGCACCACGGGCCCGGGAAACAGTCCAAGTCCAAATTACAATGAAAAAAGGGATTGAATTACACTAAAATGAAGCAAAATTCTGCACATATGAGGTGCAGCCACACGCCCAAGAACAGCCACAAAACAGCCCCAAACTGCTCAATCCATCAAGCTCTTGATACCAAATGATGACAGGAATTGCACAGGATCTAGAATTGAGCAAAACAAACCAATTAGAACCAAAATTAGCAAGTAATTCACGTAAATTAGGTGCTGGGCAGCAGCTAATTTAGCGTGAGAAAGTGCAAGAAAATGAAGGAAAATGAAAGAAAAAGTGGAGAGGAAGAAATGGAGGGACGCCACTGAAGCAAGAATCCTCTTGCAGCAGATAAGTCCAATCGCCAGACGCCACTAATTCAGGAGAATTAGATAAGTCTCACCATGGTTTAAGCAACAACCACCAAGCCTCACTCAACTCTCAAGAGAGGAGAAAATTTGGCATAATGCCTTTACTCTAAAATTGATGTGTGAAAATACAAGAGAGGAGGCTTCTTTATATAGGGGTGAGGGTGAGAGGGGGCGACCAAGTGAGGCTCTATAAGGGGGAGAAAAATAAAAGATGGGTGAATTCCCATCCTAAATGGGATTTGAACCCATGCCCCTAATGGCCTATGGCCTAGCTAAGCCTTAACCAATAAAACCCAAAAATGCGCCCCATGTTACATAGGAAATAAAGATGAAATAATTTTCTATCCTATGTGGGATTAGATCCCATGACCTCCTAAACCTTGTAGCAAAGCAACCTACTAACCAATAAACCAAGTATATGGGCGCCCAAGGTAGAGGAAAATTACAACAAATAGAAATGTCCTAGTCTAGGGTGGTGCATAGGACCATGTGTCCTATTCCTGGGTCAAGGGTGTCCTTCTGTAGGGCAAGGGTGTCCTTCTGTAGGGTAGTATCCCTAAAAATATAGGACACTAATTTTCCCATCTCTTCCTTAATCTTCTTAGCACGTCCTCTAGTCATTGGTCCAGTGATGTCCTTAACTGCTTCAGTAGGAGGCTGCTGGTGTGCCATGTCATCACTTAGGTGCTTCCCACTGTAACACAGTTTCTACCTTAGCTGGGTCTACGCTAACTCCTCCACAAGAGATCACATGGCCTAGGAAATTCACTTCCCCTAACCAAAATTCGCACTTAGATAGCTTAACATACCACTTTCTACTCCTCAAGGTGATTCCAAAGAATTCTATACTTCCCGTTGGATCCTAGAAATAGAAGAGAACTTTGCACGAAAGAATGAGGATAGGTTGGCTTAAATGAGGCTAGAAAACTGGGTTCACTAAGGAGGGAAAGGAACATCAATGACAACCGAATCAGATGGAATCACCAAACACATGTAGCATCATGGTAAAGTCCAAAGCAGATAATAAGGTTACCTATAGTCTCGGTATATAGATGGAAGCAATCTATCTTAGGGAGTATTATTATTGTTCCTTATGGTTATATACTTCTAGGGTTTGTATCTGTCCCCTAGGGTAATCTTACGCGAAGCGTCACCTACTTATGTCTGGTACTATTCCCAATCCAATCTTCAAAATCTTGCCTAACTATTTACTAGTTTATATGACTATCCTTGAAAGCCTAAGTCCATTAAGATCGATGCGTAAACCAATCCTATATCATTTAACAAGATCATACTTAATCAACATACTTGTAACCAAATTCAATCTTATCATTTATGAGATTTCAATCACATACTTATTTCAAGCTACAGAAGCGTCAATCAAGCATAACCCTTAATCATCAAGGTCAACACCTACCATAATCCCTCATTATTTGTCATCTCTATTATTTCTACTGACCTCATGGAAGTGTTATCCTTACCTAGACTCCACAATTGTAGTTCTTGTAGTTCCTATCGGTAAATCTAATTCTCCATCACATGATTCCTTTCTTCAACCTCCTGCTTAATCTTGATACTTAATAGATCCTGTGCTTAGTCATATCCTATCATCCGACTAGAATTTGCTTAAGGATTACATCTTATGCTATTGGTCTCAATGTTTAGACTTCTTTTATCTTAATCGAGTTTTCCACCCCTTTTAGACTTCAAGTTCATCAACAAGGTATCCAAATATGCCTTAATTGCTAAGATCAAACTCCAATATGCGTGTGTGACATCCTTATCCTAAACTCTATCATTAATTATCCTGAGTATACTCCAAGTCATCAATCACTTCTAACTTGCTTTACCGATTTATATATACATTATCAATAACTGAATCCTCAAGAGCTATTAGTACCAACCCTTAAATCTCAAAACCTTAATAATTAAACCTTAATGATCAATCATCTTAAACTTAAGTTTACAACCTTTAGTTCATCATCGTTCCCTTAGGTCACTCATATAAAGGAATGGATATCTAACCTTAGTGGTCATCCTACTCTAACTTTTGATACTTCACTCATCACTTCAAATCACAAGCTAAAACAACTATTGGCTACACTAATATACGATCTCAAGACCTAGCGGTCTTAGCAAACTCGTTTCAGAAGCTTAATTACTTAGTTCAATCATACCACCTTAATTCTAACAAGGGTGTTAAATTCATTCTTTTATGAGGTGTGATATTATGCTACCCCGTCTCCTTCCCAGGAGATTGCCCATCCCAGGATTTCCTTTTTCTGTCATGAAACCCTGCATTCGCAGAACAGATCAACTTCTTCTGTTTCATGCAGAACCATTCAAGCAAGAATAAGCAACGCTACATACAGGTCCTCAAATTACTAAGATAGTAAGATGAGAGCAACCAATTCACACAAGGCAAACAATCAATTCATACAAGCAAACAAACAATCAACACAGAGTAAACACAGAGAGAAGAGTATTATAGGCCATACCCGAGGCCAGAAGGAAAGAACAGCTCTGATACCACTAAATGCGACACCCTTAGTTAAACCACTAAGAATATCACATTGCAAAACGTAACCGTCGAACTTACTGTTTTAAGAAGCTGTAAAATACGGAAATATTTTTTTTTTGAAAGGAGCTTAGTCATCATCAACTTATCACATTCTAATTTCATTTTAAGTATCCATGAAATATTCTTTCCTTAAGTCTGAAGTTTGTTTTCCGAAAACATCTAGACAATTATTATCCCGCATACGTACACAGCATCCACGCAACCATGAGACTGGTTATAAGAAAGGGACATCACAGACATATACAATGACACAGTATCAAGTGCTCCTTGAGCCGACAAGGTAATACAAAACAAGAGTTCTAGTAGTAGACTAAATACATAAAACCTTAAACCAAAATATACAGAAAAGAGGTTCCTAAACCAGAGCTGTACTACTAGACTCAAAATGACACTGAACTACTCATCAACCTCCGGCTCAGTGGAGACAACCCTACAACTCTTCTGCCTAGCATCTGGGATGGTGATCATCCTAAAATCCTCTGAGGGAACGTCACTAGAAGAATCTTCTTCTAGTTCCTCTCCCTCAGAGTCCTCCTTCGAATCCTCCTCCGGTTCTTCCTCCTCGTCCATGGTGTCATTGATCATGATAAGATTTGGCTCGCTCGGGAGAGAACGACCACGCGCATCAGGACACATATACTGAGGAGTTGGCACCTCGGGGGAAGGGGAGTATCTGGGAGAGTCTGGTCTAACCAAGTCAGCTACCCGGGATGACTGCGATGATGAAGAGGAAGCTGGACGACGACGTGAAAGACGGAATGCAGTATGCCTCACCAAGTTAGGTGGCGTCGGAAACTCGAGAATCACTGGTACGATGAAGTCCATCTCAGGTACAAGCGGAAGTCCGGGGTGCGTGATGACGACACGGACTTTCCCCGTGAACTCACATCTGCGCGGAACATTTGTCACCCTCCAGGCGCCTCTCGGCATCCACCTTAGCCGTACTTGCATAGACGTCATGACAGAAGTCCTCGATACCGACTATCAACGTGACGAGAAGAGCATAGAAAGAAGAGATAGAAAGGACGGGTGAGACCATCGCATGAACTCACAGTATGTAGGATATAATAACTAGAGCACACACAGAACATTCATATAGTCACAATCACAATCACAATCACAATCACAATCACAATCACAATCACAAGGATATAATTTATGCTATCATGATGCATATAATTAATGCATGAGGGCCGAGGGAAATATCACCAACTGCAGAGCACCCAGCAACTACCCGACCATATATACACAACGCATCAGGAGTTAGAGTCTGTACTAGCATTGGTACAAGGAGCATTGCTCAATTTTGGCCAAATAAATTTCCCGACTTCCAGACAATCTCAACTGACCTGAAAATCATGAGAGCGACAGGCATGGCTAAGCTGGGATCCCTGATCACGACTGTAGGGAGCTAGTCTACGTCCTCTGTGATCGTCTGGGAGCTAGGCCATCCTCAGGGCTGGCGTCCCTCTTTCAGGACCCGGCTGGTGTTCTTTGCAAAACCCAGTGCACCCTTCCCAACCGATTTCACACTTGTACCAAGTGTTGTTGTCATATAGGTCGTAAGGTTTTCAAACCTTGATCATCATTTATGCTTTATGATGCATGTCACACAATCAATACTTACAGTATTTCACCCTCACAGGCAAAGCCCATTGAGTCAATTCCACGTCACCACTTCACCATGGCACGGCTTGATTCAAAGTCTTTTCTTCACAAGAGAAACCAAATCACACTCTCTTACCAAGCTTCTCAAGTCTTATGTAAAGAGAAAGTGTTGGTTATAATCTTTTAAGGTAGTTTGTACTAGCGTTATTGATAATCAATTTCACTTAAGTCCTATAATTTACTAAGACTTATGGATGTGTTTTATGAAAGGCATTTCTTATCCTAGTTCTCTTTGTATGACTAATTAAGATTAGGTTTAGTCTTTAATCATAACTAATCTTTATTAATCGGATCACAGTTAAGCTTTACCTTATTTAATTAAGTCTTAATCCTCACTTAAGGTCCTAATTAATTTCTAATTATCCCTTAATCTCCTCCTTAATCTTGGATTAGGATTGTTAATTACGTTTGATTAAGGTTAATTATAATTAATTAGTTCCTAACCGTCGTTAGCGATTAATTACTTAATTAACGCCTATATTTAAGATTAATTATATTTAGATTTAATTAATCTTTAATTAACTTAAAAAAATTAGGTTAATAAACTTAGGTAATTAAATTAATTAAGTCCATTAATTAATTCTAAGCTTAATCTTAACAACTTAGATTAATTATTTTTGATTATCTTTTAAATTTGAGTTTTGACTTTCTTTTTAAATGCTTTGGACCTAAATAAAAAGCCTATAGGTTATTGGACCCATGAGAGCCCATTCTTACTCATAGTAAATTAAAAATATGACTTTTAAATAGACTTTTATTTTAATTAAATTAAAAATCCGAATTTAATTATTTATTTTAAAAACTTAACTTATTTGCATTTCCGCCCTTTTTGTTATAATTTTATCTTTTAGTCCTTTTGGACAAACTTAGCCCAAAAACATGTTTTAAACATCCTTTTGATCTTTTTAGGATCAAAAAGGACATTCTTGATGAATTTCATCAAGAACTCACATGAACATCAAGAACATGCTTGAATGTTCATCAAAAACCCTAACTTTTCCAACCATCCAATCTTCACCAAAATCTCACATAATCATGTATATACATTCCAAACAACAATTATCACATTTAATCCATTCAAATCATCCATGCACATTTCAAGATTCAAACTTCCATTTCTAAGCTCAAAATACCATTTTTTTCAAGATTAATCACCAAAACAATTTTGTAATTCCAACCAACCACATGCATGTTCATCAAATCATCATCTAAACAAGTTTAGAATACATGCAGCCCATTCTTTCTCTCTTGGCCGAGAGCAAAAAGGGAAAAAGAGAGGATTTTTGCAAAAATTTCAACTTGGCTTGCATGCACCCAAATCCACCAAATAAATACATTTCCAACATCAAAATAGACATGCAAACAACAATAACAACCCAGCTCAAAGGGTTCAAAAACATACATACAAACTAAGTTCCAAAGATATGATTTTTCAAGTGAAAATAAGGCCAAAAAGCAAGGATTCAAGGGTAAATCCTTGACTCTAGTTACATTTCCTACTAGAGTTCATGTTCTCCCCCCCCTTACCTCAAATCTTCAAGGAAAAGGTGCAGATTTTCAGCCCCCAAAACTGTGAAGTCTATAAATCTGTTTAAGTAATTAAATATGATTATAAGACTTAACATCCGTTAGTTTTAATGATTAACAAATAAGGTTATATAAAGAACAAATAAGATTATATAAAGAACCAATTAGATTATATAAACAGGTTCTACTGAGAAAGGTATTTGTTTGTTAATTATGTTTCAGGATAAAATACTCTTTAGAAGAAGAAGAAGATTTTGTGAACAGAATCAGAATCAGAAGATCAGAATCAGAAGAACAAGAATGCAGAATCTGAAGAAGATTAATCCTTAACAGAGTTGAAGCAACCGAAGAACAGAAGTGAAGACTTGAAGACTGACTAAAGAAGTGAAGACTTGAAGACTGTCTGAAGAAGTGAAGACTTGAAGACTGTCTGAAGAAGTGAAGACCAGAAGACTATCTGAAGAATTGAAGACCAAGAATACTATCTGAAGAACTGAAGGCAAAAGATATGAAGAAGTACAGATTCAAATATACGTCTGTCTGAAGAACAACAATGAATTGAAGAAACAAAGAAGAAGAGATACAAGAAGAAGAAGATACAAAGAAGAACGAAGCTACAATTCTAAGGAAGAAGGCCGCTGAACTTTCGCCAGTAAGAAGTATTGAAGTTGTCTGAAACAACGAAGCTGTCTGAAAGACTTGAACTGTCTGAAGTCATCAACATGTCTTAAGTGCTGAAGACGTCTGAAGAAGCCAAGCCCGTCTGAAGAGCCAAGCCCGTCTGAAGACTCGAACCCGTCTGAAGAACTGGAACCTGTCTGAAGACTGGAACCCGTCTGAAGTTTGGAAGCTCTCTGAGCTTTAGTAATGATGTGGCATCTTTGCTGAAACCTTGCGTGAAGACTTTTCTAAGTCTCTGCTGCTCGTACGTTTTGAAACACATTTGTGGCAACAAACACAGAGACCTTTCCCGGTGCATTTGAACTTCATACACCACTGAGGAAATCTCTACAACGCAGCATTCGCAGTAACAACAGTAGCAGCTTTACTGCAGCACCAACGTTGTACTATGTCAGAACTCTCAAGAAGCGTGTCTCACAACAGATTAAAAGAAGACTATTTGCGGTCTCTAAACGATAGCATTTCAACGAGACATTTCTTCATTTGTGCAATCTGGAACAAAGCAGAAGAAAAGCTCAGAAGACTAAGCAGAAGCAACAAGGAAGATGTTTGAATAAAATATATTCAATTCAACATCTTTATCTAAATCCCAAAAGAGGAGTCTGCAAACAACGACTATTGATCAAGACATCTCATTCAAAGAAATAATGGTGTCAGGAGCAAGTGAAAAAAGAGTATATGCAGAATAAGCAAAAAGGGCAAATTCAACGGATACATACTCTCAAGAGAATCAGAAGAAGTCTGAAGAAAGCAGATGCAAGCCGGACAAAACAGAAGATGCAAGCAGATGCAAGATAATGCAAGCTGGATAAAGCAGATAAAAGCAGATGCAAGCAGATGCAAGAAAATGCAAGCTGGAGCAAGCAGATGCAAGCTGGATAAAACAGATGCAAGAAAGCAAAAGAATTCAAGAGAGAGAATACACATAATCATCACATCTCTCAAAAACAGAGTTCATCAACAGGAGTGTCAGAACGAGAGTATTCTGAACACTCAATATGCTTAAGGAGAAGCAACCGTTTGAGAAGCTATTACACAACGGCTGTATGAGCCACATCATCAAAAGCTCAACGGTATTATGAATTATCTTCAACGGCTATATTCAAGAAGAACATATAAATAGCCTCAAGAAAGAAGTTGAAGAAGTTGTTGTAGGAAACAACCATGTTGTTGTTGTGAAAAACACACAACCAAGTTGGTCGGTCCAACCAATTGTTGTAGGCATACAGAACATATTATCCATGTTGCCTAGTTGCAGTTGTTATGCTATACAACCAGAGTGAATTCTAAATCAAGCTACTGATCAGCTGGTCAGTTAGTTAGATTGTACAGTTGGTCTGTTGATCAAGTGAGTTGGTTGTCGGGAAGGCAATCATGCTGTACAAATGACTATCAAACCAGGTACGGTTTGAAGCTTGGATGATACCTTGGTATTCCAATGATACGGGTGAGAATGTAGCCCATGGAAACCAATGGTTGGAGAATAAGGCTGGAGCTTAATTTCACATTCTTAGTTAGCCTACTCTTAGAGGATGTATTCCTCATAGAAAAGACAGGGATTGTACTTAAATTCAAACACTTGTATCACTGTCTATCCTTGTATTTAGTTTTTAATTACTGTAGCGAACATCTAGCTTAGATTGAGTAGCAATACTCAACACTTAGTTAAGTGTCTGAGAGCCTGGAGAGGTTTGGTGGAAGAAAGAATACTCGTGGTAGATCCTGGAGAGGCTTGATAGAAAAGAATACTTGGGGTAGAGCCTGGAGAGGCTTGATAGAAAAGAATACTTGGTGTGTTGGCCTGGAGAGGTTAACAGGGGTATCTGTAGTTTCAGATATTATGACATATATGTGGCTGCAAGGGTCTGGGTGATTCGGAGTGGCACATATGTGTTGTTGTTATAAAAAGGCTAGTGGTGGTTTGCCACTAGGACTGGATGTAGCTCACAGGGTTGTGGGTGAACCAGGATAAATTTTGTGTCTAAGTTTTCTTTCCCTTAATCTCTTTTACCTACAGTCTTTATATTTGCGTTGGGGATTGAAAAGTATTTTTCATAACAAGCTTAACTCAAGGATTTCAATAAAACAAGTTTTCATACAAACATTACGTTAAAACGTCTCTAGTGTAGGATGAAGTATTATAGAAGAATATATTCAGAGGGATGTCTGAAATACCTGTCTGAAGTGAGCCCAACAGGAACTCAGTTCAGACACATGATATAGATGGTCTCTGATCATCTAAAGTATTTCAGAAACAGTTCTGAAGGTACTCTTAGTAATATTCTTCAGAAGACACTAAGAGAAGTGTGTTTAAAATCAAAACAATCTTAAGTGTAAGAAAAAGTTTTTAATCTAAATCTTCCATATATTCCTCATGTTTTTAAAATAACTTTGATCTTAAGATTGGTTTTGTACAATGATCACTTAACGTGATTGTTTATTTTAAAGATTTCCAAAATTGTCTTAAAATGTCTAAAACACTATTCAACCCCCCCTTCTAGTGTTGCCTGTGGTTCTAACAATTGGTATCAGAGCTCACCTACGGGTTGAGCATCTAACAAATGCAGAAGGAGTAGATCCTCATAAGATGGAAACCTCACCAGGCTGAAGCAACTCTGAAGAATGACAATGAGAATAGGAAAATCATTTTTCCAATACTCATTATTCATAAGGCTAAAGCACAGGACGCAACAGAAAAGGAAAGTGAATCTATCTCTAGATCACAAACTGGTAACACCTTTCCTATCTATATTTAAGTTATAATTTTAATATGGCTATTAATCTGTTGCATGATCTGTTTTATTGAAATTGTGAAAAATATGATTACTTGATATAATTGTTTATGCTATATATGCTTGCATGCTACTTGCTTCATGAATGTATATTCTAAACTGTGTCAAAATAAATCACTGCATGATATATGTTTTACTATGCTTACTATGTGAAATGTATGATTCATTTTATGTATGCTTTACTTATTTAAATATATGTGAAGAGTCACACATGTTTAGTAAAGTAATAAACTGCGTGTTTAAATTAAGTAAATGAAGAGTCGTGTGTGTTAGTCATAACTGTTTTTGAAAATATGAAACGGCACAATGTGAATCATTGAATCATCAACCGGTTTCTCTCAAAGGTCACGATGCACTACTCCCCACACCGGTTCAGCACACATAACCGTCTCTCATCAATGTTTGAAGCATGCTTGGCTATCTATTTAAAGGGATTGGATGATCAACATGGAAATCACACTTTACTCAATCCTTTCTCTAAAAAGATCAAATCTCCTCAAGTATCCTCATCTCAGAAAGATCATTTGATTCATAGAAATCAATGGCAAACGCGTCTGCATCATCAAGCAACTCAAACCCTTCCGTGTTTGATGACAGGATCATACCATGTAAGGCGGTTAACCTTTCTGACTTTGATGAAGCAGACTACAAATATCTGAGTACTTTAATGCCGTTGGATGGACTCCATACTTCAACAACATTTCCTCCTCCTGGCATAAGAAGAGTGTAACGGATTTTTGGGACAACATCAGGACCATATCTAAACCCAATAAAACCAGGATTGAGACAAAGGTGATGGGAAAATCACTGTCTGTGGACACCAAACTTATTGCTGAAGTTATAGGTGTTCCTGACAGAGGAGAACAATACTTCCAAAGATGGGAATCTCTTCATGGTGGAACATTCGTTCTTGACCAGCATCTATTTGGAAGACGAAGGATTGCTCCTTTCAGACCTTCTCAACTTCTGAGCACACCTAGAGTCCTACTTGCTGTATTAAACTGCTGCATTCTTCCCAGAGGAAGAAATAATTTGACTATAAGTATGATGGAGAGGTTCGTTTTGGGACTCTTGATGACAAAGAAGAAAATCAATCTCCCATGGGTACTGTTGTATCAGATGATATTCAGAAATGAGATGGGAAATGAGGACCTCTATCTTCACAACACCTTGATTATGAAAATTCTATTGCACAAGGGATTTCCTATGGAAAGTCTCCTTGACCAACCATCTCCTGACTTCTTCACTCCGGCTGAATATGCTGAGTTAGACCGGACTCTCATAGAAAGAGAAGAAGCTCCTGAGAATCAAGTGGTCATTCCTCCTCTTTTTGCTCCACGCATTAAAGAAGGAACCGAAGATACCAACTTGAAGTCTCGTAAAAGGAAAATGATGACATTGGGTGCAAATAATCTGAAGAAGGCGAATGATAGGGTAATTCGGCTGACAAAGAAATTGAGAGCTGCAGAAGAAGAGCTTCAAAAGCTTAGGGCTGAAAAGGAAAAGGCTGATGAGAACCAATCTAATGATCAATGATACACATGTGTCCTGTTTTTGGAGTCTTTATTTCTATTTCTTTGTGTTTATATTTTTAATGATACTGAAATTCTATTTTGTTTGAAGTCTCTCTGTTTTGATTCCCTTTGTGTTAATATCCGTGCATAATTAAAAACATAACTCTATCCTTAATCGATTAACAAATTGTATTTTTAATTAACCTAACAAGATAATTTCTAAACTTGATGAAATGTTATCTGTAATTCTAAAATACTTAATTTAAATAATTAGACAAATTACAATCAGGTGCTACTGAAAGGTACTTCTAGTTTGAATGTTTCAGGAAACAGGTTTTTGAGAAGACCATCTAAGAAACTTCATCTAAAAGGACATAATGTGATAACATCTTTATTATCTGAACCTATTCAGGAAGTTCAAAATGAACTCTCTGAAAGTATGGGTCATCAATATTAAAGATAGTTAACACTCTATGTTCAAACCTAACTCAATCTCTGAGTGGATTATACTAACTTAGTAATATCTCTATTCATCTAGCCCGTTCAGAAGGCTCCTTACGGACTGTCTGAAATTGTGGGTCTGAAATGTTAAGGGATAATTACTCAAGTCATTAGAATCCAACTCAATTGTAAAGGGATAGGTTAAGATGACTGTTCAAAGATTCTCTGGGAGCACAAAAGACAAAAGCATACTGAAACGTGCAGACATCAAGCAACCTCAGATAAATAAAAAGTCTTTCAAGCAAGAAGTAATGTCAGAAGGGACTTCTTTACCCAGTGGACAATAACCAAATTCATGGTAACATCACTTCATCTTAAAACTTTTACAGCTGTGAATACCTGTCTCCATAAATACTTTTAAAAGCCTTTAAGAAACCTTTAATAAGTACAAACTTAAAAGACTTATAAAAAGTTATCAGATACATGCCTTTACAAATTTTTTTTTCTCTTTCAAAATATTCTTAAAAAAAAGTTTTTCAAACATATTTTTATAAAACCTTCCTCTCTCTCTGTATTTAAACACATCCTGTCTTTTAAAATCTATGTTTTCAAAAATGTGTTTGGCATTTTTTTATCTCTAAAATTGTTTTCAAAAACTTCATCACGTCTCCTCTTAATGCTTCAACCGGGACTACATGTGCTCGGTTCATAATGGACACTACATAACTTCCAATGAAAGTAGCCTATAAAAGCAATCCTAAGCTTGCTTAGAAAATCATCTCGAACACTCAAACTTCCTGCTTCTCTTCTCTCTATCTTTTCAAAGTTCTCAAAATTCTTATGAGATCATAAGGCAACTCTTCTCATTCAAGGATAGCCTTAAGAACTTAATAAGAAAAACCGTAGAACAAAAACAAAGAATGAAGGAAGCAGCACAGGAACAAAGACTCATTGGTATCAATGTAGTCTTAGAAAAGACTGAACTCCTCTGGATGATGTATGGAATGAGAAGAAGGGTTCAGATTCCTCTTCAAAATCTTCTCTACAACGTTCCAGACATGGAGACCATACTTTCTACCGTTCCATGTGCTAAACGAAGTTTGTAGATGAAGGAGATTGACGAGGGCTACAGAGGAATCTGTTGGGTCTTGGAAGTACCCAGAGGAGCAACTTTTAAATCTCCCATCCCCTTTCAAAACTTCTTTTGAAATTTTTGTTTAAAGTAATTTTCCTTTTCTTTTTCTTTCTTTTTCAAAGATTTTTTCTGCTTTAGGCTTTAGGCTTTAGGTTTTAGGATTTCTTTTTCTTAATGTTTTGCTTAGGTTTCTCTTTTGTGTTTTCTTTTCAAAACCTGTATCTGAGCAACTGTAAAGACTTAATAAAAATCTTCTTTGTTTAGTTTCATTTATGCTTCATAACTTCTTGATAATTTCTTAACAAAATCTTAACTGTACCGAGAAACTCTTAAAAGATTGTAGAAAAACTAATCAACTTAGGGGGAGAAGAAATCTAAGTATTAAGAAGCAGATCTTTAAGTGTAACCAACTTAACAGGAGAAATATTGTAAGGTCCAAAAATCCCTTAAAGAATGTTTTAATGATGACAACCAATCAAGAATTACTTGGTATAATTCTGAACTTTAGAGACTAATGTTTTTGTTCAAGTGTATGTATACAGAAGATACAGGTAAGCCTTGCAGAAAGAACAACTGATCAACAGAAGCTAGAAAGGAATGATCCCTAAATAAGAGGAAATGACTTAGAATTAACAGGAATGAAAAATCTGTGAAAAACAGATTTAATACAACACTTAAGAAGCAATAAGATGATCTGTGTCATTCTTTAGAAGATAGGAACAGGTTCCTAGAAGAAAGATAATTTTGCTTAATTATCTTAGAAGGAAGATTCACTTTAAAAATATAAAAGAAAAGCTTATCACTGGCTGGCAAACATCAAAGTACATATGAACTAGTTCCTGTAAAGTGTGAAACTCAATCAAGGAAGATAGAAAGTTGATCTGGTGTAGGATCTGAGTCTGCAGAAGAAGCAAATCATGACAGAAACCTAGAAGGCAGAATGAACTTGCACCTTCTATGATTATAGCCACAACATCAGCTCAGAAATATTCTTAGTCAAGTATATATTGAGTAGCAGAAACATTCTACAGAAGGAAGATGCCTGTAGAGGATCTGTAGAAGGAGTACATCACTGCAGAAGATGCAATTAAGCCATATACATGATAAACTCCTTCTTCTCATCTTCTCTTGATTTAAATAGGCAAAATAATACAAGAATCAATTGAAATATTATTCTGGAAAGTCTCGGCAAGATTGCAGAAGATTTACTCCAAGAAACAGCTTAAAATAAACTGTAGAAGGAACCCTGCAGAAGGAAGGATTGGTCAAACCAGACAGCTGTAAAGCTGTACTTGCTGCAGCAGTGAAAGTGACATCTCCTTGGACCCAGCTGGCTGTCCAACGGCTATATTCTTCCATAACTCTATAAAAGGATGCTTTCTCTTCAATTGGAAGACACCTCACTCCAGAAGATACATAAGCAGTTGCTTCTTCACTCTCTAATCTTCTGGAAATTTCCTCTCTCCTTCTTAAGAGTATTCTCTGATCAGAAAAGCCTTGGAGAGAGTCTTGGCTCAACAATTTGCTTCTACTGTGCAATTATTGTAATAGTTTGACCCTTGTTTGTTTATAATCCTTCTTGTAATTATTTGTAAAAGTCTCAAAGAGGTGTGCAGGTGCATAGCCTTCTTCTGAGCAGTAAGGGAAAGGTTTCCCAGTGAGGTTTGCTGAGATTTGGTTATCTCAGCAGGTTTACAGAATCTGCAGAAGGTACTTGTAGCATTCTGGGTTATAGATCTTCTGCAGAAGGTTCTGTAGTTGATTTATAGTGTGTGTGACTGTTTGATTTTAGCCTGAAGAGGCAGGTAAAGAATACTAGTGGTGAGGTCACCCAAGAAGATTGTAAGTTGATTAAAAGAGTGAGAAAAATCCTACAGGTGTAGGGACTGGATGTAACCTCAGGTTGGAAGAGGTGAACCAGTATAAAATTCTGTGTGCCATCTTCTCTACTCTCTCCTTATTATTATTGCATATCATTTACATCTTCTTTATAATTAAGATCAACTAACAACTATCTTCTGAAAGTCTAAACTCTTAATACTTAGCCAAGGAGATTCCTTGAGCAGAAAAAGTATTTAAAGAAATTACAGACCAAATCTACTTATCACAATTCAACCCCCCCTTCTTGTGATAAAAGCCAAAGCTTCAAATATATCTGTCAAAACGATACATTATTTAACTTTTGGTATAGGATTACATTAAACCTTTTTAATTAATGACAAAAGGGGGAGAATATAAACTAACAAAATACTAAAAAGAGTGTAACAAAGAGTGAAATATATACGGAAGATTATAGGAAGTAGAAATAAATAGCAAAGAAATATAACATACAGTAAGAGAGAAGATAACAAACTAAGAGTTCTAATAATAAGTAAGAATAACAATGAGTCATAACAATAGGTATCTGAATTTTTAACAAGAACATTTTAACAATAGATTTCATTTTAACAATAGGTATCTGAAATTTATGAAGTATCATATAACAATAGGTATCTGAAGGGTTCTAATAACAATAGGTGTCTGAAATCTTAACAAGAAAAATAACAATAGGTATAACAATAGGTATCTGAAATCTTAACAAGAATAAGTTTAACAATCGGTTATCTAAAATATCTGAAATATTAACAATAAACTTGTAACAGTTGGTTAATAAAAGATTTAACAATTGGAATTGATTAATTAAAGACTTAATTGTTTCAGAAGATATCTAAAAGAATCAATGCCTGTCTCAGGGGGAGTAATAGAAATAGGGGGAGTAATAAAATCTATTATCTTATTTTATTATCTCTCATTTCTTTTTATACCCATTTTGTCAGTAATATATAATTTTTTTGTCATCATTAAAAAGGGGGAGATTGTGAAGTCTATAAATTTGTTTAAGTAATTAAATATGTTTATAAGACTTAACATCCGTTAGTTTTAATGATTAACAAATAAGATTATATAAAGAACAAATAAGATTATATAAAGAACCAATTAGATTATATAAACAGGTTCTATTGAGAAAGGTATTTGTTTGTTAATTATGTTTCAGGATAAAATACTCCTTAGAAGAAGAAGATTTTGTGAACAGAATCAGAATCAGAAGATCAGAATCAGAAGAACAAGAATGCAGAATCTGAAGAAGATTAATCCTTAACAGAGTTGAAGCAACCGAAGAATAGAAGTGAAGACTTGAAGACTGACTGAAGAAGTGAAGACTTGAAGACTGTCTGAAGAAGTGAAGACTTGAAGACTGTCTGAAGAAGTGAAGACCAGAAGACTATCTGAAGAATTGAAGACCAAGAATACTATCTGAAGAACTGAAGGCAAAAGATATTAAGAAGTACAGATTCAAATATACGTCTGTCTGAAGAACAACAATGAACTGAAGAAACGAAGAAGAAGAGATACAAGAAGAAGAAGATACAAAGAAGAACGAAGCTACAATTCTAAGGAAGAAGGCCGCTGAAGTTTCACCATTAAGAAGTATTGAAGCTGTCTGAAACAATGAAGCTGTCTGAAAGACTTGAACTGTCTGAAGTCATCAACATGTCTTAAGTGTTGAAGACGTCTGAAGAAGCCAAGCCCGACTGAAGAGCCAAGCCCGTCTGAAGAACTGGAACCTGTCTGAAGACTGGAACCCGTTTGAAGTTTGGAAGCTCTCTGAAGCTTTAGTAATGACGTGGCATCTTTGCTGAACCTTGCGTGAAGACTTTTCTAAGTCTCTGTTGCTCGTACGTTTTGAAACACATTTGTTGCAACAAACACAAAGACCTTTCCCGGTGCATTTGAACTTCATACACCACTGAGGAAATCTCTGCAACGCAGCATTCGCAGTAACAACAGTAGCAGCTTTACTGCAGCACCAACGTTGTACTATGTCAGAACTCTCAAGAAGCGTGTCTCACAACGGATTAAAAGAAGACTATTTGTTGTCTCTAAACGATAGCATTTCAACGAGACATTTCTTTATTTGTGCAATCTGGAACAAAGCAGAAGAAAAGCTCAGAAGACTAAGCAGAAGCAACAAGGAAGATGTTTGAATAAAATATATTCAATTCAACATCTTTATCTAAATCCCAAAAGAGGAGTCTGCAAACAACGACTATTGATCAAGACATCTCATTCAAAGAAGTAATGGTGTCAGGAGCAAGTGAAAAAGGAGTATATGTAGAATAAGCAAAAAGGGCAAATTCAACGGATACATACTCTCAAGAGAATCAGAGGAAGTCTGAAGAAAGCAGATGCAAGCCGGACAAAACAGAAGATGCAAGCAGATGCAAGATAATGCAAGCTGGATAAAGCAGATAAAAGCAGATGCAAGAAGAAGCAAGAAAATGCAAGCTGGAGCAAGCAGATGCAAGCTGGATAAAACAGATGCAAGAAAGCAAAAGAATTCAAGAGAGAGAATACACATAATCATCACATCTCTCAAAAACAGAGCTCATCAACAGGAGTGTCAGAACGGGAGTATTCTGAACACTCAATATGCTTAAGGAGAAGCAACCGTTTGAGAAGCTATTACACAACGGCTATATGAGCCACATCATCAAAAGCTCAACGGTATTATGAATTATCTTCAACGGCTATATTCAAGAAGAACATATAAATAGCCTCAAGAAAGAAGTTGAAGAAGTTGTTGTAGGAAACAACCATGTTGTTGTTGTGAAAAACACACAACCAAGTTGGTCGGTCCAACCAGTTGTTGTAGGCATACAGAACATATTATCCATGCTGCCTAGTTGCAGTTGTTATGCTATACAACCAGAGTGAATTCTAAATCAAGCTACTGATCAGCTGGTCAGTTAGTTAGATTGTACAGTTGGTCTGTTGATCAAGTGAGTTGGTTGTCGGGAAGGCAATCATGCTGTACAAATGACTATCAAACCAGGTACGATTTGAAGCTTGGATGATACCTTGGTATTCCAATGATACGGGTGAGAATGTAGCCCATGGAAACCAATGGTTGGAGAATAAGGTTGGAGCTTAATTTCACATTCTTAGTTAGCCTACTCTCAGAGGATGTATTCCTCATAGAAAAGACAGGGATTGTACTTAAATTCAAACACTTGTATCACTTTCTATCCTTGTATTTAGTTTGTAATGACTGTATCATGAGTATGTACTCAGTAATCTCTATGTACAAGAAAAATCTGAGTTGAGAGGTTCTAGCGAACATCTAGCTTAGATTGAGTAGCAATACTCAACACTTAGTTAAGTGTCTGAGAGCCTGGAGAGGCTTGGTGGAAGAAAGAATACTCGTGGTAGAGCCTGGAGAGGCTTGATAGAAAAGAATACTTGGTGTAGAGCCTGGAGAGGCTTGATAGAAAAGAATACTTGGTGTGTTGGCCTGGAGAGGTTAACAGGGGTATCTGTAGTTTTCAGATATTGTGACATATATGTGGCTGCAAGGGTCTGGGTGATTCGGAGTGGCACACATGTGTTGTTGTTATAAAAGGCTAGTGGTGGTTTGCCACTAGGACTGGATGTAGCTCACAGGGTTGTGGGTGAACCAGGATAAATTCTGTGTCTAAGTTTTCTTTCCCTTAATCTCTTTTACCTACAGTCTTTATATTTGCGTGGGGATTGAAAAGTATTTTTCATAACAAGCTTAACTCAAGGATTTCAATAAAACAAGTTTTCATACAAACATTACGTTAAAACGTCTCTAGTGTAGGATGAAGTATTATAGAAGAATATATTCAAAGGGATGTCTGAAATACCTGTCTGAAGTGAGCCCAACAGGAACTCAGTTCAGACACATGATATAGATGGTCTCTGATCATCTAAAGTATTTCAGAAACTGTTCTGAAGGTACTCTTAGTAATATTCTTCAGAAGACACTAAGAGAAGTGTGTTTAAAATCAAAACAATCTTAAGTGTAAGAAAAAGTTTTTAATCTAAATCTTTCATATATTCCGCATGTTTTTAAAATAACTCTGATCTTAAGATTGGTTTTGTACAATGATCACTTAACGTGATTGTTTATTTTAAAGATTTCCAAAATTGTCTTAAAATGTCTAAAACACTATTCAACCCCCCTTCTAGTGTTGCCTGTGGTTCTAACAATTGGTATCAGAGCTCACCTTCGGGTTGAGCATCTAACAAATGCGTGTTTGACGACCTAGAGGATCCTAACATCCCTAACCTCATATCCAAAAGGAAAAGGGATCAAAAGGTTTCAACCTTTTACAATTCTCGTGAGTCAGTTGTTGGAACCGCTCACATTTTGAAGAAGTATGACTTCCTTGGGATTTCCGAGGGATCGTCTGTGATTAGCCTTGCTGATCTTGGAATTGATTCATTCCGAAATGACTTTAACTTGGGGATTTCGGGCAGGTCCGAGATGGGTAAACGGAAGATTTATACTTCCCCTGCCACGAACTACCCAGTGCCGTTAGCATTGTCGAGTTTGACTTGGGTAGAAACCGAGGCGATTGAACCTCCAGCATATATACTTCTGTGAGTTCTCTGGAGTCGGGGGTTCCAAGACGTGGAATGGGTGGAAACGGGTAATGAGAAAAATTGGATTTTAGTGCCTCCGAGGGAAGACGATTGAATATGTTCTCAGGGCGACTTGAAGGATAACCTTTTTGTACCGATGTACAAAACCATGTTCGAGGATCTCGGCTTCTGGTTGCCTTTCCATTGGTTCGAGTTGGAAGTTCTTCATCATCTTGAAGTTGGGCCTTCTCAACTTCATCTTAACGCATTGGCTTTTGTTCGAAGTTTTATGATTTTGTGCCACGGGTTGGGTCTCAAACTTAATTCGAACATCTTTTTTGATTTCTTTCGTCCTTTGGTAGTGAAAGATGGTCCGAGTAGATATTCTTGGTTGTCCCTTCGTGCGGGTAATGGTGGAAAAATCTTTGAGCTTTTCCAAGAATCTTACAGGAACTTCAAAGACAAGTTTGTGTTTTGTAAACCAATTGGTAAGGGTCGACAGAATATCTTTGGGAAGGATGGTTGAGGAATGATATATCCTTACTGGAGTGAAGCTCACTTCGAAAAATCCTCCTCGGAATATACTGTCGCCTACAAGGAGTTGTCCGATGATGAACAGGGTGTTGTTGATAAGTTAAAAGGGTTTGAGAAAGATTTCGGAACCTTGCCGAGTAGCGAGGTCATCGAGTTGGACGGCGATGCAACCCGAAAATCTTTGGGTAAATCATTATATAATCTATACTTATTCCGAAATTTTGTGTTGATACTAATCGTTTATTTTCTTTTGCAGAAACTATGGTGGCGGCACAGAGGGCGAAACTTACTGAGAAACTACTAAAAAAGAAGGAGCAAGAAGCCTAAAGGAAAATTGCTAATGTCGAGATTATTGATCCGACAATAGTGAAGAAGCCGAAGTTAGGGGCCTCGAGCAGTTCCAAAATGGATGGTGTTTCTATTTTCAAGTCACCCGAGAGGAAGAAGAGCAACGAAGAAGCAAAAAGGACTTCTTCTTGGTATTCTGAGGATGCCTCGAAGGAAGGGGAAGGGCCATCCTGCAGCAGCTTGCCTCCCTCAAACATGACTAAAGAGGAAGTTCAGCGTTACTTAGCAGTTCAAGCTCAAAATTTATTTGTCAACAAGTCTGAGGCAGAGATAATCGGGTTCATGAATCATGCGTCGAGTTGCGCAATGAGGTTTGAGATGATGTCGCAATACTTTGCTTGCTCGGTTCCTGACTTAAATGCGCTCTTACCTTTGAAGGAAGAATTAGAAAAAGTCAGGGGAAAGTTGAGGCTGATGAGCTTCGGATGCAGCAAGCCATTAACGAGGTTCATCTCATGAGGGTGGAAAAGGATAAACTCTATGAAGAGAACCTCGCGCTAAGTAAGCAAGTCGAAGTCTTAACTATCGAGAAGGAGAATGCTGTGAAGAAGGCAGAATCGACTTCCGCTGAGCTTACTTCAGCTCGCAGTGACGCGAAGTATGCTTCTGAGGCGGCATCTCTTGCCCAAAAAGAGAACATTGAGCTAAAAGAAAAGATAAGAGAATTGGAAGTCAAGTTAGCTGAAGAGACTGCTGAGAGGGTGCAAGCCGAGAAGTTATGGATTGACGCTTCTGCTTTGTATTTTTATGAGGCCATAAAGCAGATGAAAATTTCTTAATCCTGAAGTGAGCTTAAATACTAAGGGGATGTCGACCATCTGTACCGTCAAAGATGGAAAATGGTACGATGTCCTTCCGACTGGTGATGTCGAGGGAGCCGCTGGGGATGAGATTCCGAGTACCCCCAAAGCTTCGAGCAGATGAGGAAACTGAGCAGGAAGATGAAGAGGGTATCCCCTCGAATGGTGTCGACACATGAAGGGCCGGAAAGCCAGCACTCTTTTGTGTTTTAACTTTGACTATGTTCATTTATGACAGTGTGATGTTTTATGAATGATTGCTTTAAGTACTTCCTGTTATGAACGAATTTTATTAACAATTATCAAGAGTAACTTATCAGTATATACCTGAGTATTTCAAGGAGCTTATCCTTGAATTTGGTTAAAGTTTAAATATTTTGTTCGAGATATATGTACGAGGTCGAGGGACGAAGCTCAACATTGCTCAAGGAGCGTATTCTTGATGCGAGATTTTCGAAGTCGAGGGACAAAGTCCGACGTTGCTCGAGGAGCGTATCCTCGACGCGAGATTTTCAAAGTCGAGGGACAAAGTCCGACGTTGCCCGAGGAGCGTATCCTCAACGCGAGATTTTCAAAGTCGAGGGACAAAGCCCGACGTTGCCCGAGGAGCGTATCCTCGACGCGAGATTTTCAAAGTCGAGGGACAAAGCCCGACGTTGCTTGAGGAGCGTATCCTCGACGCAAGATTTTCGAAGTCGAAGGATAAAGCCTGATATTGCTGAAAAATTTTGAACTTCATTCATTCAAGAACATTTACAATCAACTAAAGTATTTCTGGAGTTTGTCGACATTCCAAGTTCGTGGCACCGGCTATTCCGGGTAGAGTTTCTAGTCGATATGCGCCAGTGTCAGTCTTAGAGGTGACCCGATATGGTCGTTCCCAATTTTCGGCTAACTTTCCTTGAGCTACATTTTTATTGCCGATGTCGGCCCTTCTTAAGACTAAGTCTCCGATCTCAAAAGTGCGTGGAACAACGATTTTCTGTCGACGTCTTGCTGACTGTAACTTGATTGCCGCTTCTCGAATTGAGGCTCTTTCACGGATTTCTTCTATTAAATCTAATTTCTCACGCATCCTTTCTTCGTTGTAATTTTGATCGTAGGCGTGAAGTCGAAAGTTTTCTTCACCGATCTCTATGGGGATCACGGCATCAACTCCATAGGCCAATCTGAATGTTGTTTCTCCAGTTGTTGAATGTGGTGTTGTGTGATAGGCCCAGAGAACATTGGGCAACTATTCAGCCCAGAGCCCTTTTGCAGATTCAAGTCTTTTCTTAAGGCCTTTAAGGATTACTTTGTTGGCAGCCTCTGCTTGTCCATTTGTTTGTGGATGTTCTACTGAAGAGAATCTGTGGGTTATATGGAAATCCGACATCAAACCTCGAAATCCTTTATCGGTAAACTGAGTACCGTTGTCGGATATCACTGTGCTTGGGATTCCAAACCTGCAGATGATGAATCGGTAAAAGAATTTGGATAAGTTCTTTGCTGTGATTTTAGCTAAGGGTTGAGCCTCAATCCATTTAGTAAAATAATCAACTGCCACAGTAAGGTATTTAAGTTACCTCGGTGCCATAGGAAATGGACCTTGTAACATCCCAACAATTGGATAAGTTAATAGTAAGATTTATTGTTATTTTTGGAATTTGGCCTAATGACCTTGGTATACTAATTCGCAAATATCTAGAGTTGTAGGTATCCAATTAAGGTAATTCCACCTTCATTAGAAAGCTAACTTCTGGGGCTTCAGTTTGATAGGTCATATGATTGGGTTCCGAGCTCATTTGAACTCCCAAAACAGACTTAAATTCGCCCATGAGCGAAATATTCGCTTGTGAGCGAAAATTGACCCGAGAAGGGTTATTTCCTGGTGGTAATTCGCCCATGAGCGAAAAAATTCGCTTGTGAGCGAATTTTCACGAATTCAGACCCTAAAAACGCTTTCTCCTCCTTCATCCTTTCATTTTCTTCCATTCTTAAGGTTCTAGAGAGAGGGAGAGAGGGTTTTATAGAGAGAAAGTGGTGAAACAACAAGGGATCGAAGGATTAAGACTAGGAATCATCTCATCTTCACTTAATTGCTTGGATTCCTAAACTTTGTTGAGTAATTCTCACTTGATTGAGTAGAATTAGAGATTGGTCTCCAAACCCTTGATCCCCCTCCTTTCTCTCCCATTCTATGATTATATCTTGTTTTTGTTGATTGTTTGTGTTTGTGATTGTTGATTGATCAATGGGAATGAATTTAATCGGTTAAAACGGATCAATTCTTGATAATCGTTAGTTTCGAAACTTTTGAAACTCTCAAAAGTTCGAAACTCTCGAAACGTCGAAAGGTTCCGTTCTCTTCGATTAAACTCGTTCCGAAAGGTATAATTAAGGATCGGTAATTGATTTCGGTATAGGAATTGATGAGTATATGTTGTGGGTGTCGTTCGCACTCCGAATCTCCTTAGTTTCGAAAGGTTCGAAATGTCGAAATTGTCGAAACTAACGAGATTACGATATTTATCAATTCCGGATATCTAAATTCGTTATTTGATCAAGTTTATACGATTAAAGGACTTCGGTCAATTAAAGGGCTTCGGCCAAATGTGAGGGTGGGATTCGTCCCCGGGGGAGATATCCCCTGTAGTCTGAGCTCGGGTCTAACTCTATAACGTGATGTGTACATGGCCTTCGGGCAAAGCATATAGTGCATCCTTATGCATTGATTAATGTGAATGATAAGTTATGTTTAATTGCAATCACTGTTATGGTTAATTGCCCTGCATACATGCATAGAGATTTATTCACTGAGATTTTTATCTCACCACGCGTTATGTGGGTTTTAGATGTTCAGGTGCCTCCTCCTCCTCGGAATACTCGACCTTGAGAGTGGTTTTGTAGTGGCCGAAGAGTTGGACTATGTTTCTTGTTTGGGTCTTGTATTTGAATATTAACTTATGTAATTCCTTTTGTTATGTCTTGAGGAGTTGTATATATGTATATGGACTAAGTTAAGTTAAAGGCATGTAGTAGACCTTTGGTACATTGTATGTATGCAGACTTTGTTTATGTTCATGTAATTAAAGTAGTATGGTAAAGGCTTTGTAGTAGTTGTTGAACCTTAAGTGTAAGATGGACTCTCATGTAAAAGTAATGGTAGTATGCTTGATTAGTTAAAAGACTTAATTTTCTCTATTGTTTGGTTTAAATTATCTCGATATGTTGGAATTGCAGATAATTTATAGAACAGGTCGATATTAAAAATGAAAGATTCTAAATTCTAAGTCAAGAATTTGGTTTCCAACGGATCAAATTCTTGCTTATGGAATTTAGGGTGTGACAGATCTAGTATGTCGATACCCCACCACGAAAACGACCAGGAGCTGAAATGGACCATAAAGCTTCGGCAGGCGCTCTGTGGATGTCGGCGTGTTTCTGACAAGATGAGCATTTTTTAACGTATTGTATACAGTCGACTTCCATGGTTGGCCAGTAATATCCAGCCCTCAGGATTTTCCGAGATAATGAGTGGCCTCCGGGGTGGTGTCCGCAAATACCTTCATGGACCTCGGCCATCACATATTCGACAATATTTCCCAAGATGCACTTCATGAGTGGTTTGCGCTAAGCCTCGCCAATACAGGATTCCTTCTATTAAGAAATACCTGGCCGCTTGCTTCAGAGTGCGTTTTGATTGATCGGGATCGTTGGGTAAAGTTCTGTCTTGTAGGTATTTCTGAATGTCACCGTACCAGTATCTTTCATCGACCGTCATGATAACATTCGGGGTTGAAACTACCTCTTGGATTACAGATTATTATTTCCCGATGATCTTGTACTGGAGAGTTTCGAAAGTATATCGGCTCTTGCATTTCTTTCTCTGGGGATATGATTTATCTCGACCTCAACAAAGTTACTGCACAAATTTTTGACGACTTCTAAATATTTCTCCAACAAAGGATCTTTTACCTGGTAGCTCCCGTTGATCTGCGAAACCACCAGTTGTGAATCACTGTTGACTCGCACCCGTCTCGCGCCGACTTCGATTGCCATTCTCAATTCGGCTATCATTGCTTCTTATTCGGCTTGATTATTGATGTCGGGAACGATAGACTCAGAGAATGTTCCAGAACTACACCATCTGAGTTTTCTAAGAGTATCCCAGCTCCGCTTCCTTTCTGATTCGAAGATCCATCGACGTGTATGTCCCACCAATTGCCAGAAGAGTCATGTGTCGGGGTTAATTCTTGCTATGAAGTCAGATAAAATTGGGCCTTGATTGCTTGTCGGGGTTCGTAGGTACTCCAAACTCGGATAATTCGACTGTCCGAGGAAACCATCCTCCCAGCTAGATCTTGGTCTATGAAGGACTTTCCTAATCGGTTGGTCAGTCCTTACATGATTGGATGAGCTTGGAAATAATGACGGAGTCGACGAGCTGCTATGATCAATGTTAATGTCATTTTTTCCACTCTTGGGTACCTCAACTCTGGTCCCTGTAGGCTTTGCTGATTAAAGAATACTGAAAGTTGAAGATTCTGCTCTTCTCGAACCAACGCTGCAGCGACTTGCTGCTTCTCCAACTGAAAAATATAAATACAGTGTTTCTCCCACATTTGGTCTCGACAGGATGGGTGGGGGATGATAATATCTGTCTTAATTTGCTGAAAAGCTTCTTCGCATTCATCATTCCAAACAAAAGACTTTCCTTTCTTTAAGAGATGAAAGAATGAGAGCGCTCGAGATTTAGACTTCGAGATGAATCTGTTAAGGCGGCAATCCTTCCCGTCAACTGTTGAACTTCTTTTACTGGAGGTCGGGCTTTTCATTTCGAGGATGGCGCGACATTTGTCCGGATTGGCCTCGACTCCACGTTCGGTAAGCATGAAGCCAAGAAATTTCCCAGCTCGAACCCAAAAGTTGCATTTCTTGGGATCAAGTCTCATATTTAATCGATGGAGCTTGTCAAGATCTCCCCGAGGTCTTGGGTGTGAGTCTCATCTGTTAGACTTTTGCTATCATGTCGTCTACATAGACCTCTACTACTCGACGATTGGTCTCGAAATACCATGTTCATCATCCCTTTGATAGGTTTCTCCTGCGTTCTTAAGCCCGAAAGGCATCATGCGATAGCAATAGTTTGCTCCTTCGGTCATGAACGCTTGTTTTTTTCTTGATCGGGAGGATACATTGGGATTTGGTTATACCTGGCAATAGGCATCCATAAAAGATAAGAGTCAAAAACCAGAAGACTTGTCGACCAATCGGTCGATGTTAGGAAAGGGTGTAAGAATCTTTAGGACAAGCTTATTAAGTTGTATAGTCTACACACATTCGCCATTTCCATTTGTTTTCTGACTAGGAGTACATTAGATAGCCATGTCGTTGTTACTGACCTCTCGGATGAACCGAGCATCTGTAGTTCCATTACTTGTTGCTTTACCGCCTCTGCCCCTATCTGCCGACATATTTCTTCGTCGCTGCTCGACTGGCTTGACTTTCGGGTCCACGGAGAGTCGGTGGCAAATGATGTCGGGATCTAATCCCGGCATATCGGCAGCAAGTCCAGGCAAACAGGTCGGCGTTTTGACGGATGAGAGTACACAATTCTTCCTCGAACCTTTTCTGACAACCCGCAACCAATTTGCACTGTTTGATCAGGCGTGGGACCAATCTGAAGTGTTTTGAATTCCCTGTCGGGAACAGGACGAATTTCTTTAAAATCTTCTCTGACGTCCAAATCTGTCAACATCAGCCTAACTGATGAGGGGTGTTCTTCGTGCTTCTCCGGTGGGAATAGGCTTTTTCTGGTTTTGAGATTTTCAAAGACTCTTTGTAGCAGGAACGTGCCATTACTTGATCACCTCGCACACTTGAATTCCCTGTCGGGAACAGAACGGGTTTCTTTAAAATCTTCTCTGACGTCCAAATCTGTAAACATCACCCTAACTGATGAGGGGTGTGTTCTTCGTGCTTCTCCGGTGGATATAGGCTTTTCTGGTTTTGAGATTTCAAAGACTCTTTGTAGCAGGAACGTGCCATTACTTGATCACCTCGCACACTGATCACTTTCCCATCATCGCTCCAGAATTTCATCATCAGGTGATTTGTAGAAATAATAGCTCCAATTGTATTGAGGGTCGGCCTTCCCAAATCGCATTGTAAGTTGCAGGGAAATCGACTACCAAAAATCGTACTTTCGTGGTTTTGGTCAGGGGAATTTGACCAAACGTTACGAGGAGCTCTACATACCCTGTAGGTTGAACTTTATCTCCTGTGAATCCAGTTAGATATGCCCCTTTATAAAGGTTACCATGTCCGTCTCAGGAATACTAAGAAGATGGAACGTCTTCAAAAATAGGACGTCATGCCTAGCTTCCCTGATCAATGAACACCCTCCTGACTTCGTGATTTGCCATCATGACTTTATAAACATTGGGTCATCATGTCCTGGAATAACCGGGCCATAATCGTCTTCTAAAAAGGTCAGTGGCGGAAGTTTCCGTCGAGGACCACCTCGCTGGTGATGGGTGGAGGTGGATGCTGACATGATCTCCTTCAAGTGTCTCTTTTTTGAATTGTTCGATTCTCCTCCTCCGGAAAATCCTCCTGCAATGAAATAAATCACTGGATGCTTTAAAGACGAAGGTTCTTCTCGGGATGGAGTGTGTGGTGTCGAGATGTGCTTCTATGTTCTCGGTGAGAATTACGAAGTGGAGATCTGTCAGAAGGCGGCCTCTTTGAGCTTGACCTTTCAGGACGAGGTGATCTAGTTCGCGATCTGCTTCTTCATGGCGACTAGATTCACGTCGCCTTTCTTCCCTTCTATCGTCATTTCTCCTACCACGGGGATCGTCTCGTCTCGATTGAAAGTCGGCGTCCTTCTTAAACCTTCCGAGTTTTCCGCGTTAGATGAGCTCTTCGATGGAATCTTTAAGATTGAGGCACTAATCCGTGTCGTGTCCATGAGACTTATGGAATCTGCAATACTTGGTCTTTTCAGTGTTTGGTCCTGCCCTTTGAGGTCGAGGTTTTCTCATCCCAGCTTCGTACATCTCGACATGAAGGATTTCATTCATGATTTTCTCCCGAGGTTGATTCAACGGTGTATATGACGTATATCGACCGAAAGGCTCTTTACTACTTTTATTTTCTTTATTCTTGTTTTTCTGCCCTTGTTCTTTCTGTGGTTGATCCAATGAGACTGTGTCTTTTAACTTCAAGGCCATTTCTTCGTCTTCTAAGCTGATGTAACTTTCTGCACGATTCAAGAATTCCTCCATGTTACTTGGTTTTCTTTTAGACAAGTCTATCCAGAAAGGAGAGTGTGGTATAAGTCCATCCTTTGCCAGCATAAGTTGTACCCCAGGTTGAAGACCTTGAACTAACAACGCTTCCTTTGTAAACTTGCTGATGTAATCACACAGAGATTCTGAAGGTCCTTGACGGATTTGCTTAACGACGCCTCCGTCTTTGGCTGAACTTTGCTAGTGGTAAAACTCGTAATGAATTTACCCCGCAACTCGGCCTAGGTGTTGATAAGTCTTGGAGGAAGAGTTTGAAACCACCTCAAAGCGGTCTTCTTCAAGGACAAAGGGAACACTCTACACATGATTGGTCCCGATGCACTTCTTACTGACATAGCGGATTCATAAACGTCCAAATGCTCCAAAGGATCACCTCTTCCATCGTACAATTCTGGTACTGGAACCTTCTCAAATCTCTTATCGATAGGGAAAAGCATAATCCGTTTAGAGAATGGAAGGACGACTTGAATTACTTCCTCATCATGTATGTGTCTAGACTCGCCATTCACCGGGATGACTCTCCGTGGTGGTGGTGAATTGGAATGCACCGACTGAGTTGATATTCTTGGTGAATGCTGAGTCGGTACATGTAACATCCCGCTAATTAAGACTTTAATTCATAGGAATCATAACTGAAAGTAGAATGAAGAAAAGAATAGGTACATGAAAGCTTAAGAGGCAAAAACTAAGGTTGTAGCTTGATTTTGGTTTTAAGCCTAATGACCTTGGTGCACTAAATTGCAAATATCTAGAGTTGAAGATGTCCGATTGGGTGATTCAACTCTCATTAGAAAGCTTATTTCCGGGGCTTCAGTTTGATAGGTTATATGATAGGGTTCTGATGGAAATCGAACCTTCAAACAGACTCATTTTCGCTTAAGCGAATTTAATTCGCTTAAGCGAAAAACAGAGCCTTTTTGGGGTGCTCTCTGGAAAGAATTCGCTTAAGCGAATGGAATTCGCTTAAGCGAATTTATCGGGGACGAAACCCATTTTAGGGAACTCGCTTAAGCGAATTTTTTAGCTTAAGCGAGTGGCACGTTACCGCACCACTTAAAACACGCCCCTGGACGGTTTTCAGTCAGTTTCCTCCCGTTTCTTCACATTTTTCAGAGAGAGATAGAGTGGTTCTAGTGAGATAAAGTCCCAGCGAAGGCCAAGAACGATTTCTACTCATCAAGAACGAGTCTTGCATCAATCTTTCCCTATCAAGGCACTACTTTCCTCGTTTTTCTCCGTTTTTCCGACTCACAGGTGGGTGGACTCTCACTTGTTTGTTCTGGATAATTGCCATTGCATGTTCCCTATTTTTTCCCCTTTCTTTCTATGAATTAGTGATATATGTATAGTATGAACATAAGAATTGCGAATATACTGATTATTGTATGTATTGAATTACCAAAACCTTAGGGTAGATGATTGGATGATCTGTATGATGGTTCTTGATTATGTTGGATGATTCTTGATTATATTATTCTGTAATTCATGGGCCTTTGGCCATCACAGTCATGAAATTCTGAATTTAAGAGAAATCATAGAGCCTTCAGGCTATCACAGGGTCATTGACCATCACAGGCCTTCGGGCAAATTATTTAATAACAACGGGGTAACCACATCGAACTCATGACCAAGAGGGAGATGGGGTCCCCAATCACAGTATATATTTAAATTCTATTTAAGATTTAATCATAGGTAACCTTGGATGACGGTCCATTGGTTACATGGCCGAGCGCTCATCACAGTCACGTTACAGAGAAAAGACCCCGGGTGTCGGGTAACAACACCATCACAGTCATGCAATACATACAAATCATTGTCTTCAATATGCTCAGTTGTGCGTTATTGCTTTCATTATGTTTTCATGAAATTAACATGAATGCCCTGGTAGTTCTTGGTTGTTTTTCCCCACACTGCACACACTGGTTACACTCACTGGGACGTAGTCTCATCCCACGATACGGGAACTATATTTCAGTTGTGTAGGATGAGTTTCAGGATCAGAACGAGTAGTAGAGGATGAAGTACCACAGACTAGATTTGATTTCTGTTTATACTTTGATTTCTGTTATCGTTCTTGATGTTATTTAGGACTACCATAGTTTTCTGTTTCGTTGTTTCCTAGGAATTTACTATGTTGATCTTAGTGCTTTCTACTGGAGCCTTGATGGTAATTAGGTTGGATTCTTTATGTTTTAATTATGTAATGTGGAGCTTTGGTAATGGTTGGATTACACAAGCGTTTATATTGTTTTCGATACGCGAAATTGACGAATTAATTTTATAAGTTTTGAAATAGTGCTCCCAACAGGCATTATTTCCGAATTTAGAAATTAGGACGTTACATTTTGGTATCAGAGCAATTCAATCCAATTGGACTGTGGATTATGTATTACTCGTTAAGTTAGTCATAATTTATATGCATTATTGGGAGTTCATGACTGATCACCTGGATATTTCTTAATGATGTGTAAGATCATGGCTAGCGGTAGGAGGGGACGTCCTCATGCCACTTCACTCCCTTCCCCACCGGATCAACCTCAGGATCCCGTGGCGGTAGCCCTCCACATGCTCACTCAAATCATGGGAGAGCAAACAGCTTCTAATGCCGCAGTACTCCAGGCCTTACAGAGGCAGCCTACCGGTACTCCTCCACCGGGCGTAGTAGTGGATCCCTTCCTTCAGGGATTAGCTGAGTTCAGGAAACACCACCCTCCAGCCTTTAATGGAGCTTATGATCCAGCACAGCACTCATGGCTCAATGCCATGAACAAAATCTTTGAAGTGATGGCTTGAACGGATGACCTGAAAGTGAGATTTGCTACCTACATGCTACAAGGAGAAGCGGACAACTGGTGGAAGAGTGTGAAGACTAGTTTGAGCCCTCATGGAGCCTTACCCTCGTGGGATGCATTCCAGCATGCATTCCTTGAGAAATATTTCCCAGAGCCAGCCAGGAAACAGAAAGAACTTGAATTCCTTCAATTGAAGCAAGGCAACATGACCGTGGGCCAGTTTGTGGCCATATTTGAAGAACTCTCCAAATATCACTCCCTGCTGCAAGCCAATCCTAATGAGGGTTGAAATTCTCTCACTTGGAGGCGGCTCAAGCCCGAGATTAGAAGATTGTTTCAGCCTTCCAGCTTAGGGAATTCTCAGCCTTGGTGACCAAGTGTCTGGTCGTTGAGCAGAGTTTAGTAGATGAGACACCCAGGTCGACAGCGAAGACTTGGGTTGAGGGTAAGAGGAAGAGAGAGGATGCACCTACCAATAAGAATTTTCGACCTCAGTTCCAGGAGGAAGGGGCAAGCAGGTCGCCCTTCCCTCCACTTCAGCTCACTCTACTTGCCCCAAGTGTGGCAAGAATCATCGGGGCGAGTGCTTGGCAGGACAACGAGTGTGCTTCTATTGTCGTGATCCAGGCCATATGATTGGGGACTGCCCAAAGAAGAAGAAGGACCAGCTCAAACCCCAAGCTACCGGGAGAGTCTTTACCCTCAACGGTGAGATGGCAGCTCAGGCTAATGATCTGATGCAAGGTACATGTAATTTAAATGATACTCCTTTGATTGTACTGTATGATTCTGGAGCAACTCACTCCTTCATTTCTTATGATTGTGTGGAAAGGATGAAACTGCAAGTTACTCCCTTACCTTTTCATTTGAATGTCCACACCCCTGCTAAGGAAGCCATTTCCAATTCCTTGGTATGTCTTGCATGTCCCTTAGAAATCCAAGGTAGAATCTTTAAGGTTGATTTGATTTGTTTGTCATTGAAAAAGCTTGATGTTATTTTGGGTATGAACTAGCTATCCCGTAACCAGGTCATGCTTGACTGTTGCAATAAAGAAATTGTTTTCCCTACTCTTCTTCCTTCCCCGAAGGAGAGACCATCATATTTGTTATCTTGTTCCACTCAAATTTCTAAATGCCTGACTGATGGTAGTTATTGTTTTATATTACTGCTTTCCTCAACGTAGAGTCGAAACCCGACCTAGGCAGCATAGCCATTGTTAGGGAGTTCCAGGGTGTTTTCCCTAGTGAGGTGACCACCTTACCTCCGGATCGAGACGAGTTTTCCATAGATCTTGTCCGGGCACAGGACCTATTTCTAAGGCTCCCTATAGAATGTCACCCTTAGGATGAGTGAACTTAAGAAGCAGCTAGAGGAGTTAATAGGGAAGCAATTCATTAGTCCTAGTGTATCTCCTTGGGGATCCCCAGTGCTCCTCGTCAGAAGAAGAAGAATGGTAGCATGAGGTTGTGTGTTGACTACAGGCAGCTAAACAAGGTAACAGTTAAGAATAAATATCCCTTGCCTAGGATAGATGACCTGTTAGATAGCTTAGAGGGGCAGCAGTATTTTCTAAGATAGACTTGAGATCAGGTTACCATCAGATAAAGATTAGAAGTGAGGATATTCCCAAAACTGCTTTTAGGACTAGGTATGGGCATTATGAGTATTTGGTGATGCCATTTGGCTTGACCAATGCTCCAGCTTTATTCATGGACTACATGAATCGTATCTTTAGGCCCTATTTAGATAAGTTTGTGGTTGTATTCATCAATGACATTCTTATCTATTCTAAAACCTTAGAAGAACATGAGCAACACCTTAGAGTGGTTTTGGAAGTGCTGAGGGAGAAGAAACTGTTTGCTAACCCTGAGAAATGTGAATTCTGGTTGGATAAAGTTCACTTCCTAGGACATGTGATATCTAGTGAAGGTGTGTCAGTGGACCCAGCAAGATAGAGGCAGTGATTGGTTGGGAGAGGCCCAAATCAGTCACTGAGGTTAGGAGTTTCTTAGGATTAGCTGGGTATTATCGCAGGTTTATTATAGGTTTTTCCCAGTTAGCTTTACCTCTCACCCGGCTGACTCGTAAGGGTCATGCTTTTGTTTGGGATGAGAAATGTGAGAAGAGTTTCAAGGAACTCAAGGAGAGGTTAACCACCACCCGATGTTGGTATTGCCGGACTTGTCCAAATCCTTTGAAGTGTATAGTGATGCTTCAGGAAAGGGCTTAGGTTGTTTTGATGCAGGATAAGAAGGTAGTGGCCTATGGTTCTAGACAGCTTAGACCCCATGAGGAAAATTACCCAACCCATGACTTAGAGTTGGCTGTAGTAGTGTTTGCTCTCAAGGTGTGGAGGCATTACCTATATGGTGTGCAGTTTGAGGTTTTAGTGATCACAAGAGCTTAAAGTACCTATTTGACCAGAAGGAACTTAACATGAGACAGAGGAGGTGGATGGAATTTCTAAAGGACTATGACTTTGAGCTTAAGTACCACCCAGGTAAGGCCAATGTAGTGGCCGACGCCCTAAGTAGGAAATCCCTGCATGCGTCATCCATGATGGTGCATGAGCTAGTATTGTTAGAGAAGTTTAGGGATTTAAAACTTGATGGGAACTATGAGGGAGATAGTATGAGACTCCACAGGCTAGAAGTGGTTAATGAGTTAAGGACAAATATTAGAGAGGCCCAGATCTTAGACTTAGAACTCCAGTCCCGAAAGGGACAAACAGGATTCTCTGTGTCCGAAGATGGGATGATTCTCTTCCAACGGAGAGTCTGTATCCCTAAGGGGGGTAGTCTTAGAGAAGAGATTTTAGAGGAAGCCCATAAGAGCAAGTTCACGGTACATCCGGGTATTACCAAGATGTACCAAGACTTGAGGACCATGTTTTGGTGGGATGGAATGAAGAAAGAGAAAGCTGAGTTTGTTTCTAGGTGTCTTATATGCCAACAGGTTAAGATAGAACACCAAAAGCCCTCAGGTATGCTCAAACCATTAGAAATTCCCGAGTGGAAATGGAAGCCATATCCATGGATTTTGTGATGGGACTCCCTAGAGTCCAGCAGGCTTTGATGCCATTTGGGTGATTGTGGATCGGCTGACCAAGTCCGCTCATTTCTTACCAATTAGAGCAACATACCCCTTGACCAAATTAGCAGACTTGTACATCAAGGAGATTGTGAAGCTCCATGGTATATCCTAGCATAGTGTCAGATAGAGATCCCAGATTTACCTCTAGGTTTTGGAATGCCTTACACCAAGCCTTCGGTACTAAACTGAAGTTAGCACGCTACCACCCTCAGACTGATGGGCAATCTGAAAGGACAATCCAGACCTTAGAGGATATGCTTAGATCCTGTGTTTTGGAAGAGAAGGGTAGTTGGGATAAATACCTACCTCTTATAGAGTTTGCCTATAACAACAGTTTTCACAGTAGTATAGGTATGGCACCCTATGAGGCATTGTATGGTAGGAAGTGTATTTCACCTTTATGTTGGTGTGAGGTGGGAGAGAAAAGCTTTTTAGGACCAGAGTTGGTACAAATCACTACAGAAAAGATTAAGAGAATTAGGGAAAAGTTGGTAACTGCCCAGAGCCGCCAGAAGTGTTATGCTGATAGGAGGCGGAAGGACCTAGAGTTTGAGGAAGGTGACCATGTGTTTTTGAAAGTTACTCCCATCAATGGCATTGGAAGGTCCATTAAAGCCAAAAAGTTGAATCCCCGTTTTATCGGTCCTTTTCAAATATTGCAAAGGATTGGTCCCCTTGCATACAGAATAGCCCTTCCACCCCATTTAGCCAACATCCATGATGTGTTCCATGTCTCTCAGCTCAGAAAATACCTTCATGACCCTTCCCACATCATAAGTTCAGAATCGGTACAATTGAGGGAGGATTTGACCATTCCCACGAGACCTGCACAGATCATTGACCGCAGTGTCAAAACCTTGAGAAATAAGACGATTCCGTTAGTGAAGGTGTTTTGGGAGGGTCAGTCACCCGAGGAAGCAACTTGGGAAAAAGAGGAAGATCTCCGCTCTCAGTTTCCAGAGTTATTCGTTTGAGGTAAGAAACTTTAGATCACCTTTGAGTTCTTCAGTTATCATCTTTAGCCAATTTTGAGGACAAAATTGTTTTAAGGGGGGTAGAATTGTAACATCCCGCTAATTAAGACTTTAATTCATAGGAATATCATAACTGAAAGTAGAATGAAGAAAAGAATAGGTACAGGAAAGCTTAAGAGGCAAAAACTAAGGTTGTAGCTTGATTTTGGTTTTAAGCCTAATGACCTTGGTGCACTAAATTGCAAATATCTAGAGTTGTAGATGTCCGATTGAGGTGATTCCACTCTCATTAGAAAGCTTATTTCCGGGGCTTCAGTTTGATAGGTTATATGATAGGGTTCTGATGGAAATCGCACCTTCAAACAGACTCATTTTCGCTTAAGCGAATTTAATTCGCTTAAGCGAAAAACAGAGTTTTTGGGGTGCTCTCTGGAAAGAATTGCTTAAGCGAATGGAATTCGCTTAAGCGAATTTATCGGGGACGAAACCAAATTTTAGAGAACTCGCTTAAGCGAATTTTTAGCTTAAGCGAGTGGCACGTTACTGCACCACTTAAAACACGCCCCTGGACGGTTTTCAGTCAGTTTCCTCCGTTTCTTCACATTTTTCAGAGAGAGATAGAGTGGTTCTAGTGAGAGAAAGTCCCAGCGAAGGCCAAGAACGATTTCTACTCATCAAGAACGAGTCTTGCATCAATCTTTCCCTATCAAGGCACTCCTTTCCTCGTTCTTCTCCGTTTTTCCGACTCACAGGTGGGTGGACTCTCACTTGTTTGTTCTGGATGATTGCCATTGCATGTTCCCTATCTTTTTCCCCTTTCTTTCTATGAATTAGTGATATATGTATAGTATGAACATAAGAATTGCGAATATACTGATTATTGTATGTATTGAATTACCAAAACCTTAGGGTAGATGATTGGATGATTCTGTATGATGGTTCTTGATTATGTTTGATGATTCTTGATTATATTATTCTGTAATTCATGGGCCTTTGGCCATCACAGTCATGAAATTCTGAATTTAAGAGAAATCATAGAGCCTTCAGGCTATCACAGGGTCATTGACCATCACAGGCCTTCGGGCAAATTATTTAATAACAACGGGGTAACCACATCGAACTCATGGCCAAGAGGGAGATGGGGTCCCCAATCACAGTATTATGTTTAAATGCTATTTAAGATTTAATCATAGGTAACCTTGGACGACGGTCCTTGGTTACATGGCCGAGCGCTCATCACAGTCACGTTACAGAGAAAAGACCCCGGGTGTCGGGTAACAACACCATCACAGTCATGCATTACATACAAATCATTGTCTTCAATATGCTCAGTTGTGCGTTATTGCTTTCATTATGTTTTCATGAAATTAACATGAATGCCCTGGTAGTTCTTGGTTGTTTTTCCCCACACTGCACACACTGGTTACACTCACTGGGACGTAGTCTCATCCCACGATACGGGAACTATATTTCAGTTGTGCAGGATGAGTTTCAGGATCAGGACGAGTAGTAGAGGATGCATGAAGTACCACAGACTAGATTTGATTTGTTTATACTTTGATTTCTGTTATCGTTCTTGATGTTATTTAGGACTACCATAGTTTTCTGTTTCGTTGTTTCCTAGGAATTTACTATGTTGATCTTAGTGCTTTCTACTGGAGCCTTGATGGCAATTAGGTTGGATTCTTTATGTTTTAATTATGTAATGTGGAGCTTTGGTAATGGTTGGATTACACAAGCGTTTATATTTGTTTTCGATACGCGAAATTGACGAATTAATTTTATAAGTTTGGAAATAGTGCTCCCAACAGGCATTATTTCCGAATTTAGAAATTAGGACGTTACAGTACAGGAGTTGGAATTTTTTTCTTGTCTTGAAGGATGCTCATTCCTTAAAGAGGACCTACGTTGAGTGGCCTTCTGCCTTTTGCCGCGAGATCCTCGGCAGTGCGCCGATTAAGATTCTCTATTTCTCGTTCATGTTCCCATTGGTCAAGGCGTCGAGCATATTGCCCTAGCATTTCTCTTGTCTCCTGATGAAGTCCAATAAATCTTCACGAGACAGTTGATTTGGAGTTGGCGACGACACTCGGTTTTCATGAGTTGGTGGTGGAACATTTCTCGTTCGAGATGAACCAGCGCGAGGAATCGGAATCGGAATTCCGGCCAGAGTTGAGACCATTCCGGCTACTGCTGAAGTCATGGAGGGATGGCGTTCGAAGTGACATGAGGAACGGTTCCCTCACCAGAAACTTGAGACTGTCCGCTTCTCGTAGTCACCATTGTTCGAAGGATGGAATAAAAGGTTGGGTCCAGAGATCACAAAGGAACTAAAGAAGTTGAGAATCAGATGATCCCCACAGACGGCGCCAATGAACTTTCCTGAAGTTCAACGAGTGAATCCTCTTCACTGTGAGTGATGATCTCCGGATCTTGAGGTTGAAGAGGATGGTGCAGGGGTACCTGCAAGGGACTCTGATGCTTAACGTAAGTAGAGGTTTTAGAGAGAAAAGATATCCCAGAATTGTGATAGAATGTGTGTACCTTTCAAGCTTCTGAATGTCTGTATTCATAGAGTGGTTTAGGGGAAAGGTAGTTACGTTTGTAACTGTCCCCGTAAATCGCGGGTCCACGCGCTGCGAACAGGATGAAACTCACGCGCCAGGGTAGGCCTTGGGTGTGAGATGACTTTCGTCATTACTGTCGACAGGCTTCCTCGACGTGTCATCTCGTAATGGTCTTGATGGAAGTCTCGACGAGGTATGAGAGTACCCCGATCCTCTTGCTGAGTACGAATTATGCCAGATACGTTGGCGTCGCCGTTGCTCAGTTCGTTTACTCGAATTATTGAATTATGTCGAATTTGGAGTATTATATTACTCCAGAACATAGCTCTTTGTAACTTAAATTGAGTTATGCCAAAAGATTTTATACTTTGTTTTTTATTTCCAAGTTTTCTTAGATCATTTGTTTTGGATGAATCCAACTATACGATGAAAGTATTTTCTTTTTGTTTTAACAACCACTTGGAGAGTAGAGTCTCCCCTGTTGTCAATTAATATAATGCTTATCATATCAAGAAATCTATCATAAATGGATTCTGCACCATTCTACATATTGGTATATATAATGCATATTTATGTAAATCTTCTTCATTGATATTTCAATTCACCAAAAAATCACAATATCATATACCCTTTACTAACTACAACTAGTGATTAATTTTCATACAAAAATATTTTCATTTTTATGATTACAAATAGGTAAAAAAATTAATTTAATATTCATAAAACACAATAAAAATGAGCAAACAATAGATAAAAAAGGGTTACATGTAACATTCCAAAATTTAAGGATCTAGAATTAGAAATTAAAATGCTTTTAATTTGTTTAACGTAAGTAATTAATAGGATTAATAATAAGATTAGTATAATTTTAATAATAATTAATAAAATAGTATTAATAATAATTCCAAATTTATTAGTATTATATATTAGTAGTAGTAAATAGTATTAATAGTTTTACTATTAGTTAATAATAGTAATAGTGTTAGTATTATTATTGTTTATTATTATTAGTATTATTAGAGTTATTAGTATTATTAGTAGTATTATTAATAATATATATATTTTATTATTTAGAATTAGGGGATTAGGGTTTGAAATTGGGGAAAAGAAGAGAAAGGAAGAGGAGGAGAAAGGGGAGGGGGGCGGCGGCTAGGGAGAAGAGGGAGGAAGGAAGAAGAGAGGAAGGGAGAAAGAAAGGGAAGGAGAAGAGAGGAAGAGAGAGAAGAAAGAAAGAGAGAGATCGAGAGAGGAGGAGGGGTCGCGGTTCGACGGCGGCCGGAGCTGTTCGCGCGGCCATGGGGACGACGGCGTGCGGCTGTGACCTCACGGTGATGGCTCGAACGGCAGACGCGGTGGTTCTTCACGGCGGAAGCGCGAGCTCGTGCGTGGAGAAGGAGATGGTTCGACTTCGACGGCGGCCGCGACGGAGAGGAGAGGACGCGACAGCAGAACGGCGGCGCGCTACACGGCGGTGCTCGCGACTGTGCACGACGGAGACAGCGGCGAACGGCGGCGCGCGCTGCGGCCCTTACAGCAGGGAGGTGACTGGATGAAAAGGGAAGGAAACTTGACTCCGTTTCTGGTGGTGACTGCGGAGGAGAAGTGGAGCAGCGGTGTTCCGCCATCGACGGAAGCACAATGGCGGTCTCTCGGAGGCCATGAATGGTACATACGGCGGCCATCTTGGCCGCAGCTAGAAAGTGGTGAGTGAAGCTCACTACATCTTATGTGTTTCCATATTGTTTCCCACTGCTCTAATTCCTTTCTTTTAGCATGTGTATGTTGTTTTATTGTTGGGGATTACTATTAGTTGGATTAAGCTCAAACACTAGGTTGTTATGATTGGGGGTTTTGGGTTTCCGTGAGAATTGGTTGCTATTGAGTGCATTTTGTGATAATTCTATGTTTTCCTTGAAGTTTCGGTGGTGCCGTGGTGGTGGCTGAGGAATGGAGAGACATTTGCTTTGGTTCACGGGATTGGATGTGAGTATAACACACAATCACTCTCATACTTGCTTGTTTTCCGTGAATGATCCCTAATTCCCCTTTCCTTTCCTCTAGTCATGTATGCCCATGAATAATTGTTGGTGTGCTATGGTTGGTTCTTGTATGAATGTTATTGTTAAAGATATGGATTGAGTTATGAGATATGCATGATAAGATTTATTATGCCCATATGAGAATAATTAGATCTAATATAAGACATGTGCTATTTGTGATGTTCGAGCATTTGCATAAAGGCCTTTGGCCCCAGTTAATTGAATAATGAATTTGAGCTTCGGCTCCCAGTGAAAAAAATGGCTTCGGCCCCAGTTTTGGCTTCGGCCCCAGTTCACCTTAATTAAGCAAGATTGGACTTCGGTCCCCAGTTAATTGGACTTCGGTCCCCAGTTAAAACACGGGTTTCGGCCCCCAGTTAATTGGCGGTGTTATGCCCAAGGAAGACATTCCTTGTAGTCAGAGCTCAGGTCTAGCCCCAGATAGTGATAAGACCCGTCTGCCGGGTAATGCAGGTCATGCATGGCATATCTATTTACTAGATTTTCATGGAACATCATGTTCCATTGAGTGAAGTTGTAATGTGGTAGTTAAAGTAGTTTACCTGATTTGTTGCATTATGTGTTGCATCTTATATGCTTGCCTCCCTACACTGCTTGCTGCATGGTTATGCTTGCTGGGACATTAGTCTCACCCCACGTTACGGGGATATATTCTAGTTATGCAGGTTAATCAGATCTTGGAGTAGAGGAAGATGGAGCTGTTAGAGTGGTCTTACCCACTCCTAGTGGTCAAGAAGTTTAGTTGTTTTTTTTTGTATTGATAAGTTAATGATATAATTATATAAAGATGTATTGGGAATAGATCTTGATGTATGTTGTAGTAGTCTTAGTTTGGCCATTGAGGCCTATATTACTGAATTGGATTAGCGATTTTTGATATTATGAACTGTACTGGTATTTTACTGGTTTTCAGGTGATTCTGAATATTTTGGAATGTCCAGTTTTCAGGGGAAACTCTGCCGGATTTTCGGTAGGAGTTTATGAACCTTAACACTCTAAAGTGTTGGTTCGTTCCCTTATTTCAAAGTTAGAATTGACTTTGAGAAATATGACGTATGAATGATGTGGTTGTCTAAGCAAACGTTGGATTGCTTAGGCATTGTTGTATTATGTGTGCCGATACACGAAATGCGCGAATAATTTCAGAAATTCGAGAATCGTGTTTCCAACGGACATTATTTTGGATTTAGAAATTAGGACGTTACATTACACAGATTAAAGTTTCTAAAACACAATAACTACTTAACTTGTAAGCAATATTTCATTTTTAATTCTTAATAAATATCATCAAAATACTCATCATCATAAAATTCAATACCCTTCTAAGCATTCTATGAACCAGAGCATTTTTATAGGATAGACCTTGATCACTTTGAATCACTTTGTATTTGCAACATACAACAGAAAAATGAAGCATCATATCATAGTTAGGGTCTCAGGGATCATTCTTTTTCCTCATAATTTGAAGAAAATTGTCATACCCATTATAGCTCTTTGTATTGAAAACTTAAATTGAGTTATGCCAAAAGATTGTATACTTGTTTTTTATTTCCAAGTTTTCTTAGATCATTGTTTTGGATGAATCCAACTATACGATGAAAGTATTTTCTTTTTTGTTTAACAACCACTTGGAGAGTAGTGTCTCCCTGTTGTCAATTAATATAATGCTTATCATATCAAGAAATCTATCATAAATGGATTGTGCACCATTCTACATATTGGTATATATAATGCATATTTATGATATTTAATTCACCCAAAAATCACAATATCATATACCATTTACTAACTACAACTAGTGATTAATTTTCATACAAAAATATTTTCATTTTAATGAAACAAATAGGTAAAAAAATCAATCTAATATTCATAAAACACAATAAAAATGAACAAACATAGATAAAAAAGGGTTACACAGATTAAAGTTTTTAAAACACAATAACAACTTAACTTGAAGGCAATATTTCATTTTTATTTCTTAATAAATATCAACAAAATACTCATCATCATAAAATTCAATATCCTTCTAAGCATTCTATAAAGGAGAGCATTTTTATAGGATAGACCTTGATCACTTTGAATCACTTTGTATTTGCAAAATACAACAGAAGAATGAAGCATCACATCATAGTTAGGGTCTCAAGGATCATTCTTTTCCTCAAAATTTGAAGAAAATAGTCATACCCATTAAAGCTTTGTATTGAATACTTAAATTGAGCCATGCCAAAATATTGTATACTTTGTTTTTTACTTCCAAGTTTTCTTAGATCATTTCTTTTGGACGAATCCAACTATACGATGAAAGTATGTCTTTTTTGTTTTAACAACCACTTGGAGAGTTGTGTCTCCCTGTTGTCAATTAATACAATGCTTATCATATCAAGAAATCTATCCTAAATGGATTCTGCACCATTCTACATATTGATATATATAATGCAAATTTATGATATTTAATTCACCCAAAAATCACAATATCATATACCCTTTAAAATTACATCTTGTGATTAATTTTCATACAAAAATATTTTTTTTTTATGATAATAAATAGGTAAAAAAATCAATTTAATATTCATAAAACACAATAAAAATGAACAAACAATAGATAAAAAAGGGTTACACATATTAAAGTTTTTAAAACACAATAACTTCTTAATTTGTATGCAATATTTAATTTTTAATTCTTAATAAATATCATCAAAATACTCATCATCATAAAATTCAATATCCTTCTAACCATTTTCTGAAGCAGAGCATTTTTATAGAATAGACCGTGATCACTTTGAATCAATTTGTATTTGCAACATACAACTGAAAAATGAAGCATCACATCATAGTTAGGGTCTCAGGGATCATTCTTTTTCCTCATAATTTGAAGAAAATAGTCATATCCATTGAAGCTCTTTGTATTGACAACTTAAATTGAGTTATGCCAAAAGATGGTGTACTTTGTTTTTATTTCCAAGTTTTCTTAGATCATTTGTTTTGGATGAATCCAACTATACGATGAAGTATTTTCTTTTTTGTTTTAACAACCACTTGGAGAGTTGTGTCTCCCCTACTGTCAATTAATATAATGCTTATCATATATGAAGATATCTATCATAAAAGGATTCTGCACCATTCTACATATTGGTATATATAATGCATATTTATGTAAATCTTCTTCATTGATATTTCACCTAACCCAAAAATCACAATATCATATACCTTTACTAATTACAACTAGTGATTAATTTTCATACAAAATTATTTCTTATTTATGATAATAAATAGGTAAAAAAATCAATTTAATATTCATAAAACACAATAAAAATGAACAAACAATAGATAAAAAAGGGTTACACAGATTAAAGTTTTTAAAACACAATAACTACTTAACTTGTATGCAATATTTCATTTTTAATTCTTAATAAATATCATCAAAATACTCATCAACATAAAATTCAATATCCTTCTAAGCATTCTATGAAGCATAGCATTTTTATATGATAGACCTTAATCACTTTGAATCACTTTGTATTTGCAACATACAACAGAAAAATTAAGCATCACATCATAGTTAGGGTCTCAGGGATCATTCTTTTTCCTCAAAGTTTGAAGAAAATAGTCAAATCCATTGAAGCTCTTTGTATTGACAACTTAAATTGAGTTATGCCAAAAGATTGTATACTTTGTTTTTTATTTCCAAGTTTTCTTAGATCATTTGTTTTGGATGAATCCCACTATACGATGAAAGTATTACTTTTTTGTTTTAACAACCACTTGGAGAGTTGTGTCTCCCCTGTTATCAATTAATATAATGTTTATTATATCAAGAAATCTATCATAAATGGATTCTGCACCATTCTACATATTGGTATATATAATGCATATTTATGTAAATCTTCTTCTCTGATATTTCAGTTCACCCAAAATCACAATATCATATACCCTTTAATAATTACATCTAGTGATTAATTTTCATACAAAAATATTTTCTTTTTTATGATAATAAATAGGTAAAAAAATCAATTTAATATTCATAAAACACAATAAAAATGAACAAACAATAGATAAAAAAGGGTTACACATATTAAAGTTTTTAAAACACAATAACTTCTTAATTTGTATGCAATATTTGATTTTTAATTCTTAATAAAAATCATCAAAATACTCATCATCATAAAGTTCAATATCCTTCTAATCATTTTATGAAGCAGAGCATTTTTATAGAATAGACCGTGATCACTTTGAATCAATTTGTATTTGCATCATACAACAGAAAAATGAAGCATCACATCATAGTTAGGGTCTCAGGGATCATTCTTTTTCCTCATAATTTGAAGAAAATAGTCATACCCATTGAAGCTATTTGTATTGACAACTTAAATTTAGTTATGCCAAAAGATTGTATACTTTGTTTTTTATTTCCATGTTTTCTTAGATCATTTGTTTTGGATGAATCCAACTATACGATGAAAGTATTGTCTTTTTTGTTTTAACAACCACTTGGAGAGTTGTGTCACCCCTGTTGTCAATTAATATAATGCTTATCATATCAAGAAATATATCATAAATGGATTCTGCATCACATATTGGTATATAATGCATATTTATGTTAATCTTATTCATCGATATTTCAATTCACCCAAAAATCACAATATCATCTACCCTTTTCTAATTAACACTAGTGATTAATTTTCATACAAAAATATTTTCTTTTTTATGATAACAAATAGGTAAAAAAATAAATTTAATATTCATAAAACACAATAAAATGAACAAACAATAGATAAAAAAGAGTTACACAGATTAAAGTTTTTAAAACACAATAACTTCTTAACTTGTATGCAATATTTCATTTTTAATTCTTAATAAATATCATCAAAATACTCATCATCATAAAATTCAATATCCTTCTAAGCATTCTATGAAGCAGAGCATTTTTATAGAATAGACCTTGATCACTTTGAATCACTTTGTATTTGCAACATACAATAGAAAAATGAAGCATCACATCATAGTTAGGGTCTCAGGGATCATTCTTTTCCTCATAATTTGAAGAAAATAGTCATACCCATTGAAGCTCTTTGTATTGACAACTTAAATTGAGTTATGCCAAAAGATTGTGTACTTTGTTTTTTATTTCCAAGTTTTCTTAGATAATTTGTTTTGGATGAATCCAACTATACGATGAAAGTATTTTCTTTTTTGTTTTAACAACCAATTGGAGAGTAGTGTCTCCCCTGTTGTCAATTAATATAATGCTTATCATATCAAGAAATTTATCATAAATGGATTCTGCACCATTCTATATATTGGTATATATAAATCTTCTTCATTGATATTTCAGTTCACGCAAAAATCACAATATCATATACCCTTTACTAATTACAACTAGTGATTAATTTTCATACAAAAATATTTTCTTTTTAGGATAATAAATAGGTAAAAAAATCAATTTAATATTCATAAGACACAATAAAAATGAACAAACAAAAGATAAAAAAGGGTTACACATATTAAAGTTTTTAAAACACAATAACTACTTAACTTGTATGCAATATTTCATTTTTAATTCATAATAAATATCATCAAAATACTCATCATTATAAAATTCAATATCCTTCTAAGCATTCTATGAAGCAGAGCATTTTTATATGAGTTTCTGTCAGCTTCATCCATGCTTTATCTTTCCTCACCCTGATCCTTAAACACTGAAATTCATGGCAAAGGCTCTCTACTCTCGATTCCATGCAGTGCCTCTACCACGGGTTGCTCAGGGATGTAAGGGTCAATGAAAACCTGGAACTGAGTGCTGCTCTTTCGAGTCTCGCACGTGACGCTGAGGGAAAGGAGAACGTCTTGTATGTGTTGGACCGCATCTGCTCTGAGAATTCCATAATGCATACTTAAATCAGCAAGAGGCATAAAAAGCACACATGTTAATTTTTATTACCAACCATAATTTATTAGGGTCCTTTACGCTTTTTCTCTGGATTTCTTCTCAAGATGTATTTCTTTCTTTGTGCAGCATGCGACACCCCTAGTTTTACTATTAAGAATATCACATATGTTACACGTGACCAACGGAATTACTGTTTTAGAAACGTTAAAAATGCGGAATTATTTATTTTTTTTGAAAAGGATTTAGTCGTTATCAACCTACTAGATCTCTAATTCATTTTAAGTATTTATGAAATATCCTTTCCTTATTTTTGAAACTTGTTTTCTAAAATTGTCTAGAAAGTCATCACATCGCGCGCATACACAACATACACGCATTTATAAAATCAGCATAAGGAAACAGAAACATCAAGATATATATACATACATGCATAGAAGTAGTGTACCTCTCGAGTCACCTGAATATCTACATCGAAATATGAGTTCTAGTAGTAAGCCAAAATAAACAAGACCTTAGATAAATAAAAAGAAGAGGTCGCCAAATCAGAGCTGCTACTACCTAGACTCAAACCATACTAATCCTACTCGTCACTGGAAGAATCCTCCTTCGGCTCTCTCCTCCAGGTCCTCCTCTGGCTCCTCCTCTGGATCCTCTTCCTCCTTCAACGTATCATCAATGACAATCAGCTCTAACTCATTCGAGAGAGAGCGACCTTGCGCTTCAGAATGCATAGGCTGAGAATCCGATGCCTCGGAAGAGGGTGAGTATCTGGGGGAGTTTGGCCCAACCATATCCGCCATCCGCGATGACCACGATGACGACGAAGAAGCAGGACGACGACGTGAAGGACGGTAAGTGGTCTGGCGCACCAAGTTAGGTGGCGTTGGAAACTCGAGGGTCACTGGTACAATAAAATCTATCTCTGGTACGAGCGGGAGGCCGGGATGATGATGATGACGCGAACCTCCCCAGTAAACTCACACCTACGAGGAACGTCCATCACCCTCCAAGTTCCTCTGGGCATCCACCGCAGCTGCACTCTCATCGATGTCATAGTGAAAGTCTCCGATGCCAACTATCGACGTAACGAGAAGAACACAGCAACCAAAGACAAAAGGAAGGCTGAGAACACATCGCATGAACTCAAAACACATGGGATATAGTAAACTAGAGCACACACACAGAATTTTCACACAATTCAATCAACAATGTATACAATTTATATTACCATGATGCATACAGACTAATGCATGAGGGCCCGGGGAAAATCACCATCCACAGTGCACACAACAACTGCCCGACCATATATGTACAACGTATCAGGAGTTAGAGTCTGTACTAGCGCTGGTACAAAGAGCATTGCTCAATTTTGGCCAAATCATTTATCCGACTTCCAGACAATCTCAACTGACCCCGAAAATCATGAGAGTGACAGGAATAGCTAGGCTGGGTTCCACGATCTCGACAGTAGGGAGCTAACTACGTCACCTGAGACCTTCTAGGAACTAAGCTATCCTCAGGGCTGGCGTCCCTTTTGAGGACCCACTGGCGTTCTTTGCAAAACCCAGTTGCACCCTTCCCAGCCGATTTCACACTGTACCAAGTGGCACTGCCATATAGGTCATAAGGTTTTCAACCTCGAATATCATCAATGCTTTATGATGCATGTCACTCAATAATGCTTGGCAGCATACACGTCCTTACAGGCAAAGCCCATTGAATCATTCTATGTCACCACTTACCCGTGGTACGGCCCGATTCAATGTCTTCCCTTCAAGGAAAACCAAACCCCATCTGGGTTGGAACCGCACTCTCTCACTAAGCTTCTCAAATTTTTATGCAAGAAGAGTGTGTTGGTTATAATCTTTTAAGGTAGTTTGTACTAATGTTCTTCTTGAATCAATAATCATTTCTACTTAAGTCCTATAATACTAAGACTTATGATTGTGTCTTATGGATAGCGTTACCTACCCTAATTCGTCTTGTATGTCTAATTAAGATTGGGTTTAACCCTTAACTATGATTAGCTTTCGTTAACTAAAATTATAATTAATCTTAATTCTTACTTAAGATCCTAATTAATTCCTAATTATCCCATAATCTCTTCCTTAATCTTGGATTAAGCTTTTAATTACTCTTGATTAGGGTTAATCATAATTAATTAGTTCTTAATCATCATTAAGTCTTAATTACTTAATTAATACTTCATTAGTGATTAATGACTAAGGTTAAAGTAAATCTTCATTAAGGTTTATTAACTTTAGTCTTTATTAAATACTCTTCACTTAATTAACTTAAGTGGATTGAATTAATAATCTTAGACAAATTGAATTAGCTAAGCCCACTAATTAATTTCTAAGTTTTAGTCTTGATAGGTTTGATTAGAGTTGAAGTCCAACTCTAATCTAAGCCCAAATCCATGAAATATTTTTGGTTGACTTTTGATGAGTCATTTGACTCTTTTTGAAGGTTTTGGGCCTGAACCAAGGGCCCAAAGGTTAGAAAACTCTTAGGAGTCCATTTTTGCACATTACCACTCAAAACTTTACTTTTAGAGTGACTTTTATTTGGGTTAATTTTGGCATCCGAATTTAGTCTTTTTGGCATTTCTAAAAATTTATTCTTATTTGAAATTAAACCTTTTTAGTTATTTCCATTTCTTGGCCTATTGGACCACTAAGGCCCAAAAACACCTTTTCCAACTTATCTTGATCATTTCAAGATCAAAACAACTTCTTGATGAGTTTCCTTATGAACAACTCAAGAACAAAGATGAACACTTTGAATGTTCATCAAAACACCAAAATTTCAACAACTTCCAATTTTCACAAAATTTAACACAATCATCAACAAGCTCTTTAACCAACCAATATCATACTAATTTACCCAAATTCATTCATAAACATTTTCAAGTTCACACCTTTATTCATACACTCATAAACACCATTTTTTCAAGAATCAAGCATCCAATCAATTCTATAACTTCAAACAACCACATGCATGTTCTTAGATCAATCATCCAAGCTCATTACAACCATCAAAAAAATTTTTAAACACATCCAGCCCCTATTAAAGAAAATAGCCGAACCATTGTGAGGAAAAAGGGAATTTTTTTCAATCAAAATCATGGTTTGCATGTATTCCAAAACATCATCCAAGCACATTTTAACCAAAAACAACATTTTAAATTAACTACACAAGATCAACACCAAACATCCGAACCAAATCTCTCAAGAGATAGGTTCCAACAACTCATTTTTTTTTAAGAGAAAAGAGGATCAAAGACAAGGATCAAGGGTAATCCTTGACTCTAGTCACCAATCCTACTAGAGTTCAAGTTCTCCCCCTCTTTACCTAAAGAAATTCCTCAAAGATTAGGTGCAGCAACAGCTCCCAAAACAGCCCCAAAAATCCCTCCTTTGATCATTAAGCAAGAGTCTTCAAGGCTTGGAGGCTTGGTGTTTAAGCTTTGGTTAAAAAATGGAACCTTGGCTTGAAAGTGTTTGATGGAAATTGAAAGATTTTTGGGAGAAAGATAGAGAGGTTCAAGGCTTGCTCTTGGAGAGAAAGGAAGAAATGAGAGAAAAATCTCAAGGCTTGCATGTGAGGAAGAAAAGAAAGAATAAGTGTTTTGGTGTTTTAATGCCATAATGGCTTAAGCTTGACACATGTCCTGGAAGAAAGAAAGAAAGAGACAAGTGTCTTCCATGCAACATACTCCACATGCACGACTTGCATGAGAAGGAAGGGAAGGGTTGTGCAATTTTTTTCTGGCCCGGATCAAGAGTATTCGGGCCCGGTTCAAGAGACAGTAGAGGCAAAAAGGTCATTTTCACAGAAAAATTTCAAAAATCCCCAAAAATTCTAGAAAAATAGGAAATTCATTCCTAGACTCATAAAAATTAATTTTGATTATTAAAAATAATTTTAATCACTCAAAATTCAATAAATCACACAATACGACAAAACGGTAAAAACGCGGGTGTTACACAACAACGATGGTTTCTCGTGCAGGTAAGGCTTGTCCACTGGTGTGTGCATGATTCTTTTTTTACTTGATTAGATAGATGACTATCTCATGGGACTTCTTCATTTAAGTTGTCAAATTCCCTTGTCCTAGTTTTAGATCCCTTCACTTTTTTTTTATACAACACATCTCTCAATCTTTTCTTGTTTTTCCATTACAAGCTACTCTAGGAGTTTGAAATATATGTACCAGAATTGATTTTGTCTGTTTTACTTGTTTAGGAGGCCAGTCAAATGGCACATCCGGACAATCTGAAGCAGATTCTACAAACACAACTATAAGTTTTTTAGCTCTTATTATTAGGTTTTGCATATTAGTGATTTATCATTTATTTCTACTTCCCAATAGCTAACCTATAAGTCATTACAGATATTTGTTGGAGGACTCGACCCTAATGTCACAGATGAAGATCTTAGGCAACCATTCTCCCAGTATGGTGAGATAGTCTTTGTTAAGATACCCGTAGGTAAGGGGTATGGTTTTGTCCAATTTGCAAAGAGGTAAAAGTTCTGGCCTTCTCATATATGTTTATAAATCTCTTCATTGATGTAATCACTACAATATCACTTGAACAACCTTTCCAGAAATAATGCTGAAGAGGTGTCAGAGAAGCTAAATGGGATATTGATTGGCAAGCAAACAATTCGTCTTTCTTGGGGCCACAAATAAGCAGGCAATATCTCTCTCTTAATCTTTCTCTCATTCAAGCAATCCCTCATTCTCATTGTCATTATATTGAACAAGTATTATTTTTTGAGCAATATATTGCTCCTGTTTAAAGAAAGTGGTTTCTATTTGGTCCCCAGATGCATGTTCACATTAACTAAGTATAAGTTTGCTGTAATCATTTATAAAGAAAATTATAGGAAAAATTTCTTTTCAAATCAATGGATAAAAAGTTTTAATTTTCTTCATGTCATCTCCCCATAAAAGTTTTCATAGGTGCTAGAGTACTAGACTAGATTCATGTTGTTTGTCATTAAATTGCATCAGTGGTGATTCTATCTCCCAAGCATGTATGCTGCTTATGGGGCTTACCCTGTTTATAGAGGCCATCAACAACAAGTAAACTGATTGAAGTGCACTGCAGAAGTAGCTCTCACAAGAAGTTACAACAGCGTTACTCTTGAATGCGTAAATGATATGAACCTTGAGGTTCTATTTTTAAGGATCAGAGAAATAATCTGGATAAACAACCTCTTTCCCTTTCAAACAAATTTTCTACTAAATTTAATATTTTTTATTTTCTTTTCTTTGTCACGTACGTATCTTTTTCTTTTCTTTTCCTTTTCTTTGATTCTTTTAAGAAAGAGGATGTCAAATAGTAACCTTGCCAAAACAATATTCACCCCTTTGAAAACTTGATAAATAAATCACTCATAAACCAAGTATGACGTATAGGAGAAAATAGGTTTTGAACGCAAAAAGTAAAACATAGAAGAAGAAGAATAGATATGGGTGGACGTCACACTTTCAAGGCTTGAAAGATAAGTCCTTGAAAATACACACACAAAGGTAGAAACCTTTGATAATCTTCACTCTTGACTAGCAAGAAACTTAGAGAAACACTTTCAAAGTAAAATAATTTTTCTGCATAAAATGTCTAACCTCTCTTGCATGCATGAAGCATGAATTTATAAGAGTTACAAGTGGTTCATTAGTCATGCAACCAGCTAGGGTTACACGCCCCAAACATCCCAAAAATGCCCGTCAAATAATTCACATGCACACATAATTTTACTACAAAAATAAATAAGGAAAGTAGTAAACTAAATAATTAGAAACTAGGTTTATTCCTAGCTTGTGTAGCTGCAAAACCAGCCAGCTTTTCTTGCACATGTGGCTGAATCATTCTTTGACTTGTAACCTTCAAAACATGGAGTAATTGGCCATTTGATCCAGCCATGAAGTGGCCACCCAAAACAGCCCATTGTGGTTAAGTTTGGCTTCAATTTGTAACCCCCAACTCATGAATGTTGGCCGCCACTTTGATGACAATTCATGCAGCCATTTACAACCTTGTTGGCCCTTCTTGATGACTCATGATTCAGCCAAAAATAAGCACATGTGGCCGCACACTTTGATGAGACTTTAGGCTTCCATGTAGCTCAAAAAATGGCTAGGTTCATGCACACCTAGCAAGCTTCCTTCCAACGGCTAGCAGACATAATTTTAATGCAATTCAACCTCATTATCATCATGTTTTGTAACCACCAGAATAGGAAACATAACCACCAACAATTTAATCCTTGTGTCTTGTAACTCCCACAAGCTTATTGAAAGCAAAAAAAAACTAAAATTCAGCAAAATAATCATGAAGTGGCCGCCCACAATTGCCACATGTGGCCGCCAACATTGCCACTTCACTTGCTTGGAAGTGCTTCAACTGGTAGTTGCATTAAATGCAACTGTTTCTCCATCAATTGATCCATCCTCTTCAACCTGAGTGCAATTAATGAATGAAGACTTTCATTAATGTTTGCATGTTTTGAGATTGAACTTCTTTGATGATAAGTTGGAGTGCCTCCTTAGGCTTCCTAGCCTGTGCCCTTGTCATGGGCCCACCTAATCTGTTGACTGCTTGACTGATGTCCACATCACGCCCCCCTTCTTGAAAAGGATTTGTCCTCAAATCTGAAGGGTCCTCGCCTGCATCAAAAAGAGTTAAATCAGCAACATTAAAGGTTGCACTAACATTATACTCACCAGGCAAGTCTATTTTGTAGGTGTTATCATTGATCTTTTCAAGCACTTGGAAAGGCCCATCCCTCTTGGCTGAAGCTTTGACTTCCTTTGTTCTGGGAACCTTTCTTTTCTCATGTGTATCCATACCCAATCCCCTGGTTGGAACACCATTTTCTTCCTTCCCTTGTTTGCTTGTTTGGCATAGCTCTCATTTTTCTTCTCAATTTGAGCCTTAACCTTCTCATGCATCTTCTTGACAAAATCAGCCTTAGCCTGCGCTTCCTTATGCTTAAACATAGAAATATTAGGCAAAGGTAATATATCAAGAAGGGTTAAAGGGTTAAATCCATACACTACCTCAAAAGGTGAGCAATTGGTAGTACTATGAACAACCCTATTATAAGCAAATTCAACATGAGGCAAACAATCCTCCCAAGATTTAATGTTTTTGTTCAAAATTGTCCTAAGAAAAGTACCTAGTGTCATATTAACTACTTCTGTCTGTCCATCAGTTTGAGGGTGGCAAGTAGTAGAAAATAATAACTTGGTGCCAAGCTTTCCCCACAAAGTCCTCCAAAAATGACCTAAGAATTTCGAGTCCCTATCACTCACTATGCTTCTTGGCATTCCATGCAATCTGACTATTTCCTTGAAAAATAAATCTGCTACATGGCAAGCATCATCCACTTTTTGCAAAATATAAAGTGAGCCATTTTTGAAAACCTGTCAACCACAACAAAAACAGAATCTTTTCCATTCTTTGTTATTGGAAGTCCCAAAACAAAGTCCATGGAAATATCAGTCCAAGGAAATTCAGGAACAGTAAAGGAGTATAAACCATGAGGTTTAACCTTAGACTTAGCCTTTTTGCAAACAATACATTGGTCACATATTTATGAACATCACGTTTCATATTTGGCCAATAAAAATTATCTTGCAAAATTTCTAAAGTCTTTTGCACTCCAAAATGTCCCATTAATCCCCCTTCATGTGACTCCCTCACAAGCATTTCTCTTATGGAACTTTTAGGCACACACAATTTATTCCCTTTAAACAAAAAATCATTATGCCTTAAAAATCCATTTTCTGATTTTTTTTATACATGCCACATACAAGTCAGCAAAATCCATATCACAATACATGCTTTTTAAAGATTCAAGTCCATACAATTTAGCTTCAAGCATAGCAAGCAAGACATGTGTCCTAGAAACAGCATCAGCAACTATATTTCCTTTTCCTTTTTATGCTTTATGACATATGGAAATTGTTCCAAAAATTCAACCCATTTAGCATGCCTTTTATTTAATTTTCCTTGGCCTTTTAAATACTTCAACGATTCATGATCACTATGAATTACAAATTCTTTAGGAAGTAAATAATGTTGCCAAGTCTTAAGAGCCCTTACCAAGGCATATAATTCCTTATCATAAGTAGAATAATTAAGTGCTGGTCCACTTAAGTTTTCACTAAAATAAGCAATTGGATGCCCCTCTTGCAACAAAACAGCACCAATACCAACATTAGAAGCATCACATTCCAATTCGAAAGATTTTGCAAAATTGGTAAGGCTAAAATAGGCGCATGTGTGAGCCTATCTTTGAGGGCAGCAAAGGCCGCCTCTTGTTTCTCCCCCCACTTATATCCCACATTCTTTTTAACAATTTCATTTAGGGGTGCAGCCAAAGTGCTAAAATCCTTAACAAATCTTCTAAAAAACTTGCTAAGCCATGAAAACTTCTCACCTCACTCAATTTTTAGGCGTTGGCGATTCTTGAATAGCCTTCACCTTTTCCTCATCCACTTGAACTCCCTTGGAGCTTACAACAAATCCCAAGAAAACAACATGGTTGGTACAAAATACACATTTTTCTATGTTGGCATACAAATTTTCTTTTCTAAGCACATCCAAAACAGATTTTAAGTGATTAACATGCATATCCAAAGAAGTGCTATAGATAAGAATATCATCAAAATACACCACCACAAAATTTCCAATAAATTCCCTCAAGACATGGTTCATCAATCTCATAAACGTACTAGGAGAATTAGTTAAACCAAAGGGCATAACCAACCATTCATACAACCCATATTTAGTTTTGAAGGTTGTTTTCCATTCATCCCCCTCCCTTATACGTATTGATTATAACCACTTTTAAGATCAATTTTGGAAAAAATGTAAGCACCATGAGTTCATCAAGTAAGTCATCTAACCTGGGAATAGGATGACGATACTTGATTGTGATGTTGTTGATTGCCCTACAATCTGAGCACATTCTCCAAGTTCCATCTTTTTTGGTACCAGAATGACGGTACTGCGCAGGGACTCATGCTATCCCTCACCCATCCTTTGCTAATGAGTTCACTCACTTGTCTATCAATCTCTTTGGTCTCTTGAGGATTACTCCTATAGGCTGGCCGATTTGGCAATGAAGCTCCAGGAATGAGGTCAATGTGATGCTCAATTCCTCTCAAAGGTGGTAAGCCATCAGGAACATTTTCTGGAAAGACATCCCTATACTCCTGCAAAAGAGATTTAACTACATAAGGCAATTCAAATTTATCAAAAATATTAGCAGTTAAGAGATAGTTAGTATCAAACAAAAAGTAAAGTGGTTGTCTTGAACATAACACTCTCTTAACTTCTCTTTCTTTTGCTAAACAATTCTGTTTACCCTCTTGTATTTCACTCTTTTCTTTTGACTCTCTTCTCTTGCAAGTGTTTCACTCAACCTCTCTTGGGAAATCTTTTCTCTCAACTTATTTTGATCCTCACTAACCTCTCTAGGTGACAAAGGTCTCAAAACAATTTTTTATCATGGTACATGAAAGAAATTTTATTGGTAAAGCCATCATGGATAGCTTTAGTATCAAATTGCCACGGCCACCCAAGGAGAATATGGCTTGCCTCCATCGATACCACATCACAAGTCACCTTGTCTTGATATTTTCCAATAGAAAATGGAATTTCAGCTTTCCTTCACATGCACTTCATCACCTTCACTAAGCCATTGAAGCATATATGGCCTAGGATGAGGCGTTGTATCCTAACTCATCTTGTTCATCAATCTGGAACTAACAACATTAGTGCAGCTACCACCATCAATAATTACCAAGCAAATCTTACCATTGATTGAACATCGAGTGTGAAAGATGTTCTCCCTTTGTTTTCCTCCTTGCCCACGGTTTGGCTTCCTAGAAGTCGTCTAATCATGTAGACTTCTCCTACATCAGCACGTGTATCATCATCGCTGGGCTTCTCCCTTTCATCCTCTGATTCGCTTGTGTATTCACCATTGTCCTTAAGAAGAATGGTCTTCTTAGTTGGACACTCATAGGCATAGTGCCCTCTTCCTTGACACCTGAAACAAGTCACATCCCTTCCTTTCTTTGCAACCTGTTCAAAATTTTTATTAGTGGATTTACTTTGAGGACTGGGCGCTGCATGGCTTGAGGACTCAGTCACCTCCTTTTTAATTTTGTCCTTCTAATTTGTAGGCAAATTAGTAGAACTCCTCCTGGCAGCCCCTTTTCTTTTTAACTGTTGCTCCACCTGAAGATCCTTATGCAATAGGTCCTCCATCTCCACATACTCCTGTAACTCAACAATGTCTCTAATGTCACTGCTCAAACCATTAAGAAAACGTACCATAGTGATTTCAGGGTCCTCTTCTATGTTGGCTTGAATTTACAGCATCTCCATCTCCTTATAGTACTCTTCCACTCCTTTACTGCCTTGAGTCAATTTTTGTAACCTTAGCTTCAAGTCACGTTGGAAACTGGAGGGAACATACCGTTTCCTCATAATCCTCTTCATCTCCACCCAAGTCTCCACCATAGGTTCTTCATTTTTTACTCTCTCTTTCTGTAACTTATTCCACCAAACAAGTGCATAGTCTAAAAATTCAGTTGCAGCAAGCTTTACCTTTTGCGCTTCTGTATAGGTGTTACATGCAAATATGTGCTCAATCTTGAGCTCCCACTCTAGGTAAGCTTCTGGATCACCGTGTTCTTTGAAGGATGGTATGGTTAACTTGACACCTTGTATTCTTTCTTCATTTCTCGGTGGCCTTTCTTCTTCATCAGGTGGTGGTTTAATCTCCAACCCATCCAACCTAGCATGTAGTTCATCATACTGTCTTTTCATTGCCAACTCTAATTGCTGATAAAGAGCAGGAATTTGTTGGAGGTCTTTGTTTTCCACTTGTCTTTTGTCATAGTAAAAGAAAGAAACACGTAAGAGAGAAGAAAAAGATGGTTAACTGTTTAGAAACTCACCACCCTCGTGTTTACACACAATATTGGCTTTTTCTATGACGTAACTCTCTTTGCCTTTTTCCACTCTATTTCTCTTGGGTTTCTTATCACACCAATGAGGAGAAAATCAAAGAATTCACCACCTGCATGTAGTCAGAAAACAATAAAACAAGAAAAGCTAAGAAGAAAAATAGAATTTGTTAGGAAAAAGAATTCAGAAAATTTCTAACAACCGAAGCTTGATGACCAAATGATATGAACTTTAAGGTTCTATTTTTAAGGATCGTAGAAATAATCTGGATAAACAACCTCTTTCCCTTTCAAACAAATTTTCTACCAAATTTATTTTTTTTTTTTTTTCTTTTGTCACGTACGTATTTTCTTTTCTTTTCCTTTTCTTTGATTCTTTTAAGAAAGAGGATGTCAAATAGTAACCTAGCCAAAACAATATTCACCCCTTTGAAAACTTGATAAATAAATCACTCATAAACCAAGTATGACGTATAGGAGAAAAATAGGTTTTGAACACAAAAAGTAAAACATAGAAGAAGAAGAAGAGATATGGGTGTACGTCACACTTTCAAGGCTTGAAAGATAACTCCTTGAAGATACACACACAAGGTAGAAACCTTTGATAATCTTCACTCTTGACTAGCAAGAAACTTAGAGAAACACTCTCAAAGTAAAAATAATTTTTCTGAATAAAATGTCTAACCTCTCTTGCATGCATGAAGCATGAATTTATAAGAGTTACAAGTGGTTCATTAGTCATGCAACCAGCTAGGGTTACATGCCCCAAACATCCCAAAAATGCCCCTCAAATAATTCCCATGCACACATAATTTTACTACAAAAAAATAAGGAAAGTAGTAAACTAAATAACTAGAAACTAGGTCTATTCCTGTGTGGCTGCAAAACCAGCCAGCTTTTCTTGCACATGTGGTTGAATCATTCTTTGATTTGTAACCTCCAAAACATGGAGTAATTGGCCATTTGATTCAGCCATGAAGTGGCCGCCCAAAACAGCCCATTGTGGTTAAGTTTGGCTTAAATTTTAACCCCCAACTCATGAATGTTGGCCGCCACTTTGATGACAATTCATGCAGCCATTTACAACCTTGTTGGCCCTTCTTGATGACTCATGATTCAGCCAAAAATAAGCACATGTGGTCACACACTTTGATGAGACTTTAGGATTCCATGTAGCTCAAAAAATGGCTAGGTTCATGCACACCTAGCAAGCTTCCTTCCAACGGCTAGCAGACATAATTTTAATGCAATTCAACCTCATTATCATCATGTTTTGTAACCACCAGAATAGGAAACATAACCACCAACAATTTAATCCTTGTGTCTTGTAACTCCCACAAGCTTATTGAAAGCAAAATAAAAAACTAAAATTCAGCAAAATAATCATGAAGTGGCTGCCCACAATTGCCACATTTGGCACCCACATTGCCACTCCACTTGCTTGGAAGTGCTTCAACTGGTAGTTGCATTAAATGCAACTGTTTCTCCATCAATTGATCCATCCTCTTCAACCTGAGTGCAATTAATGAACTGAAGACTTTCATTAATGCTTCGCATGTTTTGAGATTGAACTTCTTTGATGATAAGTTGGAGTGCCTCCTTAGCCTTCCTAGCCTGTGCCCTTGTCATGGGCCCACCTAATCTGTTGACTGCTTGACTGATGTCCTCATCAGTAAATTAACCTTCTCTCTTGTAACTTGGCTTGAGCTGTTGAAATCATAAGAATCCCTCCTAATTGTGGAGCGGAGTTGAATTTTGAAAACCTAAGGTAGAAATGTAGGGATTCAATTAATCATTTGTTTAGAGTTGTAGGATTAATGACTAATGAGGATCTTGACCTTAATTATCAGAATAATTTTCTAAAGTATGACAGTGTGTGTGCTTGCTTGCGTTTTATTTGTTTCCGGAAGTTGTCATTGTCAGCTTTTAAGGGTCATTTCATTCTTATTTACCATATATATATATTTATATATATCCAAGTCCTATGGAAACAAATTAAAGATGAGCAACTTTTTAAGAAATAAGATATCGTTACTTTATGTTTCCAATGACTATGTATCCTTTTTCCTCACGCTTGTTTTATTATATACTAGAGTGTGGTGTGTGTGTGTATGTTAGTGATTTCACATATATGGATTACTTCTGTAAGTTTTGTGAAGTTATTAAAAATTGAAGATGTTATTTTTACTGATGAAACATAAAGTAATATTTAATGTTATTATAAGTGATTTCACATGCAGGAAACTTCAAATTCTAAATTTGTTTCATTTAGTCCCGGAGACAGAGCTACAATTGTAAGAATAAGGCATTATTTGGTTTAATTATGTGTTTTATTTTTATATTCACTAAATTTACATGATATATATTCCTTGATCAATTCAGTTTATGCTGGATGAATATATTTTTTGTGGAGAAATTGAGATTCTGCTACTCTAATCTTTATGTTTAACATCTTGGACAGATTTTCCAGAGGGTAAAATCCAGAAAATATTTTCATTTGTTTACATATATGTATATATTGAGAATTGATTGAACTTTATTTGCGAAATTTGTTCACACGCACTTGCAAGCGCTTGGTTTTAATCTTGGATTTGTTACTTTGATTTTCATACTTTGAAATTTGGATGCTTTTATAATTCAGAATGCAAGGGAATGCTCACTACAAACTTCCGAGAACTTTCGTTTATCTATTTACTAAATAATCAACCAAGTAACTGAGTAAAAAATTCATTCCTTCATATTAACCATAAAATGTGTAGAATATCTGTTTTGAATTAGTATTTAGTAGTAACTAACTGATTAAAAAAATGTCTGAATTAGGCAATGAGACAGCTTTTAATTCAATTTTTTTTCTGTATAATTTGCTAACTGATAGGATTGTGGCAGCATTTATAGTTTTTTGTATAACCTCAAATATATTGTTGAATTTGAGCACAATCTACTTTATTTGAAAGCTAACATACTAAGCTTCAACATGTTTTAAGTTTTAGATTTATTTTCCTTGCCAATTAGATCCAGTTTCATTTTGAATTCAATTTTTTTCCTACATAAATGCTGTCACAGTTTGGGCTGTCTGCACTCATCTGTTCATAACTTGAGCTAGATATGTCGGATTTGAGTGCCGTTTTTTTGTTAGAACCCTAAGAGATGTATCTTTCAACTGAAAAATTCAGATTTTATCTCCTTTTCATTTAGTACGAGTTTTTGTTTAAATTCAGTGCTCATTCTTTATACTCAAATTTCTAGTAGCAGTCACTCTAGTTAGGAACACTTCTTTAATTCTAGACTTGAATCTAAATTTCAACTTGTTGTTAGTTACTCTACACCACATTTTCTATCTCACAAATAGGATCCTAATGATATGCATCTCCAGGTGGATTGCATCTTTCACTACAACAGATTTGAGCTATAGAAACAGGCCAAAGCGTCCAACCATTTTTCTACTGGCACTAGTGCAAAAATGCAATTTAACGACGCCTAAACAACGACGATTATTAAGCAATCGTCGTTGAAAGTAACCAATAACGACGGTTAGCCTCCACAACCGTCGTTATAGGTGTTTTAAAAAAAATAAAAAGTAAAAAATTAGGATTTTTTACGACGGTTGTGCAATAACCGTCGTGAAAGGCTCAAGAAAAAAGGGTGGTGTTGGACCAAAAAGGAGGGTGCAGAGAGTAAAAAGACAAACAACGACGGTTGCAGAAAGAACCGTTGTTGTTTATCATATTTAACCTAGTTGTTGCGCGAGACTTCTTCACTTCGCTGCGCCGTCCCCCTCTCCCTCACACTCTCTCGTCCCCTTACACACTCTCTCGTCCTGTCTCTCTCTCTCATCCCTTCCTCTTCATTCCGGCGACCACCACCGTCCTCCCCACCATGCGATTCTCTCTACAAGCTTGCTCTCTCCCGTTCGCCCCTCGCGGTTGTTTCTGCCCCTCTGCCATTGTTCGCCGCTGCTGTAAAACAAAAAGAGTAATGACGGAGAAAGAGAAAATGGGAAATGGGGAGAGGGAAGAGAGAGGTGAGGCTATGGCGGTGGAAGGGGAGGAGGCCGCCCTTAGTAGCGGCGCACAGAACTGAACGCGGCGGTCGTAGATCTAAGTAGATGGGGTAGGTGAAAGGGGAGGAGGCCGCCCTCGTGCGCCGTTGTTGCCTCGTTTTCGTCCGTCGTTGCCTTCACTGTTCCGTGCGTCTCTCGGCCGTGCAGCAGCAGCAGCGTTGTCCGATTTTGCGTCCAGGAGCAGCATCGTCTTGTAGTCGTGTTGATCCCTCTTCCGTGAGTTTTGCTTATCATTTCTCCGATTTCATTTGTATTTTTTATGATCTTGTAGATATATTTCATTTGGGACCAATTTTTGTGGGAATATGCAGAATTTTGTGGAAATTATTTAGGTTACAAATCCATATTTGAACTACATATATTATAATTATCATGTATAGTATGGTTAATTAGCAATTGTTGTCACTAGTCATGAAATTTATAAGACTTACTATCAGGACCCCCAAGCCTATTTATAGCCTCCACAAACCGGTCATGGAGTTCCATGTGTCAAACGTAGGCGTTCTTTGCCAGTAGCAGAGCCATCTAAGCGAGTGGAACCCATCACTGAACTTTTGGGGTCCAAGACATAGGGGTAGTAAAGTGGAGGATTATAGTATAGGGAGGGCACACATGGACAAAAATAGAGCTGTAAATTGGGGTGAATATGATGAATGGAAGAAGAAGCCCTTGTAGAATGTAGCCATGTGTGATATGATGAATGGAAGAAGAAGCCCTTGTAGAATGTAGTCATGTAAACCTATCTTGGACACCATCACAAAGAAGCCACTCAATAGGAGAAGTGAATCAGTTTTGCAGGAAAGCAATCTCAAAAGTGTACCATGCCATGTACATAGACAAAGTTATGGAGCTTGCATTTGATAATATCACCCCCGAGGATACTGATTTTTCTTCATTCAAGGTAAGAATAAGAATAGGATACTTTAATGATGTGCATTAAGTGTTAACAATAGAACTTGTTAGTGTGTATGACTTCTTCTAGCATATCATCTCTAAATATTTGGATGTTTCAGGCTTTGCAGAAACTGGATTTATTGAAAGCAGGCTTTCAAGAAGTGATGTACATTTGGCTGTAGATTAAGACAATAGCCTATTTCATCTCTCCCCTAAAGGTATGCTTTATAGAATTTGGAATTGGATATCTGGTATTTACCTTTCTTTCTCTGGGGCATTTATCATTGTTGAATTCAGTACTTGCCCCTGTTGCCTTATTTGAATGGAATTTCAGATATTACTGCAGAACAATAGAAGTGAATGCTTGATTTGAAAGTATTTCGTGCTCTTCTGCTTAAGGTACTCATGAAGCTATTGTATCAAGCCAAATGTTAACATACTATATCAAGTTGTTATTAATTTTATATATATATATATATAATATATATTTATACCTCATCAGTTTATTTGTTTGACTTTCAGATTTTTATGGATCCTTCTCAAGAAATGAGAATGTGGATGCTAATTTGCATTCTGAAAAAATGTACCAGGTAGATGCCCTTTCTCATTCCATTCTATTGGAAGATATTGAGTAATTGTTCTGTTCCTTGTTTGGTTTAGGCTTTTGAAAACTCTAGAAATGTGGATTTATGCCAATTTGCATTTTATGCATTTGTTATGTATTTGTTGGTCGATCTTGCACGGAACAATGAAGCTTAGAAACTAAGGTGTTTTGCATTCTTTATTTAAATTTATTAAATATTATATTAATAAATGCAGTATAACGTCCTTGTCTCACCGGTCACTGTTATTGGAAAACGATGAATTACTTTTCTAATTATTAAACCTCTAGGTAAATTGAGAACAATTAAAAATATGACATTTGTATATATATATATATATATATATACACACACACGAAGGTGATAGAAATTATGAAGCACTTTTTGATGATGTCACTTGAAACGTGATATATAATATAAAATATTTTTTATAATTAAATAAATTAATGTCCTTTTCCAAGTTCATATATATTTTGATTACCAATTTCAGTATAACTTTTGCTATGTCGTATTAATTAACCACCAAGGCACCAACTTTGCTTGATGTATCAAATTTCCAATTTTCTCTCAAGTGTATCCAGTGGTGGAATTCCAGGACAATTGGACATAATTAAGAAATGGTAACATTTATTCATAATTTAACATTATTTTTAAATGTTGCTAAAATTAAGTCAATTATGTTCTACAGTCTTATATAATTTGCAGATTGCAAATTCGAAGCCTTATAGATATTCTATTGGGCAGCCGTGACATGATGCCTTTCAGTTCTCAAGCATTATTGCAAGTAATGGCTAATTTCTTCTTAGATAGCCTCGCCCAACTTAGTTACCCAATTAGTTAATATGTTGAAATTATTTAACTTGAGATAGTTTGAGAGGGATGAAAGTGTAAAAATAATAAGAGGGGGGAGAGTGAGGGTATCTAGAGATTGAGTGCAAGTTTGGGACTTTACACAAAGGGAGGTGTAGAGTGCAGACCCTCAAAGTCCTGTTGTATTTTTTCTGTAATTGGGGGAGTTCATCCTTCTTTCTTGATAAAATACCATGTTCATATCATTTCTATTCACTGAATATCCATATTTCATGTGTATGGTATGGGCAAATGACAGTAAATGGTTTTTAATGCTGAACACTACACATAATGTCCAAGAGGATGTTGCCAATATAATATAAGATCAAGGAAATAACCATCCTTTGAATGAATAAAGGATTAACTTGGGAGGCATGACTTTAGTGATATATTACATTACATTTCCTCTTACAAAAATAGGATGAGTTTGATTCACATGGGATACTACCCTCTGACTCAATAAATATGGATGAGCTAACAGTAAGGTTGTCTTTGTGACTTGATGATGGCCTCGGCTTTTAGTTGTAGCAACAGTCACTCCACTGATGGGGTGGCTGCTGCAAACACAGGGGCACTCCCTAAACTCCACAACAGTGGTAGTCTCGTGCACTACTTCGCCCTTTTCGAAGAGATGGTTAAATTAGACCTTTTCCATGGGATCAACTAGAGTAATCTTGCCATACATGCCATGGTTCAAGGAATCAAACTGTTTGCTTTATTTGCAGAATGTGTCATCTCAGTATTCTAATTTATTTAATCTAATTCACAAATTACTTGTTCTTTTAATTTCAGAAGTATAGAACTTCCGGATACAAACCTGAGTCATCAGAAGGTATGCAAAAGTGTACTTAATAGTTTTATATTCATGTAACTAACTTTCATTACTCTTTTCATTTCAAAGTTCAAAATTTTCTGCTGGCATCCAAAGAAGCGGGTAGTGTTGAATGCTTTTTCCCCTATGTTGAATAATACCATTTCTTTAGGTTTCCCCTTTATGTAGGAAGACTTGTGGAGGGAAACATTCCCTGTTGGAACTGAAGTTTGTTAAATTTTATTTGTATATTTTTGTTTGCTATTGCAGCAAGTGTCCTGGTTGGGGCATCAAATGTTTTTGGTCAGTATTTTCATTCTGAAAATAGTTATTATGCAATTTGAACAAAAATTATATTGTTTCTGACTAATGTTTGATTTTGTTGCAGGCACTGTTGTTGCTTCCTCCTTGATGGACAGACAAGGAAGGAAAAATCTCCTTATCACAAGCTTTAGTGCGATGGTAATAATTATTTTCAACTCACATTTGTCTAAGGCCTAAGCAGTGTTTGAGCCTTTTGATTGGGATTCATTAGTCTCAAATGCCTGCTTTTCCCCTATCCCTAGACTTCATGCTCTAGTTAATGATAAGCCAAATTACTTTTGTTATTGTAATCTTTGAGATGTTGTGTTTTTAAGTTAATTGAGGTAAATTGGATTATATTGTTGCTGATATGAGGTTCTCTACTATTTCTGGCTGTTTGCAGGTTTGGGAAAAGCTAAAAAACAAAATGAACCTAAAAAAAATCCAACTTTCCACGACGGTTGTGACTATAACCGTCGTAAAAGGTCTAGTTTCTATGACGGTTATAGTCACAACCGTCGTTGAAAGTGGGATTTAATACACTATCGAAGGAGTTTTTAACGACGGTTCAAATAGGAACCGTCGTAGAAACTAGACTTTTTACGACAGTTGCTATATGAACCGTCGTTAAAAACTACTTCAAAGCAGTTTTTAACGATGGTTCAGATAGGAACCGTCGTAAAAAGTCTAGTTTCTACGACGGTTTCTATTTGAACCGTCGTTAAAAACTGCTTCAATAGTGTATGATTCCACTTTCCACTACGGTTTAAATTATAACCGTCGTAAAAAGAATTTATAACGACAGTTGTATAACCGTCGTAAAAAGTCTTCTTTTTAACGACGGCTGGATCAACGACGGTTGTGCAACCGTCGTAAAGGTCATTTTTAACCGTCGTAAAAAGTCCTTTTTCCACTAGTGTGGTAAACTCTTGTTCTCAGATTTATATACATATATTTCTTCTTACCTGTAATTATAGTGAAGATGGTAAAATAGAAGCTAAGGTTCTGGACGGTGATTATTTAGTGTGTTTTATAATATTTAGGTTGGATTAGTAGCCCATCAAGGTGCACTTGAGGTATGGATTTAAAGCTTCATTTCACAATTCATACACCATTGATCGTAACAAAGTCATGATTTTATACTTATACTTGTTCTCAGAAGCAAATTTTCTAAAGAAGTGTTGTTGTTATAACAAAATGTAGGCTATTTGGCCATATAGTGGACACTACCTCCCAACAGAAGAGACCTTAAACGAAATTTTAAGCTTTCTTGAGGAACACAATGCCTTTATATAATTTAAAGCTTATGTAATTCTACCAAGTTGTCTTTGCAGTTTAGGTTGGCATATATTTCATATTCGCATTAAGTTGTGAGTTCCCATTTCCTATATCAGTCAATTGGTCAATTTAGAGGTTCTACATTGATCTTTTTTTTCCTGGTTCATTATCTTTGTTCTATAAATTTATTTCTCTAAAAGTTGTAGTTCTAGTATTAAAATGTTTTATCCCCTGCCTTGAAATTTAACTTCATCCTAATTATCACAGCCTCTATTTATGCAAGGTGGTTTTTGCAAATCTTGGAATAATTTTATGAAATAAGCTTTCCAAATTAGAGGATTTGAGACCACAATGGCCAAATGGATGAGAGCCTGTGACTGCATCATAACAAAAGTAAGTTTTGTCAATTTGCTCTTTTATGTGCTACTTCATATGTTAAAACAGGCTCATTGCTCTTTTCATTATTGATTTTAAAAAGTACATTATTAGATACTTTGGGTTTAGCAATTGGTGCAATTTCTAGTTCTATGATGTTGATTTTGGGTGAGGAAAGTCCACCTAGGTTCAATGTTTATGATTTGTGTTTATGAAATAAATAGAAAAAAAAATTCAAAGCAAAAACACAAGTTAATTTGTGAGTTTATTATACTACTAAATTTGTGTACTATGTTTTTTAACCTTGTATTGGAATTTTGTGACTGGTGAGGAGTTGTTTGATAAAATTGTAAGGCAGATTTTTGTTGATTTACTATTATGAGGTTGCAAAAATAATGTGGACAGGTTGCAGGGTTGATGGCGAGATATACTGATACTTGGAAGTCTGGGCATTTTTCATTTGTTGCCTTGTCTTCAACTTTAGTAACTAGAAGGTACAATGATATAGGTATTACTACTGCCAATGGGTTAAATTAATAAAATCACTAGCTACGGATTAGCTTCGAAAATCATAGCTTACAACGTCAGAATTTAAAAAAAATACTTAGAGCGCAGTGGGAACCGCACTCTTAGATGCACTTGGAGTGCGGTTATGAACCGCAGTCCAAGTACATCCTCACTTGGATAGCATGTGCTTAGAGTGCGGTTCCAACCGCATTCCAAGAGGATGCGGAACCGCACTCTAAGTCTTTTTGTTGTAGTGATTCTACATATTGGTATATAATGCATATTTATGTAAATCTTCTTCATTGATATTTCAATTCACCAAAAAATCACAATATCATATACCCTTTACTAATTACAACTAGTGATTAATTTTCATACAAAATATTTTATTTTTATGATAACAAATAGGTAAAAAATTCAATTTAATATTCATAAAACACAATAAAAATGAACAAACAGTAGATAAAAAAAGGTTACACAGATTAAAGTTTTTTAACACAATAACTACTTAACTTGTAACATCCCGCAAATTAGAAGTTTTAATAACTCATTAGGCTAAAAATAAGATAATCGTGTATTGGTAATTAAAGGAAAGTGAGTTGAGGAATTAAAGGTTGAAAGTAGATTATAAAAACTAAGTTAGAATTCCATTCAGGTAAAAAGGAAAAGTTTTGGGTTACTGGTAATCGATTACAGAGAGTCTGTAATCGATTACCCGAGAGCTAGTTTTTAGGTAATCGATTAATCACAGGTCTGTAATCGATTACCCGAGAGCTGAGTTTTATGTAATCGATTACGTAATCGATTACCTGAGGGCTAAGTTTTTGCTAATTGATTACCAAGGGTTGTAATCGATTACCAGATTCCCAGAAACGTTTTCTAGTGTAATTTTACCTTTGGTAAATGATTACACTATATCTGTAATCGACTACCAGCTGTCCAGTATAAATACCCGAACATGCAAAATCTGAAAATTCTATTTTTTCTTCTTCTTTTTCCACACGACCTAGAGAGAGAGCTTAGAGAGAGGAAACTCAAATTGGAGATTTGAAAGGGAATCGAAACAAGGATCATCAATTGGATCGCTTCAACTCCTCTTTTTCCTCTTGAATTTCTAGACTTGGTGAGTATAACTCACACACTCACAATTTTCTATGAATTTGATTTCTCCCCAATGTATGAACCCTATTCTTTTAATTCCTTTTCTATATGTTATTATAGTTGGACTGATGATGCTTGTGTGAAATTGAGTAGTTTTGTTAGGATTTTCATTGAAAACCTTAGGGTAGCGAGATTTACGAAAGTAGCGAGATTACGAAATTGACGAAATGCTCAATGTATGAACCCTACCCCTTGTTCCCCTTTCTATATGGCTAAATTGAATGGAATTATGATGATTGCACTAGAATGGAGTATGTTATGCTTGGAATTGATTGTAAAACTATTGAATTTCGAAGTTACGAAAGTTACATACTTACGAAAGTTTCGAAACTCTCGAAATGTTTGAAATTCTAGTTTTGGGTATCGATTCATGTAAACTGGTTTCGACCGTAAGTTAATTTAAGCCGGCCTTTGCGCTGTGAGTTAAGAAAACTAAGTAATTATGTGAAAACTTGATTTCGGTGCAGTAATGGGTGGGATACGTCCCCAGGATACACGTTTCCCATAGTCTGAGCTCAGTTCTAACTCCATTTTAAGTGAAAATATCATGCCTGCTTAGTATAGCAGTGAGTTGCATCTTTATTCCCTTTAATTGATTCAGATATTATGTTGAATGTTGAGACATATTCATTATTGATGTATGTTGAATTGAGGCATATTGATTGGTGTTCTTTTTCTTATACATTGCATATGCATGGTTATACTTCACTGAGACATTAGTCTTACCACACGTTTTGTGATATAATCTAGGTGTGCAGGTACCTCCTGGTGGAAATAAGTGAGTTTAGAGCTAGAGATGATGTGTTTAGGTGCTTTCTTTTGGATTGTATATAAAAGTTGTATCACCTGGTTTTTTTTAAGTTGTTCAGTTTGTAGCCTTCGGGCATGATGTATATATATATATTTATCTTATGGAGCTTGTATATGTATATTATGGACTTTAATTATGTAAATAAGTCTAAGTTATTCACATTTTCTATAAGTTTTTGTTGGGCACTTATGTAAATGTGAGGTTTGATATCCAGGATTGTATGTTTTAGTTTCGAATTTTCAGAATTTAGTTTCCAACGGGCTAAGTTTTGAATTTAGAAATTAGGGCGTTACATTTTGGTATCAGAGCAGTTCAATCCAATTGGACTGTGGTAGTAGGATTTTCTTGTGACTTGTTATTCTAATTTATGCATTGTATTGTGAATTGAGAGACTGATCACCTCGATGTTTACTTAATGATGTGTAGATAATTATGGCAAGTGGCGGGAGGGGTCGTCCTAGAACCAATCACTCTTCTCAGAATCCACCTCCTGATCCAGTGGCAGCAGCTTTACAAGCCTTCACACATATGATGGGGGAACAAATGAACGCCAATCGAATTCAACCTGAGGCAGCTCGGGAACAGGCGGCTGCTAATGCAGCATTACTCCAGGAGTTTGTGAACTCTATAAATCTGTTTAAGTAATTAAACATGATTATAAGACTTAACATTCGTTAGTTTTAATGATTAACAAATAAGATTATATAAAGAACAAACAAGATTATAAAAGAATCAATTAGATTATATAAACAGGTTCTACTGAGAAAGGTATTTGTTTGTTAATTATGTTTCAGGATAAAATACTCTTTAGAAGAAGAAGAAGATTTTGTGAACAGAATCAGAATCAGAAGAACAAGAATGCAGAATCTGAAGAAGATTAATCCTCAACAGAGTTGAAGCAACTGAAGAATAGAAGTGAAGACTTGAAGATTGACTGAAGAAGCGAAGAATGAAGACCGTCTGAAGAAGTGAAGACTTGAAGACCGTCTGAAGAAGTGAAGATTAGAAGACTATCTGAAGAACTGAAGGCAAAAGATATGAAGAAGTACAGATTCAAATATACGTCTGTCTGAAGAACAACAATGAACTGAAGAAACGAAGAAGAAGAGATACAAGAAGAAGAAGAAGATACAAAGAAGAACGAAGCTACAATTCTAAGGAAGAAGGTCGCTGAAGTTTCAACCAGTATGAAGAATTGAAGTTGTCTGAAGGACGCAACCCGTCTAAAGCAACGAAGCTGTCTGAAAGACTTGAGCTGTCTGAAGTCATCAACCTGTCTTAAGTGTTGAAGCTGTCTGAAGAGCCAAGCCCATCTGAAGACTCGAACCCGTCTGAAGACTGGAACCTGTCTGAAGACTGGAACCCGTCTGAAGTTTGGAAGCTGTCTGAAGCGTTAGCAATGACGTGGCATCTTTGCTGAAACCTTGCGTGAAGACTTTTCTAAGTCTCTGTTGCTCGTACGCTTTGAAACACATTTGTGGCAACAAACACAGAGACCTTTCCCGGTGCATTTGAACTTCATACACCACTGAGGAAATCTCTGCAACGCAATATTCGCAGCAACAACAGTAGCAGCTTTACTGAAGCACCAACGTTGTACTATGTCAGAACTCTCAAGAAGCGTGTCTCACAACGGATTAAAAGAAGACTATTTGTTGTCTCTAAAGGATAGCATTTCAATGAGACATTTCTTCATATGTGCAATCTGGAACAAAGCAGAAGAAAAGCTCAGAAGACTAAGCAGAAGCAACAAGGAAGATGTTTGAATAAAATATATTAAATTCAACATCTTTATCTAAATCCCAAAAGAGGAATCTGCAAACAACGACTATTGATCAAGACATCTCATTCAAAGAAGTAATGGTGTCAGAAGCAAGTGAAAAAGGAGTATACGCAAAATAAGCAAAAAGGGCAAATTCAACGGATACATACTCTCAAGAGAATCAGAGGAAATCTGAAGAAAGCAGATGCAAGCCGGACAAAACAGAAGAAAGCAAGCAGATGCAAGATAATGCAAGCTGGATAAAGCAGATGCAAGCAGATGCAAGAAAATGCAAGCTGGAGCAAGCAGATGCAAGCTGGATAAAACAGATGCAAGAAAGCAGAAGAATTCAAGAGAGAGAATACACATAATCATCACATCTCTCAAAACAGAGCTCATCAACAGAAGTGTCAGAACGGGAGTATTCTGAACACTCAATATGCTTAAAGAGAAGCAACCGTTTGAGAAGCTATTACACAACGGCTATGTGAGCCACATCATCAAAAGCTCAACGGTATTATGAATTATCTTCAATGGCTATATTCAAGAAGAACATATAAATAGCCTCAAGATTGAAGTTGAAGTTTTGTTGTTGTTGTGGAAACAACCATGTTGTTGTTAAGTGCACAACCAGGTTGGCATACAGAACATATTATCCATGCTGCCGAGTTGGAGTTGTTATGCTATACAACCAGAGTGAATTCTCAATCGGGCTACTGATCAGCTGGTCAGTTAGTTAGATTGTACAGTTGGTCTGTTGATCAAGTGAGTTGGTTGTCTGGAAGGCAATCATGCTGTACAAATGACTATCAAACCAGGTACGGTTTGAAGCTTGGATGATACCTTGGTATTCCAATGATACGGGTGAGAATGTAGCCCACAGAAACCAATGGTTGGAGAATAAGGCTGGAGCTTAATTTCATATCTTAGTTAGCCTACTCTCAGAGGATGTATTCCTCATAGAAAAGACAGGGATTGTACTTAAATTCAAACCCTTGTATCACTGTCTATCCTTGTATTTAGTTTGTAATGACTATATCCTGAGTATGTACTCAGTAATCTCTATGTACAAGAAAAATCTGAGTTGAGAGGTTCTAGCGAACATCTAGCTTAGATTGAGTAGTAATACTCAACACTTAGTTAAGTGTCTGAGAGCCTGGAGAGGCTTGGTGGAAGAAAGAATACTCGTGGTAGAGCCTGGAGAGGCTTGATAGAAAAGAATACTTGGGGTAGAGCCTGAAGAGGCTTGATAGAAAAGAATACTTGGTGTGTTGGCCTGGAGAGATTAACATGTCTATCTGTGGTTTCAGATAGTGTGGCATATATGTGGCTGCAAGGGTCTGGGGGATTCGGAGTGGCACATATGTGTTGTTGTTATAAAAGGCTAGTGGTGGTTTGCCACTAGGACTGGATGTAGCTCACAGGGTTTGTGGGTGAACCAGGATAAATTCTGTGTCTAAGTTTCCTTTCCCTTAATCTCTTTTACTTACAGTCTTTATATTTGCGTTGGGGATTGAAAAGTATTTTTCATAACAAACTTAACTCAAGGATTTCAATAAAACAAGTTTTCATATAAACATAACGTTAAAACGTCTCTAGTGTAGGATGAAGTATAATAGAAGAATATATTCAGAGGGATGTCTGAAATACCTGTCTGAAGTGAGCCCAACAGGAACTCAGTTCAGACACATGATATAGATGGTCTCTGATCATCTAAAGTATTCATATATTCCGCATGTTTTTAAAATATCTCTGATCTTAAGATTGGTTTGTACAATGATCACTTAACGTGATTGTTTATTTTAAAGATTTCCAAAATTGTCTTAAAATGTCTAAAACACTATTCAACCCCCCCTTCTAGTGTTGCCTGTGGTTCTAACAATTGGTATCAGAGCTCACCTTCGGGTTGAGCATCTAACAAATGCAGAAGGAGTAGATCCTCAGAAGATGGAAATCTCACCAGGCTGAAGCAACTCTGAAGAATGACAATGAGAATAGGAAAATCATTTTTCCAATACTCATTATTCATAAGGCTAAAGCACAGGACGCAACAGAAAAGGAAAGTGAATCTATCTCTAGATCACCAACTGGTAACACCTTTCCTATCTATATTTAAGTTATAATTTTAATATGGCTATTAATCTGTTGCATGATTTGTTTTATTGAAATTGTGAAAAATTTGATTACTTGATATAATTGTTTCATGCCTTTGAAATTATGTAAATATATGCTTGCATGCTATACTTGCTTCATGAATGTATATTCTAAATTTTGTCAAAATAAATCACTACATGCTATGTGTTTTACTATGCTTACTGTGTGAAATGTATGATTCATTTTATGTATGCTTTACCTATTTAAATATATGTGAAGAGTCACACATGTTTAGTAAAGTAATAAACTGCGTGTTTAAATTAAGTAAATGAAGAGTCGTGTGTGATAGTCATAACTGTTTTTGAAAATATGGAACGGCACGATGTGAATCATTGAATTATCAACGGTTTCTCTCAATGGACACGATGCATATCTCTCCACAACTGCTTAGTGGATGAAACCGCTCCTTTCATAAAATGAAGCGACGCTTGATTGCCTATTTAAAGGATTGGAAGATCATCAGAAGAACCTCACAGTTTATTTCCTTCCAATTCATCATAATCTATCTCAATGGCATCAAGATCAGCAATCTCTTGTGCTCAATGTCTATACAAGTATGATGAAAGAATTATTCCCACAAGGGGAGTAAATTTAAGCGACTTTGACAAAGAAGGACTAAGAATCTCTGAGTACTTCAAGGATGCTGGATGGATTTCCTTTCTTGAAGAGGCATCGTTCCCCTGGCATGAGAAGAGTGTTCTAGATTTCTGGAACAACTCAGAAGTGTTTCTTGAAGAAACAAGTGGTATAAACACTTCAGTAATGGGAATGCCTATCAGAGTGGACTTCAAAGTTCTGAAGGAAATCATTGGGGTTGAAGCAACCGAAAAACAATTCTTCTCAGATTGGGAAATCAATGATAAAGAGAAAGAGATGCATGATCAAATGTTATTTGGTCGCAGAACTCTTGAAGCACCAGTTTGCTCAAACTTACTGGAAATTCCCAGAATTCTGCTGACAATCATTAATTGTTGTATTCTACCCAAAAGGAAGGATACAAACATCATCTCTGATATGGAAAGATTCGTGCTGATACATCTCCTTCAAAGGAAAAGATTAAATCTTCCCAGAATCATCCTCTACCATACGATGAGAAGAAATTAGAAGAAGTCAAAGTCTTTCCCCATACTACACTGATTATGAAAATCCTTCAATATAAAGGATTTTCTATCGAAAGATTCTTCGACCAAAAGTTATCCCCTTCCCTCATATTAAAAGAATATGAGCATATCAAGGGAACATCAGCAGAGAAAATGAAGCCCAAAGCCTTTCGTCGTCAACCCAAAGCGAAATAGAATCTTCTGACTATCTAAGTGTTCATGGAAACTTAAGAGAAATATTTCAGAAGAAGTAAGATTAAAAAGGTTTGAACGAAAGTATTGAACATCTGAAAGAAACACTCAGATTCTATCAACGTGAACTGCAGATGCTGAGAAACACAAAGGAAAAAGTCAGTGCCAATGAGAACAACCTGTTGAAGATCAATGATACACTTGTGTTCTGAAATTTTTCTTTGTATCTATGTCTTTCGTTTTTTAGTCCATTTCACTTTCTATCTCTGTTTATATGTGTTTCTCTTAATATTAACATTCTATGTGTTCCATTTGTTTATATGTGTTTCCTCTTATGCACATTTTAAGTCTATAACTCTATCCTTAATTGATTAACAATTGTTATTCTTAAAGATAAATTAATTAACCTAATAAGATAATTTTTAAACTTGATGAAATGTTATCTGTAATTCTAAAATGCTTAAGTTAAATAATTAAACAAATTACAATCAGGTGCTACTGAAAGGTACTTCTAGTTTGAATGTTTCAGGAAACATGTTTTAAGAAGACCATCTAAGAAACATCATCTAAAAGGATGGGTAGTGTGATAACATCTTATTGTCTGAACCTATTCAGGAAGATCAAAATGAACTCTCTGAAAGCATGGGTATCAATATTAAAGATGGTTAACCACTCTATGCACCAAACCTAACTCAATCTCTGAGTGGATTATACTAACTTAGTAATATCTCTATCCATCTAACCCGTTCAGAAGGCTCCTTATGGACTTGTCTGAAATTATGGGTCTGAAATGTAAGGGATAGTTACTCAAGTCATTAGAATCCAACTCAATTGTAAAGGATAGGTTAAGATGACTGTTCAAAGATTCTCTGGGAGCACAAAAGACAAAGGCATACTGAAACGTGCAGACATTAAGCAACCCTCAGATGAAGAAAAAGTCCTTCAAGCAAGAAGTAATGTCAGAAGGAACCTCTTTACCCAATGGACAATAACCAAAATTCAACGGTAACATCACATCGTCTTAAAATTTTTACAGCTTTGAATTACCTGTCCCCATAAATACTTATAAAAGCCTTCTAAGAATCCTTTAATAAGTACAAACCTAAAAGACTTATAAAAAGTTATCAGATACTTGCCTTTACAAAATTTTCTTTGTCTCTCAAAATATTTTCGAAAAGTTTTTCAAAAAAAATAATAATAATAATAATAAATTTATAAAACCTTCCCCTCTCTCTGTCTTTAAACATATCTTGTCTTTTAAAATCTATGTTTTCAAAAATTGTGTTTGGCTCTTATTTCTTTTAACTCAAAAATTTTAAAAGCTTTTCAGATAGTAATAATAATCATAATATCCTTTGCTCTAATACCCCTTTCTCACACTTTCTCTTCTATTTTTTTTAAAACGTACTTTCAAAAATATTTTCAAATATTTTTGTTTTTTCTTAATTATCTTTCAAAAACGTTTTCCGAAACTACTTTAACCATGCTAATAACTCAGTTTCCTATGGTTGCTTCATCTATGACCAATCAATGATGTACGTTTCAAGACTCCCACAGTCCGAAACCGTCATCATCAAAGCTATCTGAGCCTATATACATCGCTGTGAACAACAATCCAATGGATTCGTTCTCCTTACTTCTCAGTTTTACCCCTGCTTTAAATCCTATAAATTCACAAGAGCTCTTCACACAAACTCACATCTTCAAAGCTCTTCCATAGCTTTGTCTAAGGTTCTGAGTTAGTGGCTCTCAATAGGATGATAAAGAAGCAAAGGAAAATAGCAGAAAGTATCTTGGAACATGTTAAGGCAAAGATCAAGTCATCTTGGATGATGTATGGAATGAAGAGTAAGGGAAAGGGTTCATCTGAAAACCCGTTTCTCTATACTTGGACCATGGTGATCTTGTTGCATCACAGGTGGACTGGAAGACCACTGGGAAATCCCAGAATAGTCAATCTTATGAAGAGAACTACTAACATAGTGGTTCTTGGAATTAAGGTGCTGACTGTTGGTCGAAATACAGTCTTAAACGATGCACCTCCACTGTCCCAGATGTCACAAGGAGAATGCGTGCAGCAAAGCACGGTTGGGATGAAGTCTAGGGCTCTAAGGCAACTCCTGAAGCTCTTGCAGCAAAAGGAGTGGGGATGGCTTTGAAAGAGATGAAGTCTGATAAGGCTATGCCTCAGGCCTTGGAAGGAATCCCCGGAGTTAGCAATGGATGGATGCATTCCATTTTTGGAATGTAACCTCTTTTCTTTTCTTGAGAAAACCTGCTTAGGTTCTCTTTTGAGTTTTCTTTTCAAACCTTGTATCTGAGCAACTGTAAAGATTTAATAAAAATCTTCTTTGTTTAATTTCATTTATGCTTCATAACTTCTTGATAATTGCTTAACAAAATCTTAAACTGTAACGAGAAAACTCTTAAAAATTGTAGAAAACTAATCAACTTAGAGGGAGAAGAACCTCAGTAGATCTTTAAGTGTAACCAACTTAACAGGAGAAATATATCTGTCAAAACGATACATTATTTAACATTTGGTATAGGATTACATAATATAAACCTTTTTAATTAATGACAAAAGGGGGAGAAATATAAACTAACAAATACTAAAAAGAGTGTAACAAAGAGAGAAATATATAGGGAGATTATAGGAAGTAGAAATAAATAGCAAAGAAATATAACATATAGTAAGAGAGAAGATAACAAACTAAGAGTTCTAATAATAAGTAGAATAACAATAAGTCATAACAATAGGTATCTGAAATCTTAACAAGAACATTTTAACAATAGGTATCTGAAATTTCTGAAGTATCATATAACAATAGGTATCTGAAGGGTTCTAATAACAATAGGTGTCTGAAATCTAACAAGAAAAATAACAATAGGTATCTGAAATCTTAACAAGAAAAAGTTTAACAATCGGTTATCTAAAATATCTGAAATATTAACAATAAACTTGTAACAGTTGGTTAATAAAAGATTTAACAATTGGAATTGATTAATTAAAGACTTAATTGTTTCAGAAGATATCTAAAAGAATCAATACTTGTCTCAGGGGGAGTAATAGAGATAGGGGGAGTAATAAAATCTATTATCTTATTTTATTATCTCTCATTTCTTTTTATACCCATTTTGTCAGTAATATATAATTTATTTGTCATCATTAAAAAGGGGGAGATTGTGAAGTCTATAAATCTGTTTAAGTAATTAAACATGATTATAAGACTTAACATCCGTTAGTTTTAATGATTAACAAATAAGATTATATAAAGAACAAATAAGATTATATAAAGAATCAATTAGATTATATAAACAGGTTCTACTGAGAAAGGTATTTGTTTGTTAATTATGTTTCAGGATAAAATACTCTTTAGAAGAAGAAGAAGATTTTGTGAACAGAATCAGAATCAGAAGATCAGAATCAGAAGAACAAGAATGCAGAATCTGAAGAAGATTAATCCTTAACAGAGTTGAAGCAACTGAAGAATAGAAGTGAAGACTTGAAGACTGACTGAAGAAGCGAAGACTTGAAGACCGTCTGAAGAAGTGAAGACTTGAAGACCGTCTGAAGAAGTGAAGATTAGAAGACTATCTGAAGAACTGAAGGCAAAAGATATGAAGAAGTACAGATTCAAATATACGTCTGTCTGAAGAACAACAATGAACTGAAGAAACGAAGAAGAAGAGATACAAGAAGAAGAAGAAGATACAAAGAAGAACGAAGCTACAATTCTAAGGAAGAAGGCTGCTGAAGTTTCAACCAGTATGAAGAATTGAAGTTGTCTGAAGGACGCAACCCGTCTAAAGCAACGAAGCTGTTTGAAAGACTTGAGCTGTCTGAAGTCATCAACCTGTCTTAAGTGTTGAAGCTGTCTGAAGAGCCAAGCCCGTCTGAAGACTCGAACCCGTCTGAAGACTGGAACCTGTCTAAAGACTGGAACCCGTCTGAAGTTTGGAAGTTGTCTGAAGCGTTAGTAATGACGTGGCATCTTTGCTGAAACCTTGCGTGAAGACTTTTCTAAGTCTCTGCTGCTCGTACGCTTTGAAACACATTTGTGGCAACAAACACAGAGACCTTTCCCGGTGCATTTGAACTTCATACACCACTGAGGAAATCTCTGCAACGCAGTATTCGCAGCAACAACAGTAGCAGCTTTACTGTAGCACCAACGTTGTACTATGTCAGAACTCTCAAGAAGCGTGTCTCACAACGGATTAAAAGAAGACTATTTGCTGTCTCTAAACGATAGCATTTCAACGAGACATTTCTTCATTTGTGCAATATGGAACAAAGCAGAAGAAAAGCTCAGAAGACTAAGCAGAAGCAACAAGGAAGATGTTTGAATAAAATATATTAAATTCAACATCTTTATCTAAATCCCAAAAGAGGAATCTGCAAACAACGACTATTGATCAAGACATCTCATTCAAAGAAGTAATGGTGTCAGAAGCAAGTGAAAAAGGAGTATATGCAGAATAAGCAAAAAGGGTAAATTCAACGGATACATACTCTCAAGAGAATCAGAGGAAATCTGAAGAAAGCAGATGCAAGCCGGACAAAACAGAAGAAAGCAAGCAGATGCAAGATAATGCAAGCTGGATAAAGCAGATGCAAGCAGATGCAAGCAGATGTAAGAAAATGCAAGCTGGAGCAAGCAGATGCAAGCTGGATAAAACAGATGCAAGAAAGCAGAAGAATTCAAGAGAGAGAATACACATAATCATCACATCTCTCAAAACAGAGCTCATCAACAGAAGTGTCAGAACGGGAGTATTCTGAACACTCAATATGCTTAAAGAGAAGCAACCGTTTGAGAAGCTATTACACAACGGCTATATGAGCCACATCATCAAAAAGCTCAACGGTATTATGAATTATCTTCAACGGCTATATTTAAGAAGAACATATAAATAGCCTCAAGATTGAAGTTGAAGTTGTTGTTGTTGTTGTTGGAAACAACCATGTTGTTGTTAAGTGCACAACCAGATTGGCATACAGCACATATTATCCATGCTGCCGAGTTGCAGTTGTTATGCTATACAACCAGAGTGAATTCTCAATCGGGCTACTGATCAGCTGGTCAGTTAGTTAGATTGTACAGTTGGTCTGTTGATCAAGTGAGTTGGTTGTCTGGAAGGCAATCATGTTGTACAAATGACTATCAAACCAGGTACGGTTTGAAGCTTGGATGATACCTTGGTATTCCAATGATACGGGTGAGAATGTAGCCCACGGAAACCAATGGTTGGAGAATAAGGCTGGAGCTTAATTTCATATCTTAGTTAGCCTACTCTCAGAGGATTTATTCCTCATAGAAAAGACAGGGATTGTACTTAAATTCAAACACTTGTATCACTGTCTATCCTTGTATTTAGTTTGTAATGACTGTATCCTGAGTATGTACTCAGTAATCTCTATGTACAAGAAAAATTTGAGTTGAGAGGTTCTAGCGAACATCTAGCTTAGATTGAGTAGTAATACGCAACACTTAGTTAAGTGTCTGAGAGCCTGGAGAGGCTTGGTGGAAGAAAGAATACTCGTGGTAGAGCCTGGAGAGGCTTGATAGAAAGAATACTTGGGGTAGAGCCTGAAGAGGCTTGATAGAAAAGAATACTTGGTGTGTTGGCCTGGAGAGGTTAACATGTCTATCTGTGGTTTCAGATAGTGTGGCATATATGTGGCTGCAAGGGTTTGGGGGATTCGGAGTGGCACATATGTGTTGTTGTTATAAAAAGGCTAGTGGTGGTTTGCCACTAGGACTGGATGTAGCTCACAGGGTTTGTGGGTGAACCAGGATAAATTCTGTGTCTAAGTTTCCTTTCCCTTAATCTCTTTTACTTACAGTCATTATATTTGCGTTGGGGATTGAAAAGTATTTTTCATAACAAACTTAACTCAAGGATTTCAATAAAACAAGTTTTCATATAAACATAACGTTAAAACGTCTCTAGTGTAGGATGAAGTATTATAGAAGAATATATTCAGAGGGATGTCTGAAATACCTGTCTGAAGTGAGCCCAACAGGAACTCAGTTCAGACACATGATATAGATGATCTCTGATCATCTAAAGTATTTCAGAAACAGTTCTGAAGGTACTCTTAGTAATATTCTTCAGAAGACACTAAGAGAAGTTTGTTTAAAATCAAAACAATCTTAAGTATAAGAAAAAGTTTTTTTAATCTAAATATTTCATATATTCCGCATGTTTTTAAAATAACTCTGATCTTAAGATTGGTTTTGTACAATGATCACTTAACGTGATTGTTTATTTTAAAGATTTCCAAAATTGTCTTAAAATGTCTAAAACATTATTCAACCCCCCCTTCTAGTGTTGCCTGTGGTTCTAACAGAGTTGGCCCGAAGAACAACGGGGACACCCCATGCTCCTGTGGTGGATCCGTTTGTTCATGGGCTGACGGAATTTCGAAAGCATAACCCTCCTCAATTCAATGGAGTCTACGACCCAGATGTAGCATCCAACTGGATGAGGGATCTCAATAGAATCTTTAATGTGATGAAATGTGCGGATGAGTCTAAGGTGGGCTTTGCTATCTACATGCTGAGGGGTGAAGCTGAGGATTGGTGGAAGACTGCTAGTACGAGGACTGCTGTGATGGAGACTCCGATTACCTGAGATGTCTTTCAAACCCTGTTTTTGGACAAGTATTTTCCCGCTACAGTTAGGAGACAAAAGGAAGCAAAATTTCTACAACTAAAGCAAGGGAGTATGACGGTGGGCCAGCTATGCTTGATTGGAAGGAATGTATGTTATTTTTGTAAGCAACTTGGGCACATGAGGAATGAATGTCCAAAGAGAAAAGATCTCCCAAAACCCCAAACCATTGGAAGAGTCTTCACTTTGAGCGGGGAAGTGGTAGCTTCTGCTTATAATCTGATGCGAGGTATGTGCACCCTAGGAGATCGAACCTTAATTGTATAGTTTGATTCAGGAGCTACTCATTCTTTCATTTCTCATGATTGTGTAAAATAGTTAAGTTTGCATGTTGTATCCTTACCTTATGTTCTTAGTGTAACGCCCGCGTTTTACCGTTTTTGTCGTTTTTGCCATTTTGAGTGTTTTCTTGAATTTTGAATGATTAAAATTATTTTTAATCATCAAAATTTATATTTTTGGATTCAGTATTAAATTTCCTATTTTTAGGAATTTTCTGGGAATTTTTGGGATTTTTCTGCAAAAAAATGACCTTTTTGCCCTCCTGTACCCTGAACCGGGCCCGAATACTCTCGATCCGGGCCAGAAAAATTGCACAAGCTTTCTCTTTTTTTCCTTGGAGACCGTGCAACCAGCTTTTCATGCATGGTATACACTTGGCCATTTTTCCCTTCCAATCCTTCAATTCTTAAAAAAGGTGAAAAGATGGTATTTATTACACTTTTTCACTTTAAATTCATTACTACATACAAGATGGTATTTTATACACATTTCTCTCATTTCTCCCTTTCTTCTCCTTCCTTGGCCGTGAGTTCATCACCATTTCTCTCCCAATTTCTTCACTTCCACCATAAACACCAACCAAGTTTAAGTCCCATTTTTGGACTTAGGCTTAAAAATACACACTTTTTAGCCTAAAATCACTTGTTGGGAACCTTAAGGAGGAGCTTGAGGGGCTGTTTGGAGAAGAAAAATTCTGCACTTTCCTCTTGAAGATTTGAGGTAAAGGGGGGGAGAACTTGAACTCTAGTAGGAAATGTAACTAGAGTCAAGGATTTGCCCTTGAATCCTTGCTTTTTGACCTTATTTCCACTTGAAAAATCCTATCTTTTGTACTTATTTTGCATGTATGTTCTTGAATCTTTTGAGCTGGGTTGGTATTAGAGTTTGCATGTCTATTTTGATGTTGGAATTGTATCTATTTGGTGGATTTGGGTGCATGCAAGCCAAGTTAAAAAATTTTGCAAAAATATCCTCTCTTTTTCCTCTTTTGCTCTCGGCCAAAGAGAGAAAAATGGGCTGCATGTATTCTAAATTTGTTTTGATGATTGTAATGTGTTTGTATAATGATTTGATGAACATGCATGTGGTTGGTTGGAATTACAAAATTGTTTTGGTGATTAATCTTGAAAAAAATGGCATTTTGAGCTTAAAAATGAAAGTTTAAATCTTGAAAATGTGCATGGATGATTTGAATAGATTGAATGTGTTACTTGTTGTTTGGAATGTATATACATGATTATGTGAGATTTTGGTGAAGATTGGATGATTGGGAAAGTTAAGGTTTTGATGAACATTCAAGCATGTTCTTGAAGTTCATGTGAGTTCTTGATGAAATTCATCAGGAATGTCCTTTTTGATCTTAAAAAGATCAAAAGGATGTTTAAAACATGTTTTTAGGCTAAGTTGTCCAAAAGGACTAAAAGATAAAATTGTAATACAAAGGGCTAAAATGCAAATAAGTTAAGTTTTTAAAAATAAATAATAAATTCGGATTTTTAATTTTATTAAAATAAAAGTATGTTTAAAAGTCATATTTTTAATTTATTATGAATAAAAATGGGCTCTCATGGGTCCAAGAACCTTTAGGCTTTTTGTTTAGGTCCAAAGCCTTCAAAAAGAAAGTCAAAGCTCAATTTAAAAGATAATTAAAAATAATTAATGAGTTTGGACTTAGATTAGTGTTGATCTCCAATACTAATCCAAGTTGTGAAAGTTAAACTTAGAATTAATTAATGGACTTAATTAATTTAATCACCTAAGTTGATTAACCTAATTTATTTGAGTTAATTAAGGATTAATTAAGTCTAAATATAATTAATCTTAATATAAGCATTAATTAAGTAATTAATCGCTAACGACGGTTAAGAACTAATTAATTATGATTAACCTTAATCAAATGTAATTAAAATCCTAATCCAAGATTAAGGAGGAGATTAAGGGATAATTGGGGATTAATTAGAACCTTGAGTAAGGATTAAGACTTAATTAAAGAAAGTAATGCTTAATTTTAATCCGATTAATAAAGATTAGTTATGATTAAAGACTAACCCTAATCTTAATTAGTCATACAAAGTGAACTAGGATGAGAAAAGTCTTTCATAAAACACATCCATAAGTCTTAGTAAGTTATAGGACTTAAGTGAAATTAATTATCAATAACACTATTACAAGCCACCTTAAAAGATTATAACCAACACTTTCTCTTTGCATAAGACTTGAGAAGCTTGGTAAGAGAGTGTTATTTGGTTTCTCTTGTGAAGAAAAGATGTTGAGTTAGGCCGTGCCACGGTAAAGTGGTGATGTGGAATGACCCAGTGGGCTTTGCATGTATAGATGAAATACTGTAAATATTAATTGTGTGACATGCATCATAAAGCATGAAGGATGATTAAGGTTTAAAAACCTTACGACCTATATGACAATAACACTCTAGTACAGTGTGAAACTGGTAGGGACGGGTGCACTGGGTTTCGCAAAGAACACCAGCGGGTCCCATAGAGGACGCCAGCCCTGAGGATAAGTCGAGTCCCAAAATGGCTCAAGTGACGTAGGCTTGCCCCCTACTGTCGTGCAAGCGGGGTACAGGCTTGACTATCATGTCGCTCTCAAGTTTTCATCGATCAGTGAGTTGTCTGGAAGTCAGGGATAATTGTCTTGGCCAGAGATTGAGCAATGCTCCAAGTACTATTTGCTAGTACAGACAAAACTCCCGTGACATTGTCCATATATGGTCGAGCAGTTGTTGTGTGCTCTGCAGTTGGTGATATTTTCCCCGGGCCCTCATGCATTGATCATATGCATCATGACAATATAAATTATATCTCTGTGATTGTGATTGTAATTGTGGTTGTGATTGTCCTGTGAATGCTCTAGTTACTGTGTTCTACTTGATATGGGTTCATGCGATGTTCTCACCCTTCCTTTCTCTACTTCTGTTATTTCCCCATCGTTGTATTTCTTCGTCACGTCGACAGTCGGTGTTGGAGAACTTCAAGATGTCCACTATGAGAGTCCAGCTGAGGTGGGAGCCACGGGGCCAGTGGCGAGTCACTGACATCCCTAGACGCTGCATGTTTACAGGGGAGGTGCGCGTTACTATTTCTCATCCCAGCCTGCCCCTGGTTCCGGAGATTGACTTCACAGTGCCGGTGATTCTGGAGTTCGAGACGCCACCTGGACTTAGGCGCCACACCACTTTCCTTAACCGCCGTCGTCGTTCCACTCCGTCTTCTTCATCACCACAGTCTTCACAGATGGCAACCATGGACGAGCCAGATTCCCCTCGTTACTCTCCCGGTCCGGAGGCATCACCTCCACAGCCAGGCGTCCTGGTGTTTTTGGTCGTTCCCCTCCGAGCGTGCCAGACCTGATTTTGATTGACGACACTACATCTGAGGATGAGGAACCAGAGGAAGACCCGGAGGAGGACTCTGAGAGTGAGGAACCAGAAGAAGATCCTTCCAGTGACGACCCCTCAGAAGACTTTGGAATGATCAACCTTGGAGGCACTAGAGGGAGAAGCTGCGGGTGGAACTCTGCTGAGACGGATGACGATGAGTAGGGTAGTTTGGTTGGGGTAGTTGTGAGTCTAGTGTGTAGCAGCTCTGAATTAGTGGCCTCTTATTTTGTTTTGGGTTGAGGTCTTATTATTACATTCTACTGCTAGAACTCTTGTTTTGTATGGTGGTGTTGTTATCTCGGGGATCACTTTGACACTGGCATGTATATATATGTTCATTACGTTTTCTTCATATGATCGACTTTATATCTGCGTGTATGTCGTGTATGTATGTGGAATGATCGAATCGTCTAGATGTTTTTAGAAAATGAATTTCAGACTTAAGGAAGGTACATTTTTATGAATACTTAAAATGGAACTAGAAAGTAATAAGTTGATGATGGCTAAGCTCTTTCAAAAATAAATAAATAAATAAATATTCCAGTATTTTCTAAGTTTTAAAACAGTAAGTTCGACGGTTACGTTTCGTAATGTGATATTCTTAGCAGTATAACTAAGGGTGTCGCACTTAGTGTTATCACTCCCGCCAAGGAGGCTAGTTCTACTTCCCTTTTGTGTATTCAGTGCCCCATTGTGATACAAGGGAAGGCCTTCGAGGTTGACCTAGTTTGTTTGCCGTTAAGGGGTATAGATGTTATTCTTGGCATGAATTGGTTATCTGAAAATAGAGTCATGCTTGATTGTTTTAACAAAAAGGTTGTTTTACCACTTCTTCCTCCTCCTTCGAGGGAGAAACCATCAATCCTTTTATCGATTACCAGCAACCTGGGAACTTAGTAATCGATTACCAAAGGTGGTAATCGATTACCAGGTTCCCAGGATGGGTTCCAGGCGCGTTTTTGCTGTGAGTAATCGATTACCATATGTTGGTAATCGATTACTGAGCGAAAATATATATACCCAGGACGTTTTAAAAATCATAATTTTGGAGAGAAACCCTAATCAAGAGAGAGAGAGATGGGTTCTAGAGAGAGAAAGAAGAATTGGAGCTTGAAGAAGGATCTTTGGGCAAGGAAACACCGATTAATCATCTCCAAATCTCCTTTCCCTCTTGGATTGCTTGCAATGGTGAGTATAACTCACCTTTAGGATATAAATTGGTCTCCTTTGCATGTTCCCCCTCTCCTTCCCTTCCCTTTCTTGGCTGGTAGTTGTTTGATTGTTAGATTCATAATTGTTTGATTGTTTGGATGGTTGAATGTTTGATTGAGCATATGAGTTAGGATCGAGCGTCAAAAACCTTAGTTTCGAAGTTGTCGAAACTATCGAAACTTACGAAACTATAGGATTTTCCCCGATTGTAACTCATAAGAGTATTCCTTTCGAATCATGCCTCTTTGTGTAGTATCGATTATGGTTATATTGTTGAATGAATTCGAAATTGAGTTGTAAGACCGTAGAGTCGAAATAGCGATATTGACGAAATGCTCCTTGTATGATCCCTACCTCTCGAATCCCTTTCTATATGATTAAATTGAGCGGAATTACGATGTTTGTAAGGAATTCTATGTTAATAACGTTACGTGCTATGTATGTTAGAAGTACCTTCCATGCATTAGTACGATGTAAAAGACACAAGTAATTTCATGTGGGTCCAGGGTCGAGTCCCAGGTCTTGGATCCGGTTAAGGGAGGTTCTCTTTGGAGAAGAATTCACCTTAGGGGGGTGGAGAAGTTCAGGTTGTTAATACTCCTATCCGAACATGGGCTAAGAAATACCAGTCGCAGTTCGGATTTGAGTATTGACTCCGCTGACGCCTCTTAAGACCGTATAAGTTATAAGAGAGGTTGATTCCGTTTACTCCTCGGCCAATGAGGTAAATTGTGATCCCTCAACACAGTAAAGTTATTGTGGTTGCTAATAAAATTTAATTACTGGTGGCCTTGGACGACGGTCCTTGGTCACAGGCCGAGCGCTCAAAATACAGATAGTGATAAGAACCCTTGAGTATTTGGGTTAAAATACTCCAAGACTGACCTTATTTATGTTTGGCATTGATTGGCTAACTATACAGATTGTTACGTGACTTGATGCTATGCTTTAATTGAATATGATGATGTACTGAACTGATATGAGTATGGGATTGTCATCCATATATGTATGTCCCCTGCATTCATGCATAGAGTTATACTTGCTGAGAGACTAGTCTCACCCCACGTTTCGGGGATTTTCTTTAGTGTGCAGGATGATCCAGATGACTTGAGGTTAAGGTGAAGTTAATGAAGCGGATTAGAGTTAGAATAGGAATTTCCTTGTAATAGAATTGAAACAGTTGTTTAATGAATTTATGTTAGATGTTGTAATATTCATGTATTTTCTTAGTCAAGAAGGCTTGATTATGAATGAGTTTAGTTTATCTATAATATTAGATTAGAATTGGCTATTGATGGGTTTCAGGCAAAGCTAGAAACTGGTAATAACCAGTCTATGGGGAGATTCTACCGGACCTCCGGTATGGATCTCTTGAATCCTATTACTCTAAGTGTGGGTTTCTTCCCCTAAGCTCCATTAAGATGTATTTATATGTGTAACTTAAACTAATTGTTGGAAAGTTTAAGTAATTTGATTGACGATATCTAAAATTTAACGAACTAATTTTAAGGAATTCAGGAATAGTGTCTCCAACGGGCATTATTTCTGAGACTGGAAATTAGGGTGTTACAAATACCCCTCATGAAGACCATCACGACAGAGAGAAGGAATTCATATTAAAAAGAGAAACAAATCACTGCCAGTTTTTACTCTGTAAAAACTCTCTGATAATATTCTTTGTACACACATTTGTATATCCTGAGTATACCTCAGTTATCTTTGTACATTGTATTTGTTTGAGCTTAAAAACTGGTTTAGTTTAAAAGCTTAAACTTATCTTTTCTCTGTAAAATTGTTCTTGAGCCTGGAGAGGCTTGTTGTCTAAAGAATACTTGTTTGTTGAGCCTGGAGAGGCTTGTTGTCTAAAGAATACTTGTCTGTAAGAGCCTGGAGAGCTTGGCTGTAAACAATACTTGGTTGTAGAGCCTGGAGAGGCTTGGCTGTAAAGAGTACTTGGTTGTAGAGCCTAAAGAGGCTTGACTGTAAAAGAATACTTGTAATCTTTGTGAAAGATTAAGAGAAATCCAAGTGCTAGTTGGCATTGGGACTGGACGTAGCTCACAGTGGTAGTGAGTGAACCAGAATAAATTCCTTGGCTAAGTTTTCTATCCCTTAACTCTTGTCAATTCGTTTATACTAATTTAAGGGTGTTGAAAAGCAATTCTAAATATTTTAAAGCTAAGAAACCTTTTAAAATACATTTTCAGAAGCTGTCTTAAAAACTTCAGACAGCCCTCAAAAACCTGTCTGAAACAGTTTTATACTTGTTGTTTTGAAAAAGCTTTCAAAAATATTAAGAAACACTATTCAACCCCCCTTCTAGTGTTTCCCTGTGTTTCTACAGTTGGTATCAGAGCTCAACTCAGGGTTGAGCACCTAACAAGTGTTGAGGATTAAAGATCCAGATGGAAGCTTCCAACAACAAAAGGCAATATATCACTGAAGGAGGCTCTATCACAAGACCCCCAGCATTCAATGGTGTGGATTACCACTATTGGAGGGATCGTATAAAGTTGTTCATTGAGAGCAACAACATTGATGTTTGGGATGTGGTCACTGATGGAGACTATGTGCCTATGCATAATTGCTTGCCTATACCTAAGGCTGAATGGACCCTGGAGCAGAAGGCTAGAGTCCAGATGAATGCCAAAGCCAAGCTCTATCTGATATGTTCTTTGAATAAATCAGAATATGAGAAGGTTCATGGTTGTACATCTGCCAAGGAGATCTGGGAAACACTTGCAGCAACCCATGAAGGGACTGAGACTGTCAAGCAATCCAAGATCAGCATGCTTATACATCAATATGAGATGTTTAAGATGGAAGAAACTGAAACCATTGATCAAATGTTTGGAAGGTTTCAGACCATAACCAATGGACTCAGGTCTTTAGGTAGAACTTATGAATCTGGATATAATAACAGAAAGATTCTAAGAAGTTTGCCTAAGTCCTGGAGACCCAATTTACTGCCATTCAAGAGGCAAGAGATTTGAACTCTCTTAGAATGGAAGAACTGTTGGGATCTCTTAAGGTTCATGAGCTTGAGCTTGGTGAAGATGACAACAAGAAGAAGTCTCTAGCATTAAACTCCAAGGCCAATCAGCCTAGGCATGGCAAGATGAAGGCTATGCAAGCTGAAGAAACTTCAGAAGCATATGAAGATTCTGGAGATAGCTCAGAAGATGATGATCTTGCTCTTTTAAGTAGAAAGATCAAAAGAATGCTGCAAAATAGAGGGAAGTTCAGAAGGAACCAACCTTCAACCTCTAAAGGAGGTAAGTCAGGTAAAGACTCTCAAAATGACAAGATTATTTGTTTTGAGTGTAAACAACCAGGTCACATGAAGGCAGAATGCCCAAAGCTGAAGAAGAATACCTTCAAAAAGAAGAAGTTCTTCAAGAAAAAGAAAGGTCTGATGGCAACATGGTAGGATCTTGATGAGTCCACTTCAGAAGAAGAGGAGGATACTTCAGAAGAGGCCAACCTATGTCTCATGGCCAGCCTGCCCTCATCAGACAGCTCTGAAGAAGAGGTATTTCCCTTAACTCTTCAAGAGATGTTTGATGACCTGATGGAAAGTTCCAAGGAGCTCTTCCAAGAGTATAAGAATCTATCCAAAGCTCACACAGAAATGTGTAGTAAATATGAAGCTATTGAGATAGAAAATATTATGCTCTAGGAAAAGATTCTTGTGTCTAAAGTCAGCAGTTCACAATCTGTGTCTGAAGAAAATAAAAAATTTCAGAAACAAGTTGAGGAACTGACAAAAGACTTGGCTAAATTTGTCAAAGGAACTGATAATCTTAACAGATTACTTGGCAATCAAAGGCATTCCCTTGACAAAAGTGGTTTAGGCTTTTGTGATTATGGTGTCTCTGAACCTCATATTTTCAATGTTGCTAAAGGCAGAAAGAAAGTTATTGGGTGTTCTCACTGTGGAAAAGCTGGACACAATGTGGCTCAGTGCAAACACAAAGGGAGACCTAAACCCAAGTCTAATAAGAAAGGACCCAAAAGAATATGGGTACCTAAGAACTTTATTATTCCTGTTGCAGATGTGTTTAACAGGACAAAGAAAACCCAACAAATGGTACCTGGACAGTGGCTGCTCGCGACAAGGGAAGATCACTGGTACAGGAGAAAGGTCTTTGTTCCAAAACCTTAGACCTAGAGCAGGAGGAGTGGTCACCTTTGGTGGAAATCAGCAAGGGAAGATCACTGGTAAAGGGACTGTAGGTATGACTCCTCTATCCCTTACTAATAATGTTCTCCTAGTAGAAGGACTTCAACACAATCTATTGAGCATAAGTCAATTGTGTGACAGTGGATATGTGGTTTCCTTCACTAAGGAAGGATGTATAGTCAAAGACTCTCATGATCAAATCCTTTTTACTGCTAAGAGGCACAACAATGTGTACAAAATTGATCTAGAGGAGTTAGCAAGTCAAAATGTAAAATGTTTTTATCTCTGTTGAAGATGAAAAACAGAATTGGCATCAAAGACTAGGGCATGCCAGCTTGAGATTAATCTCAAAGTTAGCAAAACACAACCTTGTTAAAGGTTTGCCCAAGCTTTCTTACAAATCTGATATCTTATGTGAAAGCTGTCTGAAAGGGAAACAAACAAGACACTCATTTAAGAGTAAGGATGTTGTTTCTACTAGCAGACCATTAGAACTTTTACATATTGACTTGTTTGGTCCTATTAGAACAAAAAGCATTGGTGGTAAGAAATATGGTTTGGTCATTGTTGATGACTATTCTAGATATACATGGGTGATATTCCTTAGAAGCAAGGATGAGACCTTTAAGAATTTCACAATATTCTGCAAGAAGGTACAAAATGAAAAAGGATTTTGTATATCTATCATTAGAAGTGATCATGGTGGAGAGTTTGAGAATGCAAACTTTCAGCTGTTCTGTGATGAGAATGGGATCTCACACATTTCTCTGTGGCTAGAACACCTCAACAAAATGGGGTTGTTGAGAGAAAGAACAGAAGTTTGCAAGAGATGGGAAGAACCATGCTCAACTCATGCAGTCTACCAAGGACCTTCTGGGCAGAGGCTATTAACACAGCCTGCTACCTTCAAACAGAATATTGGTAAGACCAATTCTGAAAAGGACTCCTTATGAATTGTGGAAAGGAAGAAAACCCAACATATCATATTCCATCCCTTTGGCTGTGAGTGTTTTATACTTAACACAAAGGATGATCTTGGAAAATTTGATGCAGAGTCTGACAAAGGATTTTTCATAGGTTATTCTGAAACATCAAAAGCCTATAGAGTTTATAACTCTAGAACTTTAATTGTAGAAGAATCAATCCATGTTAAATTCAATGACATGAAAGAGACTGATAGGGAACTATCAGATCTAGAAGATGATTTTGCAGGAATGGAGCTAAACACACACAACAACACCAAGGATGAACAGGTGTCTGAAGATCTATCAGAACCTCCTCAGACAAATGTTGAGTCTCAGACTGACTTAGTATCACCTCACAAACCTGACTGGAGATACAAGTCACATCATCCTAAAGAGCAAATCATTGGCAGTACTTCAGAAGGAGTTAAGACAAGATCAAAATTCAAGAATCTGAATTCTCTTGCTCTCTTGTCTGAAATTGAGCCAAAGAACATTGATGAAGCTCTGCATGATGAAGGGTGGATCCTAGCCATGCAAGAGGAGCTGAATCAATTTGCTAGGAGTGATGTGTGGACCCTTGTTCCTAAACCCCATGGGAAAACAATTATTGGAACAAAATGGGTGTTCAGAAACAAGTTGTCTGAAGAAGGAAAAGTGGTCAGAAACAAGACAAGATTGGTGGCTCAAGGGTACAATCAACAAGAAGGCATTGACTTCACTGAAACCTTTGCCCCTGTTACCAGGTTAGAAGCAATTAGAATTCTTCTTTCTTATGCTATAAATAATGGCATCAAACTATATCAAATGGATGTCAAAAGTGCTTTTCACAATGGATTCATTGAAGAAGAAGTTTTTGTTAGACAACCCCCTGGTTTTGAGGATGTTGCTTTTCCTGATCATGTTTTCAAACTGAAAAAGGCTCTTTATGGTCTGAAACAAGCCCCAAGAGCTTGGTATGACAGATTGAGCAGTTTTCTTATCAAAAATGGTTTTGAAAGAGGAAAAGTAGATACAACCCTTTTTAGAAAACAATCTAACAAAAATCTTATGCTTGTCCAGATATATGTTGATGACATTATATTTGGTTCAACTGATTCTTCACTATGCAAAGAGTTTTCTGAGTTAATGCAATCAGAGTTTGAAATGAGTTTAATGGGTGAACTAAAATTTTTCTTAGGACTTCAGATTAAGCAAGATTCTGATTGTATATGGATCTATCAAGAGAAATATACAAAAGAAATGCTTAAGAAGTTCAATTTAAGTGATTGCAAACCCATGTCAACTCCTATGCATCCCTCTTCATCTTTGAGCAAGGATGAAAATGAAGAACCAGTGAATCAAACTTGGTATAGAGGAATGATTGGCTCTTTATTGTATCTAACAGCAAGCAGACCTGACATTATGTTCAGTGTATGTCTTTGTGCTAGATTTCAATCAGATCCAAAAACTACTCATTACAAAGCCGTTAAGAGAATTTTTAGATATCTTAAAGGTACTACTAATCTTGGTCTATGCTATAAGAAAGACAAGGATTGCAGGTTAATAGGATACTATGATGCTGGCTTTGCTGGAGATAGAATAGAAAGAAAGAGTACCAGTGGAGGATGTCACTTCTTTGGAAGCAACATGATCAGTTGGTCAAGCAAAAGGCAAAGCACCATTGCATTATCAACAGCAGAAGCAGAATACATCTCGGCAGCCAGTTGTTGTTCACAACTGCTATGGGTGAAGTATCAGCTTGAGGATTTTAACATTCCTATATCTGTTATACCTGTGTTGTGTGATAATACAAGTGCCATTAATTTGTCTAAGAATCCTATTCAACATTCTAGGGCTAAACATATAGAAATCAAGCATCATTTCATTAGAGACTATGTTCAGAAAGGTGTTTTTGATATAAAGTTCATTGAAACAGAGCATCAATGGGCAGATATATTCACAAAACCCCTGGCTGAAGATAGATTTAAGTTCATATGCAATAACTTGAACATACACGCATTTTCTAATTGATTATGTATGCTGTCTGAAAAAGAGCATCTGAAATCTCAGGGTGTCTGAAATTGTGACATGTCTGAAATTTTAGGGTATCTGAAATTTTGTATGTGTGTCTGAAATTTTTCACTTGTCTGAAATAACTTGATGACGTGGCTATCTGAGACGGTTAAAATACATTTATTTTGTCTCTTCCACTTCGCACGTTACCCAATGTCTGCGTAGCCAGTACATGCCATCATTGCATCGTGGGTGTCTACAAATGCAGGAGTTAGTGTATTGAAGAAGCCTTACACTTTCTCTCAGCTTTTGTTTGAACTTCTTCATCTCTCTTGAAACCATTTTCATCTCAAGTTTTCTCTACAACTTCCAATGGCACCTAAGAAGTCTAGCTCAAGAGGCAATGTGGTCAGATCAAAGGGCATTGACCTTGAGGATCTCAGGAATCTGGGTATGGATTTAATTGAAGAGTTTGAGGCTGCTAGCTGGACTCCTTTCTTTGATAGCATCTACTGCTCTTGGCACGAACAAAGCATAGTGGATTTCTGGGCTTCAGCAAGAGGTATTCCCAACTCCAAAGGTGAATACGAGAGCATCAGGTCATTTGTGCTTGGTGTCTCTGTTTTTTTTTATGTGGAGATCCTCTCTAACATCACAAAAGTGAAGGTTGAAGGAGAAATCTTCTACCCTGGATGGGAGCTGAAGAATGGTGGTAAGAAAATGTATACAAGATTGATGTATGGGTCTGAAGAACCTCAGAGTTCTGATTCCAAAAATTTGTTGGACAAAGTGAGGGTTCTACACTCCATTTTAGGGTGTTCCATAATCCCTAAGAGTGGAAGCAGGAACCATGTTTCTGAGTTGGAAAGGTTCTGCTTAATCCATCTTGTGCTGAAAAAGAAGGCTAATCTACCAAGGATTTTGTTATTCCATATGTAGAAGAAGATTAGAGACTCAGGTGCAAACCTTCCCCACAATCTGCTTATCACCAAGGTATTTCTTCATTGCAAAGTACCTCTGGAAAGAAGATTTGATCACAAGGGTCCTGTCTTCTTTGGAGAATCAAACATTAAGAGCATGAATTTGAAGAATGCTCTAGTTCCAAGGCCCCCATCTCCTACTTTGAAGGAGAGTGTCATGATGGAGAAAGCATCCGGGAGGAAAAGCACAATTGAGTTACTGGAAAGAGAGCTGCAGGGAGACATCAGAAATGAGGAGTTCAAAGGCTCCAAGCCCTCCCCTCATTCAAAGTTGCTGAAGTTACCAGTAAGAAGTGCAGCAAAAGTGTCTACAACAAACCCTAACTTGCACTCTAAGACAACTGAACCTGTTCAGAAGGCTTTGCAAAAGCCGTCTGAAATTATGGGTCAGGGGTCTGAAATTGCAAGGTCTCTTAAGCCTACTTCAGACAAAGAAGGAAAGGCTTATGAGGATAGGATTGTTGTTGCTGATGCTGTAGCAGCATCACCTTTGGCTACTTGCCCCTCTGATCCAAAACTGATCCAAGTGGCTGCCATAGCTACTGCTTTGGAGCAAGAGGAGCTGGAACAAAAAGAAGAACAAGAAAAGACTGATCATGCACTTGCTGTGGCTGCACAGCTTGCCTTAGCTGATGATGAAAGGCAAGAAACCTTGGCTCAAGGTTCTAAGAAAAGAAAAAGATCCAGTGTTGTTCAGAGGACGAAGAAGAGAAGTAGATTTCTTGAGATGGCTCCTGAACCTACTACTAGGGTTACAAGAAGTGTGGCTAGTCAACAAGAAGCTGTGGATATGGCTGACAAGTACCAGAAGTTTGTCACAGCCAATCTCTATTTCAAGAAACTTAGAGAAGCTAAGCAAGTTGAAAGAGAAAACCAACAGGTGTCTGAACCTGAAAAAGCTAAGACTCCAGTAAAGAGGCTTAGAGTCAGGTTTGACAATGTGACCCCTTCACCACCCTCTTCACCTGAAAAGAGGCCTGCTGAAAAACAAGAAAAAGAAAAGGCGGTTGTTGAGCAACCTATGGTTACTGAAGAAGAAGAACCTGCACCACCATCACCATCACCCCCATCCTCACCATCATCAACTTCATCTTCAGACTCAGCTCATTCTGAAGAGCCAGTTGTAGAACTTCAACAACCATCAGGCTCAAAGGTGTGGAAAGGAAGCATGCTACCTGAGCACATTAGACTTGGACCCAAGAGTAGGGATTTCTTCACAGAACCCACTTTTGATCCATATGCTTTCCCATCAACTGATTTTCAGTTTGCTCAAGAAGCTGAAGTACCACATAGAAGGTATGAGGGACCCTTCTTTGAAAGGGAGAGAGCGCCAAAATTTTCAAACCTCTATGAAGAATTATTGTACTTCAGAGATGCATCTCCCATCTCTCTGCATCAAGGTTTGATCAAGCACACTGCTGAAGCTGAAAGGGAGAAGTACAAGGGAAGTCTAGATCAACAATACTCTGGGCAGCTGGAAAAGCTCAGAAAGGGAGTGGTAACCCCTGCTCATAGGTGGGCACCACTAAATCCCTTCTCAGATGAAGACTGCATGAAGCTATCCAATGATGAATGGAGTTTTGCAAGGCAACTTTACACAGAGAGAGAGTTGTTTGAAAGAGACTGTCTCAAGGGCATAGGTATGAGAGGCTACAGGCCTCCTAGGACTTTCTCAATCAGGCCAACCACCAAAATTCTGGTGCAACCTGATAGGATTGTGCCTAGGTATCCTTTGAAGGAGGGTTCTGAAGATAAGTTTAAAGAACCTAAAGTTTACTCAGCCCCCTTCAAGCCTTTGACTCCAAGGGAGTGGAGAGAGCTACCTGCCAATGTAAAGAAGCAAGGAGGAGGCATGGATCACAGTCTTAGAGACAGGGTTTGGGCTTCTTATTGGAAGATAACAGAGGATGCTGGATCCTCTTCTGGGTCATCTGGACCTGATGAAGATTCACTAGTTGGCCATGGGAAGTACATGAATATGCAGTATATGTTTATCAGACAACCCTTTCCCCCTCTGACTGCACCATTTCATGAAGAATGGGAGTTGATCAACCCCATTGGCACCTTCTTTCATCCTGTCTATCATCCTCATGAGTATGGGTTGTTTCCAGGTTTTGAAGTGCTGAGATTTGTATGTAGACACATTCAAATCATCTTCTATGAAACAGACCCTGACCCTGAAGAAGAGAATAGGAGGTTGAGGAAGAAGATACAAAGACTGGAAAAGCACAATGTTGATCTCATTGCCAAGCAAGACCAGATTCTGCATCAGCAACAGCTGATTAGAAATGGCCAAGAAGATATGAAGACTGCTCTTCTCTCCCAGATTGACAAGGCAAAGGATGAGCTCATCTCCTTCATGAAGGATGCTTTGTTGAAGAAGGATGGGTAGTCAATGATGTAGCCATGTTCTAAGTGCTATTTCTGATATGTGCATTAATTTCATGTGTGTCTGAACATTTCTTGACATATATTAGAATTTCTTTGAATGTTGTTCTTTTCTTTAAGTTTATGCTTCATAATTTAACTTCTCAATAATGTTGTTGTTGTGCTCTGGAAACCCTTTTGATTGATGACAAAAGGGGGAGTATAAAAACTAACAAAATCTGAATCTGAAGTGATTACAGGACTCAGGGGGAGCATATAAGAAACTGATAAACTGATACAAGTATTTGATAAAAAAAATCAGTTTAAGTGATCAACATCTGAGGGGGAGTTATCATTTCTTTATATTAAAAACTCCTTTCAGATTTGTATTTTTTTAAGCAAATTTGTCATCGTTAAAAAGGGGGAGAATGTTGTGTCTCAAAAATATCATAAGTAAATTATGATGTTTTAAGAAAATATAATTCCCAAGTTTTAATGACTAACAAATTTGGGTTAAAATAATTTATCATAGATACACATGTTTTTAATGAGTTATCTATGATTTCAGCAAGCCACCATGATCCTACAAAAGACTTTGAAGTATTTCAACCTGTCTGAGGGATCAAGCCTTCTAAAGGTTCAACCCGTCTGAAGTGTTGAAGCCGTCTGAAGTGCCCAACCCGTCTGAAGTGTTGAAGCTGTCTGAAGTCTCAATAATGACGTGGCACCTTTGCTGAAGTTTTGTGAAGACGTTTTCTGAGTCTCTACTGCACGTACCTTTTCAAGCATATTTATGGCAAGGAACACAGAGGTCTTTCCAGGTGTTTTTGAAATTCATACACCACTGGGGAAATTCCTGCAATGCAGCCTCTGCAGCAGCATTTGAAGCAGCTTTTTGGCAGGTGCAACCTTGTACTATGTCAGAAATGTCAGGACTCTCAAAAGCATGTCTCACAACGGATTAAATAGCATTTAATGCTATCTCTAAACGGTGGTTTTTCAACGGACTAAAGTCTGGGTATAAATACCCCTCATGAACACCATCACGACAGAGAGAAGGAATTCATATTAAAAGAGAAACAAATCGCTGCCAGTTTTTACTCTGTAAAAACTCTCTGATAATATTCTTTGTACACACATTTGTATATCCTGAGTATACCTCAGTTATCTTTGTACATTGTATTTGTTTGAGCTTAAAAACTGGTTTAGTTTAAAAGCTTAAACTTATCTTTTCTCTGTAAAATTGTTCTTGATCCTGGAGAGGCTTGTTGTCTAAAGAATACTTGTTTGTTGAGCTTAGAGAGGCTTGTTGTCTAAAGAATACTTGTCTGTAAGAGCCTGGAGAGGCTTGGCTGTAAAGAATACTTGGTTGTAGAGCCTGAAGAGGCTTGACTGTAAAAGAATACTTGTAATCTTTGTGAAAGATTAAGAGAAAATCCAAGTGCTAGTTGGCATTGGGACTAGACGTAGCTCACAGTGGTAGTGAGTGAACCAGGATAAATTCCTTGGCTAAGTTTTCTATCCCTTAACTCTTATCAATTCGTTTATACTAATTTAAGGGTGTTGAAAAGCAATTCTAAATATTTTAAAAGCTAAGAAACCTTTTAAAATACATTTTCAGAAGTTGTCTTAAAAACTTCAGACAGCCCTCAAAAACCTGTCTGAAACAGTTTTATACTTGTTGTTTTGAAAAAACTTTCAAAAATATTAAGAAACACTATTCAACCCCCCTTCTAGTGTTTCCCTGTGTTTCTACAGGTTTCAGGTCTTTAGTGATCACAAGAGTTTAAAATATCTCTTTGATCAGAAAGAACTCAATATGAGGCAAAGGAGATGGATGAAATTTCTCAAAGATTATGATTTTGAATTGAAGTACCATCCTGGAAAGGCCAATGTGGTGGCTGATGCCCTCAGTAGGAAATCCCTTCAAGTGTCTTCCATGATGATTCATGAAATGAGTCTGTTGGAAGAATTCAGGAACCTGAGTCTAGATGTTGCAGTCGGTGAACATAGGGTTATACTTCATAGACTAGAGATCACCTGTGAGCTGAGAGCTCTAATCAAGGAGGCTCAGAGTTTGGACTCAAGCCTTCAAGAGAGAAAACAACAGTTAGGGTTTTCAGAGTCAGAAGATGGGATGATTCTCTTCCAAGGGAGAGTCTGTGTCCCTAAGGGGGGTAGCCTCAGGCAGCAGGTTTTGGAGGAAGCTCATAGGGGTAAGTTTTCTGTACATCCTGGATCTACCAAGATGTATCAGGATCTGAAGATGATGTTTTGCTGGGATGGTATGAAGAGAGACATAGCTGATTATGTTTCTATGTGTTTAGTATGCCAACAGGTCAAAATAGAACATCAGAAACCATCAGGAACCCTTTTACCATTAGAGATCCTTGAGTGGAAGTGGGAGAGTGTAGCTATGGACTTTGTAGTAGGTTTGCCTCGAGTCCAAGCTGGTTTTGATGTTATCTGGATGATTGTGGACCGACTGACCAAGTCATCCCACTTTTTACCAATTAAGAACCCTTATTCCCTTAGTAAATTAGCAAATCTGTATGTTAGAGAGATTGTCAGACTTCATGGTATTCCCTCTAACATCATATCAGATAGGGATCCTAGATTCACTTCCATGTTCTAGAATGCTCTTCACCAGGCTTTCAGGACCAAACTCTGGTTTAGCACTGCTTACCACCCTCAGACTGACGGTCAATCTGAAAGAACCATCCAAACCTTAAAAGATATGCTTAGGGCTTGTGTTTTAGAGGAGTCAGGTAGTTAGGATAGATTTCTGCCTCTCATTGAGTTTGCCTACAATAACAGTTTTCATAGCAGTATAGGCATGGCACCCTTGAGGCACTATATGGTAGGAAATGCAGGTCTCCTTTATGTTGGTATGAGGTAGGTGAGAGAACTCTTTTAGGTCCAGAATTAGTGCAGGAATCCTCAAATAAGATCAGAGTCATTAGGGAAAAACTTGTAACTGCCCATAGTCGTCAAAAGAGTTATGCTGATAAAAGAAGAAAAGACTTAGAGTTTGAGGAAGGGGAACATGTATTTTTGAAAGTAACTCCTGTCACAGGCATAGGACGGTCCATTAAAACCAGAAAGCTCAACCCTAGATTTACTGGTCCATTCCAGATCCTGCAAAGGTTGGCCCTCTGGCTTACAGGATTGCTTTACCACCTCAGTTGTCCAGGATACATAATGTTTTCCATGTATCTCAGTTAAGAAAATATGTCCATGATCAATCTCATATCATTCGCTCTGAATCAATACAATTAAGAGAAGATCTCACCCTTCCTTCTAGACCTGCACAGATTATCGACAGGAGTGTCAAAACCTTGAGAAGTAAGACAATTCCTTTAGTGAAGGTTTTTTGGAAGGTCAATCCCCAGAAGAGGCAACAATGGAGAAGGAAGATGTCATTCGGGAGCAATTCCCGGAACTTTTTAGTTGAGGTAGTTTCTGAACTCTGTTCTTGTACAATTTTGAGGTCAAAATTTCTTGAAGGGGGGTAGAATGTAACATCCCGCAAATTAGAAGTTTTAATAACTCATTAGGCTAAAAATAAGATAATCATGTATTGGTAATTAAAGGAAAGTGAGTTGAGGAATTAAAGGTTGAAAGTAGATTATAAAAACTAAGTTAGAATTCCATTTAGGTAAAAAGAAAGAGTTTTGGGTTACTGGTAATCGATTATAGAGAGTCTATAATCGATTACCCGAGAGCTAGTTTTTAGGTAATCGATTACTCACAGGTCTGTAATCGATTACCTGAGAGCTGAGTTTTATGTAATCGATTACGTAATCGATTACCTGAGGGCTAAGTTTTTGGTAATCGATTACCAAGGGTTGTAATCGATTACCAGATTCCGAGAAATGTTTTCTAGTGTAATTTTTACCTTTGGAAATCGATTACAGTATATGTGTAATCGATTACCAGCTGTCCAGTATAAATACCCGAACATGCAAAATCTGAAAATTCTATTTTTCTTCTTCTTTTTCCACACGACCTAGAGAGAGAGTGTGACCTAAGAGAGAGGAAACTCAAATTGGAGATTTTAAAGGGAATCAAAACAAGGATCATCAATTGGATCGCTTCAACTCCTCTTTCTCCTCTTGAATTTCTAGATTTGGTGAGTATAACTCACACACTCACACTTTCTATGAATTTGATTTCTCCCCAATGTATGAACCCTATTCTTTTGATTCCTTTTCTATATGTTTATTGTAGTTGGATTGATGATGGTTGTGTGAAATTGAGTAGTTTTGTTTGGATTTTCATTGAAAACCTTAGGGTAGCGAGATTTACGAAAGTAGCGAGATTACGAAATTGACGAAATGCTCAATGTATGAACCCTACCCCTTGTTCCCCTTTCTATATGGCTAAATTGAATGGAATTATGATGATTGCACTAGAATGGAGTATGTTATGCTTGGAATTGATTGTAAAACTATTGAATTTTGAAGTTACGAAACTTACGAAAGTTTCAAAACTCTCAAAATGTTTGAAATTCTAGTTTTGGCTATCGATTCATGTATACCGGTTTCGACCGTAAGTTAATTTAAGCCGGCCTTTGCGTTGTGAGTTAAGAAAACTAAGTAATTATGTGAAAACTTGACTTCAGTCCAGTAATGGGTGGGATACGTCCCCGGGAAAGACGTTTCTCGTAGTCTGAGCTCAGTTCTAACTCCAGTTTAAGTGAAAATATCATGCCTGCTACGTATAGCAGTGAGTTACATCTTTATTCCCTTTAATTGATTCAGATATTATGTTGAATGTTGAGACATATTCATTATTGATGTATGTTGAATTGAGGCATATTGATTGGTGTTGTTTTTCTTATACTTGCATATGCATGGTTATACTTCACTGAGACATTAGTCTCACCACGCGTTTTGTGGATATAATCTAGGTGTGCAGGTACCTCCTGGTGGAAATAAGTGAGTTTAGAGCTAGAGCTGATGTGTTTAGATGCTTTCTTTTTGGATTGTATATAAAAGTTGTATCACTTGGATTTTTGTTAAGTTGTTTAGTTTGTAGCCTTCGGGCATGATGTATATATATATATTATGGAGCTTGTATATGTATATTATGGACTTTAATTATGTAAATAAAGTCTAAGTTATTCACATTTTGTATAAGTTTTTGTTGGGCACTTATGTAAATGTGAGGATTGATATCCAGGATTGTATGTTTTAGTTTCGAATTTTCAGAATTTAGTTTCCAACGGACTAACTTTTGAATTTAGAAATTAGGGCGTTACATAACTTGTATGCAATATTTCATTTTTAATTCTTAAAGAATATCATCAAAATACTCATTATCATAAAATTCAATATCCTTCTACGCATTCTATGAAGCAGAGCATTTTTATATGATAGACCTTGATCACTTTGAATCACTTTGTATTTGCAACATACAACAGAAAAATGAAGCATCACATCATAGATAGGGTCTCAGGGATCATTCTTTTTCCTCATAATTTGAAGAAAATAGTCATACCCGTTGAAGCTCTTTGTATTGACAACCTAAATTGAGTTATGCCAAAAGATTGTATACTTTTTTTTTATTTCCAAGTTTTCTTAGATCATTTGTTTTGGATGAATCCAACTCCACAATGAAAGAATTGTCTTTTTTGTTTAAACAACCACTTGGAGAGTTGTGTCTCCCCTGTTGTCAATTAATGTAATGCTTATCATATCAAGAAATATATCATAAATGGATTCTCCACCATTCTACATATTGGTATATATAATGCATATTTATGTAAATCTTCTTCATTGATGTTTCAATTCACCCAAAAATCACAATATCATATACCCTTTACTAATTACAACTAGTGATAAATTTTCATACAAAAATATTTTCTTTTTTATGATAATAAATAGGTAAAAAAATCAATTTAATATTCATAAAACACAATAAAAATGAACAAACAATAGATAAAAAAGGGTTACACAGATTAAAGTTTTTAAAACACACTAAAACACAATAGCTAACTAAATTGTACACAATATTTCATTTTTAGTTCTTAGTAAATTTCATCAAAATACTAATTATCATAAAATACAATATTCTTTTAAGTTGTTCTATGAAGCAGAGCATTTTATAGGATAGACCTTGATCACTTTTAATCTCTTTGTAATTGAAACTTACAACAGCAAAATGAAGCATGACATCATAGTTAGGGTCTAAGAGATCATTCTTTTCCTCATAATTTGAAGAAAATAGTCATACCCGTTGAAGCTCTTTATGTTGACAACTTAAATTGAGTTATGCCAAAACATTGTACACTTTGTTTTTTATTTCCAAGTTTTCTTAGATCTTTTGTTTTGGATGAATCCAACTATACGATGAAAGTATTGTCTTTTTTGTTTAAACAACCACTTGGAGAATTGTGTATCCCCTGTTGTCAATTAATGTAATGCTTATCATATCAATAAATCTATCATAAGTGGATTCTCCACCATTCTACATATTGGTATATATAATGCATATTTATGTAAATCTTCTTCATTGATATTTCAATTCACCCAAAAATCACGATACCATATGCCCTTTACTAATTACAACTAGTGATTAATTTTCATACAAAAATATTTTCTTTTTTATGATAATAAATAGGTAAAAAATAAATTTAATATTCATAAGATACAATAAAAATGAACAAACAATAGATAAAAAAAGGCTTGCACAGATTAAAGTTTTTAAAACACAATAACTACTTATTTTGTATGCAATATTTCATTTTTAGTTCTTAATAAATTTCATCAAAATACTCATCATCTTAAAATTCAATATCCTTTTAAGTCGTTCAATGAAGCAGAACATTTTTATATGATAGACCTTGATCACTTTAATCTCTTTGTAATTGAAACTTACAACAGCAAAATGAAGCATGACATCATAATTAGGGTTTCAAAGATCATTCTTTTCCTCATAATTTGAAGAAAATAGTCATACCCGTTGAAGCTCTTTGTATTGACAACTTAAATTGAGTTATGCCAAAAGATTGTACACTTTGTTTTTTATTTCCAAGTTTTCTTAAATATTTTGTTTTGGATGAATCCAACTATACGATGAAAGTATTGTCTTTTTTGTTTAAACAAAAACTTGGAGAGTTGTGTATTCCCTGTTGTCAATTAATGTAATGCTTATCATATCAAGAAATCTATCATAAATGGATTCTCCACCAATCTACATATTGGTATACATAATGCATATTTATGTAAATCTTCTTCATTGATGTTTCAATTCACCCAAAAATCACAATATCATATGCCCTTTACTAATTACAACTAGTGATTAATTTTCATACAAAAATATTTTCTTTTTTATGATAATAAATAGGTAAAAAATCAATTTAATATTCATAAGACACAATAAAAATGAACAAACAATAGATAAAAAAGGGTTACACATATTAAAGTTATTAAAACAAACTAAAACACAATAGCTAACTAACTTGTACGCAATATTTCATTTTAGTTCTTAATAAATTTCATCAAAATACTCATTATCGTAAAATTCAATATTCTTCCAAGTTGTTATATGAAGCAGAGCATTTTTATAGGATAGTCCTTGATCACTTTTAATCTCTTTGTAATTGAAACTTACAACAGCAAAATGAAGCATGACATCACAGTTAGGGTCTCAGAGATCATCTTTTCCTCATAATTTGAAGAAAATAGTCATACCCGTTGAAGCTCTTTGTATTGACAACTTAAATTGAGTTATGCCAAAACATTGAACACTTTGTTTTTATTTCCAAGTTTTCTTAGATCATTTGTTTTGGATGAATCCAACTATACAATGAAAGTATTGTCATTTTTGTTTAAACAACTACTTGGAGAGTTGTGTATCCCCTGTTTTTAATTAATGTAATGTTTATCATATCAAGAAATCTATCATAAATGCATTCTCCACCATTCTACATATTGGTATATATAATGCATATTTATGTAGATCTTCTTCATTGATGTTTCAATTCACCCAAAAATCACAATATCATATGCCCTTTACTAATTACAACTAGTGATTAATTTTCATACAAAAATATTTTCTTTTTTATGATAATAAATAGGTAAAAAATCAATTTAATATTCATAAGACACAATAAAATGAACAAACAATATATAAAAAAAGGCTTGCACAGATTAAAGTTTTTAAAACACAATAACTACTTAACTTGTATGCAATATTTCATTTTTAGTTCTTAATAAATTTCATCAAAATACTCATCATCTTAAAATTCAATATCCTTTTAAGTCGTTCAATGAAGCAGAACATTTTTATATGATAGACCTTGATCACTTTTAATCTCTTTGTAATTGAAACTTACAACAGCAAAATGAAGCATGACATCATAATTAGGGTCTCAGAGATCATCTTTTCCTCATAATTTGAAGAAAATAGTCATACCCGTTGAAGCTCTTTGTATTGACAACTTAAATTGAGTTATGCCAAAACATTGTACACTTTGTTTTTTATTTCCATGTTTTCTTAGATCATTTGTTTTGGATGAATCCAACTATACGATGAAAGTATTGTCATTTTTGTTTAAACAACTACTTGGAGAGTTGTGTATCCCCTGTTTTTAATTAATGTAATGTTTATCATATCAAGAAATCTATCATAAATGCATCTCCACCATTCTACATATTGGTATATATAATGCATATTTATGTAGATCTTCTTCATTGATGTTTCAATTCACCCAAAAATCACAATATCATATGCCCTTTACTAATTACAATTAGTGATTAATTTTCATACAAAAATATTTTCTTTTTTATGATAATAAATAGGTAAAAAATCAATTTAATATTCATAAGACACAATAAAAATGAACAAACAATAGATAAAAAAAGGCTTGCACATATTAAAGTTTTTAAAACACAATAACTACTTAACTTGTATGCAATATTTCATTTTTAGTTCTTAATAAATTTCATCAAAATACTCATCATCTTAAAATTCAATATCCTTTTAAGTCGTTCAATGAAGCAGAACATTTTTATATGATAGACCTTGATCACTTTTAATCTCTTTGTAATTGAAACTTACAACAGCAAAATGAAGCATGACATCATAATTAGGGTCTCAGAGATCATTCTTTTCCTCATAATTTGAAGAAAATAGTCATACCCGTTGCAGCTCTTTGTATTGACAACTTAAATTGAGTTATGCCAAAAGATTGTACACTTTGTTTTTTATTTCCTTGTTTTCTTAAATCTTTTGTTTTGGATGAATCCAACTATACAATGAAAGTATTGTTTTTTTTGTTTAAACAAAAACTTGGAGAGTTGTGTATTCCCTGTTGTCAATTAATGTAATGCTTATCATATCAAGAAATCTATCATAAATGGATTCTCCACCATTCTACATATTGGTATACATAATGCATATTTATGTAAATCTTCTTCATTGATGTTTCAATTCACCCAAAAATCACAATATCATATGCCCTTTCCTAATTACAACTAGTGATTAATTTTCATACAAAAATATTTTTTTATGATAATAAATAGGTAAAAAATAAATTTAATATTCATAAGACACAATAAAAATGAACAAATAATAGATAAAAAAGGGTTACACATATTAAAGTTATTAAAACACACTAAAACACAATAGCTAACTAACTTGTACGCAATATTTCATTTTTAGTTCTTAATAAATTTCATCAAAATACTCATTATCGTAAAATTCAATATCCTTCTAAGTGGTTATATGAAGCAGAACATTTTTATATGATAGACCTTGATCACTTTTAATCTCTTTGTAATTGAAACTTACAACAGCAAAATGAAGCATGACATCACAGTTAGGGTCTCAGAGATCATTCTTTTCCTCATAATTTGAAGAAAATAGTCATACCCGTTGAAGCTCTTTGTATTGACAACTTAAATTGAGTTATGCCAAAAGATTGTACACTTTGTTTTTTATTTCCAAGTTTTCTTAAATATTTTGTTTTGGATGAATCCAACTATACGATTGAAAGTATTGCCTTTTTTGTTTAAAACAAAAACTTGGAGAGTTGTGTATTCCCTGTTGTCAATTAATGTAATGCTTATCATATCAAGAAATCTATCATAAATGGATTCTCCACCATTCTACATATTGGTATACATAATGCATATTTATGTAAGACTTCTTCATTGATGTTTCAATTCACCCAAAAATCACAATATCATATGCCCTTTCCTAATTACAACTAGTGATTAATTTTCATACAAAAATATTTTTTTTATGATAATAAATAGGTAAAAAATCAATTTAATATTCATAAGACACAATAAAAATGAACAAATAATAGATAAAAAAGGGTTACACATATTAAAGTTATTAAAACACACTAAAACACAATAGCTAACTAACTTGTACGCAATATTTCATTTTTAGTTCTTAATAAATTTCATCAAAATACTCATTATCGTAAATTCAATATCCTTCTAAGTTGTTATATGAAGCAGAGCATTTTTATAGGATAGACCTTGATCACTTTTAATCACTTTGTAATTGAAACTTACAACAGCAAAATGAAGCATGACATCATAGTTAGGGTCTCAGAGATCATCTTTTCCTCATAATTTGAAGAAAATAGTCATACCCGTTGAAGCTCTCTGTATTGACAACTTAAATTGAGTTATGCCAAAACATTGAACATTTTGTTTTTTATTTCCAAGTTTTCTTAGATCATTTGTTTTGGATGAATCCAACTATACGATGAAAGTATTGCCATTTTTGTTTAAACAACTACTTGGAGAGTTGTGTATCCCCTGTTTTTAATTAATGTAATGCTTATCATATCAAGAAATCTATCATAAATGCATTCTCCACCATTCTACATATTGGTATATATAATGCATATTTATGTAGATCTTCTTCATTGATGTTTCAATTCACCCAAAAATCACAATATCATATGCCCTTTACTAATTACAACTAGTGATTAATTTTCATACAAAAATATTTTCTTTTTTATGATAATAAATAGGTAAAAAATCAATTTAATATTCATATGACACAATAAAAATGAACAAACAATAGATAAAAAAAGGCTTGCACAGATTAAAGTTTTTAAAACACAATAACTACTTAACTTGTATGCAATATTTCATTTTTAGTTCTTAATAAATTTCATCAAAATACTCATCATCTTAAAATTCAATATCCTTTTAAGTCGTTCAATGAAGCAGAACATTTTTATATGATAGACCTTGATCACTTTTAATCTCGTTTTAATTGAAACTTACAACAGCAAAATGAAGCATGACATCATAATTAGGGTCTCAGAGATCATTCTTTTCCTCATAATTTGAAGAAAATAGTCATACCCGTTGAAGCTCTTTGTATTGACAACTTAAATTGAGTTATGCCAAAAGATTGTACACTTTGTTTTTTATTTCCAAGTTTTCTTAAATATTTTATTTTGGATGAATCCAACTATACGATGAAAGTATTGTCTTTTTTGTTTAAACAAAAACTTGGAGAGTTGTGTATTCCCTGTTGTCAATTAATGTAATGCTTATCATATCAAGAAATCTATCATAAATGGATTCTCCACCATTCTACATATTGGTATACATAATGCATATTTATGTAAATCTTCTTCATTGATGTTTCAATTCACCCAAAAATCACAATATCATATGCCCTTTACTAATTACAACTAGTGATTAATTTTCATACAAAAATATTTTTTTTTATGATAATAAATAGGTAAAAAATCAATTTAATATTCATAAGACACAATAAAAATGAACAAACAATAGATAAAAAAGGGTTACACATATTAAAGTTATTAAAACACACTAAAACACAATAGCTAACTAACTTGTACGCAATATTTCCTTTTTAGTTCTTAATAAATTTTATCAAAATACTCATTATCGTAAAATTCAATATTCTTCTAAGTTGTTATATGAAGCAGAGCATTTTTATAGGATAGACCTTGATCACTTTTAATCTCTTTGTAATTGAAACTTACAACAGCAAAATGAAGCATGACATCATAGTTAGGGTCTTAGAGATCATCTTTTCCTCATAATTTGAAGAAAATAGTCATACCCGTTGAAGCTCTTTGTATTGACAACTTAAATTGAGTTATGCCAAAAGATTGTACACTTTGTTTTTTATTTCCAAGTTTTCTTAGATCATTTGTTTTGGATGAATCCAACTATACGATGAAAGTATTGTCATTTTTGTTTAAACAACTACTTGGAGAGTTGTGTATCCCCTGTTTTTAATTAATGTAATGCTTATCATATCAAGAAATCTATCATAAATGCATTCTCCACCATTCTACATATTGGTATATATAATGCATATTTATGTAGATCTTCTTCATTGATGTTTCAATTCACCCAAAAATCACAATATCATATGCCCTTTACTAATTACAACTAGTGATTAATTTTCATACAAAAATATTTTCTTTTTTATGATAATAAATAGGTAAAAAATCAATTTAATATTCATAAGACACAATGAAAATGAACAAACAATAGATAAAAAAGGTTTGCACAGATTAAAGTTTTTAAAACACAATAACTACTTAACTTGTATGCAATATTTCATTTTTAGTTCTTAATAAATTTCATCAAAATACTCATTATCTTAAAATTCAATATCCTTTTAAGTCGTTCAATGAAGCAGAACATTTTTATATGATAGACCTTGATCACTTTTAATCTCTTTTTAATTGAAACTTACAACAGCAAAATGAAGCATGACATCATAATTAGGGTCTCAGAGATCATTCTTTTCCTCATAATTTGAAGAAAATAGTCATACCCGTTGAAGCTCTTTGTATTGACAACTTAAATTGAGTTATGCCAAAAGATTGTACACTTTGTTTTTATTTCCAAGTTTTCTTAAATATTTTGTTTTGGATGAATCCAACTATACGATGAAAGTATTGTCTTTTTTGTTTAAACAAAAACTTGGAGAGTTGTGTATTCCCAGTTGTCAATTAATGTAATGCTTATCATATCAAGAAATCTATCATAAATGGATTCTCCACCATTCTACATATTGGTATACATAATGCATATTTATGTAAATCTTCTTCATTGATGTTTCAATTCACCCAAAAATCACAATATCATATGCCCTTTCCTAATTACAACTAGTGATTAATTTTCATACAAAAATATTTTTTTTATGATAATAAATAGGTAAAAAATCAATTTAATATTCATAAGACACAATAAAAATGAACAAATAATAGATAAAAAAGGGTTACACATATTAAAGTTATTAAAACACACTAAAACACAATAGCTAACTAACTTGTACGCAATATTTCATTTTAGTTCTTAATAAATTTCATCAAAATACTCATTATCGTAAAATTCAATATCCTTCTAAGTTGTTATATGAAGCAGAGCATTTTTATAGGATAGACCTTGATCACTTTTAATCACTTTGTAATTGAAACTTACAACAGCAAAATGAAGCATGACATCATAGTTAGGGTCTCAGAGATCATCTTTTCCTCATAATTTGAAGAAAATAGTCATACCCGTTGAAGCTCTTTGTATTGACAACTTAAATTGAGTTATGCCAAAAGATTGTACACTTTGTTTTTTATTTCCAAGTTTTCTTAGATCATTTGTTTTGGATGAATCCAACTATACGATGAAAGTATTGTCATTTTTGTTTAAACAACTACTTGGAGAGTTGTGTATCCCCTGTTTTAATTAATGTAATGCTTATCATATCAAGAAATCTATCATAAATGCATTCTCCACCATTCTACATATTGGTATATATAATGCATATTTATGTAGATCTTCTTCATTGATGTTTCAATTCACCCAAAAATCACAATATCATATGCCCTTTACTAATTACAACTAGTGATTAATTTTCATACAAAATATTTTCTTTTTTATGATAATAAATAGGTAAAAAATCAATTTAATATTCATAAGACACAATGAAAATGAACAAACAATAGATAAAAAAAGGTTTGCACAGATTAAAGTTTTTTAAAACACAATAACTACTTAACTTGTATGCAATATTTCATTTTTAGTTCTTAATAAATTTCATCAAAATACTCATTATCTTAAAATTCAATATCCTTTTAAGTCGTTCAATGAAGCAGAACATTTTTATATGATAGACCTTGATCACTTTTAATCTCTTTTTAATTGAAACTTACAACAGCAAAATGAAGCATGACATCATAATTAGGGTCTCAGAGATCATTCTTTTCCTCATAATTTGAAGAAAATAGTCATACCCGTTGAAGCTCTTTGTATTGACAACTTAAATTGAGTTATGCCAAAAGATTGTACACTTTGTTTTTTATTTCCAAGTTTTCTTAAATATTTGTTTTGGATGAATCCAACTATACGATGAAAGTATTGTCTTTTTTGTTTAAACAAAAACTTGGAGAGTTGTGTATTCCCAGTTGTCAATTAATGTAATGCTTATCATATCAAGAAATCTATCATAAATGGATTCTCCACCATTCTACATATTGGTATACATAATGCATATTTATGTAAATCTTCTTCATTGATGTTTCAATTCACCCAAAAATCACAATATCATATGCCCTTTCCTAATTACAACTAGTGATTAATTTTCATACAAAAATATTTTTTTTATGATAATAAATAGGTAAAAAATCAATTTAATATTCATAAGACACAATAAAATGAACAAATAATAGATAAAAAAGGGTTACACATATTAAAGTTATTAAAACACACTAAAACACAATAGCTAACTAACTTGTACGCAATATTTCATTTTTAGTTCTTAATAAATTTCATCAAAATACTCATTATCGTAAAATTCAATATCCTTCTAAGTTGTTATATGAAGCAGAGCATTTTTATAGGATAGACCTTGATCACTTTTAATCACTTTGTAATTGAAACTTACAACAGCAAAATGAAGCATGACATCATAGTTAGGGTCTCAGAGATCATCTTTTCCTCATAATTTGAAGAAAATAGTCATACCCGTTGAAGCTCTTTGTATTGACAACTTAAATTGAGTTATGCCAAAACATTGTACACTTTGTTTTTTATTTCCAAGTTTTCTTAGATCATTTGTTTTGGATGAATCCAACTATACGATGAAAGTATTGCCATTTTTGTTTAAACAACTACTTGGAGAGTTGTGTATCCCCTGTTTTTAATTAATGTAATGCTTATCATATCAAGAAATCTATCATAAATGCATTCTCCACCATTCTACATATTGGTATATATAATGCATATTTATGTAGATCTTCTTCATTGATGTTTCAATTCACCCAAAAATCACAATATCATATGCCCTTTACTAATTACAACTAGTGATTAATTTTCATACAAAAATATTTTCTTTTTTATGATAATAAATAGGTAAAAAATCAATTTAATATTCATAAGACACAATAAAAATGAACAAACAATAGATAAAAAAAGTCTTGCACAGATTAAAGTTTTTAAAACACAATAACTACTTAACTTGTATGCAATATTTCATTTTTAGTTCTTAATAAATTTCATCAAAATACTCATCATCTTAAAATTCAATATCCTTTTAAGTCGTTCAATGAAGCAGAACATTTTTATATGATAGACCTTGATCACTTTTAATCTCGTTTTAATTGAAACTTACAACAGCAAAATGAAGCATGACATCATAATTAGGGTCTCAAAGATCATTCTTTTCCTCATAATTTGAAGAAAATAGTCATACCCGTTGAAGCTCTTTGTATTGACAACTTAAATTGAGTTATGCCAAAAGATTGTACACTTTGTTTTTTATTTCCAAGTTTTCTTAAATATTTTATTTTGGATGAATCCAACTATACGATGAAAGTATTGTCTTTTTTGTTTAAACAAAAACTTGGAGAGTTGTGTATTCCCTGTTGTCAATTAATGTAATGCTTATCATATCAAGAAATCTATCATAAATGGATTCTCCACCATTCTACATATTGGTATACATAACGCATATTTATGTAAATCTTCTTCATTGATGTTTCAATTCACCCAAAAATCACAATATCATATGCCCTTTACTAATTACAACTAGTGATTAATTTTCATACAAAAATATTTTTTTTTATGATAATAAATAGGTAAAAAATCAATTTAATATTCATAAGACACAATAAAAATGAACAAACAATAGATAAAAAAGGGTTACACATATTAAAGTTATTAAACACTAAAACACAATAGCTAACTAACTTGTACGCAATATTTCCTTTTTAGTTCTTAATAAATTTTATCAAAATACTCATTATCGTAAAATTCAATATTCTTCTAAGTTGTTATATGAAGCAGAGCATTTTTATAGGATAGACCTTGATCACTTTTAATCTCTTTGTAATTGCAACTTACAACAGCAAAATGAAGCATGACATCATAGTTAGGGTCTCAGAGATCATCTTTTCCTCGTAATTTGAAGAAAATAGTCATACCCGTTGAAGCTCTTTGTGTTGACAACTTAAATTGAGTTATGCCAAAACATTGTACACTTTGTTTTTTATTTCCAAGTTTTCTTAGATCATTTGTTTTGGATGAATCCAACTATACGATGAAAGTATTGTCATTTTTGTTTAAACAACTACTTGGAGAGTTGTGTATCCCCTGTTTTTAATTAATGTAATGCTTATCATATCAAGAAATCTATCATAAATGCATTCTCCACCATTCTACATATTGGTATATATAATGCATATTTATGTAGATCTTCTTCATTGATGTTTCAATTCACCCAAAAATCACAATATCATATGCCCTTTACTAATTACAACTAGTGATTAATTTTCATACAAAAATATTTTCTTTTTTATGATAATAAATAGGTAAAAAATCAATTTAATATTCATAAGACACAATAAAAATGAACAAACAATAGATAAAAAAAGGCTTGCACAGATTAAAGTTTTTAAAACACAATAACTGCTTAACTTGTATGCAATATTTCATTTTTAGTTCTTAATAAATTTCATCAAAATACTCATCATCTTAAAATTCATTATCCTTCTAAGTCGTTCAATGAAGCAGAGCATTTTTATAGGATAGACCTTGATCACTTTTAATCTCTTTGTAATTGAAACTTACAACAGCAAAATGAAGCATGACATCATAGTTAGGGTCTCAAAGATCATCTTTTCCTCATAATTTGAAGAAAATAGTCATACCCGTTGAAGCTCTTTGTATTGACAACTTAAATTGAGTTATGCCAAAAGATTGTACACTTTGTTTTTATTTCCAAGTTTTCTTAGATCATTTGTTTTGGATGAATCCAACTATACGATGAAAGTATTGTCATTTTTGTTTAAACAACTACTTGGAGAGTTGTGTATCCCCTGTTTTTAATTAATGTAATGCTTATCATATCAAGAAATCTATCATAAATGAATTCTCCACCATTCTACATATTGGTATATATAATGCATATTTATGTAGATATTCTTCATTGATGTTTCAATTCACCCAAAAATCACAATATCATATGCCCTTTACTAATTACAACTAGTGATTAATTTTCATACAAAATATTTTCTTTTTTATGATAATAAATAGGTAAAAAATCAATTTAATATTCATAAGACACAATAAAAATGAACAAACAATAGATAAAAAAAGGCTTGCACAGATTAAAGTTTTTAAAACACAATAACTGCTTAACTTGTATGCAATATTTCATTTTTAGTTCTTAATAAATTTCATCAAAATACTCATCATCTTAAAATTCATTATCCTTCTAAGTCGTTCAATGAAGCAGAGCATTTTTATAAGATAGAACTTGATCACTTTTAATCTCTTTGTAATTGCAACTTACAACAGCAAATGAAGCATGACATCATAGTTAGGGTCTCAGAGATCATTCTTTTTCCTCATAATTTGAAGAAAATAATCATACCTGTTGAAGTTCTTTGTATTGATAACTTAAATTGAGTTATGCCAAAGATTGTATACTTTGTTTTTTATTTCAAAGATTTCTTAGATCATTTGTTTTGGATAAATCCAACTATACGATGAAAGTATTGTCTTTTTTGTTTAAAAAACTACTTGGAGAGTTAGGTCTCCCCTCTTGTCAATTAATATAATGTCTATCATATCAAGAAAGTAATCATACCTGTTGAAGCTTTTTGTATTGACAACTTAATTGAGTTATGCCAAAACATTGTACACTTTGTTTTTTATTTCCAAGTTTTTTTAGATCATTTGTTTTGGATGAATCCAACTATACGATGAAAGTATTGTCTTTTTTGTTTAAACAACCACTTGGAGAGTTGTGTATCCCCTGTTTTCAATTAATGTAATGCTTATCATATCAAGAAATCTATCATAAATGGATTCTCCACCATTCTACATATTGGTATATATAATGCATATTTATGTAAATCTTCTTCATTGATATTTCAATTCACCCAAAAATCTCGATATCATATGCCCTTTACTAATTACAACTAGTGATTAATTTTCATACAAAAATATTTTCTTTTTTATAATAATAAATACGTAAAAAAAATCAATTTATTATTCATAAGACACAATAAAAATAAACAAACAATAGATAAAAAAAGGCTTGCACAGATTAAAGTTTTTAAAACACAATAACTACTTAACTTGTATGCAATATTTCATTTTTAGTTCTTAATAAATTTCATCAAAATACTCATCATCTTAAAATTCAATATCCTTCTAAGTCGTACAATGAAGCAGAGCATTTTAATTGGATAGACCTTGATCACTTTTATTCTCTTTGTAATTGCAACTTACAACAGCAAAATGAAGCATGGCATCATAGTTAGGGTCTCAGAGATCATTCTTTTTCCCCATAATTTGAAGAAAATAGTCATACCTGTTGAAGCTCTTTGTATTGACAACTTAAATTGAGTTATGCCAAAAGATTATATACTTTTTTTTATTTCTAAGTTTTCTTAGATCATTTCTTTTGGATGAATCTGTAACGTCCAAATTTCTAAATCCAAGAATAATGTTCGTTGGAAACACTATTCTCGAATTTCTGAAATCATTCCGCGCCATTTTCGATATCGGCACACATAATACAACGATGCCTAAGCAATCCAACGCTTACTTAGACTACCATATACTTCATACATCACATTACTCGAGGTCAATTCTAACTTTGAAAAAATGGGAACGAACCAACACTTTAGAGTGTTAAGGTTCATAAACTCCTACCGAAAATCCGGCAGAGTTTCCCCTGAAAACTGGACATTTCCAAATTTTCAGAATCACCTGAAAACCAGCAAAATACCAGTGCAATTCATAACAATATTCCAATTCAAAGATAATAGGCCTCCGTGGCCAAACTAAAGACTACTACACAACAATTGAATAAGCACTACGATCTAATATCCAATAACATCTTTATATCCATATACATCACTAAACTTTAAATACTCAATTACAATTTCTTGACAATTATTTCAATTAAAATCTTTACTCTTCTGCCATCAATCTGTACAAAACCTGCACAACTGAAATATATCCCCGTAACGTGGGGTGAGACTATGTCCCAGTGAACAAAGCATGCAACAAGCAGTGTAGGGAAAAGCATTCATATGAAATGCAACACTCAACATAGTTCAATAGAACTTACATCATTATACTAATCACCTACTTGTATCATAACTTAATGGAACTAGCCGATAACCACAATATGAAGAATTAAGGCAGGTCAATACTCCGATAAACTGTCATGCACAAACCTAACATGAATGCATATGAACGACATAACCAGTCGTCGGGTCGGCATTACCCAGCCAACGGGTTCTTATCACTTATCGCTGTGTGGCTAGACCTGAGCTCAAACTACAAGGAACGTCTTCCTTGGGCACTAATCACCACCACTGGGCACTAATCACCCACATCCAAGCCTGGACCCCACTACTCGAGGCAGTAACTCATGGATGTTAACTTATCACATTGGGTACTAATCACCCAAGTCTTAAATCAATTTCTGAAATCAATCTTATCTCTTTAAGTTAACTTTGGGCCGAAGCCAAAACCATTTTCTCAATCTTAATTGGGCCATAGGCCAAAAATATGCAGCAGCTCAAACTTTACAGGTAATGTACATCTCATGATGAATTCAAGTATAGAATAGTCACATGTAAAGGGAACACATGTCATACAATGAATTCAAGTTCTCTCATGATAATCATATTACTTCAAGCATATAAATCTGAAAATACGTTCCCATTTAGCAACCTTGAAAGCATATTTCATACTAAACCCTAACCTATAAACATGCATCTTCATACGACACAATCATCTTAAGGCGTAACGAAATCATCAATAATACCAATCCAACAATTAAATCAATAGTCATATACTAAAGGAAAGGGAATAAAAGAGTGGGGATCATGATCGGAACGTATACAAAATGCTGTGAGAGTGTGTGAGCTTCGCTCACCTTAAGAGCTACAATGGAGAAATGGAAGGAAGTTGAAGGAGATTGGGTGGAGGGATTCTTGGCTTGGAAGCTTATGCTCCTCTCTCTCTCTAAAATCTCTTTGTCTCCTTTTCTCACCATAAATACACTACATCTTGGCTCCCCCTTTTCTTTTATTTTTCTTCCTTCTCTAATTCTTCTTGGCCGTGAGCACATGCAACCAAGGGAGGGGTGGGTTTCGTCTAATTCCCCTCCTTCTCTCTGCGACACAACCTGTGAACACCGAGTGAAGCCCTAGAACTGTGAATACAATGAAAACCTTAAATCACTCCCTGCAGCAAACAGCAACCGTAAACAGAGAAGAGGAACTGAGGTGTGAAACGGAACAGTGCACAGCGGAATAGAGAATAGGAACGGAGGGGTTTACTCTCACTGGAACAGAACGGAGAAGTGCAGATGCGAGAGAGAAAGTGATTCAAACGCGAAAAGGAACGAAGGGGGAACAAAAGATGAAACACGTAAAGAAAAGGGAAGAAGGGGCATTGTGTTTATGTGAATAAGGAATGGTGAGATGGAATGGAATAGAGCAATAGACTTGAAAGGCACAGTGAAATGGAAAGGAAGCTTTCGGGTGAATAGAGAAATGAATGGGAGAAGGGGATTAATTGGTCTCTCACATAAGACCTAATCTAGATGTACGGCCCCCCCTTTTTTTATACTTTTATTATTTGTTATTTAATATATTTTCTCATATATTATTATTATAATTATATATTATCATGATGTAGCCTTATGTAGTTTTCCTTAATTTAATTATCTACAATTCATGATGTTAAACTTTTCTTATTTATAGGATCCTTATATATTCATCTACATTCAAATTCAAATTATATAATTAAATGTTATCCTAAAAGTGGTCTTACTTTCCTGTCTCTATTTCTTAAGACATCATTCTCCCTATTTTAAAATTTGATCTTAAATTAAAATACTAAAATATATCTCTTTCTATGGTTATCCCTATGAATCTTGATATTATTATATTAATATAATAATTACTATATTTATAACAATTAAGGTTAATTGTAATCTTAATAATATGATTTATTTGCTAATAATTTTGTTATTATCTTGTTATATTAGTAGCAATTATTATATCTTCTAAAATCCAATTATTAGATCATTCTTATGTTATTAATATTATTTTATTAATAGTTACTATTATTATTATAAAAATTCTATTTTAATAACCAACATCATCGAAATACAATTATATGTATTTTTTTTTTAAATTCTAGATTTCTAAATTTTTGGGATGTTACAGAATCCAACTATACGATGAAAGTATTGTCTTTTTTGTTTAAAAAACCACTTGGAGAGTTGAGTCTCCCCTGTTGTCAATTAATATAATGCCTATCATATCAAGAAGTTTATCATAAATGGATTCTCCACCATTCTACATATTGCGATATATATAATGCATATTTATGTAAATCTTCTTCATTGATGTTTCAATTCACCCAAAAATCACAATATCATATACCCTTTACTAATTACAACTATTGATTAATTTTCATACAAAAATATTTTCTTTTTAAGATAATAAATAGGTAAAAAAATAAATTTAATATTCATAAAACACAATAAAAATGAACAAACAACAGATAAAATATGGTTACACAAATTAAAGTTTTTAAAACACACTAAAACACAATAGCTAACTAACTTGTACGCAATATTTCATTTTTAGTTCTTAATAAATTTCATCAAAATACTCATTATCGTAAAATTCAATATCCCTCTAAGTCGTACAATGAAGCAGAGAATTTTAATGGGATAGACCTTAATCACTTTTAATCTCTTTGTAATTGAAACTTACAACAGTAAAATGAAGCATGACATCATAGTTAGGGTCTCAGGTATCATTCTTTTCCTCATAATTTGAAGAAAATAGTCATACCCGTTGAAGCTCTATGTATTGACAACTAAAATTGAGTTATGCCAAAACATTGTACACTTTATTTTTTATTTCCAAGTTTTCTTAGATCATTTGTTTTGGATGAATCCAACTATACAATGAAAGTATTGCCTTTTTTGTTTAAACAACCACTTGGAGAGTTGTGTATCCCTGTTTTCAATTAATGTAATGCTTATCATATCAAGAAATCTATCATAAATGGATTCTCCACCATTCTACATATCGGTATATGTAATGCATATTTATGTAAATCTTCTTCATTGATATTTCAATTCACCCAAAAATCACGATATCATATGCCCTTTACTAATTACAACTACTGATTAATTTTCATACAAAAATATTTTCTTTTTTATGATAATAAATAGGTGAAAAAATCAATTTACTATTCATAAGACACAATAAAAATGAAAAAACAATAGATAAAAGAAGGCTTGCACAGATTAAAGTTTTCAAAACACAATAACTACTTAACTTGTATGCAATATTTCATTTTTAGTTCTTAATAAATTTCATCAAAATACTCATCATCTTAAAATTCAATATCCTTCTAAGTCGTACAATGAAGCAGAGCATTTTAATGGGATAGACCTTGATCACTTTTATTCTCTTTGTAATTGCAACTTACAACAGCAAAATGAATCATGGCATCATAGTTAGGGTCTCAGAGATCATTCTTTTTCCCCATAATTTGAAGAAAATAGTCAAACCTGTTGAAGCTCTTTGTATTGACAACTTAAATTGAGTTATGCCAAAAGATTATATACTTTGTTTTTTATTTCCAAGTTTTCTTAGATCATTTGTTTTGGATGAATCCAACTATACGATGAAAGTATTGTCTTTTTTATTTAAAAAACCACTTGGAGAGTTGAGTCTCCCCTGTTGTCAATTAATATAATGCCTATCATATCAAGAAATTTATCATAAATGGATTCTCCACCATTCAACATATTGCGGTATATATAATGCATATTTATGTAAATCTTCTTCATTGATGTTTCAATTCACCCAAAAATCACAATATCATATACCCTTTACTAATTACAACTATTGATTAATTTTCATACAAAAATATTTTCTTTTTTAAGATAATAAATAGGTATAAAAATAAATTTAATATTCATAAAACACAATAGAAATGAACAAACAACAGATAAAAAATGGTTACACAAATTAAAGTTTTTAAAACACACTAAAACACAATAGCTAACTAACTTATGCAATATTTCATTTTTAGTTCTTAATAAATTTCATCAAAATACTCATTATCATAAAATTCAATATTCTTCTAAGTTGTTCTATGAAGCAGAGCATTTTTATAGGATAGACCTTAATCACTTTTAATCTCTTTGTAATTGAAACTTACAACAGTAAAATGAAGCATGACATCATAGTTAGGGTCTCAGGTATCATTCTTTTCCTCATAATTTGAAGAAAATAGTCATACCCGTTGAAGCTCTATGTATTGACAACTAAAATTGAGTTATGCCAAAACATTGTACACTTTATTTTTTATTTCCAAGTTTTCTTAGATCATTTGTTTTGGATGAATCCTACTATACAATGAAAGTATTGCCTTTTTTGTTTAAACAATCACTTGGAGAGTTGTGTATCCCCTGTTTTCAATTAATGTAACGCTTACATCAAGAAATCTATCATAAATGGATTCTCCACCATTCTACATTATGGTATATGTAATGCATATTTATGTAAATCTTCTTCATTGATATTTCAATTCACCCAAAAATCACGACATCATATGCCCTTTACTAATTACAACTAGTGATTAATTTTCATACAAAAATATTTTCTTTTTTATGATAATAAATAGGTAAAAAAATCAATTTACTATTCATAAGACACAATAAAAATGAACAAACAATAGATAAAAAAACGCTTGCACAGATTAAAGTTTTCAAAACACAATAACTACTTAACTTGTATGCAATATTTCATTTTAGTTCTTAATAAATTTCATCAAAATACTCATCATCTTAAAATTCAATATCCTTCTAAGTCGTACAATGAAGCAGAGCATTTTAATGGGATAGACCTTGATCACTTTTATTCTCTTTGTAATTGCAACTTACAACAGCAAAATGAAGCATGACATCATAGTTAGGGTCTCAGGTATCATTCTTTTCCTCATAATTTGAAGAAAATAGTCATACCCGTTGAAGCTCTATGTATTGACAACTAAAATTGAGTTATGCCAAAACATTGTACACTTTATTTTTTATTTCCAAGTTTTCTTAGATCATTTGTTTTGGATGAATCCTACTATACAATGAAAGTATTGCCTTTTTTGTTTAAACAACCACTTGGAGAGTTGTGTATCCCCTGTTTTCAATTAATGTAATGCTTACATCAAGAAATCTATCATAAATGGATTCTCCACCATTCTACATATTGGTATATGTAATGCATATTTATGTAAATCGTCTTCATTGATATTTCAATTCACCCAAAAATCACGATATCATATGCTCTTTACTAATTACAACTAGTGATTAATTTTCATACAAAAATATTTTCTTTTTTATGATAATAAATAGGTAAAAAAATCAATTTACTATTCATAAGACACAATAAAATGAAAAAACAATAGATAAAAAAAGGCTTGGACAGATTAAAGTTTTCAAAACACAATAACTACTTAACTTGTATGCAATATTTCATTTTTAGTTCTTAATAAATTTCATCAAATACTCATCATCTTAAAATTCAATATCCTTCTAAGTCGTACAATGAAGCAGAGCATTTTAATGGGATAGACCTTGATCACTTTTATTCTCTTTGTAATTGCAACTTACAACAGCAAAATGAAGCATGACATCATAGTTAGGGTCTCAGAGATCATTCTTTTCCCCCATAATTTGAAGAAAATAGTCATACCTGTTGAAGCTCTTTGTATTGACAACTTAAATTGAGTTATGCCAAAAGATTATATACTTTGTTTTTTATTTCCAAGTTTTCTTAGATCATTTGTTTTGGATGAATTCAACTATACGATGAAAGTATTGTCTTTTTTGTTTAAAAAACCACTTGGAGATTTGAGTCTCCCCTGTTGTCAATTAATATAATGCCTATCATATCAGGAAATTTATCATAAATGGATTCTCCACCATTCTACATATTGCGATATATATAATGCATATTTATGTAAATCTTCTTCATTGATGTTTCAATTCACCCAAAAATCACAATATCATATACCCTTTACTAATTACAACTATTAATTAATTTTCATACAAAAATATTTTCTTTTTTATGATAATAAATAGGTAAAAAAATCAATTTAATATTCATAAAACACAATAAAAATGAACAAACAACAGATAAAAAAGGGTTACACAAATTAAAGTTTTTAAAACACACTAAAACACAATAGCTAACTAACTTGTACGCAATATTTCATTTTAGTTCTTAATAAATTTCATCAAAATACTCATTATCATAAAATTCAATATTCTTCTAAGTTGTTCTATGAAGCAGAGCATTTTTATAGGATAGACCTTAATCACTTTTAATCTCTTTATAATTGAAACTTACAACAGTAAAATGAAGCATGACATCATAGTTAGGGACTCAGGTATCATTCTTTTCCTCATAATTTGAAGAAAATAGTCATACCCGTTGAAGCTCTATGTATTGACAACTAAAATTGAGTTATGCCAAAACATTGTACACTTTATTTTTTATTTCCAAGTTTTCTTAGATCATTTGTTTTGGATGAATCCAACTATACAATGAAAGTATTGCCTTTTTGGTTTAAACAACCACTTGGAGAGTTGTGTATCCCCTGTTTTCAATTAATGTAATGCTTATCATATCAAGAAATCTATCATAAATGGATTCTCCACCATTATACATATTGGTATATATAATGCATATTTATGTAAATCTTCTTCATTGATATTTCAATTCACCCAAAAATCACGATATCATATGCCCTTTACTAATTACAACTAGTGTTTAACTTTCATACAAAAATATTTTCTTTTTTATGGTAAAAAATAGGTGAAAAAATCAATTTAATATTCATAAGACACAATAAAAATGAACAAACAATAGATAAAAAAAGGCTTGCACAGATTAAAGTTTTTAAAACACAATAACTACTTAACTTGTATGCAATATTTCATTTTTAGTTCTTATTAAATTTCATCAAAATACTCATCATCTTAAAATTCAATATCCTTCTAAGTCGTTCAATGAAGCAGAGCAGTTTAATGGGATAGACCTTGATCACTTTTATTCTCTTTGTAATTGCAACTTACAATAGCAAAATGAAGCACGGCATCATAGTTAGGGTCTCAGAGATCATTCTTTTTCCTCAAAATTTGAAGAAAATAGTCATACCTGTTGAAGCTCTTTGTATTGACAACTTAAATTGCGTTATGCCAAAAGATCAATACTTTGTTTTTTATTTCCAAGATTTCTTAGATCATTTGTTTTGGATGAATCCAACTATACGATGAAAGTATTGTCTTTTTTATTTAAAAAACCACTTGGAGAGTTGAGTCTCCCCTGTTGTCAATTAATATAATGCCTATCATATCAAGAAATTTATCATAAATGGATTCTCCACCATTCAACATATTGCGGTATATATAATGCATATTTATGTAAATCTTCTTCATTGATGTTTCAATTCACCCAAAAATCACAATATCATATACCTTTTACTAATTACAACTATTGATTAATTTTCATACAAAAATATTTTCTTTTTTATGATAATAAATAGGTAAAAAATCATTTTAATATTTATAAAACACAATAAAAATGAACAAACAACAGATAAAAAAGGGTTACACAAATTAAAGTTTTTAAAACACACTAAAACGCAATAGCTAACTAACTTGTACGCAATATTTCATTTTTAGTTCTTAATAAATTTCATCAAAATACTCATTATCATAAAATTCAATATTCTTCTAAGTTGTTCTATGAAGCAGAGCATTTTTATAGGATAGACCTTAATCACTTTTAATCTCTTTGTAATTGAAACTTACAACAGTAAAATGAAGCATGACATCATAGTTAGGGTCTCAGGTATCATTCTTTTCCTCATAATTTGAAGAAAATAGTCATACCCGTTGAAGCTCTATGTATTGACAACTAAAATTGAGTTATGCCAAAAGATTGTACACTTTGTTTTTTATTTCCAAGTTTTCTTATGTAACACCCACATTTTACCGTTTTTGCCGTTTTTGCCGTTATGAGCGTTTTATTGGATTTTGAGTGATTAAAATTATTTTTAATCATCAAAAATATATATTTTTGGATTTAGAATTGAATTTCCTATTTTTAGGAATTTTCTGGGAATTTTTGGGTTTTTCTGTGAGTAAATGACCTTTTTGCCCCTCTTGTCCCTTGACCCGGGCTCGAAAACTCTTGATACGGGCCAGAAAAAAAATTGCACAAGCCTTCCCTTTTCCCTCTAGAAGACCGTGCAACCAGCCTTAGAGCATGGGAGACACTTGTCTACCCTTCTCTTCCATTCCACCAATAGCTTGAAAAGGTGAGTTATGACATTAACTACACCATTTTCTCCTTTTTACATTCATTATTCACATGCAAGAAAGGAAAACTCTCATCTTTTTCTCTCATCTTCTTCCTTGGCCGCGACACCATTATCCTTTTCTCTCCCAAAATTTCCATTTTTCCATAAACACCACCAAGCTTAGGTTCCATTTTTGAGTCTAAGCTTCAAAACACTAGCCTTCTAGCCTTGAAATCCTTGTCGGAGACTAGGAGGAGGACCTTTGAGGGGCTGTTTTTGGAGCAAAAATCTGCACATTTTCTCTTGGAGATTTGAGGTAAAGGGAGGGAGGAGAACTTGAACTCTAGTAGGAAATGTAACTAGAGTCAAGGATTTGCCCTTGAATCCTTGTCTTTTTCTCTTGTTTTTCCTTGAAAAATATCACTTTTTGAGCTTTTCTTTGAGCAAATGTTTTGGATTCTTGGAGTTGGGTTGTTTACATGTTTTTAAGTTTATTATGCTGCTTGGAATGTGCTTGGATTGTGGTTGTTTATGCATGCAAGCCAAGAATCAATTTTGAGAAAAATTCCCACTTTTTCCTCCTATAGCTCTCGGCCTAGAGAGAGTAAGGGGCTGCATGTGTTTTAAAATTTTTTTGGCACTTGTAATGTGGTTGTATGATGAATCTATGAACATGCATGAAGTTGGTTGGATGTATACAATTGTTTTGATGATTGATCTTTGAAAAATGATGTTTTTGAGCTTGAAAATGGAGTTATGAACCTTAAAATGCATGTGGATGATTTTGGGTGAATTATTATGATATTTGGTATTTAGAATGTTTTTTGATGATTGTGTGAGAGTTTGGTGAAGATTGAATGTTGGGAAAAATTTGAAGTTTTGATGAACATTCAAGGTTGTTCTTGATGTTCATGAGTTGTTCTTGAGAAAACTCATCAAGAATACCTTTTTGATCTTAAAAAGGTCAAGTGAATGTTGAAAACATGTTTTTGGGCTTAATGGTCCAAAAAGGACTAAAAGATAAAATTGTAATGAAAAGGACTAAATTGCAAATAAGATAAGTTTTTAAAATAAGTAATAAAATTCGGATTTTTAATTTAATTAAAATAAAAGTATGTTTAAAAGTCATATTTTTAATTTATTATGAATAAAAATGGGCTCTCATGGGTCCAAGAACCTTTAGGCTTTTTGTTTAGGTCCAAAGCCTTCAAAAAGAAAGTCAAAACTCAATTTAAAAGGTAATTAAAAATAATTAAAGAGTTTGGACTTAAATGAGTGTTGATCATCAATACTAATCTAAGTTGTGAAAATTAAACTTGGAATTAATTAATGGACTTAATTAATTTAAATCACCTAAGTTGATTAACCTAATTTATTTGAGTTAATTAAGGATTAATTAAGTCTAAATATAATTAATCTTAATAAAAGTGTTAATTAAGTAATTAATCGCTAACGACGGTTAAGAACTAATTGATTATGATTCACCTTAATCAAACATAATTAAAAATCCTAATCCAAGATTAAGGAAGAGATTAAGGGATAATTAGAAATTAATTAGGATCTTAAGTAAGGATTACGACTTAATTAAAAAAGATTAAGATCAACTGTAACCCGATTAATGAAGACTAGTTATGATTAAGGGTTAAGCCTAACCTTAATTAGTAATGCAAAGAGAACTAGGATAAGTAATGCCTTTCATAAGACACATCCATAAGTCTTAGTAAACTATAGGACTTAAGAGAATGTAATTATCAATAACGTTAGTACAAACTACCTTAAAAGATTATAACCAACACTTCTCTCCTTCATAAGACTTGAGAAGCTTGGCAAGAGAGTGTGATCTGGTTTCCCTTGTGAAGAAAAGATGTTGAGTCAGGTCGTGCCATGGTAAAGTGGTGACGTGGAATGACCCAGTGGGCTTTGCCTGCAAAGAAGAAATACTGTAAGTATTAATTGTGTGACATGCATCATAAAGCATGAAGGATGATTAAGGTTTAAAAGCCTTACGACCTATATGGCAATAACACTCTAGTACAGTGTGAGACTGGTAGGGACGGGTGCACTGGGTTTTGCAAAGAACACCAGCGGGTCCCATAGAGGACGCCAACCATGAGGATAAGTCGAGTCCCGAAATGGCTCAAGTGACGTAGGCTCGCCCCCTACTGTCGGGCAAGCGGGGTACAGGCTTGACTATCCTGTCGCTCTCAAGTTTTCATGAATCAGTTGAGTTTGTCTGGAAGTCAGGGAAAATCGTCTTGGCCAGAGATTGAGCAATGCTCCTCGTACTATTTGCTAGTACAGACTATAACTCCTGAAACATTGTGCATATATGGTCGAGCAGTTTCTGTGTGCTCTGCTGTTGGTGATGGTTCCCCGGGCCCTCATGCATTAGTTTATATGCATCATGATAACATAAACTGTATTCTTGTGATTGAATCGTGTGAATATTTTGTGTATGCTCTAGTTTACTGTATCCTACATGTTGTGAGTTCATGCGATGTTCTCACCCTTCTTTTCTATCTCTTCTTTCTATGCTCTTCTCGTCACATCGACAGTCGGTATCGAGGACTTCTGTCATGACGTCAATGCAGGAACGACCCAGATGGTTGCCGAGAGATACCCAGAGGGCGATGGGTATTCCGCGTAGGCGTGAGCTCTATGGGGGGGAATCTGTGCTATCATCACGCACCCCAAACTTCCTCTTGTAGTGTTGTTTTGAGTCTAGTAGTACAGCTCTGATTTAGGAACCTCCTTTCTGTATTTTTGTTCGAGGTCTTACGTATTCAGTATACTACTAGAATTCATGTTTTGTATGGTCATCTTGTTGACTCAAGGAGTACTTTGATACTGTGGCATTGTATATATGTTTATGATGTTCTTTTCTTACGATTGGTTTCATAACTGCGTGTATGCTGTGTATGTATGCGAAGTAATGATCGCCTAAATGTTTTGGAAAACGAATTTCAGATTTAAGCAAGGGACATTTTCATAAATACTTAAAACGAAATTAGGATGTGATAAGTTAATGATGACTAAGCTCTTTTTCAAAAAAAAAAAATATTCCCGTATTTTTCACAATCTTAAAAACATTAAGTCGACGGTTACGTTTTGCAATGTGATATCCTTAGTGGTATAACTGAGGGTGTCGCATCTTAGATCATTTGTTTTGGATGAATCCAACTATACAATGAAAGTATTGCCTTTTTTGTTTAAACAACCACTTGGAGAGTTGTGTATCCCCTGTTGTCAATTAATGTAATGCTTATCATATCAAGAAATCTATCATAAATGGATTCTCCACCATTCTACATATTGGTATATATAATGCATATTTATGTAAATCTTCTTCATTGATATTTCAATTCACCCAAAAATCACAATATCATATACCCTTTACTAATTACAACTAGTGATTAATTTTCATACAAAAATATTTTCTTTTTTATGATAACAAATAGGTAAAAAAATCTATTTAATATTCATAAAACACAATAAAAATGAACAAACAATAGATAAAAAACGGTTACACAGATTAAAGTTTTTAAAACACAATAACTACTTAACTTGTATGCAATATTTCATTTTTAATTCTTAATAAATATCATCAAAATACTCATCATCATAAAATTCAATATCCTTCTAAGCATTCTATGAAGCAGAGCATTTTTATATGATAGACTTTGATCACTTTGAATCGGTTTGTATTTGCAACGTACAACAGAAAAATGAAGCGTCACATCATAGTTAGGGTCTCAGGATCAATTTTTTTCCTCATAATTTGAAGAAAATAGTCATACCCATTGAAGCTCTTTGTATTGACAACTTAAATTTAGTTATGCCAAAAGATTATATACTTTGTTTTTAATTTCCAAGTTTTCTTAGATCATTTGTTTTGGATGAATCCAACTATATGATGAAAGTATTGTCTTTTTTGTTTTAACAACCACTTGGAGAGTTGTGTCTCCCCTGTTGTCAATTAATATAATGCTTATCATATCAAGAAATCTTTCATAAATGGATTCTGCACCATTCTACATATTGGTATTATAATGCATATTTTTCTAAATCTTCTTCATTGATATTTCAATTCACCCTAAAATCACAATATCATATACCCTTCACTAATTACAACTAGTGATTAATTTTCATACAAAAATATTTTCTTTTTTATGATAACAAATAGGTAAAATTTCATATTCATAAAACACAATAAAAATGAACAAACAATAGATAAAAAAGGGTTACACAGATTAAAGTTTTTAAAACACAATAACTTCTTAACTTGTATGCAATATTTCATTATTAATTCTTAATAAATATCATCAAAATACTCATCATCATAAAATTCAATATCCTTCGAAGCATTCTATGAAGCAGAGCATTTTTATATGATAAACTTTGATCACTTTGAATCAGTTTGTATTTGCAATATACAACAGAAAAATGAAGCATCACATCATAGTTAGGGTCTCAGGGATCATTCTTTTTCCTCATAATTTGAAGAAAATGGTCATTCCCATTGAAGCTCTTTGTATTGACAACTTAAATTGAGTTACGCCAAAAGATTATATACTTTGTTTTTTATTTCCAAGTTTTCTTAGATCATTTGTTTTGGATGAATCCAACTATACGATGAAAGTATTTTCTTTTTTGTTTTAATAACCACTTGGAGAGTTGTGTCTTCCCTGCTGTCAATTAATATAATGCTTATCATATCAAGATATCTATCATAAATGGATTCTGCACCATTCTACATATTGGTGTATATAATGCATATTTATGAAAAAGTCTTCTTCATGGATATTTCAATTCACCCAAAAATCACAATATCATATACCCTTTACTAATTATAACTAGTGATTAATTTTCATACAAAAATATTTTCTTTTTTATGATAATAAATAGGTAAAAAAATCAATTTAATATTCACAAAACATAATAAAAATGAACAAACAATAGATAAAAAAGGTTACACAGATTAAAATTTTTAAAACACAATAACAACTTAACTTGTATGCAATAGTTCATTTTTAATTCTTAATAAGTATCATCAAAATACTCATCATCATAAAATTAAATATGCTTCTAAGCATTCTATGAAGCAGAGCATTTTTATATGGTAGACCTTGATCAGTTTTAATCTCTTTGTAATTGCAACTTACAACAACAAAATGAAGCATGACATCATAGTTAGGGTCTCAGGGATCATTCTTTTTCCTCATAATTTGAAGCAAATAGTCATACCCGTTGAAGCTCTTTGTATTGACAACTTAAATTGAGTTATGCCAAAAGATTGTATACTTTGTTTTTATTTCCAAGTTTTCTTAGATCATTTGTTTTGGATGAATCCAACTATACGATGAAAGTATTGTCTTTTTTGTTTAAACAACCACTTGGAGAGTTGTGTCTCCCCTGTTGTCAATTAATGTAATGCTTATCATATCAAGAAATATATCATAAATTGATTCTCCATCGTTCTACATATTGGTATATATAATGCATATTTATGTAAATCTTCTTCATTGATGTTTCAATTCACCCAAAAATCACAATATCATACACCCTTTATTAATTACAACTAGTGCTTAATTTTCATACAAAATTATTTTCTTTTTTATGATAATAAATAGGTAAAAAAATCAATTTAATATTCATAAGACACAATAAAAATGAACAAACAATAGATAAAAAAGGCTTACAAAGATTAAGGTTTTTAAAACACAATAACTACTTAACTTGTATGCAATATTTCATTTTTAGTTCTTAATAAATATCATCAAAATACTCATCATCATACAATTCAATATCCTTCTAAACATTCTATGAAGTAGAGCATTTTTATGGATAGACCTTGATCACTTTGAATCACTTTGTATTTGCAACATACAACAAAAAAATGAAGCATCACATCATAGTTAGGGTTTCAGGGATCATTCTTTTTCCTCATAATTTGAAGAAAATAGTCATACCCATTGAAGCTCTTTGTATTGACAACTTAAATTTAGTTATGCCAAACGATTATATACTTTGTTTTTAATTTCCAAGTTTTCTTAGATCATTTGTTTTGGATGAATCCAACTATACGATGAAAGTATTGTCTTTTTTGTTTTAATAACCACTTGGAGAGTTGTGTCTCCCCTGTTGTCAATTAATATAATGCTTATCATATCAAGAAATCTTTCATAAATGGATTCTGAACCATTCTACATATTGGTATTATAATGCATATTTATGTAAATCTTCTTCATTGATATTTCAATTCACCCTAAAATCACAATATCTTATACCCTTTACTAATTACAACTAGTGATTAATTTTCATACAAAAATATTTTCTTTTTTATGATAACAAATAGGTAAAATTTCATATTCATAAAACACAATAAAAATGAACAAACAATAGATAAAAAAGGGTTACACAGATTAAAGTTTTTAAAACACAATAACTTCTTAACTTGTATGCAATATTTCATTTTTAATTCTTAATAAATATCATCAAAATACTCATCATCATAAAATTCAATATCCTTCGAAGCATTCTATGAAGCAGAGCATTTTTATATGATAGACTTTGATCACTTTGAATCAGTTTGTATTTGCAATATACAACAGAAAAATGAAGCATCACATCATAGTTAGGGTCTCAGGGATCATTCTTTTTCCTCATAATTTGAAGAAAATAGTCATTCCCATTGAAGCTCTTTGTATTGACAACTTAAATTGAGTTACGCCAAAAGATTATATACTTTGTTTTTTATTTCCATGTTTTCTTAGATCATTTGTTTTTGATGAATCCAACTATACGATGAAAGTATTTTCTTTTTTGTTTTAATAACCACTTGGAGAGTTGTGTCTTCGCTGCTGTCAATTAATATAATGCTTATCATATCAAGATATCTATCATAAATGGATTCTGCACCATTCTACATATTGGTGTATATAATGCATATTTATGAAAAAATCTTCTTCATGGATATTTCAATTCACCCAAAAATCACAATATCATATACCCTTTACTAATTACAACTAGTGATTAATTTCATACAAAAATATTTTCTTTTTTATGATAATAAATAGGTAAAAAAATCAATTTAATATTCTTAAAGAACAATAAAAATGAACAAACAATAGATAAAAAAGGGTTACACATATTAAAGTTTTTAAAACACACTAAAACGCAATAGCTAATTAACTTGTACGCAATATTTCATTTTTAGTTTTTAATAAATTTCATCAAAATACTCATCATCATAAAATTCAATATCCTTCTAAGTCGTTCTATGACGCAGAGCATTTTTATAGGATAGACCTTAATCACTTTTAATCTCTTTGTAATTTCAACTTACAACAGCAAAATGAAGCATGACATCATAGTTAGGGTCTCAGGGATCATTCTTTTTCCTCATAATTTGAAGAAAATAGTCATACCCGTTGAAGCTCTTTGTATTGACAACTTAAATTGAGTTATGCCAAAAGATTGTATACTTTGTTTTTTATTTCCAAGTTTTCTTAGATCATATGTTTTGGATGAATTCTGTAACATCCCAAGAATAGAACCTAAAAGGGTATAGTGAAAGTCTTAAGTTATGGATTCGATCAGGAGAAGTGTAACATCCCGCAAATTAAGAGTTTTAATAATTCATTAGGTTGCAAACAAGAGGATTATGTATTAGAAATTAAAGAAAGGTAAGTGGGAGAGTGTAGCTATGGACTGTGTGGTAGGATTGCCTCGAGTCCAAGCTGGCTTTGATGCCATTTGGGTGATTGTGGACCGAATGACCAAGTCAGCCCACTTCCTACCAATTAAGAGTACTTATTCCCTTAGCAAGTTAGCAAATCTTTATGTTAGAGAGATTGTCAGACTCCATGGTATTCCCTCTAACATCATATAAGAAAGGGATCCTAGATTCACTTCCAGGTTCTGGAATGCACTTCATCAGGCTTTCGGGACCAAACTTCGGTTTAGCACTGCTTACCACCCTCAGACTGACGGTCAGTCTGTAAGAACCATCCAGACCTTAGAAGATATGCTCAGGGCTTGTGTTTTAGAGGAGTCAGGTAGTTGGGATAGATTTCTGCCTCTCATTGAGTTTGCCTACAATAACAATTTTCATAGCAGTATAGGCATGGCACCCTTTAAGGCATTGTATAGTAGGAAATGCAGGTCTCCTTTGTGTTGGTGTGAGGTAGGTGAGAGAACCCTATTAGGCCCAGAATTAGTGCAGGAAACCTCAGATAAGATCAGGGACATTAGGGAAAAACTTGTAACAGCCCAAAGTCGTCAAAAGAGTTATGATGACAAAAGAAGAAAAGACTTATAGTTTGAGGAAGGGGACCATGTACTTTTTGAGAGTAACTCCTGTCACAGGCATAGGACGATCCATCAAAACCAAAAAGCTCAACCCTAGATTTATCGGTCCATTTCAGATCCTGCAGAGGATTGGTCCTCTGGCTTACAAGATAGCTTTACCACCTCAATTGTCCAGGATACATAATGTTTTCCATGTATCTCAGTTAAGAAAGTATGTTCATGATCCATCTCATATCATTAGCTCTGAATTAATACAATTAAGAGAAGATCTCACTATTCCTTCTAGACCTGCACAGATTATCGACAGGATCGTCAAAACCTTAAGGAGCAAGACAATTCCTTTGGTGAAGGTGTATTGGGAAGGTCAATCTTCAGAAGAGGCAACATGGGAGAAGGAAGATGTCATCCGCGAGCAATTTCCGGAACTTTTTAGTTAAGGTAGTTTTTAAATCCTATTTCTTGAACAATTTTGAGGTCAAAATTGCTTGAAGGGGGGTAGAATGTAACATCCCGCAAATTAAGAGTTTTAATAATTCATTAGGTTGCAAACAAGAGGATTATGTATTAGTAATTAAAGAAAGGTAAATTGAGGAACTATGGGTTTGAGCTCAAGTATAAAACCAAGTTTTAAGCTTTAACTTAAGTGAAGTTAGGGAATTTGGGTTCTAGTAATCGATTACAGTGGGTTCGTAATCGATTACCCGAGAGCTGGTTTTTAGGTAATCGATTACTCACAGGTTGTAATCGATTACATGAGAGCTGAGTTTTTGGTAATCGATTTTGTAATCGATTACCCGAGAGCTCAGTTTTTGGTAATCGATTACTCACAGGTTGTAATCGATTACCCAAGATCGTAGTTTCTGGTAATCGATTACAAGGTGTTGTAATCGATTACCAGGAGATCTGGGTTGGCAGTAATCGATTACCTGGAGTTGTAATCGATTACCCGAAGGGTTTCTAATGTTATTTTGCCGCTGGTAATCGATTACAATATGCTTGTAACCGATTACCGTCGCTCCAGTATATAAGGTCGAGAACATGCAAATTAGATTTCTCATTTTATTTTCTTCCCCTTCTTCAACCTAGAGAGAGAGAGTCCTAGAGAGAGAAAGTTCAATTTGGAGCTTAGGAAGGAGATTGAAGCAAGAACCATCAAGTGGATCACTCCTATTCCCCATTCTTCTCTTGATTTTCAAGATTGGGTGAGTATAACTCACACACTCACGCTACCCTTTGATTTTGATTTCTCACCAATGTTTGAACCCTACTCTTTAATTCCCTTTCTATATGATTATTGTGGTTAGATTACAAATGTTTGTATGACTTTTGTAGGATTTTTCATTGAAAACCTTAGGGTAGCGAGATTTACGAAACTAGCGAGATTTATGAAATTGTCGAAATGCTTAATGTATGAACCCTACCTCTTGATTCCCTTTTTATATGGTCAAATTGATTGGATTCATGATGTTTACACTGGAATTGAGTAATTAATGTTAGAGTTTGCTTAAAAAATCTTTGAATGTCAAATTTATGAACTTACGATAGTACAAAAATCTTAGGGTCTATGTGTTCTATTTGTTTATATGTGTTTCCTTTTGTACATATTTAAGTCTATCAATAACAATTGTGTCCTGTTTCGGAGTCTTTGTTTCTAGATCTTTGTGTTTATATCTTTATATATATATATATTATACTTTGTTTTAAGTTCTTCTTTGTATTCTATCTGTATAGTTGTGTTTAAATGATTTATATGTGCCTTTCTATATTCCCATTCTTAACTGCTTAATATATATTGAAGTGTGTGTGTGAAATACATGAATCTGATAATCAAAAAGGATAAAATTAATTAACTTAATTAAGCTATCTCATTTTAACAAATTATAATCAATCCAAGTTATTTGATTTAACAACATCAGATGCTGCTGAAAGGTATGTTTAGTTTAAATGTTTCAGGAAACAGGTTGTAAGAAGAACATCTAAGAAACATCATCTAAAAGGACATAATGTGATAACATCTTTATTATCTGAACCTATTCAGGAAGTTCAAAATGAACTCTTTGAAAGTGTGGGTCATCAATATTAAAGATAGTTAACACTCTATGTTCAAACCGAACTCAATCTCTGAGTAGATTATACTAACTTAGTAATATCTCTATTCATGTAACCCGTTCAGAAGGCTCCTTATGGACTGTCTGAAATCGTGGGTCTAAAATGTTAAGGGATAGTTACTCAAGTCATTAGAATCCAACTCAATTGTAAAGGGGTAGGTTAAGATGACTGTTTAAAGATTCTCTAGAGCAAAAGACAAAAGCAGACGTGCAGACATCAAAAGGCATCAAGATGAAGGAAAAGTCTTTCAAGCAAGAAGTAATGTCAGAAGGGACTTCTTTACCCAATGGACAATAACCAAATTCCTGGTAACATCACTTCATCTTAAAACTTTTATAGCTTTGAATACCTGTCTCCATAAAAACTTTTAAAAGCCTTTAAGAAACCTTTTAATAAGTACAAACTTAAAAGACTTATAAAAGGTTCTCAGATACATGCCTTTACAAAATATTTTTTTTACTCTCTGTCAAAAATATTTTCAAATATGTTTTTATACTTCTTCTTAATTGTCTTTCAAAAACGTTTTCCAAAACTTACTTTAACCATGCTAATGACTCAGTTTCCTATGGTGCTTCATCTATGACCAAACACTGATGTACGTTTCGATACTCTCAAGATCTGAAACTGTCATCATTAAAAGCTACCTGAGCCCATATACATCACGTGAACAACAATCCAATGGATTCATTCTCCTTACTTCTCTGTTTTACCCCTGCTTTAAAGTCCTATAAATTCACAAGAGCTCTTCACACAGGTGGACTCAAAGACCACCGGGAGATGCCGGAATAGTCAATCTTATGAAGAGAACTACTGACATAGTGGTTCTTGAAATTAAGGTGGTGACTGCTGGTCGAAACACAGTCCTAAACGATGCACCTCCACTGTTTCAGTTGTCACAAGGAGAATGCGTGCAGCAAAGCACGGCTGGGATGAAGTCTGGGGCTCTGAGGCAACTCCTGAAGCTCTTGCAGCGAATGGAGTGGGGATAGCTTTGAAAGAGATGAAGTCTATAAGGCTATGCCTCAGCCTTGGAAGGAATCTCCGGAGGAAGCAATGGATGGATGCATTCTATTTTTGGAATGTAACCTCTTTTCCTTTTGTGAAAACCTGCTTTTGTAAATATCAAATGTTTTGAGAAAATTTAAACTTGTGTATCTCTGTTTCTCTTGTTTAAAGAATTATTTAATAACAATTAGTATAAGAAGTTGTTTTATATTTATTAACAGTTGATCTTTATTGTGTGGTATCTGAAGAAAGATAACAAGCAATCTAAAACTTCTCTCTGTTTAATGGAAGATAAATAGGGGGAGAAATTCTTAAAAGATTGTAGAAAACTAATCAACTTAGGGGGAGAAACCTCAGTATTGAGAAGTAGATCTTTAAGCGTATCAAATTTAACAGGAGAAATATATCTGTCAAAACGATACATTATTTAACATTTGGTATAGGGTTACATTAACTTATAACATATACCTTTTTAATTAATGACAAAAGGGGGAGAAATATAAACTAACAAAATACTAAAAAGAATATAACAAAAAGGGAAATATATAGGGAGATTATAGGAAGAAGAAATAAATAGCAAAGAAATATAAAAGAAGATAACAAACTAAGAGTTCTAATAATAAGTAAGAATAACAATAAGTCATAACAATAGGTATCTGAAGGGTTCTAATAACAATAGATATCTGAAATCTTAACAAGAAAAATTTTAACAATCGTTTATCTAAAATATCTGAAATATTAACAATAAACTTGTAACAGTTGGTTAATAAAAGATTTATCAATTGGAATTGATTAATTAAAGACTTAAGATTTATCAATTGGAATTGATTAATTAAAGACTTAATTGTTTCAGAAGATATCTAAAAGAATCAATGCCTGTCTCAGGGGGAGTAATATAGATAGGGGGAGTAATAAAATTTATTATCTTATTTTATTATCTCTCATTTCTTTTTATACTCATTTTGTCAGTAATATATAATTTATTTGTCATCATTAAAAAGGGGGAGATTGTGAAGTCTATAAATCAGTTTAAGTATTTAAACATGATTATAAGACTTAACATCCTTTAGTTTTAATGATTAACAAATAAGATTATATAAAGAACAAATAATGTTATATAAAGAACTAATGAGATTATATAAACAGGTTCTACTGAGAAAGGTATTGGTTTGTTAATTATGTTTCAGGATGGAATACTCTTTAGAAGAAGAAGAAGATTTTGTGAACAGAATCAGAATCAGAAGATCAGAATCAGAAGAACAAGAGTGCAGAATCTGAAGAAGAATAATCCTTAACAGAGATGAAGCAACTGAAGAATAGAAGTGAAGACTTGAAGACTGTCTGAAGAATTGAAGATTAGAAGACTATCTGAAGAAGTGAAGACTAGAAGACTATCCGAAGAACTGAAGGCAGAAGATATATGAAGAAGTACAGATTCAACTATACACCTTTCTGAAGAACAACAATGAATTGAAGAAATGAATATAAGAAGAAAAAGAAGAAGAAGAAGAAGAAGATACAAGAAGAAGAAGATACAAAGAAGAATGAAGCTACAATTCTATTATCATAAGGAAGAAGCCTTCTGAAGTTTCAACCCGTCTGAAGTATTGAAGCTGTCTGAAGCAACGAAGCTGTCTGAAAGACTTAAGCTGTCTGAAGTGGTCAACCTGTCTTAAGTATTGAAGCTGTCTGAAGCAACGAAGCTGTCTGAAAGACTTAAGCTGTCTGAAGTGGTCAACCTGTCTTAAGTGATGAAGCTGTCTGAAGAGCCAAGCCCGTCTGAAGACTGGAACCCGTCTGAAGCTTGGAAGCTGTCTGAAGCTTTAGTAATGACGTGGCATCTTTGCTGAAACCTTGCGAGAAGACTTTTCTGAGTCTCTGCTGCTCGTACGTATTGAAACACATTTATGGCAACAAACACAGAGGCCTTTCCTAGTGTCTTAAAGTTCATACACCACTGAGGAAATCTCTGCAACGCAGCATTCGCAGCAACAACGGTGGCAGCTTTACTGCAGCACCAACGTTGAACTATGTCAGAACTTTCAAGAAGCGTGTCTCACAACGGATTAAAAGAAGACTATTTGCTATCTCTAAACGATAGTATTTCAACGAGACATTTCTTCATTTGTGCAATCTGGAACAAAGCAGAAGAAAAGCTCAAGAGACTAAACAAAAGCAACAAGGAAGATGTTTGAATAAAATATATTCAATTCAACATCTTTATCTAAATCTCAAAGAGGAATCTGCAAACGACGACTATTTGGTCAAGACATCTCATTCAAAGAAGTAATAGTGTCAGGAGCAAATGAAAAAAAGGAGTATATGTAGAATAAGAAAAAAGACAAATTCAACGGATACCTACTCATATACACTCCCAAGAAAATAAGAGGAAATCTGAAGAAAGCAGTTGAACGCAAAAGAAAGCAGAAGAAAATCAAGAGAGAGAATTAGCAGACGAAAGCAAGCAGATGCAAGCCGGACAAAACAGATAAAGGCAGATGCAAGCAGATGCAAGATAATGCAAGCTGGATAAAGCAGACAAAACAGATAAAGGCAGATGCAAGCAGATGCAAGAAAATGCAAGCTGGAGCAAGCAGATGCAAGCTGGATAAAACAGATGCAAGAAAGCAGAAGAATTCAAGAGAGAGAATACACATAATCATCACATCTCTCAAAACAGAGCGCATCAACAGAAGTGTCAGAACGGGAGTATTCTGAACACTCAGTATGCTTAAGGAGAAGCAACCGTTTGAGAAGCTATTACACAACGGCTATATGAGCCACATCATCAAAAGCTCAACGGTATTATGAATTATCTTCAACGGCTATACTCAAGCAGAACATATAAATAGCCTCAAGAAAGAAGTTGAAGATGCTTTTTGGTGAGAAGATCAAATTAAGCCACTGGATGGTTGGAAGATCAATCAGGTTGTTGGAAACAACCATGCAGCTGCTGTTGCAACCAAGTTAGATCAATTGGGATTGTTTTTCAAGAAGGTTCTTGAAATCAATCAGGATGAAAAGTGTTAACTAGGCTGAGTGTCTTACAGTTAACAAGAGTTGACTCGAGCTTAAATACATCATGAAAAAGTCAACAACAATTGATCAGAGAGTTAATTCTCAATCGGGCTACTGATTAGCTGGTCAGTTAGTTAGATTGTACAGTTGGTCTGTTGATCAATTGAGTTGGTTGTCAGGAAGGCAATCATGCTGTACAAATGATTATCAAACTGGGTACGGTTTGAAGCTTTGAAGATACCTTGGTATTCCAATGATACGGGTGAGAATGTAGCCCATGGAAACCAATGGTTGGAGAATGAGGCTGGAGCTTAATCTCATATCTTAGTTAGCCTACTCTCAGAGGAAGTATTCCTCATAGAAAAGACAGGGATTGTACTTAATTCAAACACTTGTATCACTGTCTATCCTTGTACTTAGTTTTGTAATGTCTATATCCTGAGTGTGTACTCAGTAATCTCTATGTACAAGAAGAATCTGAGTTGAGAGGTTCTAGCGAACATCTAGCTTAGATTGAGTAGTAATACTCTACACTTAGTTAAGTGTCTGAGAGCCTGGAGAGGCTTGGTGAAAGAAAGAATACTTGTGGTAGAGCCTGAAGAGGCTTGATAGAAAAGAATACTTGTTGTTTGGCCTAATGAGGTTGTAAAAGAATACTCAGTGGAACACATATGTGGCTGCAAGGGTCTGGGGGATTCGGAGTGGCACATATGTGTTGCTGTTATTGTTGTTGTGATTAAAGGCTAGTGGTGGTTTGCCACTAGGACTGGATGTAGCTCACGGGGTTTGTGGGAGAACCAGGATAAATTCTGTGTCTAAGTTTTTCTTTCCTTAATCTCTTTTATTTTCAGTTTTCATGTTTACAATGGGGATTAAAAAGTATTTTTCACAACAAGCTTAACTCAAGGATTTCAATAAAACAAGCTTCATACAAACATAACATTAAAAAGTCTCTAGTGTAGGTTGAAGTATTATAGGAGAATATATTCAGTGGGATGTCTGAAATATCTGTCTGAAGTGAGCCCAACAGGAACTCAGTTCAGACACATGATATAGATGGTCTCTGATCATCTAAAGTATTTCAGAAATAGTTCTGAAGGTACTCTTAGTAATATTCTTCAGAAGACACTGAGAGAAGTTTATAAAATCAAAACAATCTTAAGTGTAAGAGAAAGTTTTTCAATCTAAATCTTACATATATTCCGCATGTATTTAAAATAACTCTGATCTTAAGATTGGTTTGCACAATGATCACTTAATGTGATTGATTTAAAATAAAGATTTCCAAAATTGTCTTAAAATGTCTAAAACACTATTCAACCCCCCTTCTAGTGTTGTCTGTGGTTCTAACAGGATTGTATAGGATATTATGTATATCTTGATCTTTATATTAGAATTGTTCAGTTTGTAGCCTTTGGGCCAGGTGTATATATATTATGGACTTTGATTATGTAAATAAAGTTTTAGTTATTCACAAATTGTATAAGTTTTCGTTGGCTATTTATGTAATTATGATGTTGATATCCAGAATCGCGCGTTTTGATTTCGAAAATTTAAGATTTAGTTTCCAACGGACTAAGTCTTGGATTTAGAAATTAGGGCGTTACATTCTGCACCATTCTACATATTGGTAAATATAATGCATATTTATGTAAATCTTCTTCATTGATATTTCAATTCACCCAAAAATCTCAATATCATATACCCTTTAGTTCTTAATAAATTTCATCAAAATACTCATCATCATAAAAATCAATATCCTTCTAAGTTGTTCTATGAAGCAGAGCATTTTTATAGGATAGACCTTGATCACTTTAATCTCTTTGTAATTACAACTTACACAACAAAATGAAGCATGACATCATAGTTAAGGTCTGAGGTATCATTCTTTTTCCTCATAATTTGAAGAAAATAGTCATACCCGTTGAAGCTCTTTATATTGACAACCTAAATTGAGTTATGCCAAAAGATTGTATACTTTGTTTTTATTTCCAAGTATTCTTAGATCATTTGTTTTGGATGAATTCAACTATACGATGAAAGAATTGTTTTTTTTGTATAAATAACAACTTGGAGAGTTGTGTCTCCCCTGTTGTCAATTAATGTAATGCTTATCATATCAAGAAATCTATCATAAATGGATTCTGCACCATTCTACATATTGGTATATATACTGCATATTTATGTAAATCTTCTTCATTGATATTTTAATTCACGCCAAAATCACAATATCATATACCCTTTACTAATTACAACTAGTGATTAATTTTCATACAAAAATATTTTCTTTTTATGATAATAAATAGGTAAAAAAATCAATTTATATTCATAAGAAACAATAAAATGAACAAACAAAAGATAAAAAAGGGTTACACAGATTAAAGTTTTTAAAAGACAATAACTACTTGTATGCAATATTTCATTTTTAATTCATAATAAATATCATCAAAATACTCATCATCATAAAATTCAATATCCTTCTAAGAATTCTATGAAGCAGAGCATTTTTATGTGATAGACCTTGATCACTTTGAATCACTTTGTATATGCAACATACAACAGAAAAATGAAGCATCACATCATAGTTAGGGTCTTAGGGATCATTCTTTTTCCTCATAATTTGAAGAAAATAGTCATACCCATTGAAGCTCTTTGTATTAACAACTTAAATTGAGTTATGCCAAAAGATTGTATACTTTGTTTTTTATTTCCAAGTTTTCTTAGATCATTTGTTTGGATGAATCCAACTATACGATGAAAGTATTTTCTTTTTTGTTTTTAAACTACCACTTAGAGAGGTGTGTCTCCCCTGCTGTCAATTAATATAACGCTTATCATATCAAGATATCTATCATAAATGGATTCCGCAACATTCTACATATTGGTATATATAATGCATATTTATGTAAATCTTCTTCATTGACATTTCAATTCACCCAAAAATCACAATATCATATACCTTTTTCTAATTACAACTAGTGATTAATTTTCATACAATTTTTTTTTCTTTTTTATGATAATAAATAGGTAAAAAAATCAATTTAATATTCATAAAACACAATAAAATGAACAAACAATAGATAAAAAGGGTTACACAGATTAAAGTTTTAAAACACACTAAAACGCAAAAGCTAATTAACTTGTACGCAATATTTCATTTTTAGTTCTTAATAAATTTCATCAAAATACTCATCATCAAAAATTCAATATCCTTCTAGGTTGTTCTATGAAGCAGAGCGTTTTTATAGGATAGACCTAGATCACATTCAATCTCTTTGTAATTGCAACTTACAACAGCAAAATGAAGCATAAAATCATAGTTAGGGTCTCAGAGATCATTCTTTTCCTCATAATTTGAAAAAAATAGTCATACCCATTGAATCTCTTTGTATTGACAACTTAAATTGAGTTATGCCAAAAGATTGTATACTTTGTTTTTTATTTCCAAGTTTTCTTAGATCATTTGTTTTGGATGAATCCAACTATACGATGAAAGAATTGTCTTTTTTGTTTAAACAACCACTTGGAGAGTTGTGTCTCCCCTGTTGTCAATTAATGTAATGCTTATCATATCAAGAAATCTATCATAAATGGATTCTGCACCATTCTACATATTGGTATATATACTGCATATTTATGTAAATCTTCTTCATTGATATTTCATGTCACACCTTAAATTTCATAAGCAAGAATTTGATCCGTTGGAAACCAAGTTCTTGACTTCGAATTTAGAATGTTTCATTTTTAATATCAACCTGTTCTATAAGTTATCCACAATTCCAACACATCGAGATAATTTAAATCTAACAATAAGGAAATCGAAATTTTTTAAACTAAGCAACATTCTACCCATTCACATTAAATAACAGTCCATTTTACAACTAGAGTTAAGATGACTTATACAAGTCCTTTCATACCAAAGGATTCAATTTACACATAAGGTTCTCTTAAGTCAACATTGCCAAAACATCCACTACATATCCATTTTGCAACTCAAAATATTTCTAGACTACATTACTTGAGTCATAAGAAAGTAACTACATCATTAACCATCTAATTACACCATTCACAATAAACAAGAACACATTCATCTTCTTCAACATCCAATAACCCTTTCAAGGTTGTGCATTCCGAGGAGGAGGAGGCACCTGGACATCTAATAATCCACATAACTCGTGGTGAGATAAAAATCTCAGTGAATAAATCTCTATGCATGTATGCAGGACAGCTATTCATGACAAGTAACCCATTCCATTCATAAATCATAACTTAACATTTACATTAACAATGCATAAGGATGCTCTTGTATGCTTTGCCACTAGGCCATGTACACCTCACATTATAGAGTTAGACTCGAGCTCGAACTACGGGGGATATCTCCCTCGGGGACGAATCCCACCCTACTTAGGCCGAAGCCCTCTTATTTGACCGAAGCCCTTGAATCATTAAACTTAAATCGAATAACCAATTTAGACACTCGGAATTGATAATTATCGTAATCTCATTAATTTCGACAATTTCGACACTTCGAACCTTTCGAAATCAAGGAGATTCGATGTCTAACGACAACCACAATGCACACTCATCGATTCCGACATCCAAATCGACTTCCGATCCTTAGTTTATCATTACGGAACGAGTTAATCGAAAAGAACGGAATGGTTTCGACGTTTCAAGAGTTTCGAAACTTTCGAGAATTTTCGAAAGTTTCGAAACTATCGATCATCAAGAATCGATCCGTTTTTAACCGATTAAAATCACTCCCATTGCTCAAACAACCAAACACAATCACAAACAAACAATAATATCAAGTAAATTCAGAGAATTGGAAGAGAAAGGAGGGGGTTCATGGGTTGGAGACCAATTCCTAATTCTAGCAATTAAGTGAGAATTACTCACCACAATGTAGCAATCCAAGTAGTTTAGAGGGAAGAATTGTGATTCCTATCTTCGTTCCGGTGTTTCTACTTTCGTTCCGACACTTTCTCTCTCTAGACCCTCTCTCCCTCTCTCTAAAATTGAGTTTTCTCTCCAAAATTCTGATGAATTTCGCGTCCTGGGTATATATATTTTCGCTCAGTAATCGATTACCAAACCCTGGTAATCGATTACTGAAGGCAAAATTAGCCTAAGGACCCATTCTGGGAACCTGGTAATCGATTACCACCTTTGGTAATCGATTACTAAGAACCCAGGTTACTGGTAATCGATTACAAAGGTTGTAATCGATTACTAGGGCCAGACTCTCTGGTAATCGATTACTCAGCTATGGTAATTGATTTCCAGTGGCCAAACTCTCTGGTAATCGATTACTAGCTCTTTGTAATCGATTACCAGTGGCCAAAACTTAAAGGCTAAGTCCTTAGTAAGTTACTATACTCAATCTTTACCTATTCCTACTTCCTTTCTCTTAGTCCCTAATGTTCTAACCACACAATTAACCTATAAATCTCACAATTAACCTATTCAAAAGGTTGGGATGTTACATTCTATTCTACCCCCCCTTAAAGAAATTTTGCCCCCAAAATTTCACAAATACATATATTAAATCTTACCATAACTCAAAGAGGTTAGGGAAGTGATGCTTGACAACATCTTCTTTCTCCCAGGTAGCTTCATCTATTGATAAACCTTCCCAAACTACCTTACCAAAGGAATGTTTCTACTCCTCAGAGTCTTGGCACTTTTGTCAATAATGTGAATTGGTTGGCAGGTAGGGTGAGGTTGTCCTTCAATTGTATTGGTTCAGAAGACAAGACATGAGAAGGATCAAATACATATTTTCTTAGTTTAGACACATGAAACACATTATGTATTTTGGAGAGATAGGGTGGAAGAGCCAATATGTATGCAAGAGGACCAATTCTTTGCAAGATTTGAAAAAGGACCAATGTATCTGGGACTCAGCTTTTAAATTTCACAGATTATACCTAAGCCAATGACAGGAGTTTATTTCAGAAACACATGTTCCCCTTCCTCAAACTCTAGTTCTTTTCTTCTTTTTATCAGCATAACTTTTCTGACGGCTCTGGGCGGTTACAAGTTTTTCCCTAATCATCCTAATCTTATCAGATGGTTTCCTGAACCAAGTCTGGAACCCAACAGAGCTTTCTCACCACCTCATGCCAACAAACAGGGGACCTACACTTCCTACCATACAAGGCTTCATATGGAGCCATGCCTATACTACTGTGATAACTGTTATTGTAGGCAAAACTCTACAAGTGGTAGGTACTTATCCACTGCCCGACTCTTCTAGTGAACAAGCCCTTAACATGTCTTCTAAGGTTGGATGGTTCTCTCAGACTGACCATCAGTCTGAGGATGGTAAGCGGTGCTAAACCTAAGTTTAGTCCCGAATGACTGGTGTAGTGCATTCCAGAACCTTGAAGTGAACCTGGGATCCCTATTCTAGATGATGCTAAAGGAATACCATGTACCTGACACTCTCTCTAACATACAACTCAGCTAACTTATTCAAGTAGAAGGTGTTCTTAACTGGAAAGAAAGTGGGCTGACTTAGTTAAATGGTCCACTATGACCCATATGGTATCAACCTTGCTTGGACTCGAGGTAAGCCCACCACAAAATCCATAGCTATGCTTTCCCACTTCCACTCAGGAATTTCTAAGGGTAACAAAACTCCAGATGGTTTCTGATGTTCCACTTCACTTGTTGACAAGTTAGGCACTTTAGACACAAACTTAGCTATTTCTCTCTTCATACCTCCCCACCAGTACCTTTTCCTCAAAGTCCTGATACATCTTGGTGGAACCAGGATGTATAGACATCTTACCCATATGAACTTCCTCTAATACCTGCTCTTTAACTCTACTCCCTTTAGGATACAAATTCTTCCTGAAAAGATTAATCCTCACCTGACTTGGAAATCCTACTTGCCCCATCTTACCCTGAAGATCAGGATCCAAATCCTTAGCCTCCTTAATTAGAGTTTGAAACTCACTGGCAATTTCTAATTTGTACATCTGAATGCTACCTACCCCAAACTCCACACTTAAGTTCAAATCTCTAAACTTCTCTAGGAGACTCATCTCTTGTATCATCAATGATGACATATGCAGGGATTTCCTGGCTGAGAGCATCAGCCACTACATTGGCCTTACCTGGGTGATATTTTAACTCAAAGTCAAAATCTTTCAAAAACTCCATCCATCTTCTTTGCCTCATGTTGAGTTCCTTTTGATCAAAAATATATTTCAAACTCTTATGATCACTAAAGACCTCAAACCTTACACCAAACAGGTAATGCCTCCAAATTTTTAGGGAAAAACCACAGCAGCTAATTCTAAGTCATGGGTAGGATAATTTTCCTCATGAGGCCTCAACTGCCTAGATGCATAAGCCACAACCTTCTATCCTGCATTAGAACACCTCCGAGCCCCTTCTTAGAGGCATCACAAAATACCTCAAAGGTTCTAGACACATCAGGTAGTGCTAAAACACCGGGGCACTGGTCACAATCACTATCCCACACAAAGGCTTGGTCCTTTCTAGTTAACTTGGGTGAGAGGTAAAGCTAAGCGAGAGAAGCCCTTAATGAATCTCCTATAATACCCGGCTAACCCTAGAAAACTCCTAATCTCCATAACCGTCCTAGGTCTTTCCCACTCAAGAACCGACTCTACCTTACTAGGGTCACTGACACTCCCTCTCCAGAAATGACATGGCCTAGGAAATGGACTTTGTTTAGCCAAAACTCACATTTGTTTGGATTGGCAAACAATTTCCTTTCCCTCAAAACTTCTAACACCAACCTCAAGTGTTTTTTCATGATCTTCCAACTAGAAGAGTATATTAAGATATCATCAATGAACACAACCACAATTTATCTAGGAAGGTCGGAAGATTCGATTCATATATCCATAAACACTGCCGGAGCATTAGTAACACCAAATGGCATTACTAAGTACTCGTAGTGTCCATATCTAGTTCGAAAAGCGGTCTTATGAATATCTTCCTTCCTTATCCTAATCTGATGATATCCTGATCTCAAGTCTATTTTGGAAAATACAGAAGCACCTCTAAGTTTATCTAAAAGATCATCTATTCTAGGCAATGGGTATTTGTTTTTATTGTAATCTTGTTCAACTGCCTAAAATCTACACATAACCTCATACTCCCATCCTTCTTCTTTACTAACAACACTGGAGCCCCCCAAGGAGAGACACTAGGCCTGATGAACCCCTTTCCTAACAATTCTTCTAATTGTTTCTTAAGCTCACTAAGTTCTAAGGGGGACATTCTATAGGGTGCCTTAGAAATGGGTCCTGAACCTGGCAACAAATCTATGGTGAACTCTACCCTCTCTCTCAGGTGGTAAGGTTAGGATCTCATTAGGAAAAACATCCTGAAACTCCCGAACCGTAGCTACATTATTCAAATCAGATTTTGATTCTAAAGTTGAGGAAAGTAACAACAGAAAACACTCATTCCCGTCATTGATACTTTGGAAAATTTGGGAAACGCTAGACAACAGAATAGACAACTTTTCCTTATGAAGAACAGAACAATCAGGAAACACAACCTTTTATTAAAACAATCCAACAACACCTGATTGAAAGATAACCAGTTCATTCCCAGAATAACATCAATACCAGTCAAGGGCAAACATATCAAGTCAACATTAAAAACTCTTTCCTGGATAGTTTAATGAACAATTCATACATACAAGAGAAGTGGTTATAGATTCTTTAGCAGGAGTAACAACATTGAGAACATAAGGTAAGGAGGTGGTGGACAATTTTAGTTTATTTACACAATCAAAGGACACAAAGGAATGGGGATGCTCCTGAATCATATAATACAATTAAAGTCTCCTCCCGTAAGGTGCAATTACCTATTAACAGATTATCAGAAGAATTCGCCGCCTGACCACTGAGGGTCAAAACCCTTCCAGTTGATTGAGGCTTTTGGAGCTCTTGAGTCTTGGGCAGTCCTTCTTGAAGTGACCGGTTTGCTTGCAATGGTAACAAACATTCTTCCCTATCAATCATGCTCCCAAATGTTCCTTTCCACACTTAGTGCATACCCGGATATCCCTAGATTGAGATGGTTGAACCGTCACAGGTTGTCTACCTTGCCATCATTGGTTTGAAGTTCTTGTTTTGATTACTAGTTTCCCACCTTTCTTTTCCCCTTGTTATCTTGTGGTATTGAAGATGCCATTACCCCCTTACAATTCTTCTCTATAATGTAACACTTGCTTACCAATGTAGAAAAATTTCTAATCTCCAAAGTTGCCACTCGATCAATGATCTCCGACCTTAATCCTCCCTCAAACTGAGTACATCTCCACTCTTCATCATTTACCGCCTGAAGGTAGCCAGGGAACTTCGATAATTCTTCAAATCTTAACACATACTGTCCAACCGTCATCTCTCCTTGTTGAAGTTGCAGGAACTCTGCTTCCTTTTGCCTCTTGATTGTCGCCGGAAAATATTTCTCCAAAAACAGACTTTGGAAAGCCTCCCAAGTCAATGGAGTCTCCACCTCCGCCAGTTGTAATCTTGTAGTCCCTCCACCAATCCTCAGCTTTCCCCCTCATCATGTATACAGCCAAGCTCACCTTAACCTCATCAGAACACTTCATTGCTTCAAAAATTCTATTCAAGTCTTTAAGCCACCTTGCCGCCACGTCAGGATCATATACCCCATTGAATTGTGGGGGGTTATGCTTCCTGAACTCGGACAATCCACAGAGAAAACATCCAAAGTAGGTGGTGGTTGCTCCGGTCGTTGTCTAGCCAACTCTTGCAATATTGCAGTGTTGGTGGCTGCTTGGTTCCCCATCATTTGTGTAAGTGCCTGAAAGTGCTGCCACCATTAGGTCAGGTACCGGTTCAGGTGAAGGTGAAGGAGATGGTTGTCTAACCCTTGGCCTACCCTCCTGTTGTTCGCCATAACTTCCTACATATCATAAAGCGAATCTCGAGGTGATCAGTCTCTTAATTCACAAAATAATACATAAGAAATTATCAACAAACCACAGAATATCCTAATACTCACAGTCCAATTGGGATTGAACTGCTCTGATAACCAAAATGTCACACCTTAAATTTCATAAGCAAGAATTTGATCCGTTGGAAACCAAGTTCTTGACTTCGAATTTACAATGTTTCATTTTTAATATCAACCTGTTCCATAAATTATCCACAATTCCAACACATCGGATAATTTAAATCAAACATAAGGAAATCGAAAATCTTTTAAACTAAGCAACATTCTACCCATTCACATTAAATAACAAGTCCATTTTACAACTAGAGTTAAGATGACTTATACAAGTCCTTTCATACCAAAAGGATTCAATTTACACATAAGGTTCTCTTAAAGTCAATATTGCCAAAACATCCACTACATATCCATTTTGCAACTCAAAATATTTCTAGACTACATTACTTGAGTCATAAGAAAGTAACTACATCATTAACCATCTAATTACAACACCATTCACAATAAACAAAGAACACATTCATCTTCTTCAACATCCAATAACCCTTTCAAGGTTGTGCATTCCGAGGAGGAGGAGGCACCTGGACATCTAATAATCCACATAACACGTGGTGAGATAAAAATCTCAGTGAATAAATCTCTATGCATGTATGCAGGACAGCTATTCATGACAGTAACCCATTCCATTCATAAATCATAACTTAACATTTACATTAACAAATGCATAAGGATGCTCTTGTATGCTTTGCCACTAGGCCATGTACACCTCAAATTATAGAGTTAGACTCGAGCTCGAACTACGGGGGATATCTCCCCCGGGGACGAATCCCACCCTACTTAGGCTGAAGCCCTCTTATTTGACCAAAGCCCTTGAATCATTAAACTTAAATCGAATAACCAATTTAGACACTCGGAATTGATAATTATCGTAATCTCGTTAATTTCGACAATTTCGACACTTCGAACCTTTCGAAATCAAGGAGATTCGATGTCTAACGACAACCACAACACACTCATAAATTCCGACATCCAAATCGACTTCCGATCCTTAGTTTATCATTACGGAATGAGTTTAATCAAAAAGAACGGACTGTTTCGACGTTTCAAGAGTTTCGAAACTTTCGAGAATTTCGAAACTTTCAAAAACTATCTATCATCAAGATCGATCCATTTTTAAAATATAACCGATTAAAATCACTCTTATTGCTCAAACACCAAACACAATCACAAACAAACAATATATCAAGTAAATTCAGAAGAATTGAAGAGAAAAGGAGGGGGTTTCATGGGTTGGGAAGAACCAATTCCCCAATTCTAGAAATTAAGTGAGAATTACTCACCACAATGTAGGCAATCCAAGTAGTTTAGAGGGAAGAATTATGATTCTAGCTTCGTTCCGGTGTTTCTACTTCGTTCCCGGCACTTTCTCTCTCAGACCTCTCTCCCTCTCTCTAAAGATGAGTTTCTCTTCCAAAATTATGATGAATTTCGCGTCCTGGGTAGATATATTTTCGCTCAGTAATCGATTACCAACCCTGTTAATCGATTACTGAAGGCAAATTAGCCTAAGGACCCATTCTGGGAACCTGGTAATCGATTACCACCTTTGGTAATCAATTACTAGAACCCAGGTTACTGGTAATCGATTACTAGGGGCCAGACTCTCTGGTAATTGATTACTCAGCTATGGTAATTGATTTCCAGTGGCCAAACTCTCTGGTAAATCGATTACTAGCTCTTTGTAATCGATTACCAGTGGCCAAACTTAAAAGGCTAAGTCTTAGTAAGTCACTATAACTCAATCTTTACCTATTCCTACTTCCTTTCTCTTAGTCCCTAATGTTCTAACCACACAATTAACCTATAAATCTCACAATTACTTATTCAAAAGGTTGGGATGTTACATTTCAATTCACGCAAAAATCACAATATCATATACCCTTACTAATTACAAACTAGTGATTAATTTTCATACAAAAATATTTTCTTTTTTATGATAATAATAGGTAAAAAAAATCAATTTAATATTCATAAGAAACGATAAAAATGAACAAACAAAAGATAAAAAAGGGTTACATACAGATTAAAGTTTTTAAAAGACATACTACTTAACTTGTATGCAATATTTCATTGTTAATGTCATAATAAATATCATCAAAATACTCATCATCATAAAATTCAATATCCTTCTAAGCATTCTATGAAGCAGAGCATTTTTATGTGATAGACCCTTGATCACTTTGAAATCACTTTGTATTTGCAACATACAACAGAAAAATGAAGCATCACATCATAGTTAGGGTCTCAGAGATCATTCTTTTTCCTCATAATTTGAAGAAAATAGTCATATCCCATTGAAGCTTTTTGTATTAACAACTTAAATTGAGTTATGCCAAATGATTGTATACTTTGTTTTTTATTTCCAAGTTTTCTTAGATCATTTGTTTTGGATGAATCCAACTATAACGATGAAAGTATTTTCTTTTTGTTTTAACAACCACTTGGAGAGGTGTGTCTCCCCTACTGTCAATTATATAACGCTTATCATATCAAGATATCTATTATAAATGGATTCTGCAAACATTCTTCATATTGGTATATATAATGCATATTTATGTAAATCTTCTTCATTGATATTTCATTTCACCCAAAAATCACAATATCATATACCTTTTACTAATTACAACTAGTGATTAATTTTCATTCAAAAATATTTTCTTTTTTATGATAATAAATAGGTAAAAAAATCAATTAATATTCATAAAACACAATAAATGAACAAACAATAGATAAAAAAGGGTTACAACAGATTAAAGTTTTTAAAAACACACTAAAACGCAAAAGCTAATTAACTTGTACGCAATATTTCATTTTTAGTTCTTAATAAATTTCATCAAAATACTCATCATCAAAAAATTCAATATCCTTCTAGGTTGTTCTATGAAGCAGAGCATTTTATAGGATAGACCTAGATCACATTCAATCTCTTTGTAATTGCAACTTACAACAGCAAAATGAAGCATAAAATCAATAGTTAGGGTCTCAGAGATCATTCTTTTTTCTCATAATTTGAACAAAATAGTCATACCCATTGAAGCTCTTGTATTGACAACTTAAATTGAGTTATGCCAAAAGATTGTATACTTTGTTTTATATTTCCAAGTTTTCTTAGATCATTTGTTTTTGGATGAATCCAACTATACGATGAAAGAAATTGTCCTTTTTGTTTAAACAACCACTTGGAGAGTTGTGTCCTCCCCTGTTGTCAATTAATGTAATGCTTATCATATCAGAGAAATCTATCATAAATGGATTCTGCACCATTCTACATATTGGTATATATACTGCATATTTATGTAATCTTCTCCATTGATATTTCAATCACGCAAAAATCACAATATCATATACCCTTTACTAATTACAACTAGCGATTAATTTTCATACAAAAATATTTTCTTTTTATGATAATAAATTGGTAAAAAAAAATCAATTTAATATTCAAAAGAAACAATAAAAATGAACAATCAAAAGATAAAAAAGGGTTACACACAGATTAAAGTTTTTAAAAGACAATAACTACTTAACTTGTATGCAATATTTCATTTTTAATTCATACTAAATATCATCAAAATATCTCATCATCATAAAATTCAATATCCTTCTAAGCATTCTATGAAGCAGAGCATTTTTATGTGATAGACCTTGATCACCTTGAATCACTTTGTATTTGCAACATACAACAGAAAAATGAAGCATCACATCATAGTTAGGGTCTCAGGGATCATTCTTTTTCCTCATAATTTGAAGAAAATAGTCATACCCATTGAAGCTCTTGTATTAAACAACTTAAATTGAGTTATGCCAAAAGATTGTATACTTTGTTTCTTATTTCCAAGTTTTCTTTGATCATTTGTTTTGGATGAATCCAACTATACGATGAAAGTATTGTCTTTTTTTGTTTTAAACAACCACTTGGAGAGTTGTGTCTCCCCTGTTGTCAATTAATATAATGCTTTCATATCAAGAAATCTATCATAAATGGATTCTGCACCATTCACTACGCCATTTTTAGTTTAGGAAACATGTCTTTGGAATGCGGTTCACACGGAACGGCACTCCAATAGTATTCTAATAGCTTTTGCTGCAGTTACTACTTTAACCGCGTTCTTTACTTAGACACAAAACCGCACTCCACGTGTTGAGTTCACGTGCCCTTTGGCCCTCTCTCATAGACGAACTCACACTCATAGACACTTTTTTCAGATCTGAAAAAAAAATCTCAACCCAAGGCTTAGGGCACAAAATAAAGTGGGGAAATAAGGAGAGGGGATGTGTGTTGCGCGTGGTTGATTGGGAGACGGCGCGATGATAACTGGACAGCAGCGGTACGGTGGGAGAGAGGACGATAGTGGCGCGCGACGACACTGGGACAACGGGGACTGCAACCTTACAACCCTAAGCCCCAATCGGTAAGTATTCTCTCTCGCGACATTTATCCTAAGGTTTTGTCCAAGTTAGGGTTCTGATGTCCAAGTTGGCTTTGTTTGTGAGTTTCTGTCATCTACATTCATGCTTGTATCTTTCCTCACCCTGATCCTTAAACACTGAAATTCATGGCAAAGGCTCTCTACTACTCCTCCCGATTCCATGCAGTGCCTCTACCGCGGGTTACTCAAGGATGTAAGGGTCAATGAAACCTGGAACTGGGTGCTGCTCTTTCGAGTCTTGCACGTGACGCTGAGGGAAAGGAGAACGTCTTCCAAGTGTTGGACCGCATCTGCTCTGAGAATTCTAGAATGCATACTTAAATCAGCAAGAGGCATAAAAAGCACACATGTTAATTTTTATTACCAATCATAATTTACTAGGGTACTTTAACGCTTTTTCTCTGGATTTCTTCTCAAGATGTGTTTCTTTCTTTGTGCAGCATGCGACACCCCTAGTTTTACTACTAAGAATATCACATATGTTACACGTGACCAACGGAATTACTGTTTTTAGAAACGTTAAAAATGAGGAATTATTTTTTTTTAATAGGATTTAGTCGTTACCAACCTACTACATCTCTAATTTCATTTTAAGTATTTTGAAATATCCTTTCCTTATTTTGAAACTTGTTTTCTAAAATGTCTAGACGGTCATCACATCGCGCGCATACACAACATACACGCATTTATAAAATCAGCATAAGGAAACTGAAACATCAAGATATATATACATACATGCATAGAAGTAGTGTACCTCTCGAGTCACCTGAATATCTACATCAAAATATGAGTTCTAGTAGTATGCCAAAATAAACAAGACCTCAGATAAATACAAAAGAAGAGGTCTCCAAATCAGAGCTGCTACTACCTAAACTCAAACCATACTAATCCTACTCGTCGCTGGAAGAATCCTCCTCTGGCTCCTCCTCCCGGGTCATCCTCTAGCTCCTCCTCCAGATCCTCTTCCTCCTTCGACGTATCATCAATGACAATCAGCTCTAACTCATTCGAGAGAGAGTGGCCTTGCGCGTCAGAATGCATAGGCTGAGAATCCGATGCCTCGAAGAGGGTGAGTATCTAGGGGAGTTTGGCCCAACCATATCCGCCATCCGCGATGACCACGATGACGACGAAGAAGCAGGACAACGACGTCAAGGATGGTAAGTGGTATGGCACCACCAAGTTAGGTGGCGTTGGAAACTCGAGCGTCACTAGTACAATAAAATCTATCTCTGGTAGGAGCGGGAGGCCGGGATGAGTGATGATGATGCGGACCTCCCCAGTAAACTCACATCTACGAGGAACGTCCATCACCCTCCAAGTTCCTCTGGGCATCCACCGCAGCTGCACTCTCATCGATGTCATAGTGAAAGTCTCTGATGCCAACTATGGACGTAACGAGAAGAACACAACAACCAAAGACAGAAAGGAAGGGTGAGAACACATCGCATGAACTCACAACACATAGGATATAGTAAACTAGAGCACACACACAGAATTTTCACACAATTCAATGAACAATGAATACAATTTATATTATCATGATGCATACAGACTAATGCATGAGGGCCCGGGGAAATCACCATCCACAATGCACACACAACCTGCCCGACCATATATGTACAAACGTATCAGGAGTTAGAGTCTGTACTAGCGCTGGTACAAAGAGCATTGCTCAATTTTGTCCAAATCATTTATCCGACTTCTAGACAATCTCAACTGAACCCCGAAAATCATGAGAGCGACAGGAATAGCTAAGTTGGGTTCCACGATCTCGACAGTAGGGAGCTAACCTACGTCACTTGAGACCTTCTAGGAGCTAGGCTATCCTCAAGGCTGGTGTCCCTTTTGAGGACCCACTGGCGTTCTTTGCAAAACCCAGTTGCACCCTTCCCAGCCGATTTCACACTGTACCAAGTGGTACTGCTATATAGGTCGTAAGGTTTTCAACCTCGAATATCATCAATGCTTTATGATGCATGTCACTTAATAATGCTTGCAGCATACACATTGATGAACATATTTTTATTCACACTTTGCATAATTAATCTTAGCTTTCTTGGACTATAATTGTGATTAAATCCACTGTTTTAATTGGAATTTACCAAATTGGGCTTAATTGGGCTTTAATTGTGAATGTTGTTTAAATTCGGATTTTTAAGCCTACTGACCTACCTGTCTTGTTTTGATGATATCTGGAGCTATAGGTGTCCGATTTGAGTGATTCCAGTGGCATTGGAAAGCTAACTTCCGGGGCTTTAATTGGATATGCTATAGGACCATATTCCCATGAAGCAATTAGGAGCAGTTGCTGTTTCAAAATCTCCTACTGTTGTTGTTTGTCACAAGTCCGAATTTGATTAGTTTTGTAATTAGTTTTGTGGGCCTGTTTTAATTAATTTTGGCCCAATTAAGGCCTAATCAGATTGTTAGTGATTTGGGCTCTATAAATAGGTGTGTTGCTGAGTAGTTTGAACACTTCCCTTCATTTTTCAGATTTTAGAAAAAAGACTCTTCACTTTCCTCTCTTTTATCTCTTCTTTGGTTCACACCTTTTTGCTCCTTCTTCTTCTTCTTCTTCTTCTTCTTCTTGTATTTTCGGATTTCCACTTCCTCCATGGAAGGCTGAGCAATGAGGATTGATTCTCAAGTATCATTAGCATTGGATGTTGAGGTTCTTTAATTGAATTTCGAATTTTAATTTTCTGTGCAATTCCTTCTTCTCCTAATCTCTAGAATTCTAGGTTATTGAATCTTGAATTGGATGAATGCTTATTGAATTCGGTTTTGATTCATGATCTGAAATTCACATTTTAGTTTGCTTAATCCTAAAATGTATCTACTGTTTGCTTAATTCAATAGGTTAGGGATTAGGTTCTTGATACAAATTTGCTTAATCTTTGTATGAGATTGTTAAGAATTGATTGATGCTTCATTGATTAATTCGGATTGGCTAAGGAAATTGAAATAAATCTCTAAATCCGTGAGACATCCAAATGTGAATGAGCTTGTGAATCAATCTGTTTTGTTGAATTGAATTAGGAATTTGAATTCTGTTTTTGAAAATTGGAAACTATCATGAACAAAACAAAATCCCCTGAATGTGTGTGTGAGTTGCTATGAGATTGAAATTCTCAATTTGTAATTGGATTGCTTGAGAGAGACGACTTTAGGTTAATCAACCTGCTGCACTTTGATTCATTTTATTTGGTTGAGTACGGCCTCGATCAAATTTCTCGCCATTGCCGGGAAATTCAATTCAAATTCGGTTTTCAATTTCAATTCTGTTTTGTGTGTAAAATTCTGTTTCTGTTTTGTTTTCAATTTTGTTTTGTAAATTCGTGTTTAGGAGGTAGAGTCATAATTCATATTGTGTTTTGGTATACTAACCTTTGTTGTGCAGATTCAGTTTGATCAATTTTGGTTCAAAACTTTGAGGTAAGTAGCCTAATCTGTCATAGTTACTGTTCCATTGCTTTTAATGAATTTCAATTTGTGATTTGAGTTGTGTGATGTGTTGAATCATTGTAATTAGTGTGTTTAGTCATGTTTTGATGTTTAGAATTTGGTTAGATGAAATTAGAACAGATTTGGTGTCATTTGGATTGAATTGCATAAGTTGATCAAGTGTTGTTGACTTTTTTGATGTTGACTTTTGCAGTTAAATCTGACTTTTTTGTTTAACATTGTTAGAGGTTGAATTTTTGTGCCAACAAGACTGTCTCCCGTGAATAATACCCGCAGTTCATAAAAAATTCTTTTATAATAAAACATATTAATAAATCAACACATTTATTGTATTTTTTAACATGTGTTTATATGTAATGAAACATATAATAAATGAGAGATATTTTTAATATAATAACAATAATAATCTGATAAAAAACAAAAAAAGGAAAGAACAAAGAAAATTAAAAGAAAGTGAAAATGTAAGGAAAGAAAGAAAAAAGAGAGAGAATACGGACAAAAGGAAATCATTAAAAAATTAAAATAAAAAAAGAAAAGTGTGAGCCAGGCGTGCACAGTAAGAAGAAGGAAAGAAAATGATGAAAAAATTAAAAAAAAAGAAGAAAAGAATGAGAGAGTGACGCGTGGCATGGGCGAACTGTTTTCTTATATAGATAATAGATTTTTGTGTCCACATTTCTTTAGGTTAATAATTAATTTTAGATACCCCAGTTGCTGTTAGATAGTCCTGATTGTGAGATTACACTTTGCACTGGCTTATTTTGACCTGTTGACTTCAATTGGACATAACTTGAGCTAGGAGTGTCATAATTTCACAAATTTTATATGATTTTGGGGTAAAAAAGCTACTTAGAGCAGCCCCTCCTAGCTTGCGCCAAAAGTCGACCATAAAATTGCCAAAAAAGGTCATTTTCTATTTTTAAAGGATATTTTAAGTTTTTTTTGGTGTATTTTCCTTTTCTTACCTTAGGTAGTTTTGGTTCTTAGGCTTTGAATTTTGTTCTGAAATTTTTTGTGGTGTTTTCCTATGTTAATATAGTGTTTGCCATGTATCCATTTCATTGGTTTCTGCTCATTTGATATAGGCTGCCTTTATATGCTGACATGCTGCTGTATGCTTCATTTTGTGCATTTTTGTGTGCATTTGGTGTATGAATAGAGCAAACCCAAGTACCCCTACATTCATTTGATCCAGAAAATGATAAGACATATCATAGGTTAGTTAGAGAGTCTAGGATTCCATTTGTGCATAATTCTGTTAGTGATAGTGAGTTTTCTGATAGTGTGTATTCTGCTGTTAGTGTAAGTGATAGTGAGTCTATTTCTGTGTTTTCCTTCTTCGTCTTTCCTTGAGTCTGATTTTAAATTGTGATACCATGGCTGAGAGAACCTTGAGACAGCTTGCAGCACCTGATGTTAATATTCAGACTTTATGCATTCAATATCCTGATATAGATGTGCCTTGTGAGCTAAAGTCTGGATTGATTCATTTGTTGCCCAGTTCCATGGTCTTGCAGGTGAGGATCCACATAAACACCTCAAGGAATTCCATATTGTCTGCACCACTATAAGACCACCTGGAGTTCCTGAGGATCATATTAAGCTGAAGGCATTTCCATTCTCCCTGCAAGATACAGCAAAAAACTGGTTGTACTACCTTCCACCTGGATCCATTACTAGCTGGGATAATTTGAAGAGGATGTTTCTGGAAAAAATTTCCCAGCATCCAGAGTGACTTCAATTAGGAAGGAGATCTGTGGTATAAGGCAGATGGATGGAGAGAGTCTGTATGAGTATTGGGAGAGGTTTAAGAGGCTTGTGCTAGCTGTCCACATCATCAATACATGAGCAGCTTCTCATCGAGTATTTCTATGAGGGCCTATTGAACAATGACAGACAGATGATAGATGCAACCATGGAGGAGCTCTTGTAGATAAAACTCCAGTTGTCAAGCAAGGCAAATTGAGAATTGCTTCTAATAACCACAGTTTCAGTACCAGAAGCAATTCAGTAGCCTTGACCAGAGGATTTCATGAGAATGGAGACACTTAATGCTGTTGATCATAGGAAGTTGGAGAGAAAGCTAGATGATTTGGCTTCCTTGGTTAAGCAATGCAGTGTCTCAAAGTTGCTGCTAAGCTATGTGGGATTTGTACTTCTGCAGATCATTCCACCGATGCATGTCCCACTTTAAATGAGCCTGAAGGAGATGGTGCTTTTTCCTCCTCAGGCTTATGCAACAAATATTTATGGTTCTGGCAGACCCCCCAGCAGCATAGTATAATCAGGTTTTCTTCCAAACAGGTAAATCCGGGTTGGAGGAATCATCCAAATTTGAGATGGGGGAATTCTCAGCAGCAGCACCCACAATAGCCTTATGTGCCTTATCAGTCTCATGCTGCTGGACCTAGTACACCTTACCAGCCTCCACATGTACACAATAGCAGCAGCACAGCCTACCCACTTGCTGCTGCACCTTCCAAGAGTGAGCCTTCCTTGGAAGAATTAATGAGGCAGATGGCGGTCAATAATATGAATTTCCAGCAAAGGACGAGGCTACTATTCAGAGCCTAGAGATCAGAGAGGCCAGATGGCTACCACTCTTAATCAGCTGCAGTCTCAAGGTTCAGCTAAGTCCTGCTCAAACAGTTGTCAACCGAAGAATGTTAGTGCAATCACTTTGATGTCGGGTAAGAGTGTGCGCACCTGATAGGCAACAGTTGAACAAGGAAGCTGAGATTCTACAGTGTAGAACCTGTGCATGAGAGAGCATCCCTAGTCCTTTGAGCAGCCCAGTTCTCATGCAGTGAGCAGCCTTCTTTCCTCTTTCCTCAGAGAGCTGTGCAGAGATTAAAAGATGGAAGAGGATGACAAGGAGATCTTGGAGACTTTCAGGAAAGTAGAGGTGAATATACGTCTACTTGAGGCCATAAAGCAAATTCCGAGACATGCCAAGTTCTTGAAGGATCTATGCACCCATAGGAGGCGGCTGAAGGGCAATGAGAGGATTAGCATGGGAAGGAATGTCTCTGCACTCATTAAGAGACCTATGATTCCCATTCCAGAAAAATGCAAAGACCCAAGGACATTTACTATTCCTTGTGTTATAGGCAGTAACAAATTTGATAATGCTATGCTTGATTTAGGGAAGCATCTATTAATATTAATGCCTTTATCTGTTTTCACACCTCTTTGTCTCGTGGGTCCTTTGCAGGCTACAGGTGTTGTCATTCAGTTGGCAAACAAGAGCATTGCCCACCCTGCCAGGCCCTTATTGAGGATATGCTGGTTCGAGTGAATGACCTCATCTTCCGTGCTGACTTTTACATATTGGATATGGAGGGAGGAGATTCACTCATTGGTGCAACCCCCATCATCTTGGGCAGGCCCTTCCTGAAGACAGCTCAGACTAAGATTGAAGTTCATGATGGCACACTTAACCATGGAGTTTGGAGACAGTGTGGTTCAGTTAATATTTTAGATGCCATGAGGCATCCTGTTGAGGATCATTCTGTATTCCATATTGATATGCTTGCTGAACTTGTAGATGATAGTTTTGTCTGAGTTTGTAGGACATTTGGACTTTCCGGAATTTTTTGATTTCAGTGATGTCTACACTTTGTTATTTATAGTTTCTGATTCATCTGTGTGTAGTAATGTGTGCTGAGATAGATGAGTTCATATCTGTTGATACTGTTGATTGTGTTGATTGTTCTGATTGTCCTATAGGTTCTGGTATTGATGGACCCATTGAGTCAATTGAGTCAGAATGCAGTGGCTTGATTATAGCAATTACAGATACATCTGACTTGATTGATTTGCAGGTTGCAGAGATTTCTACCAGTACCAGATTGACCTTTTATTGTCCAGCCCCCATCACTGGAGCTGAAGCCACTTCCCTCTCACCTCAAGTATGCATATTTGGAGGATGACCAGAAGCTTCCAGTGATCATTTCTACTGCTCTCTCAGCTGATCAGGAGCAGAGGTTGTTGCATGTGATTAGAGAGCACAGGAGAGCTCTAGGTTGGACTTTGGCAGACATCCGGGTATTAGACCCTCCTTGTGTATGCATCGGATTCTGTTGGTGGATGGGGTTAACCCTGTGAGGCAGCCTGAGAGAAGGTTGAATCCCCAAATTCTTGACGTGGTCAAGAAGGAGGTCACCAAGCTGCTACGGGCTGGTATCATATATCCTATTTCAGATAGCACTTGGGTGAGCCCGGTACAGGTGGTACCGAAGAAATCTGGGATTACAGTGGTTAAGAATGAGAAGGATGAGTTGATTCCTACTAGGATGTAGAACAGCTGGAGAGTCTGCATCGACTATAGGAGGCTCAACCAGGCGACCAGGAAGGATCACTTCCCACTTCCTTTCATTGATCAGATGCTGGAGCGCCTGGAAGGTAAATCACATTACTGTTTCTTAGATGGTTTCTCTGGTTATTTTCAGATTTGTATTGCACCAGAGGACCAACATAAGACTACATTTACCTGTCCTTTTGGTACCTTTGCTTATAGGAGGATGCCTTTTGGTCTATGCAATGATCCTGGTACTTTCCAGAGATGCATGATGAGTATATTTGCTGATTTACTTGAACATTGAATCGAGGTTTTCATGGATTATTTTAGTGTATATGGCTCCTCATTTGATGCATGTTTGGATAGCTTGACTAGAGTGCTTGATAGGTGCATAGAGACTAACCTTGTTCTGAATTATGAAAAGTGTCATTTTATGGTAGAGCATGGTACAGTCTTAGGCCATATTATCTCTAGGAAGGGCATAGAGGTAGATCCTGCAAAATTAGATGTTATTTCACACTTGCCTTACCCCTCTTGCGTGCGAGAGGTTCGTCTTTTCTTGGACATGCAGGTTTCTATCGCAGGTTTATTCAGGACTTCAGTCGGATAGCCCTTCCGCTGTCCAACTTGCTACAGAAGGATGTCAACTTTGAGTTTGGAGAACAGTGCAAAGAGGCATTTGATCGCCTCAAGAGAGCTCTCACCACCCCCCATTATTCAGCCACCGAATTGGACTCTTCCGTTTGAGTTGATGTTTGATGCATCAAACTATGCCTTGGGAGCTGTTTTGGCACAAAGGGTTAGTAAGTTGTCTCATGTGATATTATGCATCTAGGACTTTGGATGCAACACAGGTAAATTACACTACCACTGAGAAAGAGTTGTTAGCAATTGTTTTTCATTGGATAAGTTTAGATCATATTTGCTGGGCTTTAGGGTAGTGGTTTTTACTGATCATGCTGCTCTTAAGTTTCTTTTGAAAAAGACAGATTCGAAACCCAGGTTGATCAGGTGGACGCTACTGCTTCAGGAGTTTGATTTGGACATCCAGGATAGGAGTGGTGCGCATAATCTTGTATCAAACCATTTGATCCGCATTGAGAGAGCGGAGGATGCGTTTCCTATTCGGGATGACTTCCCGGATGAGCAGCTTATGGCTTTGCATGATTCCCATCCCCCTTCCCTTACCCCTTGGTTTGATGATATTGTAAATTATCTTGTTGCATGTTTTTTCCACCCTTGGCATCTAGGGCTCAGAGAGATAGACTTAAGAGTGATGCCAAATATTATGTATGGGATGACCCTTATTTATGGCGTTTTGTAGTGACCAGGTTATCTGTAGGTGCATTCCAGATCAGGAGATCCAGTCTGTACTTCAGTTCTGTCATGCCTCACCTGTTGGAGGACATCTTGGACCCTAGAGGACAGGAAGGAAGGTGCTGGATTGTGGATTCTATTGGCCTACGATTTTCAGAGACGCCTGGAGAGTCTCCTCTACATGCGAGCAGTGTCAGAGAGCAGGAGCGGCCATTTCTAGCAGGCAGCAGATGCCCCAGTAGCCTATGTTGTTTGTGAGATTTTTGATGTGTGGGGTATTGATGTTATGGACCCATTTCCTGTTTCTTTTGGTTTATATATATTTTGCTTGCTGTGGACTATGTCTCCAAGTGGGTGGAGGCTATAGCCACAAGGACTAATGATGCTCGAGTTGTTGTGGATTTTGTCAGGTCTCACATCTTTTGCAGGTTTGGAGTGCCTCGAGCCATTGTTAGTGATCAGAGGACCCACTTCTGTAACCGGTCCATGGAGGCTTTGCTGAAGAAGTATGGGGTGGTGCATAGAGTTTCTACACCATACCACCCCCAGACTAATGGACAGGTTGAGATCTCCAACAGAGAGATCAAGAGGATTCTGGAGAAGATGGTGCAGCCTAACAGGAAGGATTGGAGCCGCCGCCTTGATGATGCTCTCTGGGCTCATAGGACCGCCTACACAGCACCTCTTGCGATGTCTCCCTTTAGAGTTGTTTTGGTAAGGCGTGCCACTTACCTGTGGAGATTGAGCATCGGGCGTACTGGGCAGTTAGGGCTTGCAATTTGGATAGTGACCAAGCAGGAGCAGAGGAAGCTTCAGCTGCAGGAGCTTGATGAGATCCTCCTGGAGGCCTATGAGAACTCTAAGTTCTACAAGGAGAAGACTAAGAAATTTCATGATCAATGTATTTCTAGAAAAGAGTTTGTAGTAGGCCAAAAGGTGTTGTTGTTTAATTCTAGACTTAAGCTCATGCCCGGTAAGCTTCGTTCCCGTTGGATTGGACCTTTTATTATTACTCATGTTTATCCTTATGGTGTTATAGAGTTGAAGAGTGAGTCCACCACAAGACCTTCAAGGTCAATGGCCACCGTCTCAAGCTATTTCATGAGAGTCCCGCTTTGGTTGAGGAGACGGTTGAGGAGATGAGCTTGGACCTTCCCACATTCCCTCAAGTGCAAATTTTTCCACCTTGATGAGGGAGTCTCTTTCCCCACTATTTTATTGCATTATGCCCTTTGTTCTCTAATTTGGTTATTTTTACATTGAGGACAATGTGTGATTTAAGTGTGGGGGAGGAGATTTGTAGTTTTAGGGCTTTAGGATTGATTTTAGGAATTAGTATGTGGTTAGGATTGTATGTTTGTGTGTTAGTAATTTTTAGGATTGTATATAAAAAAAAGAAAAAAAACTGTTGTTTTATTGTATTTTTGGTGTTTTCCGTAGGAAATTTGCTGTTTTTGAGTTGCTGTCAGCATTTTCATAGCTATTCTGTAGCTACTGCTGTTACTGTTTTGCTGTCTGGAATTACTGTAATCTGTCTGTTTTGCTGTTGCTATTGCTGTTGCTGTTTTTTGCATTACTGTAGCTGCTGTACATTTTTATTGATGTTGTTTACAGCAGAATTTCATTTAACAACAGAATTTTGACAGTTATCCGAATTTTACAGCAAAAACAGAATTTTTTACAGTAGGAAAAATAATACATTTGGCAGGTTTTTCATTGGATTTTTAGGATTTGTGTTGGTAGTTGGCATTTTCATCATATTTGGACAATTGGTTTCTTGATTTATGTTGTTTGGATTCCTTATAATTTAGTGAATAAGTTGGTTTTGATAATTATTGGGTTGAATCTTTTGTGATAGAGTTGTCCTTGGTGAGTTTTTGAGCCTTATTGATGGATGGACCACTCTATGCCATTCTCTCTTTTTTGTGTGATTTCACTTGTTTGCTTGTGCTCTAGAACTTGGCTTGACTCTTTGATTTGCAACTTTGTTCACATGCATGTATTGAGATGATTGAGGCATTTTTCTTGATAATTGAGCTACTAGCCATATTTGCCTACCTTGATGATTTTCCACTTGTTAGCCCCTTTGAGCCTATGGATCCCATTACTTGTTTTTGAAAGCTCATTACAAGCCTTGAAAGTGAAAAACCATGATTGTCCTTGTCTTAGAAGATAAAGAAGCTTTGGAATTGTTTTGGGAATAGGTTCTTGAATGAGTGTGGGGGTGTACTTGAATTTCTTATCTTATCTCCTCATGTGGATATCCTATTGTTGACCTTTGGCTAGTTACAAAAAAATTTTGAAAAAGTAAAAAAAAAAAGAAAAAAAAAGAGAATAAAGAAATAAAGAAAAGCTCAAAAGAAAATTGTTAAAAAAAAAGAGCAAAGAAATAAGTGTTCTTGAAATATAAAAAATGGGTCTAAAGGTAGAAAAGAGGAGTTTAATTGTAATCTTGAGATGTAAGCTACTTGCATTTTTCTTGGATTTATTCCTCATTACTCCTCTATTCTCTTTGGTTTTAACTTCTTATCCTTAATTTTCCCTTCCTTTACCTCGGCCCCATTACATCCTATTTGAAGTCCTCTTGATCTTTGCTTGCATGTGTTTCAATTGTTGTGGATATTAGAGTCTTGCCAAGCCTATGGTAGTGCTTGCTTTCATGAGTGCTTTGAGTGTATATACACAAGCCTAAACACTTGAGAGTTGGAGAGTTTGTCTTGTGAGGATTCTATCACTCTTGATTCACCCCTTTGATTTGATTCACCCTCTTGTTTGCTAAATTGCAGGGAATTCCATTCATATTTTTCTTGATTCCATAATTCCTTGGATGTTGTATTTTGCCTACTCCTATGCATTCCTTGGATCTCCTGTTAATTATGCCACTTGTATTCGCATTGTGCTCCCTAGTTGATTTTTTGGTTTCATCTGGTTTTTGCCCGGAGTGCAAAAGGGCAAGTGTGGGAGAATTTGATGAACACTTTTTATTCACACTTTGCATAATTAATCTTAGCTTTCTTGGACTATAATTGTGATTAAATCCACTGTTTTAATTGGAATTTACCAAATTGGGCTTTAATTGTGAATGTTGTTTAAATTCGGATTTTTAAGCCTACTGACCTACCTGTCTTGTTTGATGATATCTGGAGCTATAGGTGTCCGATTTGAGTGATTCCAGTGGAATTGGAAAGCTAACTTCCGTGGCTTTAATTTGATATGCTATATGACCATATTCCCATGAAGAAATTAGGAGCAGTTGCTGTTTCACAATCGCCTACTGTTGTTGTCTGTCACAAGTCCGAATTTGATTAGTTTTGTAATTAGTTTGTGGGTCTGTTTTAATTAATTTCGGCCCAATTAAGGCCTAATCAGATTGTTAGTGATTTAGGATCTATAAATAGGTGTTTGCTGAGTAGTTTGAACACTTTCCCTTCATTTTTCAGATTTTAGAAAAAAGACTCTTCACTTTCCCTCTCTTTTCTCTCTTCTTTGGTTCACACGTTTTTGTTCCTTCTTCTTCTTCTTCTTCTTCTTCTTCTTCTTCTTGTATTTTCGGATTCTCCACTTCCTCCATGGAAGGCTGAGCATTGAGGATTGATTCTCAAGTATCATGAGCATTGGATGTTGAGGTTCTTTAATTGAATTTCGAATTTTAATTTTCTGTGCAAATTCCTTCTTCTCCTAATCTCTAGAATTCTAGGTTATGAATCTTGAATTGGATGAATGCTTATTGAATTCGGTTTTTGATTCATGATCTGAAATTCACATTTTAGTTTGCTTAATCCTAAAATGTATCTACTGTTTGCTTAATTCAATAGGTTAGGGATTAGGTTCTTGATACAAATTTGCTTAATCTTTGTATGAGATTGTTAAGAATTGATTGATGCTTCATTGATTAATTCGGATTTGCTAAGGAAATTGAAATAAATCTCTAAATCCGTGAGACATCCAAATGTGAATGAGCTTGTGAATCAATCTGTTTTTGTTGAATTGAATTAGGAATTTTGAATTCTGTTTTGAAAATTGGAAACTATCATGAACAAAAAAATTCCCGGAATGTGTGTGTGAGTTGCTATGAGATTGAAATTCTGAATTTGTAATTGGATTCCTTGAGAGAGACGAAGTTAGGTTAATCAACCTACTGCACTTTAATTCATTTATTTGGTTGAGTACGGCCTCGATCACACATCTTTACAGGCAAAGCCCATTGAATCATTCTACGTCACCACTTACCCGTGGTACGGCCCGATTCAATGTCTTCCCTTCAAGGAAAATCAAACCCCATCTCAGGTTGGAACCGCACTCTCACACTAAGCTTCTCAAATTTTTATGCAAGAAGAGTGTGTTGGTTATAATCTTTTAAGGTAGTTTGTACTAATGTTCTTCTTGAATCAATAATCATTTCTACTTAAGTCCTATAATTTACTAAGACTTATGATTGTGTCTTATGGATAGCGTTACCTACCCTAATTCGTCTTGTATGTCTAATTAAGATTGGGTTTAACCCTTAACTATAATTAGCTTTCGTTAACTAAAATTATAATTAATCTTATTCTTACTAAGATCCTAATTAATTCCTAATTATCCCTTAATCTCTTCCTTAATCTTGGATTAAGCTTTTAATTACTTGATTAGGGTTAATCATAATTAATTAGTTCTTAATCATCATTAAGTCTTAATTACTTAATAATACTTCATTAGTGATTAATGACTAAGGTTAAAGTAAATCTTCATTAAGGTTTATTAACTTAGTCTTTATTAATTACTCTTCACTTAATTAACTTAAGTGGATTTTTTTTTTGGTCAACATTAACTTAAGTGGATTGGATTAATAATCTTAGACAAATTGAATTAGCTAAGCCCACTAATTAATTTCTAAGTTTTTGTCTTGATAGGTTGGATTGGAGTTGGAGTTGAAGTCCAACTCTAATCTAAGCCCAAATCCATGAAATGTTTTTGGTTGACTTTTGATGAGTCCTTTGACTCTTTTTGAAGGTTTTGGGCCTGAACCAAGGGCCCAAAGGTTAGACAACTCTTAGGAGTCCATTTTGCACATTACCACTCAAAATTTTGACTTTTAGAGTGACTTTTATTCGGGTTAATTTTGGCATCCGAATTTAGTCTTTTTGGCATTTCTAAAAATTTATTCTTATTTGAAATTAAACCTTTTTAGTTATTTCCATTTCTTGGCCTATTGGACCACTAAGGCCAAAAATACCTTTTCCAACTTCTCTTGATCATTTCAAGATCAAAACAAGTTCTTGATGATTTTCCTTATGAACAACTCAAGAACAAAGATGAACACTTTGAATGTTCATCAAAACACCAAAATTTCAACAACTTCCAAACTTCACCAAAATTTAACACATCATCAACAAGCATTCTAACGAACCAATATCATACTAATTCACCCAAATTCATTCATAAACATTTTCAAGTTCACACCTTTATTCATACACTCATAAACACCATTTTTTTCAAGAATCAAGCATCCAATAAATTCTATAACTTCAAACAACCACATGCATGTTCTTAGATCAATCATCCAAGCTCATTACAACCATAAAAAAAAATTTTAAACACATGCAGTCTCTATTAAAGAAAATAGCCGAACCATTGTGAGGAAAAAGGGAAAAAAATTCAATCAAAATCATGGTTTGCATGTATTCCAAAACATCATCCAAGCACATTTTAACCAACAAACAACATTTTAAATTAACTACACAAGATCAACACCAAACAGCCGAACCAAATCTCTTAAGAGATAGGTTCCAACAACTCATTTTTTTTTTGAGAAAAGAGGATCAAAGACAAGGATCAAGGGTAATCCTTGACTCTAGTCACCAATCCTACTAGAGTTCAAGTTCTCCCCTCTTTACCTATAGAAATTCCTCAAAGATTAGGTGCACCAACAGCTCCCAAAACAGCCCCAAAAATCCCTCCCTTGATCACTAAGCAAGAGTCTTCAAGGCTTGGAGGCTTGATGTTTAAGCTTTGGTTCAAAAATAGAACCTTGGCTTGAAAGTGTTTGATGGAAATTGAAAGATTTTTGGGAGAAAGAGAGAGAGGTTCACAACTTGCTCTTGGAGAGAAGGAAAGAATGATGAGAGAAAAATCTAAAAGCTTGCATGTGAGGAAGAAAAGAAAGAATAAGTGTTTTGGTGTTTTAATGCCATAATGGCCTAAGCTTGACACATGTCTTGGTAGAAAGAAAGAAAGAGACAAATGTCTGCCATGCAAACATACTCCCACATGCACGGCTTGCATGAGAAGGAAGGGAAGGGTTGTGCAATTTTTTTCTGGCCTGGATCAAGAGTATTCGAGCCCGGTTCAAGAGACAGTAGGGGCAAAAAGGTCATTTTTCAAAAAATTCCAGAAATCCCCAAAAATTCTAGAAAAATAGGAATATTCCTAGACTCATAAAAATTAACTTTGATGATTAAAAATAATTTTAATCACTCAAATTCAATAAATCACACAATACGGTAAAACGGTAAAAACGCGATTGTTACATCTCTCCCCTCCTAAAAAAGAAATTTCGTCCTCGAAATTTGTGTGTACCTTCTTGAATAAATGAGGATGGTGTAGGAACACAGGGAAACACTAGAAGGGGGGGTTGAATAGTGTTTCTAAATATTTTAAGAAGCTTTTCGAAAACAGATTTACAAAAAAGATTTTCAGACAGGTTACTAGAAGGCTGTCTGAAGTTTTTAGTTAGCTGTCTGAAGTTGGTTTCAGACTGCTTTAAAATGGTTCTAAACGAAGTTTCTTCTTTTTAAAATATTAAATAAAATATTCAGTCCCCTTAATTAGTTTAAAACTGAAATGACAAAGATAAGGGAAGAGAAACTTAGCCACAGAATTTATCCTGGTTCACTCACTACCACTTGTGAGCTACGTCCAGTCCCAATGCCAACTAGCACTTGGATTTTCTCTTAATCTTGCAAGATTACAAGTATTCTTTTCTATCAAGCCTCTTCAGGCTCTACAACCAAGTACTCTTTTTCAGACAAGCCTCTTCAGGCTCAATAACACAAGTATTCTTTTTCAGACAAGCCTCTCCAGGCTCAATAACACAAGTATTCTTTTTCAGACAAGCCTCTCCAGGCTCAAAACACAAGTATTCTTTTTCAGACAAGCCTCTCCAGGCTCAAAAGGAAATACAAATGAGAGAAATGCTTAAGCTCACAAACTATAAGTTTTGAGACTTAAACAGTTACAGATGTACAAAGATGACTGAGGTATGCTCAGGATAATACAATATGTGTGTACAAGAGATAAAAAATCTATCAGAGTGTTTCAGCGAAAAACTTGCAGAGTTTCTGTTCTTTTGCTATGTTGCTCTCTCTCTGTTGGTCTTCAAATGAGGGGTATTTATAACCAAATGATTTGAATCATTGAAGACTCTAGGTTTGTGAAATCAATGCTAGCCGTTGTGAGACAGCTGCTGCAGTACAAATATTCTCTGACATATTCTGATATTCCCTGACAATTTCTGACATTTTTACAAGGTTTGCTCCTGCCAAAAAGGTGCTCTTTGTTGCTGCTGCAATTGCTGCGTAGCAGAGGACACGTTGTGACAGAGAACGTGCTTGAATTGCATTGCACAGGTGCAGCTGTTTGTAGCAGAGAACATGCGTGAAAAACGTGCAGAGGTACATGGATTGTCACAGCTTCAGACAAGAGATGCCACGTCATCAAAAGCTTTCAGACGGCTTTGATGCTTCAGACGGGTTGATCATCTTCAGACAGCATCAGCTTCTTCAGACGGATCCAACACTTAGTCTTATATAGTAGGCTTCTTGCTGAAAATCATAGATAAACAATTTAGACAATTGTATCTTATGAGAAACAACTTAAGTTGAATTTGTTGATCATTAAAACTTAGAGAAATTTCAGTCTTTAAAACATCATAAACCTCTTTATGATATTTTTGAGACTCAACATTCTCCCCCTTTTTAATGATGACAAATTTAACTTAAATTATGCAAAATTGAGAGATTAAGATTTAGCTCCCCCTGGGACAAATATATCCTTTTTGATGCTTTTTATATATGATTTTCTCAGAAGTTCAGACAGCACAGCTTTGGACTATTTCATGTACTCCCCCTGAATCCTGTAATCACTCCAGATTTTGTTAGATTTAATACTCCCCCTTTTGTCATCAATCAAAAGGGAATTATAGAGCAAAAACAGTAACAGATCAATAAAACAAACAGGAGTATGAACTACAGATAGAGTAAAAACAAGTATCAGAGCAAGGATCATGAACACATGAGATGGAATAAAAACACTGATTGTATTAAAATGATGTAAGGATTAAACAGACAATCAGCACTTGAAACAGAAATATGAACATAAGACAATGGCAATAAATTAGTCCTTCTTCTTCAGCAGGGCTTCAGACAGAAAGGAGATCAGTTCTTCCTTGGCCTTGTCTATTGCAGCTTCAATAGAAGACTTCAACTCTTGTTGACCACTTCTTATTAGCTGTTGCTCATGAAGAATTTCTTGCTGATTCTGAATAACCTTTTGTGCTTTCTTTTCTGAGACTTCACATCTCCTCTCAGATTCTTCACATCTCTTCTCAAGGGCCTTGACCTTTGATTTCAGCTTCTGGTTTTCTTCAAACAGGTCAGGTTCAGACTCAACTAGGATGAGCTGAAGGTAGGGACAAACAAATCTCAAAACTCCAAATCCAGGCTGTAAGCCATATTCTGAAGGATTGTAGACTGGACAGAAAAAGGTCCCAACATACTTCAGAAGCACCCAAGCTTGGTTGAATGAATCTGCCTGTGGGGGAAAGTGATCTCTTAAGAAATGGTACTGAACATTTGTGAAGTGTCCAACACCCATTGCAGATTCAGCATCAGGATCACTACACCCAGAAGAAGACCCAGCAGCTTCTCTGATCTTCCAGTAAGATTCCCACATCCAGTTTTCCAGCAGGTGATTCAAGCCGCCTCCTTCTGACAATAAACTCAGGAAGACCTTCCCATTCTGAAGCAGTCATGACTTCAGACAGGGGTGCTGATACAGAATATACCTTAGTACCCTTCAATTTTTCATCTTGACCTTCTTTGAGGGGATACCTAGGAACAATTCTATCAGGCTTCACCAAGATTTTGGTTGAAGGCCTGATTGAACTGGTTCTAGGAGGCCTGTAGCCTATCATTCCAACTCCTCTAGCCAAGTCCCTTTGGAACAATTCAGCTTCTGTGTTCAGCATTCTTACCATTAGCCATTCTTCATTATTCAGCTTCCAGGAGTCTTCAGAGAATGGATTGATAAGATCCCAAGTATGTTTAGGAGGGACAACACCCTTCCTTATCTTCTCCAAACCATCAGCATTGTTGGAATATAAAGCCCTTTCATCAGACACAGTTTTCTTAGAGAGACCCTGATGAAGTGAGACAGCAGGGGCTGTTCTAAAGTGATGCAGCTCTTCAGACAGATGCTGGAATTTTGGCAAAGGACAAGAGCCAAAGGAGGTTCTTGTCAGTCTCTTGCATAAGGCTGCAATCTCAGCTGAAAGGTTGAATTGATGAACAGATGAGGGTGGTGAAGGAGGTAAAGGTGTGTGAGGTGGAGATGATGATGGTGAGGAAGGTGATGAAGGTGAAGATAATGAGCTATCAGATAGCTGTATGTACAGAGGTGAGAGGGGTTTGGATGGTGAAGATGTGGGTTCAAGAACTTGGTTTTCTTGAGGTGCAGGGGGTTCAGACAACAGGTTGTCTGATGGTATGATGATGTAGGTGATGAGGGTTCAAATGGTATGAAAGGTTCAGAGGGTAATGAAAGTTGCTGTAAGGTTGGTAGAGGTTGGGAGATAGGTGGAGAAGGTTGCTTTTCAGGTGATGAAGGAGGTGAGGGAGTTACATTATCAAATCTCACCTTGATCCTTTTGTAAGGCTTGGGAGCAACAGCATCTTGAGCTTTAGCAGCTCTTTCTTTTTCTTCCCTTTCCTTGGCTTCCTTATCCTCCCTTTCTCTTTCTTCAGAGGAAAGAGCCCTTCTTCTCTTGAAGTATTGATTAGCCTTTACAAAATTTTGATACCTTCCAGCCATGTCTGCTTCCTAGATGAGAAGCAGTACTTCTGGTAATCTAACTTCAGACACTGTCTGAAGTAGTTTACCCTTCTTCTTCTTCCTCTGAGGTGCACTTGACCTCTTTCTTTTCTTTGAGGCTTCAGCAATGACTGCTTGCTTGTCATCCTCAGCATAAGCAAGCTGTGAGGCAATTGCAAGAGCTCTGTCAGTTCTCTCTTGCTCTTCTTTCAGTTCTAACTCTTCTTGTTCAATGGCAGTAGCCAAAGCAGCAACCTGAATCAGTTCAGGATCAGAGGAGCATGCAGCAAGAGGTTGAGCCGCAACTGCATCAATATCCACAGCCTGTCCTTCCATTATAGAAGTAGGCTTTGAGGATTGTGCAGGTTCAGACACCTGACCCACAATTTCAGACAACCGTTGAGAAGGTTTCTGAACAGGTTCAGATGCTTGAATCTGTACAGATGCAGAAGCTATCTTGGCTGAGCTTCTTACAGGTAGCTTCTTCAGCTTAGGTTGAGGTGACGCCTTTGAGGGCTTGAACTCATGTCTTCTGATATCTCCTTTTAGTTCATTTTCCAGAATCTGCACAGTGGAACTTCTCCTCTGAGCTTTCTCCATTAGCAAACTTTCTTTCATGGTTGGCGATGGAGGCCTTGGAGTCAGCTTGATCTTCATGCTCTTTAGATTTGATTCACCAAACATAGGAATTGAGTGGTGATCAAAGAGCTGGTGAACTGGAACTTTAAAATGCAACAACACCTTGGTGATGATGGTGTTGTGAGGAAAACTTCCAGCAGAGTCTCTCAGCCTCTTCTGAAGGTGGTACATGATGATATTTGGAAGATTTATCTTCTGCTTCTTCAGAAGATGAATAAGGCAGAATCTTTCCAGTTCAGACACATGGTTTCTGCTGCCACTTTTAGGGATTACAGAGTTCCCCAAGATAGCATGCAGAACCCTAGCCTTATCTGACATATTCTTTGCATCCAGACTAGCAGGAGAGGAAGTTCCATATAAAAACTCAGTAAAATGCTTCTGACCTCCATTTCTTGATTCCCAGCCAGGAGAGAAGACAGCACCTTCAGTCTTGACACCACAGACAATGGCCAAGATGTCTTCATCAATAAAGATAGATGTGCCGAGCACATTAGCCTTGATGGTAGTGTAGATGCCTTGAGGGTTAGGGATTCCTCTGGCTGTGGCCCAGAAATCAAGTATACTCTGCTCATGCCAATGTGAACGATTTTTGTTGAAGTATTCAAGCCACCCAGCAGCTTGAAATTCTGCATGAAGATCCATTCCTAGTGCTTCAAGTTCTTCCAGAAAGACACCCTTGGTCTTCACAATATTATCAGCTCCAGACTTCTTTGGTGCCATTGTTGAAGGATGGAAAGAACTTGAGAGAGAAAGTGCTTTCTTGAAGATGAAGAATAGCAAAGGTTTTGAGAGGGTAGTGAGCTGTAACGTACCAAGGACTCACTGCCTTCCAGTACTTATAGACCTCTGAGGCAATGATGGCAGAAACTGGCCGCGCAGACATAGGGTAACGTGCAAAGTGGATTTAAACCGCCCCTTTATTGCCACGTCATTTGTTCATTTCAGACAAGTGCAAGATTTCAGACATCCTAGTTAATTTCAGACGACCAAAACTTCAGACAGGTCACATGTTTCAGACAGGCTGAAGTTTCAGACACATTATTTTTCATACATACTCACAATGCATGAATGTTCAGTTTATCTCTGATGAACTTAAACCTATCTTCAGTTAGAGGTTTTGTGAATATATCAGCCCATTGATGCTCTGTATCAATAAACTGAATATCAAAAACACCTTTCTGAACATAGTCTCTAATGAAATGATGTTTGATTTCTATATGTTTAGCCCTAGAATGTTGAATGGGATTTTTAGATAAATTAATGGCACTGGTATTATCACATAACACAGGTATAACAGATATTGCAATATTAAAATCTTCAAGTTGATACTTCACCCATAATAGTTGTGAGCAACAACTGGCTGCTGAGATGTATTCTGCTTCAGCTGTTGATAATGCAATTGTGCTTTGCCTTTTGCTTGACCAGCTGATCATATTTTCTCCAAAGAAGTGACATCCACCACTGGTGCTTTTTCTTTCAACTCTGTCTCCAGCAAAATCAGCATCACAGTATCCTACTAACCTGCAATCCTTACTTTTCTTATAGCACAGACCAAGATTAGTAGTACCTTTAAGATATCTGAAAATTCTTTTTACAGCTTTGTAGTGAGTGATTCTTGGATCAGATTGAAATCTAGCACACAGGCACACACTGAACATGATGTCAGGCCTGCTTGCTGTTAGATACAATAATGAACCAATCATTCCTCTATACAAAGTTTGATTTACTGGTTCTTCATTATCATCTTTATTTAAAGATGCAGAAGGATGCATTGGAGTTGACATGGGTTTGCAATCACTTAGGTTGAACTTTTAAGCATTTCATTTGTATATTTCTCTTGATGGATCCATATACAATCAGAATCTTGCTTAATCTTCTTGCTGGTTATAACCTTGAGCTACTAGCCTTGCCTTATGTCTGATAACTTTGCCTCTTCAGACAGCTTGTTTCTGAACACCCATTTGGTTCCAATAATTGTTTTCCCATGGGGTTTAGGAACAAGGGGTCCAGACATCACTCCTAGCAAATTGATTTAGCTCCTCTTGCACTGGCTAGGATCCACCCTTCATCATGCAGAGCTTCATCAATGCTCTTTGGCTCAATTTCAGACAGGAGAGCAAGAGAATTCAAATGTCTGAGTTTTGATCTTGTCTTAACTCCTTCTGAAGTGCTGCCAATGATTTGCTCTTTGGATGATGTGACTTGTATCTCCAATCAGTTTTATGAGGAGACATCACATCTGTCTGAGACTCAACATTTGTCTGAAGAGGTTCAGAAACAGCAGGAGCTTCAGACAGGTGCTCATCCTTCAAATCGTTGTGATCATTCAGCTCCATTCCTGCAAAATCATCTTCTAGATCTGATAGTTTCCCTATCAGTCTCTTTGTATCATTGAATTTTACATGAATGGTTTCTTCAACAGTTAAAGTTCTAGAGTTATACACTCTATAATGCTTTAGATGGTTTCAGAATATTCAATGAAAAATCCATTATCAGACTTTGCATCATATTTTCCAAAGATCATCTTTGGTGTTCAGTATAAAACATTCACATCCAAAGATGTGGAAATATGATATGTTGGGTTTTCTTCCTTTCCACCATTCATATGGAGTCTTTTTCAGAATTGGTCTACCAATATTCTGTTTTGAACGGTAACAAGGTGTGTTAACAGCTTCTGCCCAGAAGGTTCTAGGTAAGGTTTGCTTGAGTTGAGCATGGTCCTTGCCATCTCTTGCAAACTTCTGTTCTTCTCTCAAAAACCCCATTCTGTTGAGGTGTTCTTGCCACAGAGAAATTGTGTGAGATCCCATTCTCATCACAGAACAATTTGAAATTTGCATTCTCAAACTCCCCACCATGATCACTTCTTATGACAGAGATACAGAATCCCTTTTCATTCTGTACCTTTTTTACAAAAGATTGTGAAATTCTTAAAAGTCTCATCCTTGTTTCTAAGGAATATCACCCATGTGAATCTAGAATAGTCATCAACGATGACTAAACCATATTCTTTCCACTAAGACTTTCTGTTCTAATAGGACCAAACAAGTCAATGTGTAAAAGTTCTAGTGGTCTGCTAGTTGAAACAACATCTTTACTCTTGAAGGAGTGTCTTGTTTGTTTCCCTTTCAGACAGCTATCACATAAAATGTCAGATTTGTATGAGAGCTTGGGCAATCCTTTAACAAGGTGTGTTTTGCTAATCTTGAGATTAATCTCAAGCTGGCATGCCCAAGTCTTGATGCCAAATCTGTTTTTCATCTTCAACAGAAATGAAGCATTTTACATTTTGACTTGCTAGATCCTCTAGATCAATTTTATACACATTGCTGTGTCTCTTAGCAGTAAAAAGTGTTTGATCAGAGGAGTCTTTGACTATGCATCCTTCCTTGGTAAAGGATACTACATAACCACTGTCACATAATTGGCTTATGCTCAGTAAATTATGTTGTAGTCCTTCCACAAGAAGAACATTTTTAATGAGGGATGAAGGAATTATACCTATAGTCCCTATGCCAGTGATCTTCCCTTTCTGATTTCCACCAAAGGTGACCACTCCTCCTTCCTTAGGTCTAAGGTTTTGGAACAAAGACCTTTCTCCTGTCATGTGTCGCGAGCACCCACTGTCCAGGGTACCATTTGTGGGGTCTCCTTTGTCCTGTTAAACACATCTGCAACAGGAATGATCAAGTTTTTAGGTACCCAAGTTCTTTTGGGTCCTGTTTTGTTAGCTTTGGGTCTTGCTTTTCTCTTGTGCTTGCACTGAATCACATTGTGTCCAAGCTTACCACAGTGAGAACACCCAGTGACCTTCTTTTTACTTTTAGAAAAATTTAAGACAGTAGGTGGTTCAGACAAGTTATGATCAAAAAAACCTAGTCCACTTTTGTCAGAGGAATGTCTTTGATTTCCAAGCATTATGTTTAAATTTCTTGTTCCTTTGACAAACTTGGCCAGATCATTTTTCAGTTCTACAATCTGTTTCTGAAGTTTTTTATTTTCTTCAGACACAGTTTGTGAACTGTGGTTTTTATTCTCAAGGAGCTTTTCCTTGAGTATAATATGTTCTATTTCCAGAGACTCATATTTGTTACACATTTCTGTGTGAGCCTTGGATAGATTCTTATACTCTAGGAACAGTTCCTTGGAACTTTCCACCAGATCATCATACATTTCTTGCAAGGTAAGAGTGAATACCTCAGCTTCAGAACTGTCTGAAGATGGTAGGCTTGCCATGAGACACAGATTTGCCTCTTCTGAGGTGTCTTCCTCCTCTTCTGAAGTTGATTCATCCAGATCCTCCCATGTTGCCATGAGAACCTTTCTTTTTCTTGAAAAACTTCTTTTTCCTTGAAGTTGTTTTTCTTTAGTTTTGGACATTCAGCCTTCATGTGCCCTGGTTGCTTACACTCAAAACAAAATATCTTGTCAGTTTGTATTTCTTTACCTGACTTACCTCCTTTTGAGGTTGAAGGTTGATTCTTTCTGAATCTTCCTCTGTTCTGTAGCATTCTCTTGATCTTCCTACTTAGAAGAGCAAGATCATCATCATCTTCTGAGCTATCTTCAGAGTCTTCATCTCCCTCTCAAGCTGCCTCAGCTTGCATAGCCTTGATGTTGCCATGCCTAGACTGTTTGGTCTTGGAGTTTAGGGCTAGAGATTTTCTCTTGTTGTCATCTTCTCCAAGCTCAAGCTCATGGACCTTAAGAGATCCCAACAGTTCTTCCACTCTAAGAGAATTCAAATCTCTTGCTTCTTGAATGGCAGTAACTTTGGGTCTCCAGGACTTAGGCAAGCTCCTTAGGATTTTTCTGTTATTATCTCCAGAGTTGTATGTTCTGCCTAAGGACCTAAGTCCATTAGTTATGGTCTGAAACCTTCCAAACATTTGATCAATGGTTTCAGATTCTTCCATCTTGAACATCTCATACTGATGTATGAGCATACTTATCTTCGATTGCTTGACAGTCTCAGTACCTTCATGGGCTGCTGCAAGAGTATCCCAAATCTCCTTGGCAGAGGTGCATCCATGAACCTTCTCATATTCTGATTTGTTCAAAGAACATATCAGATAGAGTTTGGCCTTAGCATTCATCTGGACTCTAGCCTTTTGCTCCACAGTCCATTCAGTCTTAGGTATAGGCACATCATTTAGCATAGGCACATAGTCTCCATCAGTGACCACATCCCAAACATCAATGTTGTGCTTTCAATGAACAGCTTCATTCTATCTCTCCAGTAGTGATAATCTTCTCCATTGAAAGCTGGAGGTCTTGTGATAGAGGCTCCTTCTGTGATGTATTGCCTGTTACTGTTTGAAGCTTCCATGTGGATCTTTCAGTCCTCAGACACTTGTTAGGTGTATCAACCCTGAGTAGAGCTCTGGTACCAACTGTAGGAAACACAGGGAAACACTAGAAGAGGGGGTTGAATAGTGTTTCTAAATATTTTAAGAAGCTTTTCGAAAACAGATTTACAAAAAAGATTTTCAGACAGGTTACTAGAAGGCTGTCTGAAGTTTTTAGTTAGCTGTCTGAAGTTGGTTTCAGACTGCTTTAAAATGGTTCTAAACGAAGTTTCTTCTTTTAAAATATTAAATAAAATATTCAGTCCCCTTAATTAGTTTAAAACTGAAATGACAAAGATAAGGGAAGAGAAACTTAGCCACAGAATTTATCCCTGGTTCACTCACTACCACTTGTGAGCTACGTCCAGTCCCAATGCCAACTAGCACTTGGATTTTCTCTTAATCTTGCAAGATTACAAGTATTCTTTTCTATCAAGCCTCTTCAGGCTCTACAACCAAGTACTCTTTTCAGACAAGCCTCTTCAGGCTCAATAACACAAGTATTCTTTTTCAGACAAGCCTCTCCAGGCTCAATAACACAAGTATTCTTTTTCAGACAAGCCTCTCCAGGCTCAATAACACAAGTATTCTTTTCAGACAAGCCTCTCCAGGCTCAATAACACAAGTATTCTTTTTCAGACAAGCCTCTCCAGGCTCAAAAGGAAATACAAATGAGAGAAATGCTTAAGCTCACAAACTATATCAGTTTTGAGACTTAAACAGTTACAGATGTACAAAGATGACTGAGGTATGCTCAGGATAATACAATATGTGTGTACAAAGATAATAAAAATCTATCAGAGTGTTTCAGCGAAAAACTTGCAGAGTTTCTGTTCTTTTGCTATGTTGCTCTCTCTCTGTTGGTCTTCAAATGAGGGGTTATTTATAACCAAATGATTTGAATCATTGAAGACTCTCAGGTTTGTGAAATCAATGCTAGCCGTTGTGAGACAGCTTGCTGCAGTACAGAATATTCTCTGACATATTCTGATATTCCTTGACAATTTCTGACATTTTTACAAGGTTTGCTCCTGCCAAAAAGGTGCTCTTTGTTGCTGCTGCAATTGCTGCGTAGCAGAGGACACGTTGTGACAAAGAACGTGCTTGAATTGCATTGCACAGGTGCCAGCTGTTTGTAGCAGAGAACATGCGTGAAAAACGTGCAGAGGTACATGGATTGTCACAGCTTCAGACAAGAGATGCCACGTCATCAAAAGCTTTCAGACGGCTTTGATGCTTCAGACGGGTTGATCATCTTCAGACAGCATCAGCTTCTTCAGACGGATCCAACACTTAGTCTTATATAGTAGGCTTCTTGCTGAAAATCATAGATAAACAATTTAGACAATTGTATCTTATGAGAAACAACTTAAGTTGAATTTGTTGATCATTAAAACTTAGAGAAATTTCAGTCTTTAAAACATCATAAACTTCTTTATGATATTTTTGAGACTCACAGATGGGACTTCTTCATTTGCTCCTCCAACTCCCAGGTTGCATTCCCTTCATCAGTTGCACTCTAAATAACCTTAACCAACGAAAATTTCTTTTCCTCTCAATTGCTTAATCCTTCGGTCTCCGATTCGCACAATTTGTAGTGGGTTTAAAAGTAAATACTCCTTGGCTTACTATCACATTAACATAGTTAAGATCTCTTATATAATTTACTTGTTATATTGCTTTAGATCTTTAAAAAATATAGAGAGTACAGTGGATTCCAGGAAACACAGAATAGTATTCTACCAGATCCCACATGGTACCGCATTAAGGTAATATTCATCTCTTCTACACATTTTGTTTCTTCATTACTAAGCGCGTAAGCACCACTTATTTTTAACTTAATTATATTTGTAGTGTCCTACCCAAACAAACAATGACGATTGTGGGCTCTTCGTAATGCGTTATATGAAAGAGATCATTGATCAAAACCAACTCATAATACCTAGAGAGGTAATTATGACTTGTGATAGCAAAGTACTTTTTTGGACCATCATTCACTAGTTTATATACTGAAATAAATTTTTGCCTTATACAGTACTTTGCTCAGTTCCGATGCTCAACCTACACAACGGAGCAGCTTGATGAGGTTCGGGAAGAATGGGAAAACCATGTAGTTACCAGTTATTTGTAATTGATTTGTACATTATGAGGGTAAGTAAACATGTACATAATGTGAAAATGCTAACAAAGTTGTTAATGAATGACTTAACTGACGGGTTCAACAGAGTTGATATCATCACTTTTCTTTTTGCAACTTCAAGAAGAGGCCTGTTTGTAATTTGTGCACCTTTTCATATTACATTCCTGCCTGGATTATCACTATTTGACTTATGAATTCTAGCTGTTGGTATGGTTTTGTACAGCTGTTTGATAAATTGGGAAATGTTGAATAAACAGAGTAAACTATGGCAAAAAATTTTTAGTTTATAAGACTTATAGTTGTTAAGCATATATATGAGATGCATGTTTGTTTACCAACTGAGTTGATTCTTGTGAGATGTCATGTGTTTTGGTTATTTCTATATAGTTGTATAGGTACTTCATACTTTCACCACTTACAATATGCATAGGAAACTATTCATATTATGACAAGTTTGAATTCTTATTTCAAGTAGATATGTTTGTTGTTTACTAAGTGTTGTTCATAGTATGACAAAGTGTTTGAATTTTAACGAATTAATATGCATGATTTTGGATTAAGCCATTGGGATCAGACTGAAATAAATATGCAGGCTAAAGTACATTAAAAAAAGAAAAATTTGAAAAAAAAAATAGAAAGGAGAGCGCTCCTTGGAGCGCCCTTGTTGTGAAACAAAAATAAAAAAAAAATAAAAAAAGAAAGGAGGGCGCTCCTGGAGCGCCCTTGTTTTAAAGAACCAGGGCGCGTCCTGGAGCGCCCTCCATAAGTACGTCTTGTGCATATGGAGGGCGCTCCAGCGTGCGCCCTTTAAGGCTGCACGGGAGCGCCCTCTTTTTGCTTCTGTTAGGGCGCTCCACTGAGCGTCCTCCTTTTATTGGCCAAACAAGAGCAGATTGTATTAGTGCGCACGGGAGCGCCCTTTAAGGCTGCACGAGAGCGCCCTCTAAGGTCTTTTTTGGCAAAGTGTCTTCTTCTTGTATTTTCGGATTCTCCACTTCCTCCATGGAATGCTGAGCATTGAGGATTGATTCTCAAGTATCATGAGCATTGGATGTTGAGGTTCTTTAATTGAATTTCGAATTTTAATTTTCTGTGCAAATTCCTTCTTCTCCTAATCTCTAGAATTCTAGGTTATTGAATCTTGAATTGGATGAATGCTTATTGAATTCGGTTTTTGATTCATGATCTGAAATTCACATTTAGTTTGCTTAATCCTAAAATGTATCTACTATTTTCTTAATTCAATAGGTTAAGGATTAGGTTATTGATACAAATTTGCTTAATCTTGTATGAGATTGTTAAGAATTGATTGATGTTTCATTGATTAATTCAGATTTGATAAGGAAATTGAAATAAATCTCTGAAACTGTGAGACATCCAAAGCGAAGGAGCTTGTGAATCAATCTGTTTTTGTTGAATTGAATTAGGAATTTCGAATTCTGTTTTTGAAAATTGGAAACTGTCATGAACAAACAAAATCCCCTGAATGTGTGTGTGAGTTGCTGAAATTGAATTTCTGAATTTGTAATTGGATTCCTTGAGACAGACGACTTTGGGTTAATCAACCTACTGCACTTTAATTCATTTTATTTGGTTGAGTACGACCTCGATCAAATTTGGCGCCGTTGCTGGGGAATTCAATTCAAATTCGGTTTCAATTTCAATTCTGTTGTGTGTAAAATTCTGTTTCTGTTTTGTTTTCAATTCTATTTTGTAAATTCGTGTTTAGGAGGTAGAGTCATAATTCATATTTTATTTTGGTATACTAACCTTGGTTGTGCAAATTCAGTTTGATCAATTTTGGTTCACAACTTTGAGGTAAGTGGCCTAATCTGTCATAGTTACTGTTCCATTCTTTTAGTGAATTTCAATTTGTGATTTGAGTTGTATGATGTGTTGAGTCATTGTGATTAGTGTGTTTAGTCATTTTTTGATGTTTCGAAATTGTTTAGATGAAATTAGAACAGATTTGGTGTCATTTGGATTGAATTGCATAAGTTGATCAAGTGCTGTTGACTTTTTCTGTTGTTGACTTTTGCACTTGAATCTGACTTTATTGTTTAACATAGTTAGAGGTTGAATTTTTGTGCCAATTTTTGTGTCCACATTTCTTTAGGTTAATAATGAATTTAGATACCCTAGCTGCTGTTAGATAAGTCCTGATTGTGAGATTACACTTTGCACTGGCTTATTTTGACCTGTTGACTTCAATTGGACCTAACTTGAGCTAGGAGTGTCAGAATTTCACAAATTTTATATGCTTTGGGGTAGAAAAAGCTACTTAGAGCAGATGGTCCTAGCTTGCGCCCAAATTTTGACCATGAAATTTCCAAAAAAGGTTGTTTTCTATTTTTAAAGGATTTTTTAAGTTTTTTTGGTGTATTTTCCCTTTCTTACCTTAGGTAGTTTTGGTACTTAGGCTTTGAATTTTGTTCTGAAATTTTTTGTAGTTGTTTCCTATCTTAATATAGTGTTTTCCATGTATCCATTTCTTTGGTTTCTACTCAATTGATATAGGCTGCCTTTATATGCTGACATGCTGTTGTATGCTTCATTTGTGGCATTTCTGTGTGCATTTGGTGTATGACTAGAGCAAACCCAGGTACCCTACATTCATTGATCCAGAAATTGATAAGACATATCATAGGTTAGTTAGAGAGTCTAGGATTCCATTTTTGCATAATTCTGTTAGTGATAGTGAGTTGTCTGATAGTGTGTATTCTGCTGTTAGTGTAAGTGATTGTGAGTCTGTTTCTGTGTTTTCTTCTTCTTCTTTTCTTGAGTCTGATCTTAATCGTGAAACCATGGCTGAGAGAACCTTGAGAGAGCTTGCAACACCTGATGTTAATATTCAGACTTTATGTATTCAATATCCTGATATAGATGTGCCTTGTGAGCTAAAGTCTGGATTGATTCGTTTGTTGCCCAAGTTCCATGGTCTTGCAGGTGAGGATCCACATAAACATCTCAAGGAATTCCATATTGTCTGCACCACTATGAGACCAGTTGGAGTTCCTGAGGATCATATTAAGCTGAAGGCATTTCCATTCTCCCTGCAAGATACAACAAAAGACTGGTTGTACTACCTTCCACTTGGATCCATTACTAGCTGGGATAATTTGAAGAGGATGTTTCTGGAAAAAAATTTCCCAGCATCCAGAGGGACTTCAATTAGGAAAGAGATCTGTGGTATAAGGCAGATGGATGGAGAAAGCTTATATGAGTACTGGGAGAGATTTAAGAGGCTTTGTGCTAGCTGTCCACATCATCAGATACATGAGCAACTTCTCATCTAGTATTTCTATTGTGAAGTCTATAAATCAGTTTAAGTATTTAAACATGACTATAAGACTTAACATCCTTAAGTTTTAATGATTATCAAATAAGATTATATTAAGGACAAATAATTAAGTTTATAAAAGAACTTTATAAGATTAAGTAAACAGGTTCTACTTAGAAAGGTATTTGTTTGTTGATTGTGTTTCAGGTTAGAATATTTATCTGAAGAAGAAGAGTAGAAGATCACAACAGAAGAAGAACAGTATCAAAATCAAGAAGAATCAAAATCAGAAGATCGGAATCAGAAGATCAGAATCAGAAGAATGAAGTGCAGAATCTGAAGAAGAGTAATTCTCAACAAGGTTGAAGCAATTGAAGAAGCAATCAACTGAAGATAGACTTCGTCTAAAGAACTGAAGACTCTGAAAATTAGGAAGATCTGAAGACTATCTGAAGAACAGTCAAGAAATAAGAACAGCTATCATCTGAAGAAAAGAAGACAATATGAAACAGTTTATGTATCTGAAGACTGAACGTATCAGAATCCAGAAATAATCTCTTGGAGACATTACAAAGAGTATGGGTCACTCCTTTTGAGACAAGTTCACCCCCAAGTGGTTTTTAATATGACAAAACTGATTAAGTTCAAATATACATATGAGATGCATCTTGTGTTACTAACTGTGTGTTTAAGTGTGGCAGAGATTCTGTGTATCTAAACAAATGCAGGAATACTTAGATCATAAATAACACAAGTAACAGATGCAAGCTCAGCTTAAGATGCAAAGCCAAGGTCAGACACATAATCAGCATTAAGATGCTAACACAGCTTGAGATGCAAGCCTCTATGTTCAGATGATATTCTAAGGAAAGAAGAGACCCCAACATTAAACTAAAAGAGACTCAAGATCAACTTGAGATGCAAGCTATGAACAGATGCTAGTTCAGCTTGAGATGCAAGGTCAGCTTGAGACGCTGTCTCAAGGTCAGACGAAGCAAGAGGGGATCTCATCAGAGATGCAAGTAAATCATAACAGAATCTGGACAGAAGCAAGACTGCACACTCAATGCTAGGAGACAGCAAGTAGAGTCAGCACAAAGTTAAGCAAGGACACAAGGACACTGACACAGTACCTTAGTCTGAAAAGCTGCTGACTGCCTACTGAAAAGACTGCACCTGATGCTATGAGCTCTAACAGATTGCAACGGCCACATAACGACTAGTTTCTCATCTGATGATATAAAAGAGACAAGAACAAATGCTGAGAGTGAGAGAGACTGCCTACACTTCTGTGAAATCATTCAACATCTTATCACATCTCAACCAACATCTCAAGTACACATAGCAGTTATCTGTGAACAGATTCAACACATCTTGAGATTTACTATTGTCTCTTTCATCTCTCTTCAGTATATCATTTCAATACTTTAACTTAAGAAGAGAGTTTCCCTAGCTTACCAATTTCCATATCCATACTGTGTATGTTGTAAGCTAGATCCATCATTTTCACCTACTGTAACATGTGTCATCTAAGATAGGAAGGTTCCTAGTCTTGGAGTTAGGTGTTTGCGTCCTGGAGAGGCTGTAAGAATACTTGTGGCTCAGCTAAGATAGGAGTGCCTAGGCTTAGTGTGAGTGAGACGTCCTGATGAGGCTGTAAGAATACTTGTATTGACTGGTTTGTCAATAGTGGAAAATCTCACTTGTTGTGAGGACCGGATGTAGCCCAAGGAGTGGGTGAACCAGGATAAGATCTCTGCCTACTGTCTCTTACTCTATCTATTTATTACTTGCTTTGAATTAACCTAAAGCTATCTGTTAATTACAAGGATTAGTACATTAATAAGCAAGATAAAGAATCTAAGTTGAAGCATAAGAACTAGTACTAAAATTGAATTAACTCTATCCTGTCTTAACAGAGACTCCAAGTTAGCAAACTTAAGAGCACATCTCAACATTCAATTTTAGTGTGGATTTGCAGGAACAGATTTGAAAAGTCTCTATTGAACCCCCCCTTCTAGAGATCTTCAGCCAACTTCAGTTGGTATCAGAGCTCGGCCTCTTGGGGTTGAGCACACCTCTGTGTGAAGAGGATAAAGATCCATGGCTGGTCCTAGCACAAGTCTGTTCATTCCTGAAGGAGCTTCAACAAACAGACCTCCTGCCTTTGATGGAACTGATTATTACTACTGGAAAGACAGGATGAGACTGTTCATTGAATCTCAGCATGTTAATCTATGGGAGATCATTGAGGCAGGCCCTTATATGCCATACATCATAGATGAGCTTGGACGCAGGGTAGCCAAACCCAGAGAACAATGGATAGATGTTGAGAAAGCAAGATACGTCCTTAACTCAAGAGCTAAGTGCCTGCTCACTTGTGCTCTAAGCAGAAGTGAATATGACAAGGTAGCTGAATGTGTCTCAGCAAAGGAAATATGGGATGCTCTTGAGATTGAACATGAGGTAACAAACCAAGTTAAGAAGCCAAGATCAACATATTGGTTAGACAATATGAGCTTTTTAAGATGAATGAAGATGAAGGCATTAAAGACATGGTGAGGAGATTCACTATCATAACAAATGATCTAAAATCTTTAGGAAGAACATACTCAAATCAAGATATGGTGAGAAAGATCCTAAGAAGCTTACCCAAACCTTGGAGACCCAAGGTTACAGCCATTCAGGAAGCTAAAGATTTGAGCATCCTCAGATTGGATGAGCTTCTTGGATCTTTGAAAGTACATGAACAAGAGCTGATGGAAGAGGATCTCATCAGACGACCCAAGACTATAGCTCTAAAAGCCTCTTCCTGTAACTCAAAAGGTAAAAAGACAAGCTCATCTCAACAAACCTCTCTCAACTCATCTCATGATTCAGAAACAGAAGATGATGAAGAAGGAGATGATGATAGTGAGATGGATGATGAGCTAGCCTACATCTCAAGGAAGATCAGACGCATGTGGAGAGCTAGAGGGACTGGAAGAAAAAATTTCCCTTCAAGAAGAGGAGAAATAAAATCTGACAAGAAGGGGTAATTCATTTGCTTTGAGTGCAAAAAGCCTGGACATATGAGATCTGAGTGTCCTCAGCTCAGAAGAGAAGTCAAGAAAAGCCCTGGGAAGAAGGCAATGATGGCCACCTGGGATGACACAGATGAAGAAGGAAGTCAAGATGGACAATCAGCCAACCTATGTCTCATGGCTAATGGAGATTCATCAGATGAAGAGGTAACTGAATCTGACTCTGAATACTCTATTGATGAGCTTAAGTCTGCCTTTGAAAATCTTCTGTATGATTCAAATCTTCTTGCCTCAAAGAGCTCATTACTTAAATCAGATTTAAATACAGCTCTTGAGAAAATCAAATTTCTTGAAAAAGAAAATGAGGATTTAAATCATAAAAACAGTAGTCTCATGTTGTCTCACATGAGATTATTTGAACAAGTAAAAGCTAAGACTCAAGCTCTCAATAGGCAGGAACTAAAAAATCTATCAAATGAAAATCAGCAACTCAAACTACAAAATAGAATTCTCATAAATGATCTGGCTAAGTTTGTAAATGGAACAAAAAACCTTGAGAGACTCATTGGATCTCAAAAGGGTATTTTGATAAAGCTGGACTTGGTTATGAGAGATCTTCAAATGAAGTTTGGTACAGAGATTTTTTCATTCCTGCAAGAAAAAAGAAAAAGGAAAGATGCTCTTGTTGTAGTAAATATGGTCATAAAGCCACAGATTGTTACTTGAGACAAGTAGCATCTAAGAGAAAGGCAACTAACCATGAAGGACCCAGATATAAGTGGGTACCTAAAGATAAATCCCTTGTTTTGACAGATGTGCCTGGCAGCAGCAAAATCCAAGAAAGAATGGGTGTTGGACAGCGGATGCTCAAGGCACATGACTGGGGACAAAAGCAAATTCCTGTCACTTGAAGAAAAGGCCACTGGAGTTGTCTCTTTTGGAGACAATAGTAAATCCCTGATCAAGGGTATAGGTAAAATTGGTAAGACTAACTCAGCTCAAATTGAGAATGTGTACTTTGTTGAAGGATTGAAACATAATTTGCTGAGTATCAGGCAGCTATGTGATAATGGTTATCATGTTAATTTCCAACCTACTTTCTGTGAGATCATAGACTCCAAAACTGGAAAAATAATTTTCTCTGGAACAAGAAAGAAAAATCGTTAGTCAGTCTCACTAGAGAGTCTATCAGATCTCACCTGTCTCATGTCTCATGATCATGAGAGATGGCTCTGGCACAAAAGAGTTGGACACATTAACATGAGAACCATGAATCAGCTTGCTAGTCAGTCTCTTGTCAAAGGATTACCCAAGGTTAAATTTGACAAAGACATGAAGTGTGACTCTTGCATCAAAAGTAAGCACAGCAAATTAAGTTTCAAACCTAAGAACTGTGTCTCAACCACCAGACCACTTGAGATCCTTCACATTGACCTATTTGGACCAACTAAGACAGCAAGTCTCAATGGTAAAAAGTATGGTTTTGTCATTGCGGATGATTTCTCAAGATACACCTGGGTTCTATTCCTATCTCAGAAAGATGAATCATATGACTCCTTCAAAACTTTTTGTAAAAAGATTCAGTCTGAGAATTGGATCTGTTAGAAGTGACCATGGAGGAGAATTTGAAAATGCCAAGTTTAGAAATTCTTTGATAAAAATGGCATCTCTCACAACTTCTTTTGTCCAAGGACTCCTCAACAGAATGGTGTAGTTGAGAGAAAAAACAGAACACTTCAAGAAATGGCTAGAACTTTGTTATGTGACTCTGGAATTGAAGTGTACTTCTGGGCAGAAGCTGTCAATACTTCATGTTACATTTTGAACAGAGTCACTATAAGAAAGATCTTGAATAAGACACCATATGAGCTGTGGAAAGGTAGAAAGCCTTCAATTTCATACTTTCATATTTTTGGATGTGACTGCTATATTTTAAATACTAAAGATCAGTTGGGAAAATTTGACACCAAATCTGATAAAGGAATTTTCCTAGGATATTCACTAACATCTAAAGCTTATAGAGTATATAATCTAAGAACCAAAACTACTGAAGAATCTATGCATGTAGTTTTCAATGAAGTTCAGGGAAACTCTCAGAAAGAAGTTGATGAAGAAATAGAAGAGCTAATGAGAGATCTAAAAGTCTCAACTCAAGAAGCTGAAGAGAGACTCTCACCTGAACAGAAGATGGTAAGATCGTCCCAGTCTGAACAAAGAAGAGAAGTTCAGCCATAAGGAACATCTTATAGAAGCAACCAATATGAAACATCTCACATTTTTCAAGAAGAAGATAATCAGATGATCCAACCAGAGCTCTAGAAACAAGACCAGAAAATATTGAGATACAAAATGAGCATGCATCTCAACTACCCAGAAGCTGGAGACTTGTAAGGTCTCATCCAAGAGATCAAATAATTGGAGAGACTTCAGACAGAGTCAGAACCAGATCTTCTTTCAGAGACACTGAAAATTTGATGGCCCTTCTATCTAAAGTAGAGCCAAAGGATATACATGAAGCCTTAAATGATGTATCATGGATTAAGGCCATGGAAGAAGAACTAAATCAATTTGAGAAAAGCCAAGTCTGGAACCTGGTTCCCCCACCATCTCATCAAACCATAATTGGAACCTCATCAAACCATAATTGGAACTAGATGGGTCTTCAGAAATAAGCTGAATGAAAAAGGTCAAGTCATGAGGAACAAAGCTAGACTCGTGGCACAAGGGTTTAATCAGCAAGAAGGAATAGATTATGATGAGACCTTTGCACCTGTAGCTAGACTTGAAGCCAGCAGGATCCTATTAGTTTTTGCTGCATTCAAGGACTTAAAACTATACCAGATGGATGTAAAAAGTGCCTTTCTTAATGGAATCATAGAAGAAGAAGTTTATGTAGGACAACCCCCTGGATTTGAAGATCCTGACCATCCAGAATATGTGCTCAGACTATCCAAAGCTCTGTATGGTGTCAAGCAAGCTCCAAGAGCTTGGTATGACAGGTTAAGTTCTTTTTTAATTAAAAATGGTTTCATTAGAGGTAAAATTGACACTAATCTTTTCAAAAAGGAAATTAGCCAAGACTTATTAATTGTTCAAATCTATGTTGATGACATTATCTTTGGTTCAACTAATGAATCTTTGTGTCAAGAATTCTCAAGTCTCATGCAGGGAGAATTTGAGATGAGTATGATGGGTGAGCTGAGATTCTTCTTGGGACTTCAAATTAAACAATTGTCTAATGGAATTTTCATTAGTCAAGAAAAATATACAAGAGATTTGCTCAGCAAATTCAAAATGAGTGAGGCTAGACCAATGAAAACACCTATGCACCCCTCAACTCAGATTGATCAAGATGAAGCTGGAAAAGCTGTCTCAGACAAACTTTACAGAGGTATGATTGGTTCTCTTATGTATCTAACTGCCAGCAGACCAGATATTCAGTTTGCTGTAGGAATATGTGCAAGGTACCAATCTAATCCAAAAGAATCTCATCTCAGTGCTGTAAAAAGAATATTTAGGTATTTAATTGGAACCACTAATCTTGGCCTATGGTATGAGAAAGGAAAGAGTTTTGATCTCATAGGATACAGTGATGCTGATTTTGCTGGTGACAAGATGGATAGAAAGAGCACCAGTGGATCTTGTCAATTCCTAGGAAAATGTCTTATCTCCTGGTCATGCAAGAAGGAAAACACCATTGCATTATCCACTATAGAAGCTGAGTATGTCTCAGCTGCTGCATGTTGTACTCAAGTTCTATGGATCAAATCTCAATTGCAAGACTATGCAGTCAGGTACTCTAAGATTACTATTTACTGTGATAATACTAGTGCCATAAATCTTGCAAAGAATCCTGTGCATCATTCTAGGTCAAAACACATTGATATCAAACATCATTTTATAAGAGATCATGTGCAAAAAGGAAGTATTGAGCTAATCTTTGTGGATACCAAGAGTCAGCTGGCTGACATCTTTACAAAACCCTTGGTAGAAGAAAGATTCATGGAAATCTAAAATTATTGAATATGTGTTGTCTTGATTGAAAAATGATGAATTTAACATGGCTGAACACTGGATTGTATGATAAGAGTCTCACTACAGATAAGACTCAAGTGTCGTCTGTCAAGAGACGAGGGCCTCAGACGCATCTGTCATCAGACGCGTCTCTTGGCTCATCTCAACTGACGTCTCATGAAATCATTGAAACGTTGCAATGAGCTGTTAAAAAATTAGAGCCGTTACTCAACGGTTAGTAACTGCCCACTACCTGGCAAACTAGTCGTTAGGCTATAAAAGGAGTTCTAACTACTCCCAACTGCCATAATAACTCCCCACTACGCGCAGTTATTACGTTCCCCTCCTTCTCTGTGTTCAGACTATTTAAGTCTCCTCTCACACTCCACTCTCACTTTCTCTTCTCTATCAAATGCGTATCAAACTTACTGCTCTAAAACTCCCATTCTCTGATAAATAATCATCTTCCTCATCACCTGACAAAATGTCTTCTGAAGAAAGATCTCCATCTCAAAGCATCCACTACAGCCAGGAAACCCTATCCCGTTCACCATCTCCACAACCTAGTACTGAAACAGAGCCTTCCCAATCCACCCAACCTGCTCAACCTTCACCATCATCAAAATCCACATCCTCCAAAAGGAGCACTCCCATTTCTCCTAGAATGAAATCCCAGAGAATAACCTCTCAAGTTACCCAGACTTCTGCTCCCAGATCCCCTGTTCATATAGACCTCACACAGCCTGGCTCCTCAAAGAAAGGAAAGGAGAAAGCTGCTGAAGGAAAGAAGATCTCTTTCCAATCTGATCTATTCTCAAGTCCTGAGATAGAAGAGAAATTCACCAAGAGATTTTCTGAAAAGAAAATCATAGTTGGAAGAGTCATCTCCTCTCAAGAGCTGAGAGATGAAGGATGGGACATGAGTCCCTACTTGAAGAAACAGGGATGGCAGGACTATCTGACCATGACAGATACTGTCTTCTCAAAAATGACTAGAGCCTTCTACGCAACATGCTACAAGGCAAAGGGTTCCACACAAGAACAGCCCCACATCATCTCTGACATCAAGGGAGTTCACATAGAATTGACAGAAGAGACACTAGGCACCATCATCCAAGCACCTGTAACTGGAAACAGGTTGTACAATGAGGAGCATTGGTGGAATAATGTTGGAATCCCCTCTGCCAATGTGGGCACATCTCTCTTCAAGGGTGGTCTCATTACAGATGCTGCCTCATCTCTCAACCCATTTGGAAAATTTCTGTTTCATTTGGTGGTTAAATGCATCATGCCAAGGGCTGACACATTCAACAAAGTCCATCACCAAGACCTGATGGTGATGTATAACCTCAAGCATGGCATTCCCCTGAATCTTCCATTCCTAATACTTAGGCATATGGAACATGCCTTCCACAACTCCAAAATCAATGCCTCTCTTCCCTTTGGAATGCTCAATACCAGAATCCTGAGGCACTTCAAAGTTGATCTCAGTAGCTGTGACAAGTCTGAAGAGAGACCAGGCTATGTTGGCAAGACAAACCTGAAATCTCTTGGCTTGGATGGTAAGACTATACCTCCTCCTACTTTTCCTTTATCTGATCCTTCTCCTGCTGTACCTACCACAACACAGGCTTCCCCATCATCCAAAATGTCAGAGGCCAAAAAGAAAAGAAGAAGAAAGTCTCCAAGGAAGCTGCTGAGGGATCTCAAGAAGGTTCAGAGATCCCTGTTACAGAGAAGAAAAGAAAAGCATAACCATCTGCTTCCACAGAGACTGAGCAAAAGAAGAAGAAGAAGAAGGCAAAGGTTGAGTCTACCAACCAATCTGAGCCTACACCTGCAGAAGATGTGCCCCATCTTCAGCAAGAAACTGAACTAGAAGTGATCCACAATGAAGAGGAAATGACCAGACCTCAAGAGGAATTGGCTAGAACTGAGGAAGAAGTGCCTATGACTGAAGAAGAAGAACCAATAGCTGGGCAAGTTCACCAGTCACCCCATCAATCCCCACCTCATGAGGTATCTCCATCAAACGTCTCTCCCATGGGAATGGTTGCTGCTGAGACTTTGGTGAGCATTGAAAAGGAAACAGCTCCTCCTAGTCATGAGACTTCTCTAGAGCTACAAACTGTAGAGTTTGAGCATGGTGATGTTCAGACCTCTAAACAAGCTACACCAGTAAGAGCTGAACCATCTCATTCTTTCCAAACTTCATTTCCCACTCCTGGCAGATTCTTTGTTGAGACTATCTTATTCAACTCACCACAGCCTAAATATGATCAATCTGCCCCATCTGCTGCACAACCCAAACCGGCTGATCCACCATCATTTGAACCATCCATCCCAACACACCTCTCCAATTCCATCAACACTTTTCTGAACCAACTCCATGAGGAACAACAACAATATCAGCAGGATCTCAATACCAGACTTGAGCAAAACCAGAAGAAGATCTTGAAGAAGCTAAAGCACCAGAAGAAGAGGCAAGATGCTTTGTTTGCTGCATTTGACACTATTCTTTAAGCTATGCATGCAACAAATGAGTTTCACAAGAAGATGAATCATCATCTTTCCAATCTGCCTCCATTGCTTGAATTCCCACAGACTGTGCTGCGACCATCTGGCCCTGGCTCTGACTCATCCTCTTCCCACTCATCCTAGCTTGGCTAGTTTTCCTTATTTGATAATGTCAAAAGGGGGAGAGTAGGTTAGATATATCTAATGAGAGTCTTAGTTAGGATTTATTTCAGCTTAATGTTTGTGAGGATTTGATCTGCTTGATAGCTAGAGATGTAGTTGGCATCTTTTCAGCTTTTTGATAAGATGCAGTGCCATCTTTTGTTTTGTAATCCTCTTATATTTTGATTAAATGAAAATGACTCTCTGAATGATTGCAGTATATTTTTGTGTGACTTTCTTAACTCTTGTTCAACATGTCATCTCAATACTAAAGTCTTAAAACAAAAAAACTGTTCTATAGCTGAGGGGGAGCTTTCCTCTTTAATTATTTTTGTTTTAAGAGAGATTGCACATCTCAGGGGGAGTTAAGAATATATATGAATCATCCTATTCTAATCTCATCAGATATTTTAACATACAGTTTTCCATCATAAAAAAAGGGGGAGATTGTTGAGACACGTTCACCCCCAAGTGGTTTTTAATATGACAAACTGATTAAGTTCAAATATACATATGAGATGCATCTTGTGTTACTAACTGTGTGTTTAAGTGTGGCAGAGATTCTGTGTATCTAAACAAATGCAAGAATACTTAGATCATAAATAACACAAGTAACAGATGCAAGCTCAGCTTGAGATGCAAAGCCAGGGTCAGACACATAATCAACATTAAGATGCTAACACAGCTTGAGATGCAAGCTTCTATGTTCAGATGATATTCTAAGGAAAGAAGAGACCCCAGCATTAAACTAAAAGAGACTCAAGAACAACTTGAGATGCAAGCTATGAACAGATGCTAGTTCAACTTGAGATGCAAGGTCAGCTTGAGACGCAGTCTCAAGGTCAGACGAAGCAAGAGGGGATCTCATCAGAGATGCAAGTAAATCATAACAGAATCTGGACAGAAGCAAGATTGAACACTCAATGCTAGGAGACAGCAAGTAGAGTCAGCACAAAGTCAAGCAAGGACACAAGGGCACAGACACAGTACCTTAGTCTGAAAAGCTGCTGACTGCCTACTGAAAAGACTGCACCTGATGCTATGAGCTCTAACAGATTGCAACGGCCACATAACGGCTAGTTTATCATCTGATGATATAAAAGAGACAAGAACAAATGCTGAGAGTGAGAGAGACTGCCTACACTTCTATGAAATCATTCAGCATCTTATCACATCTCAACCAACATCTCAAGTACACACAACTGTTATCTGTGAACAGATTCAGCACATCTTGAGATTTACTATTGTCTCTTTCATCTCTCTTCAGTATATCATTTCAATACTGTAACTTAAGAAGAGAGTTTCCCTAGCTTACCAATTTCCATATCCATACTGTGTATGTTGTAAGCTAGATCCATCATTTTCACCTACTATAACTTGTCTCATCTAAGATAGGAAGGTTCCTAGTCTTGGAGTGAGGTGTTTGCGTCCTGGAGAGGCTGTAAGAATACTTGTGGCTCAGCTAAGATAGGAGTGCCTAGGCTTAGTGTGAGTGAGACGTCCTGAAGAGGCTGTAAGAATACTTGTATTGACTGGTTTGTCAATAGTGGAAAATCTCACTTGTTGTGAGGACTGGATGTAGCCCAAGGAGTGGGTGAACCGGAATAAGATCTCTACCTACTGTCTCTTACTCTATCTATTTATTACTTTCTTTGAATTAACCTAAAGCTATCTGTTAATTACAAGGATAAGTACATTAACAAGCAAGATAAAGAATCTAAGTTGAAGCATAAGAACTAGTACTAAAATTGAATTAACTCTATCCTGTCTTAACAGAGACTCCAAGTTAGAAAACTTGAGAGCACATCTCATTATTCAATTTTAGTGTGGATTTGCAGGAACAGATTTGAAAAGTCTCTATTCAACCCCCCCTTATAGAGATCTTCATCCAACTTCAACTCCATCAGATGGATTATATACAAAAGTCAGACATGCTTTTCGACCTCGACCAAAGTCTTGCACAAATAAGGAAACACTGCAAACACTTTCTGCAATGCTGCCGCTCCTGCAACAAAAGGTATCTGCGTGCGCAGACCTACTGTACTAGTGTCTGCCATCGATCCGAACGGGACAGAAGACCAAGTAAAAGCAATAAGAAAGATGTTTGAATAAAATACATATAATTCAACATCTTTATTCATATCAGAAGAAGAAGAAGATACAAGAAGAATGAAGCTGCAATCATCTGAAGATCAGAAGGCATATATCATAAGAAGAAGAAGAAGAATGAAGCTGATATCAAAGAATTGAAAGAATTTCAAGCTGGATAATTGAAATAAGCTTGAAACAATTATGAGCACTTGTTGAAGCTGATGAACTAACAATATCAGAGTATATGTGAAGATTGAAGAGATCAATCATCTGAACATATCAACTCTCTGAATGCATGAAACAGCTCTCAACACAGAAGAAAAGATTATAATATCATATATCTTTATCCAAAGAAGAAACGACAACAACAGCTTTTGGACTAGACACCTCACTCAAAGAGGAAAGAAGAAATGGTGTCAGGAAGCATGTGGAAAAAGGAGTATATGCAGAATATGTAAAGGGACAAATCCAACAGATATTTCCTCATATACACTCCGAAGAAAATCAGAAGAAATCTGAAGAAAGCAGAAGTAATCAGATGCAAGCAGAAGAAAGCAGAAGAAAGCAAAAGCAGATCAAGAGAGATAGCAAGCATAAACATATCAGAATATCTCTAATAAAAAAGCACATAACAAGTGTCAGAACGGGATCGTCTGAACACCTATTCGCTTATGAAGAAGCAACCGTTTGAGGAGCTATTACACAACGGCTATATGAGCCACATCATCATCAACTCAACGATATTATGAATCATCTTCAACGACTATATTCAAGCAGAACATATAAATAGCCCCAAGATTGAATTTGAAGATGTTGGTCGGATAGATCAATCCGGCTACTGACCTGTTGGTCAGTTAGTCATGTTTGTCAGTTGATCTGTTAGATCAATCAAGTTGGGTGTTGGTCTGAAGACAACTATGCTGAGCAAAACTGACTATCAAACCTGGAATGGTTTGAAGCCCTGAACATACCTTGGTGTTCCAATGATACGGGTGAGATAGTAGCCTATGGAAACCAATGGTTGGAGAATGAGTCTGGAGATTAAATTCATATCTTAGTTAGCCTACTCTCAGAGGATGGTATTCCTCATAGAAAAGACAGGGATTGTACTTAATTTCAAACACTTGTATCACTGTCTATCCTAGTACTTAGCTTGTAATGTCTGTATCTTGAGTGTGTAATCAGTAATCCCTATGTACAAGAAGAATCAGAGGTTAGAGGTTCTAGCGAACTTCTAGCTTAGGTTGAGTAGTAAAATACTCTACACCTGGATAAGTTTCTGAGAGCCTGGAGAGTCTTGGTGGAAGAAACAATACTTGGTAGGATCTGTGTATGATCCTGGCTGGGTCTTGGTGACCTAGTGCGACACATGCATGTGTTGTGTTTGAGAACCTGGAGAGGCTTGGTGGAAGAAAGAATACTTGGTAGGATCTGTGTATGATCCTGGCTGGGTCTTGGTGACCTAGTGTGACACATGCGTGTGTTGTGTTTGAGAGCCTAGAGAGGCTTGGTGGAAGAAAGAATACTTGGTAAGATCTGTGTATGATCCTGGCTGGGTCTTGGTGACCTAGTGTGACACATGCATGTGTTGGGTCTGAGGGGCATGGATGACACATGTAGGTGTTGAGAAGGTCTTGGTGACCTTGTTTGTTGGGTCGGTGTGACCTAGTGTGTTCAGGGTCGGTGTGATCCTGGATGTTGATGTCTGGAGAGACTGTACTCGTGTTTGTCTGGAGAGACTGTACTCGTGTTTATCTGAAGAGACGGTACTTATGGAAAATCCAGTGGTGGTTTGCCTCTGGGACTGGATGTAGCTCACGGGTTGGTGGGTGAACCAGGATAAATTATATGCCTAAGTTTTCTCATCCCTTAATCTCTTTTATTTACAGTCTTTACATTTATGTTGGGATTAAAAAGTATTTTTCATAATAATCTTAACACAACGATTTCAATAAAACAAGTTTTCAAACAACATAACATAAAACATCTCTTATATCGTTTGAAGCATTACAAAGAATGTATGTTGAAGAACCTCTGAAATAACTGTCTGAGGTGAGTTCAAAAGGAGCTCAGTCCAGAAGTTAGAAATAGATGATCTCTGATCATCTGAAGTATTTCAGAAACAGTTCTGAAGGTACTCTTGGTAATAATCTTCAGAAGATACTTAGAGAAGCTTTTCAATCAAAACAATCTTAAGTTTAAGAGAAAGATTTTCTATCTTTATCTTTCATATGTTCCGCAAGTTTTTCAAAGTAACTCTGGTCTTAAGATTCGTTTGTACACTGATCACCCTACGTGATTGATTTAATCAAAGATTTCCAAAATAGCTCAAAAAGATTAAAACACTATTCAACCCCCCTTCTAGTGTTGCATGTGGTTCTAACAAGTGGTATCAGAGCTCGCCTTCGGGTTGAGCATCTAACAAATGCATAAGGAGTAGATCCTCAGAAGATGGGAATCTCACAAGCTGAAGCAACTCTGAAGAATGATAATGAGAATAGGAAAATTATTTTTTCCAAAACTCATTATTCATGGAATGAAGCACATGACGTAACTGGATATGGAAAGTGTATCTATCTCTAGATCACAACGGGTAACACCATTCCTATCTAAATTTAACTTTAAATTTAAATATAGTTACTTATCTGTCGGGTGTTTTGTTTTATTGAATTTTTTTTTTTTGGTAAATATGGTATGAAAATGTGTTGCATGATTTGTTTGATTGAAATCATTAATTCGTGTGTGTATATATATATATGTGTGTGTGAGTGTGAAAATATATGGACTGCATGCTAAGTGTTCTATATATATATATATTGCCTGATGTTTATAATCTGTTCTGTGTATATACTTGTTGCATGTTTTCTTTGTCTGTTTAAAATAAGTTGAACAGTCGCACATGTTTAGTAGAATAATTTGCATGAATATTTGTGTGTTTTTATTTAAGTAAATGAAGAGTCGTAGGTATTATTTGTTTTAAATGATGTATGTGAAACGACGCAATGTGAATCATTGAATCATCAACCGGTTTCTTTCTGTCAGCACGATGCACTACTTCCCACACCGGTTCAGTGCACGTAACCACCTCTCATCAATGCTTGAAGCATGCTCTCTTGCTTATATAAAAGGATTGGATAATCAACATGGAAATTACACTCCATTCAAATCCTTTTCCTAAAAAGCCAAAGCACTCTCATCTCAGAAAGATCAACTGTTCCATAGTACTCATGGCAAATACTTCAGTATTATCAAGTAACCTTTCTCTCTCAGTTTTTGATGAGAGAATCTGCAACATCCCGCATTCCAGGAGCTTGTTTACTCCATAGGGATTAGATAATTAACCTTGTGTTAGAGATTAAGAAGAAAGTAAGTTAAGAACTTAGGAATTTAATCTTAATGGTTAAACCAATCTTAGGATGTTAGTGTAACATCCCAACCTTTGGATAAGATAACATGTGTGTTCAATAGGTCTAAACATTGTAAGATCACTTAGGATTATGAGTAATAGGTAAGGAAAGGGTAAGATATGAGTTTGGAACCTTAATAGAATCAATTTAGGGGTTTTTGGTCCCTGGTAATCGATTACCATGAGTTGGTAATCGATTACCAGAGAGGTTTATGGGTGGTAATTGATTACCAGGTGTAGGTAATCGATTACCAGTGAGCTCTGTTGATGGTAATCGATTACAGGGTTTGGTAATCGATTACCAGACTTCTGGATTCAGTGTAATCGATTACCAGAAGTGGTAATCGATTACTAGATCTCCAGGAATGCATTTTGGCCTCTGGTAATCGATTACCAGGGTTTGGTAATCGATTACCAGCAGTATATATATATATATGCTGGTGCGAAAATTCAGCAGAAACTCATTCTCCCTTCCCCCTTCTTCGAACCCTAGAGAGAGAAAGTGAGAGTTCTAGTGAGAGGAAGCTAATTTTGGAGCTTTGGAGGTAGATTGAAGCTAGAATCAACCTTTGAATCACTTCAAACTCTCAATTTCTCCTTTAATTTCATCCAAATTGTGAGTATAACTCACCCCTTAGGGTAGAATTGGTCTCCTTGCATGTCCCCTCTTCTTCCCTCCCTTTCTTGGCTGAATATTGGAACAATTGATGATTGTTTGGTTGAATTGTATCGTTGAATGTTTGATTGAATTTACGAATTGAAATCGAGATTCGAAATCTTTAGTTTCGAAGTTATCGAAAATGTCGAAACTTACGAAATGAACGAAACTTACGAAACTATCGTATTTCCCTCGATTTCGATTCATATAAGTATTTTTTTGAGTTTACACTTATTGTTTTCATTAATCTTGGTTAGATTGTTGGTCGAATATGAGAATTGAGTCGTATGTTCGTAAGTCTCAATTAGCGTAGTTGTCGAGATGTCCCTTGCATGATCCCAAATTCTCGAATCCCTTTCTAATTCATCAAATTGAAGGCATTTGTGATGAGATTGATAAGATGGTGCTTGGATCGAAGGTAAAATGAAGGAATTTCGAAGTTACGAAAGTTACGAGACTTGCGAAAGTATCGAAACACTCGAGCATTCGAATCCCTAGTTTTCTACCACCGATTCAAGTAAGCCTAATGTGTATATGATTATGATTGTTAGATTGTATTGTGATTGATGCATGAAAGATATGGGATAATTCTAATTGGTTAGAACGGAGCGGTTCTTGATATTCTTTAGTTTCGAAACTTTCGAAGCTATCGAAAGTTTTGAAACTATCATAACGTCGAAACGCTCTATTCTCTCCAATTATAATTGATCCGGAATGGAAATTAAGGATTGGTGACTGATTATGATATAGGAATTGATGGGTAGTAGATACGGGTTCACATAGAACGCGGATTCTCGTCAGTTTCGAAAGGATCGAACTATCGAGAACGAACTTCCTATCAATTCATATGTCTAATTAGTTATTCGGTCAATACTGGACTTCGGTCAATACTGGACTTCGGTCAAATACTGTAGGGTGGGATTCTTCCCCTGGGGAGATATCCCCTGTAGTCTGAGCTCAGGTCTAACTCTAGACTGTGATTGTTTCATAGCCTTCGGGCACAGCATAAGCATATATACTGACATTGATATGGAAATGATACTGAGACTGATGTGGAAATGATGTAGTTATTATTATTGATGATATAAATGTTGTTTAACATGTCATAGATATCTGTTCCCTGCATTCATGCATAGAGTTATACTTGCTGAAACATTAGTCTCACCCCACGTTTCGGGGATTCCTTTAGTGTGCAGGAGGTTCCAGTTAACGAGAAGGGCAACAAGGGAAGTGGATGGAGTTGATTAATATTAGGATAGAACCACTTGTAATAAATTAATTCGGATGTAATATTATTGATGTTAAATATTGCTAAATGGTTATGTAAGTGTTTATTAGCCAAAGAGGCTTGTTTATGATTAAAGTTTAGTTATCCAGTTTTAGGGAAAGTTCTTCCGGATGTCCGGTATGAACTTATGGAATCCTATTACTTTAAGTATAGGTTTCTTTCCTTAAGCTCCCTCTGATGTATTCATTTGTGTGACTTAAACTAATCGTTGGAGAGTTTAAGTAAATTGTATGACGATATCGGAAATTTAACGAAGTAATTTCAAGGATTACAGGATTAGTGTCTCCAACGGGCACTATTTCTGAGTTCTAAAAATTAGGGCGTTACATTTTGGTATCAGAGCAGTTCAATCCAATTGGACTGTGGTTAGGTTAGTTGCCCGTGACTTACTATGATCTTCTAATACGTTTACTCATCATAGGAACTGATCACTCTTATGATGGGTGATGTATTTGGAGATTATGGTTTGTTATGTAAGTAAGATACTTTGGTTCGGAAGTTAGGATACTTCTCTAACCAAGTTAGAGCCACCCTTTTTGTTATATAAGAAGGAAGATATGTTAGGTTAAGTACCTAGGAAACCCTTTACCCTAGTAGCCTTATAGAATGTGACCTTAAAATCTTAATAAAAAGTTAGACGCCTTTGAATTAGTTAGTGGTGAGTGGTTTAATATTTGAAGGATGATTGTGTATGGCTTATTGTGTGATTTCAATTGTGTGGTGTACATGATTGTATTTGATGAGTTGTCATATGTTTGTGACATTGGTTGTGATTTGCTTTTGTGAGTGCTTGATATGGGTTGGACGTTTGTTGTGGCTTGTTAATGAATGATGATGATGAATTGTTTGAATAATTGTGTATCATGTATGGATGTGCTGAATGCTTGATTGATAGTGATATCCATAGTTAAGATTTCTTTGGGTTTAACCCTTGAGAGGTCATGGTAGAAGTAGTGAAAGACTGTAGCTTAAGATACAATAGGATTTCCATTTAGAGGAAAAGGGTATAGGGGGCTTTACCTCAAGTAGATTGGAGACCTTACCTAAAGTTATTAAGCTTAATAGGAGTACATCTATACATAGGCATTTAGACTCAACCTTAGGAAGGGGATTAGTAAGATGAGGCCTTCCTTTAAAACCAATGCAAGACTAGATGCATCCTTTAGACCACGTTAAGGGTAGGCGGGAGTCGGTCGAGAGAGTAAGGATTCTCTCCGCCACCTTACCTTGTTTTGTTCATGAATTACATGAATGAATCCTTAGACTTTTCCAGTAGAGTGTGTGGTCATGGCGACCACCACCATCTCACCCTGTTCGTTTGTGATTAGAAAACTCTCTAGTGATCTTAGGAGCAATGCTTTAGTACCCTAGCAATTTAAGAGACCGTCAGGGAAGGGATACACTATCATTAGTAATCGCTAGGAGTTAGGAGTATGTTTAAGAAAATGAGCAAGTTAGTAATTCTTAGTAAGAGGTAGTGAGACTCCTATTATCTAGTATTAAAACCCTTCTAGAATTTATCTTAGTAATATCTTTAGCCCTAACGAGTGGGTAAGTTGTGAGAGAAAACAGTACCTCTAGTTCCTTTTCACCCTTAGGAGAAACACTCTAAGTTATTCCACCCGGACCTTTAGAATCACTATACTAGTTGGTAACCTTGAAGTAGTAACTGGGAGTAGCATCAGGTAATGGCCTCGAGCCAAGGGAGTAGGAAGAATCGAACTTCTCAGGAAAACCAACTTAGTAGCTCCCCCATTCTAGATCCCCTATTTTCAATTATTGTTATCAAGAGAAGAGAGAAACCCTAGTTATAGCTCCCTTAAGGAAGAGGAACCAAATTCAAGCAAGATAGATGACCCGGTAGAGGTTGTTTTAAGATAGGGTAGATTTAACCTCGAACCTAAGTAAATTTCACCCAACCTAAAGTTATTTTTTCCTTGATCATGTATAGTTAAGTTTAGCTAGTGTACTATTAGAGGGTTGATCTGTTAGTAAACGCGTGCACCGGGTTAGAACTCTAGAGCATTACAGATCCTTGCATACTAGAGGACTAGGAAGTGACTTAGAGTAGATCACTCTTCCTTTTCCTTAGAACTCTAAACTTAAATAAGTTTAGCCTAACCGGTAAGGTGTTATAGAGAGAGCGACTTCCATAGGGGATGGTAGGATGGTAGGGAGAGCCCGTGTTCATGCCGTGATCGGGAGAGGAGACCTCTAAGGTTGTGTCATGAATGTTGTTTTCTTTTTCGTGTGATGTGTTCATTTATGTTTTTATGCAAACTTAATCTCTCGGAACACGACGTGAGTGTTGAATGTTTTGATCAACAACAACTTAGTAATTCAAGGGATTGAGTTTTGATGTTCTTAACTAAGTCCTTGTAAGATAAGTGGAAACTTAGAAATATAAAATCTGAAAGAAAATAATAGGTGAATGTTGGATTAAGTTGGGAGTTAGAAACCTTAATTAGTTGTAACATGAAAATTTTCTTATAATCAGACTTTCTAGTGTGTTGTTTATTCAAGCCCGATTAGAGAACTTAGAGAGGATAGAGAGTCTTTCCTTATGTCTTTAGTATAATACAGGGAGAGAATTGTAATGGAAGATTAGAAACCCAAGTTTAGGTGTAACCAATGGGAGCATAACACCTATATCAGTTAAAGGAGATCTTTAATGAGCTAGGAGCTCTAATCAGAGAGACTTTGAGTTTGGACTCAAGTTTCCAAGGGGGAAGGCAACAATTAGCATTTCTAGAGCAGGGGATGGGATGATTCCTTCTAAGAGGGAGTATGCATCTCTAAGGGGGTAGTCTCAGGCAACCAGTGATAGAGGAAGTTATCAGAAGTGAGTTTTAGGTGCATCCTGGACCTACCAAGATGTACCAGGATTCGAAGGGAGTTATAGTAGGTCGTGCCTTTCAACCTTTATGTTGTCAACTAGTCAGTATAGAACTTTAAACCACCAAGCGCCTTTCACCATTAGAGATCCTGAGAGGTAGTGGGAGAGTTTAGCAGCGGAAGCATAGTGGGATTGCCTCGAATCCAAGCTAGATTGGAGGCCATCCAAGTGGTGTTAGATCAATTGCACAAGTCAGCCATTTTTTACCTACTTGAAATACCTCCTTTCTTAGTAAGTTAGAAGTTTTGTATGTTAGGACGAATGTCAAATCCTTCAGTCTTTCCCAGTATCGAATAAGGTAGGAATCCTAAGTTCACTCCTAGGTATTAGAATGTTCGTCATCAAACCTGTGGGGAGGATTTCTGAAAACCTACTAGTTGAAGCTAACCTTAAGTTCCTTCGCCTTAAGCAATTTTGAGGACAGAATTGTCTTAAGGGGGGTAGAGTGTAACATCCCGCATTCCAGGAGCTTGTTTACTCCATAGGGATTAGATAATTAACCTTGTGTTAGAGATTAAGAAGTAAGTAAGTTAAGAACTTAGGAATTTAATCTTAATGGTTAAATCAATCTTAGGATGTTAGTGTAACATCCCAACCTTTGGATAAGATAACATGTGTGTTCAGTAGGTCTAAACCTTGTAAGATCACTTAGGATTATGAGTAATAGGTACGGAAAGGGTAAGATATGAGTTTGGAACCTTAATAGAATCAATTTAGGGGTTTTTGGTCCCTGGTAATCGATTACCATGAGTTGGTAATCGATTACCAAAGAGGTTTGTGGGTGGTAATCGATTACCAGGTGTTGGTAATCGATTACCAGTGAGCTCTGTTGATGGTAATCTATTACAGGGTTTGGTAATCGATTACCAGACTTCTGGATTCAGTGTAATCGATTACCAGAAGTGGTAATCGATTACCAAATCTCCAGGAATGCATTTTGGCCTCTGGTAATCGATTACCAGGGTTTGGTAATCGATTACCAGCAGTATATATATATATGCTGGTGCGAAAATTCAGCAGAAACTCATTCTCCCTTCCCCCTTCTTCGAACCCTAGAGAGAGAAAGTGAGAGTTCTAGTGATAGGAAGCTAATTTTGGAGCTTTGGAGGTAGATTGAAGCTAGAATCAACCTTTGAATCACTTCAAACTCTCAATTTCTCCTTTAATTTCATCCAAATTGTGAGTATAACTCACCCCTTAGGGTAGAATTGGTCTCCTTGCATGTCCCCTCTTCTTCCCTCCCTTTCTTGGCTGAATATTGGAACAATTGATGATTGTTTGGTTGAATTGTATCGTTGAATGTTTGATTGAATTTACGAATTGAAATCGAGAGTCGAAATCTTTAGTTTCGAAGTTATCGAAAATGTCGAAACTTACGAAATGAACGAAACTTACGAAACTATCGTATTTCCCTCGATTTCGATTCATATAAGTATTCTTTTGAGTTTACACTTATTGTTTTCATTAATCTTGGTTAGATTGTTGGTTGAATATGAGAATTGAGTCGTATGTTCGTAAGTCTCAATTAGCGTAGTTGTCGAGATGTCCCTTGCATGATCCCAAATTCTCGAATCCCTTTCTAATTCATCAAATTGAAGGCATTTGTGATGAGATTGATAATATGGTGCTTGGATCGAAGGTAAAACAAAGGAATTTCGAAGTTACGAAAGTTACGAGACTTGCGAAAGTATCGAAACACGCGAGGCATTCGAAATCCTAGTTTCTACCACCGATTCAAGTAAGCCTAATGTGTATATGATTATGATTGTTAGATTGTATTTTGATTGATGTATGAAAGATATGGGATAATTCTAATTGGTTAGAACAGAGCGGTTCTTGATATTCTTTAGTTTCGAAACTTTCGAAGCTATCAAAAGTTTCGAAACTATCATAACGTCGAAAAGCTCTATTCTCTCCAATTATAATTTATCCGGAATGGAAATTAAGGATTGGTGACTGATTATGATATAGGAATTGATGGGTAGTAGATACGGGTTCACATAGAACGCGGATTCTCGTCAGTTTCGAAAGGATCGAACTATCAAGAACGAACTACCTATCAATTCATATGTCTAATTAGTTATTCGATCAATACTGGACTTCGGTCAATACTGGACTTCGGTCAAATACTGTAGGGTGGGATTCGTCCCCTGGGGAGATATCCCCTGTAGTCTGAGCTCAGGTCTAACTCTAGACTGTGATTGTTTCATTGCCTTCGGGCACAGCATAAGCATATATACTGACATTGATATGGAAATGATACTGAGACTGATGTGGAAATGATGTAGTTATTATTATTGATGATATAAATGTAGTTTAACATGTCATAGATATCTGTTCCCTGCATTCATGCATAGAGTTATACTTGCTTAGACATTAGTCTCACCCCGCGTTTCGGGGATTCCTTTAGTGTGTAGGAGGTTCCAGTTAACGAGAAGGGCAACAAGGGAAGTGGATGGAGTTGATTAATATTAGGATAGGACCACTTGTAATAAATTAATTTGGATGTAATATTATTGATGTTAAATATTGCTAAATGGTTATGTAAGTGTTTATTAGCCAAAGAGGCTTGTTTATGATTAAAGTTTAGTTATCCAGTTTTAGGGAAGGTTCTTCCGGATGTCCGGTATGAACTTATGGAATCCTATTACTTTAAGTATAGGTTTCTTTCCTTAAGCTCCCTCTGATGTATTCATTTGTGTGACTTAAACTAATCATTGGAGAGTTTAAGTAAATTGTATGACGATATCGGAAATTTAACGAAGTAATTTCAAGGATTACAGGATTAGTGACTCCAACGGGAACTATTTCTGAGTTCTAGAAATTAGGGCGTTACAGAATCATCCCGTGTAAGATGGTAAATCTCTCGGAATTTGACGAGGCAGATTACAAGATTTCTGAGTATTTTTATGCTGTTGGATGGACTCCATACTTCAACAACATTTCCTCCTCCTGGCATAAGGAAAGTGTAATGGAGTTTTGGGACAATATCAAAATCATATCTAGACCCAACAAAACTGGGATTGAAACGAAGGTAATGGGAAGATCACTGTTTGTGGACACCAAACTTATTGCTAAAGTTATAGGTGTTCCTGACAAAGGGGAACAATACTTCCAAAGATGGGAATCGTTACATGGTGGAACATTTGTTCTTGACCAACATCTTTTTGGAAGAAGAAGATTTGCCCCTTTCAGACCTTCTCAACTTCTGAGCATACCCAAAGCCCTCCTTGCTATGCTAAACTGCTGTATTCTCCCTAGGGGAAGAAACAATTTGGTTATAAGCATGATGGAGAGGTTTGTATTGGGACTCTTGCGGACAAAGAAGAAAATCAATCTCCCATGGGTGCTGATGTATCAGATGATGTTCAGAGATGAGATGGGCAATGAGAATCTCTATCCTCATAACACCCTAATCATGAAAATCCTATTGCACAAGGGATTTCCTATGAAAAGTATCTTCAATCAACTGTCTCCTGACTTCTTCACTCTGGCTGCATACGATGAGCTAGACCAGACTCTAATAGAAAGAGAAGAAGCTCCTGAGAATCAAGTGGTCATTCATCCTCTCTTTGCTCCACGCATTGAAGAAGGAACTAAAGATACCCACTTGAAGTCTCATAAAAGGAAAGGAATGACGACTGGTGCATACAATGTGAAGAGGAGAACTAATAAGGTGGTTAGGCTTGCAAAGAGATTAAAAGCTGCAAAGAGAGAGCTCCAAAAGCTGAAGGCAGAAAAGGAGAAAGTCAATGCCAATAAGAACAAACCTGTTGATTATCAATGATACACTTGTGTTTTGTTTCTGAGTCTTTGTATCTATGTCTTCTATAAAATTAAAATTAATGATTCTTATGTTTTCCTGATTAATTTCAATGTGTTCTATTTGCTTCTATGTGTTCTATCTGTATGTGTTTATATCTGTGCATGTTTAGTTATATCTTTAACTCAATTCAATCTCTAACAAATTAACAAATTGATTTCGTAAAAGATAAACTCTATTAACCTAATAATAGAATTAAAATTAACCATCTTAATAAGATAAATTTGACAAAATGTTATCTGTAATTTAAAATACTTAATTTAATAATTAACAAACTATAATCAGGTGCTACTAAAAGGTATTCTTAGTTTGTGTTTCAGAAAACAGGTTTTAAAGAAAGTTTTCTAAAGAAGATCATCACAAGGAAATAGCTTCTGAAAGGATGAATAGAAGTAACATCATCTAAGAGGATGGATAGTGTGATAACATTTCCATTGTCTAAACCATGTTCAGAAAGTTCGAAATGAACTCACTGAAATTATGGGTCAAACAATGTTCAGATGATTAACACTCTATACATCTAGCCTAACTCAATCCTTGAGGATAGGTTATGATGTTTGTTCAAAGATTTTCTGGAGCAAAAGACAAAAGTAGAGCGCGAAGACTTCAAGAGAACTCAGAAGGAGAAAAAAATGTTCAGAAAAGGAAATGCATTTCTTCAATCAGAAAATGATAAAATTGGTAACATCTCTCCTCTACTTATTTTCATGATCATATGATGTAATTATGAAATCTTTTTGAAAAGACACTTCTTTTCAAAAAGGGATCTTTTGAATCTGTAACGTCTAATGTCTTAGGTAATTAAATGATGTGGACATCAGTCAAGCAGTCAATAGGTTAGGTGGGCCCATGGCAAGGGCGCAGTCTAGGAGAGCTAAGGAAGCACTACAACTTGTCATCAAAGAAGTTCAACTTCAAAACAAGCAAAGCATTAATGGAAGTCCACACTTCATTAATTGCATTCAAGTTGAAGAGGAGGAACCATTTGATGAAGTGACAGTTGCATTTAATACAACTGCCAATTGAAACACTTCCAAGCTGTTGAGGTGGCATTGTGGGCGGCCACACATGGTCCATTGTGGGCTGCCACATGGAGATTTTATGCTGAATTATTGTTGTTTAATTATGCTTTCAATAAGGGTTAGGAGTTACAAAACATTTGATTAATAATTTGATGGTTACAAGACAAGGTTGTAATGAGTTTCAAAGGCATTAAAAGCCTTGTCTACTAGCCGTTTGGGAGCTAGCTTGTGCGCCTGAACCTAGTCCTTTTATGGACTTCATGGAGTCCTTCTACTTGCTCTAAAGTTACGGCCAACATGTGATTAAAAGGCTGATTAAAATACCATCAAGAGGGGCGGCCAACATGTGCACAATTTGGGCGGCCAATACATGCAACACATGGCTAAAATAAGGTGTTTAAGAAGGTGTTAAATGGCTGGTTCAATGTCCATCAAAGTGGCGACCACACTTATGAAAGGCAGGTTACACATTGAAGACACACTTGAAGAAAGAAGGCTATATGGTGCGGCCACTTATTGGCTGAGTCAATGGCCACTTTAACTCATGTTTTATGGTTACATTTCTTGTATTATGGCAAGCACATGTGCATACAAAGAGCTGGTAGGGTTGCGGCTAGGATAGCTTCCAATAGGTGCATTTTTATTAAGTTTATTTAGGGTTTTTATCAATTAAGTTATAATAGTTAATTAAGGTTGCATGGGAAATGTATGGAGGGTATTTTAGGGACAATATGGGCGTGAACATACAGTTGAATGCATGACCTAATTGATCTTGTAAAATCCTATAAATTCATGCTTCATGCATACAATAAAGGTTACAATGTTTATGCTAAAAAAAAACCTTATACTTTGAGAGTGTTTCTCTAAGTTTCTTGCTAGTTAAGAGTTGAGAATTTATCAAAGGATCCTTCCTTTGTGTGTATGTTCTCAGGGACTTATCTTTCAAGTCTTTGAAAGTGTGACGTCCTCTCCTATCTTCTTATTTCTTCTTCTTTTTCATCTTTCTTTTACGATTACTATTTGTGTCCATAAATCCTTATTTTCCTATACGTATTACTTGATTTATGAGTGAATTGTTTATCAAGTTCTTCTAAGGGTGAGTATTGTTTTTGGCAAGGTTACTACGTGGTTCTCAAGTTTTATCAAAGAAAAGAAAAGAAAAGAAGAAAAAAAAAATACGTACGTGATAAAAGAAAAGAAATAGAAATATTGTATTTTTTTTGTAGGAAAGTGTTTGCCAAGGAAAGTACCCTTTTAATCAGAATTTTTCTAAGATCCATTCTAAATTGAACCTCAAGGTTCATATCTTTTGGTCATCAGAGCTCCGGTTATTAGAATTTTTCTAAAATTCCTTTCCTAACAAATATTACTTTTCTTCTTAGCTTTTCTTGTTTTTATTATTTTTCTGACTACACGCAGGTGGTGGAACTCTTTGATTTTTTATCCTCATTGGTATGGTAAGAAACCTAAAGAGAAATAGAGTGGAAAAAGGCAAAGAGTGTTACGTTATAGAAAAAGCCAATATTGTGTGTAAACACGAGGGTGGTGAGTTTCTAAACAGTTAATCATATTTTTTTTTCCTTTTCTTTTTCTGTTACGTGTGTTTCTTTCTTGACTATGGCAGAAAGACCAGTGGAGAATCGTGACCTTCAGTTGCAGATTGCAGCTCTCTCTCAACGCTTGAAGAAAATGATGAAGGCACAATAGGACGAACTGCATAGCAGGTTGGATGATTTGGAGAAAGCACCCTTAATCCTGAGGAGGGAAGACCAAGAGATGAAGGGAGAATACAAGGGGTCAAGCTGACTATACCACCTTTCAAAGGTCGTAGTGACCCAGAAGCCTATTTGGAGTGGGAGCTCAAGATTAAGCATCTATTTGCCTGCAACAACTATACAGAGGCGCAGAAGGCCAAGCTTGCTGCAGCAGAATTTTCTGACTATGCTCTCATTTGGTGGAATAAGTTACAAAGGGAGAGGCGCAGAAATGAAGAACCAGAGGTGGAGTCTTGGACTGACATGAAAAGGATAATGAGGAAACGGTATGTACCTTCTAGCTACCAACGAGAGTTAAAATTGAAATTGCAAAAACTCACTCAAGGTAGTAGAGGCGTGGAAGAATATTTCAAAGAGATGGAGATGATCCTCATCCAAGCCAACATAGAAGAAGATCCTGAAATCACTATGGTACGTTTTCTAAATGGTTTGAGTAGTGATATTAGAGATGTTGTGGAGTTACAGGAATATGTTGAATTGGAGGACTTGTTGTATAAGGCTCTTCAAGTAGAGCAACAGTTAAAAAGAAAAGGAGCTGCCAGGAGAAGTTCTAACAATTTGCCTGCAAATTGGAAGGACAAAATTAAAAAGGAGGTGGCTGAATCCTCAAGCCAAACAGCATCTAACCCTCAAGGTAAACCCACTAATAAAATTGCTGAACAGGGTGCAAAGAAAGGAAGGGATGTGACTTGTTTCAGGTGTCAAGGAAGAGGCCATTATGCCTATGAGTGTCCTACTAAGAAGACCATTCTTCTTAAGGACAATGGTGAATACACAAGCGAATTTGAGGATGAAAAGGAGGAGCCCAGTGATGATGATACAGGTGCTGATGTGGGAGAAGTCTACATGATTAGGAGACTTCTAGGAAGCCAAACCCTGGGCAAGGAGGTAAACCAAAGGGAGAACATCTTTCATACTCGATGTTCAATCAATGGTAAGATTTGCTTAGTGATTATTGATGGTGGTAGCTGCACTAATGTTGTGAGTTCCAGATTGGTGAACAAGATGGGTTTGGTTACAACACCACATCCTAGGCCATACAGACTCCAATGGCTTAGTGAAGGAGATGAAGTACAGGTGCACAGTCAAGCTGAAGTTCCTTTTTCTATAGGAAAATACCAAGACAAGGTACTTTGTGATGTGGTTCCCATGGAGGCTAGCCATATACTTCTTGGAAGGCCGTGGCAGTTTGACACTAAAGCTATCCATGATGGCTTTACCAATAAAATCACTTTCATGTATCAAGATAAAAAAATTGTTTTGAGACCTTTAACACCTAGAGAGGTTAGTGAGGATCAAAATAAATTGAAGAAAAAATTGCTCAAGAGAGAAAAAATGAAAAGCGTGAAAAAGAAGAGAGCCAAAAGAAAAAGAGTGAAAATCGAGAGGGCAAACAACTTTGTTTAGCAAAAGAAAGAGAAGTGAGGAGAGTGTTATGTACAAGACAACCATTTTATTTGTTGCTTGGTACTAACTATCTTTTGACTACTAATACTTTTGATAAATTTGAATTGCCTTCTATAGTTAAATCTCTTTTGCAGAAATATGAGGATGTCTTCCCAGAAAATGTTCCTGATGGCTTACCACCTTTGAGAGGAATTGAGCATCACATAGACCTCATTCCTGGAGCCTCATTGCCAAATCGGCCAGCTTATAGGAGTAATCCTCAAGAGACCAAAGAAATTGAGAGGCAAGTGAGTGAGCTCATTGGTAAAGGATGGGTGAGGGATAGCATGAGTCCCTGCACAGTACCAGTCATTCTGGTAGGAAAAAAAGATGGAACTTGGAGAATGTGTTCAGATTGTAGAGCTGTCAACAATATCACAATCAAGTATCGTCATCCTATTCCCAGGTTAGATGACTTACTTGATGAACTTCATGGTGCTTGTGTTTTTTTCCAAAATTGATCTTAAAAGTGGTTATAATCAAATACGTATAAGGGAGGGAGATGAATGGAAAACAACCTTTAAAACTAAATATGGGTTGTATGAATGGTTCGTTATGCCTTTTGGTTTGACTAATGCTCCTAGTACGTTTATGAGATTGATGAACCATGTATTGAGGGAATTTATTGGAAAATTTGTGGTGGTATATTTTGATGATATTCTGATTTATAGCACTTCTTTGGATATGCATGTTAATCATTTAAAATCTGTTTTAGATGTGCTTAGAAAAGAAAATTTGTACGCCAACATAGAAAAATGTGTGTTTTGCACCGACCATGTTGTTTTCTTGGGATTTGTTGTGAGCTCCAAGGGAGTTCAAGTGGATGAAGAAAAGGTGAAGGCTATTCAAGAATGGCCAACGCCTAAAACTACAAGTGAGGTGAGAAGTTTTCATGGTTTAGCAAGTTTCTATAGGAGATTTGTTAAAGATTTTAGCACCTTGGCTGCACCCCTCAATGAAATTGTTAAAAAGAATGTGGGATATAAGTGGGGGGAGAAACAAGAGGCGGCCTTTGCTGCCCTCAAGGATAGGCTCACACATGCGCCTATTTTAGCCTTACCAAATTTTGCAAAATCTTTTGAATTAGAGTGTGGTGCTTCTAATGTTGGAATTGGTGCTGTTTTATTACAAGAGGGGCATCCAATTGCTTATTTTAGTGAAAAATTAAGTGGACCAGCACTTAATTATTCTACTTATGATGAGGAATTATATGCTTTGGTAAGGGCTCTTAAAACTTGGCAACATTATTTACTTCTTAAGGAATTTGTAATTCATAGTGATCATGAATCTTTGAAGTATTTAAAGGGCCAAGGAAAATTAAATAAAAGTCATGCTAAATGGGTTGAATTTTTGGAACAATTTCCATACGTCATAAAGCATAAAATGGGAAAAGGAAATATAGTCGTTGATGCTCTTTCTAGGAGACATGTTTTGCTTGCTTTGCTTGAAGCTAAATTGTATGGACTTGAATCTTTGAAAAGCATGTATTGTGATGATGTGGATTTTGTTGATTTGTATGTGGCATGTTTAAAAAAAATCAGAAAATGGATTTTTAAGGCATAATGATTTTTTGTTTAAAGGAAATAAATTGTGTGTGCCTAAAAGTTCCATAAGAGAAATGCTTGTGAGAGAGTCACATGAAGGGGGATTAATGGGACATTTTGGAGTGCAAAAGACATTAGAAATTTTGCAAGATAATTTTTATTGGCCAAATATGAAATGTGATGTTCATAAAATATGTGACCAATGTATTGTTTGCAAAAAGGCTAAGTCTAAAGTCAAACCTCATGGTTTATATACTCCTTTGCCTGTTCCTGAATTTCCTTGGACTGATATTTCCATGGACTTTGTTTTGGGGCTTTCAAGAACAAAAAATGGGAGAGATTATGTTTTTGTTGTGGTTGACAGGTTTTCAAAAATGGCTCACTTTATACCTTGCAAGAAAGTGGATGATGCTTGTCATGTAGCAGAAATATTTTTCAGGGAAATAGTCAGGCTGCATGGAATACCAAGGAGCATAGTGAGTGATAGGGATTCGAAATTTTTGAGTCATTTTTGGAGGACTTTATGGGGAAAGCTTGGAACTAAGTTACTATTTTCTACTACTTGTCATCCTCAAACTGATGGACAAACAGAAGTAGTTAATAGGACACTAGGGACTTTGCTTAGGACCATCTTAAACAAAAACATTAATGCTTGGGAGGATTGTTTGCCTCATGTTGAGTTTGCTTATAATAGGGCTGTCCATAGCACAACTAACTGTTCACCATTTGAAGTAGTTTATGAATTTAACCCTTTAATTCCTCTTGATATATTTCCTCTGCCTAATATTTCTATGTTTAAGCAAAAGGAAGCGCAGGCTAAGGCTGATTTTGTCAAGAAAATGCATGAGAAGGTTAAAGCTCAAATTGAAAAGAAAAATGAGAGCTATGCAAAACAAGCAAACAAGGGGAGGAAGAAAATGGTGTTCCAACCAGGAGATTGGGTATGGGTACACATGAGAAAAGAAAGGTTCCCAGAACAAAGGAAATCTAAGCTTCAACCAAGGGGAGATGGACCTTTCCAAGTGCTTGAGAAAATCAATGATAACGCCTACAAAATAGACTTACCTGGTGAGTATAATGTTAGTGCAACCTTCAATGTTGCTGACTTAACTCTTTTTGATGTAGGTGAGGACCCTTCAGATTTGAGGAGAAATCCTTTTCAAGAAGGGGGGCGTGATGTGGACATCAGTCAAGCGGTCAATAGGTTAGGTGGGCCCATGACAAGGGCGCAGTCTAGGAGAGCTAAGGAAGCACTACAACTTGTCATCAAAGAAGTTCAACTTCAAAACAAGCAAAGCATTAATGGAAGTCCACACTTCATTAATTGCATTCAAGTTGAAGAGGAGGAACCATTTGATGAAGAGACAGTTGCATTTAATACAACTGCCAATTGAAGCACTTCCAAGCTGTTGAGGTGGCATTGTGGGCGGCCACACATGGTCCATTGTGGGCGGCCACATGGAGATTTTATGCTGAATTATTGTTGTTTATTTATGCTTTCAATAAGGGTTAGGAGTTACAAAACATTTGATTAATAATTTGATGGTTACAAGACAAGGTTGTAATGAGTTTCAAAGGCATTAAAAGCCTTGTCTACTAGGTGTTTGGGAGCTAGCTTGTGCACCTGAACCTAGTCCTTTTATGGGCTTCATGGAGTCCTTCTACTTGCTCTAAAGTTACGGCCAACATGTGATTAAAAGGCTGATTAAAATAGCATCAAGAGGGGCGGCCAACATGTGCACAATTTGGTGAGTAAAGTATAATTAAACATGTGCTATCAAGTGAGTAACTTGGCTGAATTGTGAGCCATCATTTGGGCGGCCAACACATGCAACACATGGCTAAAATAAGGTGTTTAAGAAGGTGTTAAATGGCTGGTTCAATGGCCATCAAAGTGGCGGCCACTTATTGGCTGAGTCAATGGCCACTTTAAGTCATGTTTTATGGTTACATTTATTGTATTATGGCAGGCACATGTGCATACAAAGAGCTGGTAGGGTTGCGGCTAGGATAGCTTCCAATAGGTGCATTTTTATTAAGTTTATTTAGGGTTTTTATCAATTAAGTTATAATAGTTAATTAAGGTTGCATGGGAAATGTATGGAGGGTATTTTAGGGACAATATGGGTGTGAACATGCAGCTGAATGCATGACCTAATTGATCTTGTAAAATCCTATAAATTCATGCTTCATGCATACAATAAAGGTTACAATGTTTATGCTAAAAAAACCTTATACTTTGAGAGTGTTTCTCTAAGTTTCTTGCTAGTCAAGAGTTGAGAATTTATCAAAGGATCCTTCCTTTGTGTGTATGTTCTCAAGGACTTATCTTTCAAGTCTTTGAAAGTGTGACGTCCTCTCCTATCTTCTTATTTCTTCTTCTTTTTCATCTTTCTTTTACGATTACTATTTGTGTCCAAAAATCCTTATTTTCCTATACGTATTACTTGATTTATAAGTGAATTGTTTATCAAGTTCTTCTAAGGGTGAGTATTGTTTTTGGCAAGGTTACTACGTGGTTCTCAAGTTTTATCAAAGAAAAGAAAAGAAAAAAAAAAGATACGTACGTGATAAAAGAAAAGAAATAGAAATATTGTATTTTTTTTGTAGGAAAGTGTTTGCCAAGGAAAGTACACTTTTAATCAGAATTTTTCTAAGATCCATTCTAAATTGAACCTCAAGGGTCATATCATTAAAGGACGCGACTTTTCTCTTATCCGTCAATCAACGCACACTTCCCTAAGGAGGCGCTGTCAGGGTCATCATTAAAATCTTTAAGTGCTCTTATGTCTACATATATATATACGTAATTAGAATATTAGTTCTCTTCATCCAAACCCCCATATCTCTCCAAGAAACCTCCAAAAGTTTTTTTTCTTTCTCTTCCATCCCTCAAAATGACTTCCTCTATCTCTATCTTTCAAACCCAGACTGTAGATTTTCAGAGTCTCACTAACGATGGTTTTAATGTAACTATCTTCTTCGAAGTTGCCGGATGGTTACCCTTCTTTGAAGCCATTGATAATCAGTGGCATGAAGAAAGTGTGTACCAATTCTGGAACACTTTAACCCTGGAAAACTCAGAAGAAGAGACATGTCTGAAAGCCCATGTGATGGATCAAAAGGTAGTCGTGACTACTGATATCCTTGAAAAAGCTCTAGGAGTAAAAGCAGAAGGGGAAATGTCCTCAACAGGCTTGAAAGACTTGTATGATTGTGAAGGAGAGTTTAACCATCTGATCTTCAGTAGGCGAGGAATGAAGGTTATTCCCAAAGTTCTCTTCAGCATTCTGAAATATTGTGTGATCCCAAGTATTAAGGATAACCATAACTCTGAGATGGAGAGATTCTGTGTTATCAATCTTCTACAAAAGAAGAAGATTAATCTTCCGTTGATCATTCTATTTGATATGGCTAGAAGAAAACTGGGAGACTCTACTATCCTGCCTCACAATACTGTGATCATGAAGATTCTTATGGTAAACAATGTGGTCATTGACCATCTGTACAATCATAGAAATCTTGGTCTTCTTAAGGTTAATCATCGGAACATGGAGGAAACCGATGACATTCCTGAGATCCAAAGACTAAGGATGGAGAACACTCAACTTCGTCAAAAGTTAAAGAAGATAAGGAGGATTGTGTTCAAACTGACATGTGATATGGGAATTTAAAGAGTCAATTGAAGAGAAGCCGATCCTTTAAATCCTTGACAAAACATCTCATATTTGCTTGTGTGCCTCTTATTTTTGTCTTTAACGTTTTATATTCTTATCCTTGCTCTGTCCTCTTTGGATATAGTGAACATGTTTGTTTTTCCTTCGGTCTCCATCTTTTCTGTCTCTGATCTCTTATTCTTTAGGTCTCATTTTTTTATAACAGGCTATTAAAATCAAAAGAGGGAGAAAACTAATCACCAAACCTTTTTAATCATTGACAAAAGGGGGAGAAATATAAACTAACAAAATGCTAAAAAAAATGTAACAAAAGGGGAGAAATATAGGAAGAAACATAAATAGGAAAGAATAGGAAAAAAATATAAAATATAGTAAGGAAACTCAGAAGATAACAAACTAAAAGTCATAACATCTAATAAGAATAACAATAAGTAAAATAAGGTAATAACAGAGTTTAGGTTCTCAGTAACATAGGTATCTGAAACATCTAACCTATAAGAGTAACATAGTAACAATTAGTGACTAAAAGATTAAGAGTAAAAATTAACATTTGGTATCTAAAAGATTTAATCAGAAAAAGTAATATCTAACAATTGGTATCTAAAAGATTTAATTTTCAAATGGTATATAAAAGATTTAATTGGTTCAGAAGATAATTAAAAAATATCTATGCCTGTCTCAGGGGGAGTAATATAGATAAGGGGAGTAATACAATTAATTATCTTGTTTATCATCTCTCGTTTCTCTTTTCTATATACATTTTGTCAGTAATATATAACTTATTTGTCATCATTAAAATGGGGGAGATTGTGAAGTCTATAAATCAGTTTAAGTATTTAAACATAACTATAAGACTTAACATCCTTAAGTTTTAATGATTAACAAATAAGTTTATATAAGAACTTTATAAGATTAAGTAAACAGGTTCTACTGAGAAAGGTATTTGTTTGTTGATTGTGTTTCAGGTTAGAATATTTATCTGAAGAAGAAGAGTAGAAGATCACAACAGAAGAAGAACAGTATCAGAATCAAGAAGAATCAAAATCAGAAGATCGGAATCAGAAGATCAGAATCTGAAGAACGAAGTGCAGAATCTGAAGAAGAGTAATTCTCAACAAGGTTGAAGCAATTGAAGAAGCAATCAACTGAAGACAGACTTCGTCTGAAGAACTGAAGACTCTGAAGATTAGGAAGATCTGAAGACTATCTGAAGAATAGTCAAGAAATAACAACAACTATCATCTGAAGAAATGAAGACAATATGAAGCAGTTTATGTATCTGAAGACTGAACGTATCAGAATCCAGAAATAATCTCTTGGAGTCGTTACAAAGAGCATGGGTCACTCCATCAGATGGATTATATACAAAAGTCAGACATGCTTTTCGACCTCGACCAAAGTCTTGCACAAATAAGGAAACACTGCAAAGACTTTCTGCAATGATGTCGCTCCTGCAACAAAAGGAATTTGCGTGCGCAGACCTACTGTACCAGTGTCTGCCATCGATCAGAACGGGACAGAAGACCAAGTAAAAGCAACAAGAAAGATGTTTGAATAAAATAAATATAATTCAACATCTTTATTCACATCAAAAGAAGAAGAAGATACAAGAATAATGAAGCTGCAATCATCTAAAGATCAGAAGGCATATCTCATAAGAAGAAGAAGAAGAAGAAGAAGAAGAAGAAGAAGAATGAAGCTGATATCAAAGAATTGAAAGCATTTTAAGCTTGAGAATTGAAATAAGCTTGAAACAATTATGAGCACTTGTTGAAGCTGATGAACTAACAATATCGGAGTATATGTGAAGATTAAAGAGATCAATCATCTGAACATATCAACTCTCTGAATGCATGAAACAGCTCTCAACACAGAAGAAAAGATTATATGATTAAATGCTTATAATATCATATATATTTATCCAAAGAAGAAACGACAACAACAGCTTTTGGACTAGACACCTCACTCAAAGAGGAAAGAAGAAATGGTGTCAGGAAGCATGTGGAAAAAGGAGTATACGCAGAATATGCAAAGGGACAAATCCAACGGATATTTCCTCATATACCTCCGAAGAAAATCAGAAGAAATCTGAAGAAAGCAGAAGTAATCAGATGCAAGCAGAAGAAAGTAGAAGAAAGCAAAAGCAGATCAAGAGAGAGAGCAAGCATAAACATATCAGAATATCTCTAATAAAAAAGTACATAACAAGTGTCAGAATGGGATCGTCTGAACACCTATTCGCTTATGAAGAAGCAACCGTTTGAGGAGCTATTGCACAACGGCTATATGAGCCACATCATCATCAACTCAACGGTATTATGAATCATCTTCAACGGCTATATTCAAGCAGAACATATAAATAGCCCCAAGATTGAATTTGAAGATGTTGGTCGGATAGATCAATCAGGCTACTGACCTGTTTGTCAGTTAGTCATGTTTGTCAGTTGATCTGTTAGATCTATCAAGTTGGTTGTTGGTCTGAAGACAACCATGCTGAGCAAACTGACTATCAAACCTGGAATGGTTTGAAGCCCTGAACATACCTTGGTGTTCCAATGATACGAGTGAGAATGTAGCCCATGGAAACCAACGGTTGGAGAATGAGGCTGGAGCTTAAATTCATATCTTAGTTAGCCTACTCTCAGAGGATGGTATTCCTCATAGAAAAGACAGGGATTGTACTTAATTTCAAACACTTGTATCACTGTCTATCCTTGTACTTAGCTTGTAATGTCTGTATCCTAAGTGTGTACTTAATAATCCCTATGTACAAGAAGAATCTAAGTTGAGAGGTTCTAGCGAACTTCTAACTTAGGTTGAGTAGTAAAATACTCTACACTTGGATAAGTGTCTGAGAGCCTGGAGAGGCTTGGTGGAAGAAAGAATACTTGGTAGGATCTGTGTATGATCCTGGATGGGTCTTGGTGACCTAGTGTGACACATGCATGTGTTGTGTTTGAGAGCCTGGAGAGGCTTGGTGGAAGAAAGAATACTTGGTAGGATCTGTGTATGATCCTGGCTGGGTCTTGGTGACCTAGTGTGACACATGCATGTGTTGTGTTTGAAAGCTTGGAGAGGCTTGGTGGAAGAAAGAATACTTGGTAGGATCTGTGTATGATCTTGGCTCGGTCTTGGTGACCTAGTGTGACACATGCATGTGTTGGGTCTGAGGGGCCTGGATGACACATGTAGGTGTTGAGAAGGTCTTGGTGACCTTGTTTGCTGGGTCGGTGTGACCTAGTGTGTTCAGGGTCGGTGTGATCCTGGATGTTGATGTCTGGAGAGACTGTACTTGTGTTTGTCTGGAGAGACTGTACTCGTGTTTGTATGAAGAGACGGTACTTATGGAAAATCCAGTTGTGGTTTGCCTCTAGGACTGGATGTAACTCACGGGTTGGTGGGTGAACCGGGATAAATTTTGTGCCTAAGTTTTCTCATCCCTTAATCTCTTTTATTTACAGTCTTTACATTTACGTTGGGGATTGAAAAGTATTTTTCATAATAATCTTAACACAACGATTTCAATAAAACAAGTTTTCAAACAAACATAACATAAAACATCTCTTATATCGTTTGAAGCATTACAAAGAATGTATGTTGAAGAACCTTTGAAATAACTGTCTGAGGTGAGTTCAAAAGGAGATCAGCTCAGAAGTTAGAAACAGATGATCTCTGATCATCTGAAGTATTTCAGAAACAGTTCTAAAGGTACTCTTGGTAATAATCTTCAGAAGATACTTAGAGAAGCTTTTCAATCAAAACAATCTTAAGTTTAAGAGAAAGATTTTCTATCTTTATCTTTCATATGTTCCGCAAGTTTTTCAAAGTAACTCTGGTCTTAAGATTCGTTTTGCACACTGATCACCCTACGTGATTGATTCAATCAAAGATTTCCAAAATAGCTCAAAAAGATTAAAACCCTATTCAACCCCCCCTTCTAGTGTTGCCTATGGTTCTAACAAGTGGTATCAGAGCTCGCCTTCGGGTTAAGCATCTGACAAATGCAGAAGGAGTATATCCTCAGAAGATGGAAATCTCACAAGCTGAAGCAACTCTGAATAATGATAATGAGAATAGGAAAATTATTTTTTCCAAAACTCATTATTCATGGAATGAAGCGCAGGACGTAACTGGAAAAGGAAATTGTATCTATCTCTAGATCACAAACGGGTAACACCTTTCCTATCTACATTTAACTTTAAATTTAAATATAGTTACTTATCTGTCGTGTGTTTTGTTATATTGAAATTTTTTTTTTGGTAAATATGGTATGAAAATGTGTTGCATGATTTGTTTGATTGAAATCATTAATTCGTGTATATATATATATATGGGTGTGAAAATATATGACTGCGTGCTAAGTGTTCTATATATATATTGCCTAATGTTTATAGTTTGTTCTGTGTATATACTTGTTGCATGTTTTCTTTGTCTGTTTAAAATAAGTTGAATAGTCGCACATGTTTAGTAGAATAATCTGCATGAATATTTGTGTGTTTTTATTTAAGTAAATGAAGAGTCGTAGGTATTATTTGTTTTAAATGATGTATGTGAAACGGCGCAGTCACAACATCCTTATGTGCCTTATCAGTCTCTTGCTGCTAGGCCTAGTAGACCTTACCAGCCTCCACATGTACAACAGCAGCAGCACCAGCCTACACCGCCTGCTGCTGCACCTTCCAAGAGTGAGCCTTTCCTTGGAAGAATTAATGAGGCAGATGGCGGTCAATAATATGAATTTCCAGCAGAGGACAGAGGCTACTATTCAGAGCCTAGAGAATCAGATAGGCCAGATGGCTACCACTCTTTATCAGTTGCAGTCTCAGGGTTCAGATAAGCTTCCTGCTCAAACAGTTGTCAACCCGAAGAATGTTAGTGCAATCACTTTGAGGTCGGGTAAGAGTGTGCAAGCACTTGATAGGCAACAGTCTGAGCAAGAAGATGAGATTCATACAGCTGTAGACCTTGTGTAGGAGAGAGCTATTCCTAGTCCTTTGAGCAGCCCCAGTTCTCCATGTAGTGAGCAGCTTTATATTCCTCTTCCATTCCCTTAGAGAGTTGTGCAGAAGAGTAAAAAAAATGGAAGAGGCTGACAAGGAGATCTTGGAGACTTTCAGGAAAGTAGAGGTGAATATACCTCTAATTTAGGCCATAAAGCAAATTCCGAGATATGCCAAGTTCTTGAAGGATCTGTGCACCCATAGAAGGCGGCTGAAGGGCAATGAGAGGATTAACATGGGAAGGAATGTCTCTGCACTCATTGAGAGACCTATGACTCCCATTCCAGAAAAATGCAAAGACCCAGGGACATTTACTATTCCTTGTGTTATAGGTAGTAACAAATTTGATAATGCTATGCTATATTTAGGAGCATCTATTAATGTTATGACTTTATCTGTTTTCACCTTTATCTCTTGGTCCTTTACAGGCTACAGGTGTTGTCATTCAGTTGGCAAACAGGAGCACTGCCCACCCTGCAGGCCTTATTGAGGATGTGCTGGTTCGAGTGAATGACCTCATCTTCCCTGCTGACTTTTAAATGTTGGATATGGAGGGAGGAGATTCACTCACTGGTGCAGCCCCCATCATCTTGGGCAGGCCCTTCCTGAAGACAGCTCGGACTAAGATTGATGTTCATGCAGGCACACTTACCATGGAGTTTGGAGACAGTGTGGTTCAGTTTATTATTTTAGATGCCACGAGGCATCCTGTTGAGGATCATTTTGTATTCCATATTGATATGCTTGCTGAACTTGTAGATGATAGTTTGTCTAAGTTTGTAGGACATTTGGACTTTCCAGACTTTTCCGATTTCAGTGATGTCTTCACTTCTGATTTATGTTCTGCTTCATCTGTGTGTAGTATGTGTGCTGAGATAGATGAGTTCATATCTGTTGATACTGTTGATTGTGTTGGTTGTTCTGATTGTCCTACAGGTTCTGGTATTGATGCACCCATTGAGTCAATTGAGTCAGAATGCAGTGGCTTGATTACAGCAATTACAGATACATCTGACTTGATTGATTTGCAGGTTGCAGAGGTATATACCAGTACCAGATTGTTACCTTCTATTGTCCAGCCCCCATCACTGGAGCTGAAGCCACTTCCTTCTCACCTCAAGTATGCATATTTGGAGGATGACCAGAAGCTTTCAGTGATAATTTCTACTGCTCTCTCAGCTGATCAGAAGCAGAGGCTGTTGCATGTGATTAGAGAGCACAGGAGAGCTCTAGGTTGGACTTTGGCAGATATTTCGGGTATTAGCCCCTCCTTGTGTATGCATCAGATTCTGTTGGAGGATGGGGTTAAACCTGTGAGGCAGCCTCAGAGAAGGCTGAATCCCCATATTCTTGACGTGGTCAACAAGGAGGTTACCAAGCTACTACAGGCAGGTATCATATATCCCATATCAGATAGCACTTGGGTGAGCCCAGTACAGGTGGTACCGAAGAAATCTGGGATTACAGTTGTGAAGAATGAGAAGGATGAGTTGATTCCTACTAGGGTGCAGAACAGCTGGAGAGTCTGCATCGACTATAGGAGGCTCAACCAGGCGACCAGGAAGGATCACTTCCCACTTCCTTTCATTGATCAGATGCTGGAGCGCCTGACAGGTAAATCACATTACTGTTTCTGAGATGGTTTCTCTGGTTATTTTCAGATTTGTATTGCACCAGACGACCAGCATAAGACTACATTTACCTATCCTTTTGGTACCTTTGCTTATATGAGGATGCCTTTTGGTCTATGCAATGCTCCTGGTACTTTCCAGAGATGCATGATGAGTATATTTGCTGATTTACTTGAGCATTGCATAGAGGTTTTCATGGATGATTTTAGCGTATATGGCTCCTCATTTGAAGCATGTTTGGATAGCTTGACTAGAGTGTTTGATAGATGCATAGAGACTAACCTTGTTCTGAATTATGAAAAGTGTCATTTTATGGTAGAGCATGGTAAAGTCTTAGGCCATATTATCTCTAGGAAGGGCATAGAGGTAGATCCTGCAAAATTAGATGTCATTTCACACTTGCCTTACCCCTCTTGCGTGCGAGAGGTTTGATCTTTTCTTGGACATGCAGGTTTCTATCGCAGGTTCATTCAGGACTTCAGTCAGATAGCCCTTCCGCTGTCCAACTTGCTACAGAAGGATGTCAACTTTGATTTTGGAGAGCGGTGCAGAGAGGCATTTGATCGCCTCAAGAGAGCTTTCACCACCATCCCCATTATTCAACCACCAAATTGGACACTTCCATTCGAGTTGATGTGTGATGCATCAAACTACGCATTGGGAGCTATTTTGGAATAGAGGGTTGGTAAGCTGTCTCATGTGATATATTATGCATCTAGGACTTTGGATGCAGCACAGGTAAATTACACTACCACTGAGAAAGAGCTATTAGCAATTGTTTTTGCATTGGATAAGTTTAGATCATATTTGCTAGCCTCTAGGTGATGACAGGAATTGCACAGGATCTAGAATTGAGCAAAACAAACCAATTAGAACAAAAAATAAGCAAATAAATCACGAAAATAGGTGCTGGAACAGCAGCTATTATGCGTGAGAAAATGATAGAAAATGAAGGATAATGAAAGAAAAAGTGGAGAAGAATTGAAGAGGAAGAACGCCACTGGTGCAAGAATCCTCCTGCAGCAGATAAGTTCAATTGCCAGACGCCACTAATTCAGGAGAATTAGATAAGTCTCATCCATGGTTTAAGCAACAACCACCAAGCTCACTCAACTCACTAAGAGGAGAAATTTGGGCATAATGCCTTTACTTAAAATTCAATGTTATCAAATACAAGAGAGGAGGCTCCTTTATATAGGAGTGGGAAGGGGAGTGGGCGGCCCAAATATATGAGAAAATGGGGAGAAAAATAAAAGATGAGTCAAATCCCTTCCCAAGTGGGATTTGAACCCATGCCCCTAATGGTGTTGGCTAAGCTAAGCCTTAAGCCACTAATACTCCCTAAAATAGAGCCCACTCTACATAGGAAATAGAAAAGATGAATTAATTTCTATCCTATGTGGGAATTTATCCCATGACCTCTTAATCCTTGTAGTAAGGTAACCTACTAACCACTAATCCTAAGACTAAGGCTTGGGCGCCCCTAATTAGGTGATTCCTAATTACATCATAAAATCCTAATTACATCATGAAATCCTAAGTACATCACAAAGTCCTAATTACATCATGAAATCCTAATTAGTTGAGTCTTGCATTTTGACTTTGACTCTTGGTCAATGGCCAAGGTTGACCAAGGGTTGACCCTCATGAAGGAAGACTCATTCTTGGTTCAGCTCCAAGCACTTCAAGCAGCTCCAAGTTGATCCTAGCCAGCAGCTGTCAGCTCAGAGGTCCACTGACAGGTTGTCATCATCCCCTCCCCCTTGAAAAGCATTTGTCCTCAAATCTGAGAAATGAGAAGAATATAAGGGGTAGAAGAGAATTTAAAGGAATGGATGACATAGAAGCAGAAGGTGGAGACTTCCCTTTTTGGAGAATTAAATCCATGCTAGGCTTCAATCATGGACATCCTTGCGTACCCTAGTCAACAAGAAAAGGAGACTCATTATTCCCAAGCATATAATCTTTAATGCTCATAACAATAATACTTGGGAATCATGTAGGGAGTTTTAGTAAAAGAAAGAGGTGAAGTAGAAGAAGATGATGAAGAAAAAGGAGAAAAAGGTAGAGGAAACTCCCTTGTAGTGTAGTTACTTCCTCTATCCCTATCCAGCAGCTCCCTTTCTTGAATCTCTTCAGCACAATCAAGGTCAGCAGTTTTAAATTGGTGGAGTAAGAGCATTGCTTCCCTTTTATTTTTTTGTTTTTCCTTGCTTTTCACCTTTTCTACCATCACTTTTGAGGCTTCTTCTTTCTTTTTATTTTTATCCTCACTTTCTATCTTAAGCCTTTTTATCTTTTCAAGTTCTATCTCTCTTTTCATGTGAGCTTGATCCTCACATATTTCTTGGATGGACATTGGCATCAAAGTGATTTTAGTTCCATATTGTTTGAAAGAGATTTGATTAGAGTAACCATCATGAATGGCCCTCTTATCAAATTGCCAAGGTCGACCCAAAAGAATATGTGTGGCATCCATAGGAACAACATCACAAAGAACATTATCATCATAGTCACCTATGGAAATAAAAATGAGAGTTTGCCTACTTACTTCCCTTTCCCCATCATCACATATCCAAGATAACTTGTATGGTCTGGGGTGGGGTGTGGTAGATAAACCAAGCTTTTCTACCATTCTCTCACTAGCAATATTTGTGCAACTTCCACTATCTACAATTAGGGAACAAATGCGTCCCTCTACCATGCATCTAGTGTGGAAGACAGTTTGCCTTTGCTCATCATCTCTTATGATTTGGTTCCCTAAGGATCTCCTAACCATGCAAAGTTTTCCTTCTGGCCTATACACTTGTTTCTTAACTTCATTTTTATCTTCTTCACTAGTTTCTTGATCTTCATTTTCACTATGTTCATTCTCACTTTCACTAGTGTATTCACCATTATCTTTGACTAACATTGCCCTTCTAGTTGGGCATTGGGAAGCTATGTGTCCCTTTCCATCACACATGAAACATTTTATGTTTCTTGTGGAAGTAGAGGGTTCTTCCTTTTTAGTAGAAGGAGTGGGGTTAGAAGTAACCCTAGATCCCTTAGGTTCTTCCTTCTCTTGGCTCTTTCCGTTATCATCTTTTAGGGTTTCCTTGTTCCTAGTTGTAAAACTAGAATTTCCTCTTTTATAGTTACCCTTTTTTTTAAGTTGAGTTTCAATTTTAATGGCTTGGTGCACCAACTCCTCCATTTCTACATAAGGATGCAACTCCACTATGTCCCTTATGTCGAAATTTAGGCCATTGATAAACCTAGCCATAGTTGCTTCACTATCCTCAACTATGTTTGCCCTAATCAAAGCAAGTTCCATTTCCTTAAAATATTCATCTACACTTTTAGACCCTTGCTTAAGAGTTTGGAGTTTAATGTGCAACTCCCTAGTGTAATGTTGAGGTATGAACCGCTTTCGCATGATGGACGTCATTTCCTCCCAAGAGGAAACCAAAGGAGCATTGCACCTTCTTCTTTCAGCTAGAAGCTGATGCCACCAAACTAAGGCATAATTTTTAAATTCTAAAGAGGCAATTTTGACCTTTTCTTCTTCCCTATACCTATGGCAACTAAATATTTGTTCAATTTTAAGCTCCCATTCTAGGTATTGTTCTACATCATTCCTACCATTAAAGGTTGGGACTTCTATTTTAACCCCTTTAAAACCTTGCTCTCTCCTAGGCTCTCTCTTATGCCTTCTAGTGTTTCTTTCATAGTAGTCTTCCCTTTCTCTTCTATGGTTTCCCTCATAATAATCTTCCCTAAAACCTCCTAGTTCCTCACACCTTCTAGGCCTCCTAGGTTCTTTTTCCCTCCTCCTAAGGGTATGACTAGAATGTCTCTCTCCTTCACTACTCTCAGCATGGTACCTATCCTCACTCCTAATTGCACTATACCTATCCCCACTTCCTCCTTCTTGAGAAGAGTGTCTTCTCTCTCTCCTACTCCCACTTAGCTCTCTCCTAAGTTCATTCATTTCATGCCTCATTAACCGGCCCATTTCATGAATTGCATGTTGCAACTCGGCCCTGTACCTCAAAGTTCTAGGAGAAGGAGGTGGTGAGTTTCTACTACCTATTGTTTTTAAGATTTTGTTTTTAAGTTTTATGGACCTTTCCACTCAACTAAGTGTATACACTCAATGGAATGCAACACTCGTGTATGTCACTCTTTTTAGGCTTTTTCTATAATGTATTTACTCTTGCCTCTTCTACTCGGTTGGAGTTGGTTAGAAGTTGCAAAGACCAGATTGAGTCTAAGTCTTAACCCTTACCCAAAATAGAAGCGCACTAACAAAAGAAAAGATCAACCGGAAGAGAAAAGAAAAATCCTAAGACAAAACAAAAGAGTTGATATGACAAACAAGAAAAGCTGGCACTCAAACAAGCTTATACACAACAGCAGACAACAAACAAGACATGACGGAATAAATTGCAAAGAGAATTGTTTTTGGTGATTTTTGAAAAAGAGTTGCCAAAATTGTCGTTTTTAAAGAAAAACAGCAAATACAACTCAATTACAGTATACAGGGAAATGAAACAGAAAATTACAGTAAAAATGTTACTATATTGTTGGGATATCTCTTTGTTTTTGTTTTTCTATTTTTCTGAATTTTTTTGAATTTTTAACTCTTTTTGGGTGTCTTTTGTCTTTTTTCTTCTTTTGCACCCTTTTTGCTTTTTACACCTCTTTTTCTATTTTTGGCACGTACGTACTTTTTATATTTTTCTTGCCTTTTCTTTCTTTTTTTGGCTTTTTCCCCAACAGAAAATTACAGAAATTTGTACACAATGAAAAGAAAATATACTGAATCTACTGTAATATTTTTGGAATTTTCTGACAGTAAACTGGTCCAAGTGGCCCAGAAAAGCAAAAATAATGAATAAACTGATTTCTAAAAACTGTAAAAACGTGATAGCAACTTGATTTCAAAAATGGCCAAAAAAATTGCTTAGCACTTCCTTGTTGATTATACAAGACCAGTGTGGTCACAGAAACACGCTTGGTTCAATTTTAAGTTTGGAATTAAATTTGAAGGAAAATCAACAATTAGGATTTGATGATCTTCTTCCAACACTATGAACCAAAAAAGATCCTATAGGTGAGCGTTTTGCACAATCAAACAGGGAAAGTTCTAGGTAGAGATAGCAGTCAATCCAAATTTGCAATCAGAATGCCAATCAAACAGACATAACAAGAGTAGAATATGAACAAAACATAAGCCCAAAAATGCGCATAAATGGCAAAAATAAGAAGAAGAAATTGCGCAAAATAAATGGCAAGAATTAAAGGGGGAAACTGAAATTAAAAGGATGAGGAGGACAAGAATGTAAATGACTGAAATGTAAAGGGGGGGAAGCGGAAATTAAAAGGATGGGGAGGACTGAAAATAAATGACTGAAAGTAAAGGGGGAAGCGGAAATTAAAAGGATGGGGAGAACTGAAAAGTAAATAGCAGAATGTAAAGGGGAGAGCTGAAATTAAAGGGATGGGAGAAGTGGAAATTAAATGGCGGAAATTAAAAGCGGAAAGTAAAGAGATGAATATGGGGGATGTACAATTAATGGTGAAGGGAGAAAGTGTAGATGAACGATCTTTGGAAAAATGAAGACAACAATGCCTCCTCTTACCACACTTCACCAACAAACAAGCAGTTTATAGCAATTATATGTAGAAATCACTCAAGAACAAGTATGAGCAATTAAGAAGCAATTTATCAAACACCTAGGTTGTGGGAATTAGCGGCCCAAAACAGCCCCCAACTAGCAAGATTATCACCCAAATCAATCAAGCAGACAAGCACAAAGTAGTAGCAGAAAGGCACCTCGGGCCAGGGAAACAGTCCAAGTCCAAATTACAACTGAAAGAGGGATTGAATTACACTAAATTGAAGCAAAATTCTGCACAAAAGAGGTGCAGCCACACGCTCCAAACAGCCACAAAAACAGCCCCCAATTTGCTCAATCCATCAAGCTCTGATACCAAATGATGACAGGAATTGCACAGGATCTAGAATTGAGCAAAACAAACCAATTAGAACAAAAAATAAGCAAATAAATCACGAAAATAGGTGCTGGAACAGCAGCTATTATGCGTGAGAAAATGATAGAAAATGAAAGAAAAAGTGGAGAAGAATTGACAAGGAAGAACGCCACTGGTGCAAGAATCCTCCTGCAGCAGATAAGTTCAAATGCCAGACGCCACTAATTCAGGAGAATTAGATAAGTATCATCCATGGTTTAAGCAACAACCACCAAGCTCACTCAACTCACTAAGAGGAGAAATTTGGGCATAATGCCTTTACTTAAAATTCAATGTTATCAAATACAAGAGAGGAGGCTCCTTTATATAGGAGTGGGAGGGGGAGTGGGCGGCCCAAATATATGAGAAAAGGGGGAGAAAAATAAAAGATGAGTCAAATCCCTTCCCAAGTGGGATTTGAACCCATGCCCCTAATGGTGTTGGCTAAGCTAAGCCTTAAGCCACTAATACTCCCTAAAATAGCGCCCACTCTACATAGGAAATAGAAAAGATGAATTAATTTCTATCCTATGTGGGAATTGATCCCATGACCTCCTAATCCTTGTAGTAAGGTAACCTACTAACCACTAATCCTAAGACTAAGGCTTGGGCGCCCCTAATTAGGTGATTCCTAATTACATCATAAAATCCTAATTACATCATGAAATCCTAAGTACATCACAAAGTCCTAATTACATCATGAAATCCTAATTAGTTGAGTCTTGCATGTTGACTTTGACTCTTGGTCAATGGCCAAGGTTGACCAAGGGTTGACCCTCATGAAGGAAGACTCATGCTTGGTTCAGCTCCAAGCACTTCAAGCAGCTTTAAGTTGATCCTAGCCAGCAGCTGTCAGCTTAGAGGTCCACTGACAGGTTGTCACCACTAGGGTAGTGGTTTTTACTGATCATGCTGCTCTTAAGTTCCTTTTGAAAAAGACAGAATCCAAACCCAGGTTGATCAGGTGGATGCTACTGCTTCAGGAGTTTGATTTGGACATTCAGGATAGGAGTGGTGTTAGAACCACAGGCAACACTAGAAGGGGGGGTTGAATAGTGTTTTAGACATTTTAAGACAATTTTGGAAATCTTTATTTTAAATCAATCACGTTATATCATGTGTCTCAGGGTCTTCTGAAGAATATTACTAAGAGTACCTTCAGAACTACTTCTGAAATACTTTAGATGATCAGAGACCATCTATATCATGTGTCTGAACTGAGTTCCTGTTGGGCTCACTTCAGACAGATATTTCAGACAGCCCTCTGAATATATTCTTCTATAATACTTCAGCCCTCTGAAAACTTGTTTTATTGAAATCCTTGAGTTAAGCTTGTTATGAAAAGTACTTTTCAATCCCCAACGTAAATATGAAAACTGTAAGTAAAAGAGATTAAGAGAAAGAAAACTTAGACACAAAATTTTTCCTGGTTCACCCACAACCCCGTGGGCTACATCCAGTCCCAGAGGCAAACCACCACTGGCTTTTCACTATCTGAAACCACAGATACACATATTAACCTCTCCAGGCCAATACAACAAGTATTCTTTTCTATCAAGCCTCTCCAGGCTCTACCACAAGTATTCTTTCTTCCACCAAGCCTCTCCAGGCTCTCAGACACTTAACTAAGTGTAGAGTATTACTACTCAATCTAAGCTAGATGTTCGCTAGAACCTCTCAACTCAGATTCTTCTTGTACATAGAGATTACTGAGTACATACTCAGGATACAGTCATTACAAACTAAATACAAGGATATACAGTGATACAAGTGTTTGAATTTAAGTACAATCCCTGTCTTTTCTATGAGGAATACATCCTCTGAGAGTAGGCTAACTAAGATATGAAATTAAGCTCCAGCCTCATTCTCCAACCATTGGTTTCCATGGGCTACATTCTCACCCGTATCATTGGAACACCAAGGTATCTTCAAAGCTTCAAACCGTACCCAGTTTGATAGTCATTTGTACAGCATGATTGTCTTCCTGACAACCAACTCACTTGATCAACAGACCAACTGTACAATCTAACTAACTGACCAGCTGATCAGTAGCCCGATTGAGAATTAACTCTCTGATCAATTGTTGTTGACTTTTTCATGATGTATTTAAGCTCGAGTCAACTCTTGTTAACTGTAAGACACTCAGCCTAGTTAACACTTTTCATCCTGATTGATTTCAAGAACCTTTTTGAAAAACAATCCCAATTGATCTAACTTGGTTGATCATTCTGACCAACTTGGTTGTAGGTCGGCATCCTGGTTAATATGCTCAGCATGCCAACAAGCTTGGTTGTACACCACAACAACATCTTCAACTTCTTTCTTGAGGCTATTTATATGTTCTGCTTGAGTATAGCCGTTGAAGATAATTCATAATACCGTTGAGCTTTTGATGATGTGGCTCATATAGCCGTTGTGTAATAGCTTCTCAAACGGTTGCTTCTCCTTAAGCATATTGAGTGTTCAGAATACTCCCGTTCTGACACTTCTGTTGATGAGCTCTGTTTCGAGAGATGTGATGATTATGTGTATTCTCTCTCTTGAATTCTTTTTGCTTTCTTGCATCTGTTTTTATCCAGCTTGCATCTGCTTGCATTATCTTGCATCTGCTTTATCCAGCTTGCATCTGCTTTATCCAGCTTGCATTATCTTGCATCTGCTTGCATCTGCCTTTATCTGTTTCTCCGGCTTGCATCTGCTTGCTTCAGATTTCCTCTGATTTTCTTAGGAGTTTATATGAGTAGGTATCCGATGAATTTGTCTTTTTGCTTATTCTGCATATACTCCTTTTTCATTTGCTCCTGACACCATTACTTCTTTGAATGAGATGTCTTGACCAATAGTCGTTGTTTGCAGATTCCTCTTTTGAGATTTAGATAAAGATGTTGAATTGAATATATTTTATTCAAACATCTTCCTTGTTGCTTTTGCTTGGTCTCCTGAGCTTTTCTTCTGCTTTGTTCCAGATTGCACAAATGAAAAATGTCTCGTTGAAATACTATCGTTTAGAGATAGCAAATAGTCTTCTTTTAATCCATTGTGAGACACGCTTCTTGAAAGTTCTGACATAGTACAACATTGGTGCTGCAGTAAAGCTGCCACCGTTGTTGCTGCAACTGTTGCAGAGGTTTCCTCAGTGGTGTATGAACTTTAAATGCACCAGGAAAGCCCTCTGTGTTTGTTGCCATAAATGTGTTCCAAAACGTACGAGCAGCAGAGACTCGGAAAAGTCTTCTCGCAAGGTTTCAGCAAAGATGCCACGTCATTACTAAAGCTTCAGACGGCTTCCAAACTTCAAACGGGTTCCAGTCTTCAGACGGGCTTGGCTCTTCAGACAGCTTCAACACTTAAGACAGGTTGACCACTTCAGTCAGCTCAAGTCTTTCAGACAGCTTCGTTGCTTCAGACAAGTTACGTACTTCAAACAGCTTCAATACTTCAGACATGTTGCGTACTTCAGACAGCTTCAATACTTCAGTCCGCTTCATCTTGTATTCATTTCTTCAGTTCATTGTTGTTCTTCAGACAGGTGTATAGTTGAATCTGTACTTCTTCATATATCTTCTGCCTTCAGTTCTTCAGATAGTCTTCTTAGTCTTCAATTCTTCAGATAGTCTTCTAATCTTCAATTCTTCAGATAGTCTTCAAGTCTTCACTTCTTCAGACAGTCTTCAAGTCTTCACTTCTTTTCTTCAGTTGCTTCAACTCTGTTAAGGATTATTCTTCTTCAGATTCTGCACTCTTGTTCTTCTGATTCTGTTCTTCTGATTCTGATTCTGTTCACAAAATCTTCTTCTTCTTCTAAAGAGTATTTCATCCTGAAACATAATTAACAAACCAATACCTTTCTCAGTAGAACCTGTTTATATAATCTAATTGGTTCTTTATATAATCTTATTTGTTCTTTATATAATATTATTTGTTCTTTATATAATATTATTTGTTCTTTATATAATCTTATTTGTTAATCATTAAAACTAAAGGATGTTAAGTCTTATAATCATGTTTAAATACTTAAACTGATTTATAGACTTCACAATCTCCCCCTTTTTAATGATGACAAATAAATTATATATTACTGACAAAATGGGTATAAAAAGAAATGAGAGATAATAAGATAAAAAATTTTATTACTCCCCCTATCTATATTACTCCCCCTGAGACAGACATTGATTCTTTTAGATATCTTCTGAAACAATTAAGTCTTTAATTAATCAATTCCAATTGTTAAATCTTTATTAACCAACTGTTACAAGTTTATTGTTAATATTTCAGATATTTTAAATAAACGATTGTTAAAATTTTTCTTGTTAAGATTTCAGATACCTATTGTTATTAGAACCCTTCAGATACCTATTGTTATGACTTATTGTTATTCTTATTTATTATTAGAACTCTTAGTTTGTTATCTTCTTCCTTACTGTATTTTATATTTCAGATACCTATTGTTATTTCTTTTTAGTATTTTGTTAGTTTATATTTCTCCCCCTTTTGTCATTAATTAAAAAGGTTTATATTATAAGTTAATGTAACCCTATACCAAATGTTAAATAATGTATCATTTTGACAGATATATTTCTCCTGTTAAGTTTGTTACACTTAAAGATCTACTTCTTAATACTGAGGTTTCTCCCCCTAAGTTGATTAGTTTTCTACAATCTTTTAAGAATTTCTCCCCCTATTTATCTTCCATTAATCAGAGAGAAGTTTTAGATTGCTTGTTATATTTCTTCAGATACCACACAATAAAGATCAACTGATAATAAATATAAAACAACTTCTTATACTAATTGTTATTAAATAATTCTTTAAACAAGAGAAACAGAGATACACAAGTTTAAATTTTCTCAAAACATTTGATATTTACAAAAGCAGGTTTTCACAAAAAGGAAAAGAGGTTACATTCCAAAAATAGAATGCATCCATCCATTGCTTCCTCCGGAGATTCCTTCGAAGGCTGAGGCATAGCCTTATAGACTTCATCTCTTTCAAAGCTATCCCCACTCCATTCGCTGCAAGAGCTTCAAGAGTTGCCTCAGAGCCCCAGACTTCATCCCAGCCGTGCTTTGCTGCACGCATTCTCCTTGTGACAACTGAAACAGTGGAGGTGCATCGTTTAGGATTGTGTTTCGACCAGCAGTCACCACCTTAATTCCAAGAACCACTTTGTCAGTAGTTCTCTTCATAAGATTGGCTATTCCGGGATCTCCCGGTGGTCTTCCAGTCCACCTGTGATGCAACAAGATCACCATGGTCCAAGTGTAGAGAAACGGGTTTTCAGATGAACCCTTTCCCTTACTCTTCATTCCATACATCATCCAAAATGAATTGATCTTTGCCTCAACATGTTCCAAGATTCTTTCTGCTATTTTCCTTTCCTTCTTTATCATCCTATTGAGAGCCTCTAACTCAGAACCTTAGACAAAGCTATGGAAGAGCTTTGAAGATATGAGTTTGTGTGAAGAGCTCTTGTGAATTTATAGGACTTTAAAGCAGGGGTAAAACAGAGAAGTAAGGAGAATGAATCCATTGGATTGTTGTTCACGTGATGTATATGGGCTCAGGTAGCTTTTAATGATGACAGTTTCAGATCTTGAGAGTATCGAAACGTACATCAGTGTTTGGTCATAGATGAAGCACCATAGCAAACTGAGTCATTAGCATGGATAAGGTAAGTTTTGGAAAACGTTTTTGAAAGACAATTAAGAAGAAACATAAAAACATATTTGAAAATATTTTTGAAAATACGTTTTCAGAAAAAAAATAGAAGAGAAAATGTGAGAAAACATTCAAGAGGAAACTTTTAAAAACAGACTTTTATGGTATCAGAGCAAAGGATATTATGATTATTATTATTTGAAAAGCGTTTAAAATTTTTGAGTCTTTTTTAAAAAAAATTATTTGTTGATTAAAGTTTTTACTAACGGACAGATTTTTTACAGATATTTAAGTTTTAAGGTGAAGTGATGTTACCAGGAATTTGGTTATTGTCCATTGGGTAAAGAAGTCCCTTCTGACATTACTTCTTGCTTGAAAGACTTTTCCTTCATCTTGATGCCTTTTGATGTCTGCACGTCTACTTTTGTCTTTTGCTCCAGAGAATCTTTAAACAGTCATCTTAACCTACCCCTTTACAATTGAGTTGGATTCTAATGACTTGAGTAACTATCCCTTAACATTTTAGACCCACGATTTCAGACAGTCCATAAGGAGCCTTCTGAACGGGCTAGATGAATAGAGATATTACTAAGTTAGTATAATCTACTCAGAGATTGAGTTCGGTTTGAACATAGAGTGTTAACTATCTTTAATATTGATGACCCACACTTTCAAAGAGTTCATTTTGAACTTCCTGAATAGGTTCAGATAATAAAGATGTTATCACATTATGTCCTTTTAGATGATGTTTCTTAGATTTATCCGTTCAGACGGTATTTCCTTCTGATGGTCTTCTTGAGATTATCTTCAAAAACCTATTTTCTGAAACATGCATAAACTAGAAATACCTTTCAGTAGCACCTGGTTGTAATTTGTTAATTATTAAGTATTTTAAAATTACAGATAACATTTTATCAAATTTAGAAATTGTCTAATTAAGATAGTTATTTTTAATTCTCTTATTAAGTTAATTAAATTTATCTTCTAGAAATACAATTTGTTAATCAGTTAAGAAAGAATTATGTTCTTAATTATGCACAGATATTAACACAAAGGAATCAAAACAGAGAGACTTCAAACAAAATAGAATTTCAATATCATTAAAAATATAAACACAAAGACATAGAAACAAAGACTCCGAAACAGGACACACGTATATCATTGATCATTAGATTGGTTCTCAGCAGTATCTCTCTTCAGCAATCGTAGTTCACTTTGATAGAATCTGAGTGTTTCTTTCAGATGTTCAATATGTTCGTCCAACCTTTTTATCTTACTTCTTCTGAATATTTCTCTTAAATTTTGCATGAACACTTAGATAGTCAGAAGATTCTATTTCGCTTTGGGTTGACGACGAAAGGCTTTGGGCTTCATTTTCCTCTGCTGATGTCCCCTTAGAATGTTCATATTCCTTTATAGTGAACAAGGGTGATGGCTTCTGGTCAAAGAATCTTTCAATAGGAAATCCTTTATATTGAAGGATTTTCATAATCAGTGTAGTATGGGGAAAGACTTTGACTTCTTCTAATTTTCTTCTCATCATATGATAGAGGATGATTCTGGGAAGATTTAATCTTTTCCTTTGAAGGAGATGTATCAGCACGAATCTTTCCATTTCAGAGATGATGATTGTATCCTTCCTCTTGGGTAGAATACAACAATTAATGATTGTCAGCAGAATTTTGGGAATTTCCAGTAGTTGTGAACATACTGGGGTTTGAGAAATTCTGCGACCAAATAAAATTTGATCATGCATCTCTTCCTATTGATCTCTCAATCAGAAGAAAATTGTATTCCAGTTGCTTCAACCCCAATGATTTCCTTCAGAACCTTGAAGTCCACTCTGATAGGCATTCCCATTACTGAAGTGTTTATACCACTTGTCTTCAAGAAACACTTCTGAGTTGTTCCAGAAATCTAGAATACTCTGCTCATGCCAGGGGAACGATGCCTCTTCAAGATAGGAAATCCAACCAACATCCTTGAAATACTCAGAGATTTTTAATCCTTCTTTGTCAAAGTCGCTTAAATTTACTCCCCTTGTGGGAATAATTCTTTCATCATACTCGCGTAGACTTTGAGCACATGAGATTGCTGATCTTGATGCCATTGAGATAGATTAAGGTGAATTGGAAGGAAATGAACTGTGAGGTTCTTCTGATGATCTTCCAATCCTTTAAATAGGCAATCAAGCATCGCTTCATTTCATGAAAGGAGCAGTTTCATCCACTAAGCAGTTATGGAGAGATGTGCATCGTGTCAATTGAGAGAAATGAGTTAATGATTCAATGATTCATATCGTGCCGTTTCATATTTTCAAAAACAGTTATGACTAACACACACGACTCTACATTTACTTAATTTAAAAACACATTTATTACTTTACTAAGCATGTGTGACTCTTCAACACATATATTTAAATAAGTAGAGCATACATAAAATGAATCATAAATTTCACACAGTAAACATAGTAAAACACATAGCATGTGATAATTTATTTTTACATAATTAAGATGAATACACATTTAAGAATAAATTAGTTCAAATAACCTGACCGTCAAGCACATTTTTATACTATAAACAATTTCAATAAAACAAATCAATCAACAGATAGGTAAATATACTTAAATTTAGATTTAACTTCAGACAGGAAAGGTGTTACCTGTTTGTGATCTAAAGATAGATACACTTTCCTTTTCCTGTTGCTTCCTGTGCTTTAGCCTTATGAATAATGAGTATTGGAAAATGATTTTCCTATTCTCATTATCATTCTTCAGAGTTGCTTCAGCTTGGTGAGATTTCCATCTTCTGAGGATCTACTCCTTCTGCATTTGTTAGATGCTCAACCCGAAGGTGAGCTCTGATACCAATTGTTAGAACCACAGGCAACACTAGAAGGGGGGGGTTGAATAGTGTTTTAGACATTTTAAGACAATTTTGGAAATCTTTATTTTAAATCAATCACGTTAAGTGATCATTGTGCAAACCAATCTTAAGATCAGAGTTATTTTAAATACATGCGGAATATATGAAAGATTTAGGTTGAAAAACTTTCTCTTACACTTAAGATAGTTTTGATTTTAAAAACTTCTCTCAGGGTCTTCTGAAGAATATTACTAAGAGTACCTTCAGAACTACTTCTGAAATACTTTAGATGATCAGAGACCATCTATATCATGTGTCTGAACTGAGTTCCTGTTGGGCTCACTTCAGACAGATATTTCAGACAGCCCTCTGAATATATTCTTCTATAATACTTCAACCTACACTAGAGACGTTTTAATGTTATGTTTGTATGAAAACTTGTTTTATTGAAATCCTTGAGTTAAGCTTGTTATGAAAAGTACTTTTCAATCCCCAACGTAAATATGAAAACTGTAAGTAAAAGAGATTAAGAGAAAGAAAACTTAGACACAGAATTTATCCTGGTTCACCCACAACCCCGTGGGCTACATCCAGTCCCAGAGGCAAACCACCATTGGCTTTTCACTATCTGAAACCACAGATACACATATTAACCTCTCCAGGCCAATACAACAAGTATTCTTTTCTATCAAGCCTCTCCAGGCTCTACCACAAGTATTCTTTCTTCCACCAAGCCTCTCCAGGCTCTCAGACACTTAACTAAGTGTAGAGTATTACTACTCAATCTAAGCTAGATGTTCGCTAGAACCTCTCAACTCAGATTCTTCTTGTACATAGAGATTACTGAGTACATACTCAGGATACAGTCATTACAAACTAAATACAAGGATAGACAGTGATACAAGTGTTTGAATTTAAGTACAATCCCTGTCTTTTCTATGAGGAATACATCCTCTGAGAGTAGGCTAACTAAGATATGAAATTAAGCTCCAGCCTCATTCTCCAACCATTGGTTTCCATGGGCTACATTCTCACCCGTATCATTGGAACACCAAGGTATCTTCAAAGCTTCAAACCGTACCCAGTTTGATAGTCATTTGTACAGCATGATTGTCTTCCTGACAACCAACTCACTTGATCAACAGACCAACTGTACAATCTAACTAACTGACCAGCTGATCAGTAGCCCGATTGAGAATTAACTCTCTGATCAATTGTTGTTGACTTTTTCATGATGTATTTAAGCTCGAGTCAACTCTTGTTAACTGTAAGACACTCAGCCTAGTTAACACTTTTCATCCTGATTGATTTCAAGAACCTTCTTGAAAAACAATCCCAATTGGTCTAACTTGGTTGATCATTCTGACCAACTTGGTTGTAGGTCGGCAGCCTGGTTAATATGCTCAGCATGCCAACAAGCTTGGTTGTACACCACAACAACATCTTCAACTTCTTTCTTGAGGCTATTTATATGTTCTGCTTGAGTATAGCCGTTGAAGATAATTCATAATACCGTTGAGCTTTTGATGATGTGGCTCATATAGCCGTTGTGTAATAGCTTCTCAAACGGTTGCTTCTCCTTAAGCATATTGAGTGTTCAGAATACTCCCGTTCTGACACTTCTGTTGATGAGCTATTTTTCGAGAGATGTGATGATTATGTGTATTCTCTATCTTGAATTCTTTTTGCTTTCTTGCATCTGTTTTTATCCAGCTTGCATCTGCTTGCTTCAGCTTGCATTATCTTGCATCTGCTTTATCCAGCTTGCATTATCTTGCATCTGCTTGCATCTACCTTTATCTGTTTTGTCCGGCTTGCATCTGCTTGCTTCAGATTTCCTCTGATTTTCTTAGGAGTTTATATGAGTAGGTATCCGTTGAATTTGCCTTTTTGCTTATTCTGCATATACTCCTTTTTCATTTGCTCCTGACACCATTACTTCTTTGAATGAGATGTCTTGACCAATAGTCGTTGTTTGCAGATTCCTCTTTTGAGATTTAGATAAAGATGTTGAATTGAATATATTTTATTCAAACATCTTCCTTGTTGCTTTTGCTTAGTCTCCTGAGCTTTTCTTCTGCTTTGTTCCAGATTGCACAAATGAAGAAATGTCTCGTTGAAATACTATCGTTTAGAGATAGCAAATAGTCTTCTTTTAATCCGTTGTGAGACACGCTTCTTGAAAGTTCTGACATAGTACAACGTTGGTGCTGCAGTAAAGCTGCCACCGTTGTTGCTGCAACTGTTGTAGAGGTTTCCTCAGTGGTGTATGAACTTTAAATGCACCAGGAAAGCCCTCTGTGTTTGTTGCCATAAATGTGTTCCAAAACGTACGAGCAGCAGAGACTCAGAAAAGTCTTCTCGCAAGGTTTCAGCAAAGATGCCACGTCATTACTAAAGCTTCAGACGGCTTCCAAACTTCAGACGGGTTCCAGCCTTCAGACGGGCTTGGCTCTTCAGACAGCTTCAACACTTAAGACAGGTTGACCACTTCAGACAGCTCAAGTCTTTCAGACAGCTTCGTTGCTTCATACAAGTTACGTACTTCAAACAGCTTCAATACTTCAGACATGTTGCGTACTTCAGACAGCTTTTATACTTCAGTCCGCTTCATCTTGTATTCATTTCTTCAGTTCATTGTTGTTCTTCAGACAGGTGTATAGTTGAATTCGTACTTCTTCATATATCTTCTGCCTTCAGTTCTTCAGATAGTCTTCTTAGTCTTCAATTCTTCAGATAGTCTTCTAATCTTCAATTCTTCAGATAGTCTTCAAGTCTTCACTTCTTCAGACAGTCTTCAAGTCTTCACTTCTTTTCTTCAGTTGCTTCAACTCTGTTAAGGATTATTCTTCTTCAGATTCTTCACTCTTGTTCTTCCGATTCTGTTCTTCTGATTCTGATTCTGTTCACAAAATCTTCTTCTTCTTCTAAAGAGTATTTCATCCTGAAACATAATTAACAAACCAATACCTTTCTCAGTAGAACCTGTTTATATAATCTAATTGGTTCTTTATATAATCTTATTTGTTCTTTATATAATCTTATTTGTTCTTTATATAATATTATTTGTTCTTTATATAATCTTATTTGTTAATCATTAAAACTAAAGGATGTTAAGTCTTATAATCATGTTTAAATACTTAAACTGATTTATAGACTTCACAAGTGGTGCGTATAATCTTGTAGCAGACCATTTGAGCCACATTGAGAGAGCGGAGGATGCGTTTCCTATTCGGGATGACTTCCCGGATGAGCAGCTTATGGCTTTGTATGATTCCCATCCCCCTCCCCTTACCCCTTGGTTTGCTGATATTGTAAATTATCTTGTTGCATATGTTTTTCCACCCTTGGCATCTAGGGCTCAGAGAGATAGACTTAAGAGTGATGCCAAGTATTATGTATGGGATGACCCTTATTTGTGGCGTTTTTGCAGTGACCAGGTTATCCGTAGGTGCATTCCAAATCAGGAGATCCAATCTGTACTTTAGTTATGTCATTCCTAACCTGTTGGAGGGCATCTTGGACCCCAGAGGACAGGAAGGAAGGTGTTGGATTGTGGATTCTATTGGCCTACGATTTTCAGAGACGCCTGGAGAGTCTCCTCTACATGCGAGTAGTGTCAGAGAGCAGGAGCGGCCATTTCTAGCAGGCAGCAGATGCCCCAGCAGCCTATGTTGTTTTGGGAGATTTTTTATGTGTGGGGTATTGATTTTATGGGCCCATTTCCTGTTTCTTTTGGTTTTATATATATTTTGCTTGTTGTGGACTATGTCTCCAAGTGGGTGGAGGCTATAGCCACAAGGACTAATGATGCTCGACTTGTTGTGGATTTGTTCAGGTCTCATATCTTTTGCAGGTTTGGAGGCCTCGAGCCATTGTTAGTGATCAGGGGACCCACTTCTGTAACCGGTCCATGGAGGCTTTGCTGAAGAAGTATGGGGTGGTGCATAAAGTTTCTACACCATACCACCCCCAGACTAATGGATAGGCTGAGATCTCCAACAGAGAGATCAAGAGGATTCTGGAGAAGATGGTGCAGCCTAACAAGAAGGATTGGAGCCGCTGTAACACCCGCCTTTTACCGTTTTTGCCGTTTTTGCTGTTTTGAGTGTTTTATTGGATTTTGAGTGATTAAAATTATTTTTAATCATCAAAATTTATATTTTTGGATTTAGAATTTAATTTCCTATTTTTAGGGAATTTCTGGGAATTTTTGGGTTTTTTTTGTGGAAATGATCTTTTTGCCCCCCCTGTCTCTTGAACCGGGCCCGAATACTCTTGATCCGGGCCAGAAAAATTGCACAAACCTTCTCTTTTCCTCCTAGAAGACCGTGCATAATGCAGTCTTGGTGCATGGGAGACACTTGTATTTTTCTTTCTTTTCTCAAGACTTGAAAAAGAAGCAAGCCTTTACGGCACATCAACTCACCTTTCTCTCTCATTTTTCCTACATGCAAGCTTAGAAACTCTTTCATTTTTCTCTCCTTTTCTTCCTCTTGGCCGTGAAGCTCTCTCACATTTTCTCTCAAAATTTTTCATCTTCCATTAAACACATCAAGCCAAGGTTCCATCTTTGAACCAAAGCTTTAAACACCTAGCCTCCAAACCTTGAAAAACTCTTGTTTGGTGATCAAAGGAGGGATATTTGGAGCTGTTTTGTGAGTTGTTGCTGCACCTTATTCTTGAGGAAATTCCTTAGGAAAGGGGGGGAGAACTTGAACTCTAGTAGGATTGGTGACTAGAGTCAAGGATTGCCCTTGATCCTCGTCTTGATCATCTTTTTCTCTGGAACAAAATCACTTTTAGAACCTCTTTTTGGAATGAAATATTTCGGGTTTCTTGAGCTGGGTTGTTTACATGTTTTTGAGTTTATTTTGATGCTTGAAAAGTGCTTGGATTGTGGTTGTTGATGCATGCAATTTGTGAAATTTGTTGGAAAGAAATGTTTCCCGTTTTTACATAGAGCAGCGACCATAAAATGGCGACTGCAGATTCGTTCACCGTTAGATCGGAATGAAATTTTAGTGGCTGGTTTACAACACCTGAATCTACATTTTGAACGGTCGGATCATTGATACAATATCTAGGCTAGGAGATATGCGGTCTGCACAGTGGCTGTTTGTTTGGGATTTTATTGAAAAACTTGCTTGTTAGTGTGCTTGTGTGGCTGCATGTTTCTAAAATTTTAGTTGATGTTGGAAATGTGTTTTGATGATGGATTTATGAACATGCATGAAGTTGTTGAATTTATGAAATTGTTTTGGATGTTGTTGGAAAAATTGGTGTTTTGATGAACATTCAAGGTGTTCTTGATGTTCTTGGGGTTGTTCTTGATGAAACTCATCAAGAATGCTTTTTGATCTTGAAAAGGTCAAGTAAGTGTGGAAAATATGTTTTTGGGCCTAGATGGTCCAATAGGTTAAAACACTAAGGTTACTAAAAGGATTTTAATTTAATAAATAAATTTTGGAAAATATAAAAAGAATCAAATTCGGATTCCAAGTTTAAGCCAAATAAAAGTCAACACAAAAGTCAACATTTTGACTTGTCATGTGTAAGAGTAGGCTCCTATGAGTCATCCAACCTTTGGGCCCTTGGTTCAGGCCCAAAACCTTCAAAAAGAGAGTCAAAGACTCATTAAAAGTCAACCAAAAATAATTTATGAAATTGGGCTTAGGTTAGAATTGGACTTCAACTCTAATCCAAGCTATTAAGATTAAAACTTAGAAATTAATTAGTGGGCTTAGTTAATTTAATTATCCAAGTTAATTAATCTAATCTACTTAATTTAATTAAGTGAAGAATAATTAGTTAAGGCTAAAGTTAATTAACCTTAATGAAGATTAATCTTAATCTTAATCATTAATTACTAATGAGGTATTAATTAAGTAATTAAGCCTTAATGATGACTAAGAAGTAATTAATTATGATTAACCTTAATCAAATATAATTAAAAGCTTAATCCAAGATTAAGGAAGAGATTAAGGGATAATTAGGAATTAATTAGGACCTTAAGAAAGGATTAAGACTTGATTAACGAGGATTAAAATTGATTATAGTTCAGTTAATGAAGACTAATTATAATTACGGGTTAAACCCAATCTTAATTAGTCATACAAGACAAATTAAGATAGGAAATAATATCCATAAGACACAATCATAAGTCTTAGTGAATTATAGGACTCATGTGGAAATGAATATTGATTCAAAAAGAATATTAGTACAAACTACCTTAAAAGATTATAACCAACACACTCTTTCTGCATAAGACTTGAGAATGTTAGTGAGAGAGTGCGGTTCCAACCCAACATAGGGTTTGGTTTTCCTTGAAGGGAAGACATTGAATCGGGTCGTACCACGGGTAAGTGGTGACGTTGAATGATTCGATGGGCTATGCCTGTAAGGACTGTGTATGCTGAGAAAGCATTGTTTGGTTTTCCATTAAGGAAAGACATTGAATCGGGCCGTGCCACGGGTATGTAGTGATGTTGAATGATTCGATGGGCTTTGCCTGTAAGGATGTGAATGTTGTAGGCATTGTTATGTGACATGCATCATAAAGCATTGTTGATGTTCAAGGTTGAAAACCTTACGACCTATATGGCAGTGACACTTTGGTACAGTGTGAAACTGGTTGGGAAGGGTGCACTGGGTTTTGCAAAGAATGCCAGTGGGTCCGGTAAAGGACGCCAGCCCTGAGGATAGTCGAGTTCCAGAAAGGACATCATGAGACGTAGGCTAGCTCCCTACTGTCGAGTCCGAAGGGGGCAGGCTTGACTATCATGTCGCTCTCATGGTTTCGGGGTCAGTTGAGATTGTCTGGAAGTCGGGAAAAATTGGCCAAAAGAAAATATAAGTATCGTGCTAGTACAGACTCTAACTACTGATACGTTGTACATATATGGTCGGGCAGTTTCTGTGTGCTCTGCGGGTGGTGATGTTTCCCTGGGCCCATATGCATTAGTTCATATGCATCATGATGATATAAACTGTATTCTTGTTGATTGAAAAGTGTGGATATCCCATGTATGTATGCTCTAGTTGTTGTATCCTACATGCTGTGAGTTCATGCGATGTTCTCACCCTTCTTTTCTACCTCTTCTTGTTATGCCCTTCTCGTCACGTCGATAGTCGGTATCGAAGACTTCAGCCATGACATCAATGCAAGTGCGGCTAAGGTGGATGTCGAGGGGCACCTGGAGGGTGATGGATATCCCGCGCAGATGTGAGTTCACGGGGGGAGTCCGTGTCATCATTCCTCATCCCGGACTTCCACTTGTACCAGAGATGGACCTTATCGTTCCTGTGACTATCGAGTATCCGACGCCACCTAACTTGGTGCGTCATTCTACTTTTCGCCTCTCTCGTCGTCGTCCCACTTCTTCGACATCAACTACATCGTCGCGAATGGCAACTACGGCTGGTCCGGAATCCCCCAGATACTCTCCCACTTCCAAGGGATCACCTTTTTCAGTCCAGGCGTACTGATGTGCGAGGACTCTCTGATGAGATGGATTTGATCGTAATTGATGAAACTTCAGAGGAGGACGAGGACCTGGAGGAGGATTCTTCTGGCGATGTTCCCTTAGAGGATTTTGGGATGATCACCATCGGACACGCTGGGAGGAGAAGCAGTAGGGTGTTCACTACTGAATCGGGAGATGAGGAGTAGTTTAGTGTCATTTTGAGTCTAGTAGTACAGCTCTGGTTTAGGAACCTCTTTTCTGTATTTTGTTCGAGGTTTTATGTATTTTAGTCTACTACTAGAACTCCTATTCTGTTAATATCTTTTGTATTACTCAGGGAGTACATTGCTATGTATACATGGCTCATGTATGGTTTTATTTTCATGTGATAATTCTGTAGTCTTACGTATGATGTCTGTTTACTTATTGTGGTAACTATATTTCGGTGTTTTGGAGATTGGTTTCACCATTAAGGAAAGGATGTTTTATGAATACCTAAAATGACATCAGAGATGTACTAGGTTGATAATGACTAAGTCCTTTAAAAAAAAAGAATTCCGCATTTTTAACAATTTGTAAATAATATTTTCCGTTGGTCACATTTAACACATGTGGCATTCTTAGTGGTAACTAGGGGTGTCGCATTAGGTGGTATCAGAGTTGTTCTTTCCTTTTGGCCTCGGGTATGGTCTATAATACCTTTCTCTCTGTGTTTACTCTATGTTGATTGTTTGCCTTGTGTGAATTGGTTGCTCTCATCTTGCTATCTTAGTAATATGAGGATCTGTGTATAGCGTTGCTTATTCTTGCTTGAATGGTTCTGCATGAAACGAAAGAGGTTGACTTGTTCTGCGAATGCAGGATTCCATGGCAGAAAGAGGCAACCCTGGGAAGGGTGATCTCCTGGGAAAGAGACGGGGTAGCATAATCTCACACCTCATAAAAGAATTAACTTAACACCCTGGTTAGAATTAAGGTAGTATGAATGAACTAAGTAATCAAGCTTCTAAAACGAGTTTGCTAAGACCTCTATGTCCTGCGATTGTACACTAGTATAACCAATAGCTGATTTGACTTGTGATTTGAAATGTTGAGTGAGACATTAAAAGTTAGAGTAGGATTGACCACTAAGGTTAGATTCCCATTCCTTTAGATGAGTAACCTAAGGGATCGATGATGAATTCGAGGTTGTAAATTCAAGGTTAAGATGATTGATCATTAAGGTTTCTAGATTTAGGGATTGGTACTAATAGCTCTTGAGGATTCAGTTATTGAATATATATATATATAATTTGGAAAAGCAAGTTAGAATTAATCGATGACTTGGGGTATACTCAGGATAAATAATGATGGAGTTTAGGATAAGGATGACAAACACACGAATTGGGGTTTGATCTTAGCAGTAAGGCATATTTGGATACCCTGTTGATGAACTTGAAGTCCAAAAGGGTTTGACTGTGGAATGAGTGCCATGATTGAAGTTTGATAGATACACTAGAATATGATCGCTATCTCTAACGGATTGATAAAATAAGGGTTTATAAAAAAAATGGAAAACTCGATTTGAGATAAAAGAAGTCAAAATATTGAGGCCAATAGCGCAAGATGTAATCCTTAAGCAAATACTAGTCGGATGATAGGATATGACTAAGCAAAGGACCTATTAGTATGAAGATTACGCAGGAGGTTGAAGAAAGAAATCAGGTGATGGAGAATTAGGTGTACCGGTAGGCACTACGAGAACTACAATTGTGGGAGCTAAGTAAGGATAACACTTCCATGAGGTTAGTAGAAATAATAGAGATGACAAACAATGAGGGATTATGGTATGTGTTGATCTTGATGATTAAGGGTTATGCTTGATTGATGCTTCTATAAATTGAAATAGGTATGTGAGTGAAATCTCGTAGATGATTAGATTGGATTTGGTTACGATTGTGTTAATGAAGTATGATCTTACTAAGTTTTATAGGAATAGTTTATGCATTAGGTGGGCTTAGATTCTCAAAGAAGTGTTTATAAATAAGTGAATATGTAGGCAAGTTTGAAGGTGGGAATAGTACTACACTTAGGTAGGTAATGTTTCACTTAAGGATGCCCTAAGGGGTAATTGCAATCCGTGAGAGTAGGATAACCATAAGGTATGATAATTTAATTCCCAAAGATAGGTTTAAAGATAGATTGCCTCCATCTATATACCGAGACTATAGGTAATCTTACAATCTGCTTTCGACTTTACCACGGATGCTACAGGTGTCTGGTAATTCCATCTGGATTGGTTGTCATTGGTGTCCCTTTCCCTCCTTAGTGAGCCCAGTTTTCTAGCCTCATTTAAGCCAACCCATCCTCATTCTTTCTTGCAATGTTCTCTCCTATTTCAAGGACCCAACAGGAAGTATAGAATTCTTTGGAATAACCTTGAGGAATAGAAAGTTGTATGTTAAGCTATCTAAGTGCGAATTTTGGTTGGAGGAAGTGAACTTCCTAGGTCATGAGATCTCTAGTGGAGGAGTTAGTGTAGACCCATCCAAGGTAGAAACTGTATTACAATGGGAAGTACCTAAGTTGGTAACGGAAGTGAGAAGCTTTTTGGGGTTAGCCGGTTACTACCGTAAGTTTATTGAGAATTTTTCTAGAATAGCAACCCCGTTGACCCTTCTGATTAGGAAAGATCAACCTTTCGTTTGGAGCCAGAAGTGTGAGGATAACTTTCAGGAATTGAAAAAAAAGGTTAACTTTTGCGCCTGTCTTAGTTTTACCTGACCCACAAGAGAGTTTTGAATATACTCCGAAACAAGGATTAGGCTGTGTGTTGATGAAAAAAGGAAAAGTAGTGGCTTATGCCTCTAGGCAACTGTGAACACACGAAGTAATTACCCTACACATGATCTAGAGTTAGCAGCCATAGTTTTTGCTCTGAAAGATTTGGAGACACCATCTGTATAGCACTAGGTTTGAAGTCCTTAGTGATCATAAGAGTTGAATATGAGGAATTAATGAGTTTGGACTTAAATTAGTGTTGATCTCCAATACTAATCCAAGTTGTGAAAGTTAAACTTAGAATAAATTAATGGACTTAATTAATTTAATCACCTAAGCTAATTAACCTAATTTATTTGAGTTAATTAAGGATTAATTAAGTCTAAATATAATTAATCTTAATATGAGTGTTAATTAAGTAATTAATCGCTAACGACGGTTAAGAACTAATTAATTATAAATAATCTTAATCAAACGTAATTAAAAGTCCTAATCCAAGATTTAGGAGGAGATTAAGGGATAATTAGAAATTAATTAGGACCTTAAGTAGGAATTAAGACTTAATTAAAGAGGACTAAGATTAACTGTAACCCGATTAATGGAAATTAGTTATAATTAAAGGATAAGCCTAATCTTAATTAGTTATACAAAGAGAATTAGGATTAATAATGCCTTTCATAAGACACATCCATAAGTCTTAGTAAACTATAGGACTTAAGAGAATGTAATTATCAATAACGTTAGTACAAACTACCTTAAAAGATTATAACCAACACTTCTCTCCTTCATAAGACTTGAGAAGCTTGGCAAGAGAGTGTGATCTGGTTTCCCTTGTGAAGAAAAGATGTTGATTCAGGCCCTGCCACGGTAAAGTGGTGACGTGGAATGACCCAGTGGGCTTTGCCTGTAAAGATGAAATACTGTAAGTATTAATTGTGTGACATGCATCATAAAGCATGAAGGATGATTAAGGTTTAAAAACCTTACGACCTATATGGCATTGACACTTGGTACAGTGGGAAATCGCCTGGGAAGGGTGCACTGGGTTTTGCAAAGAACGTCAGCGGGTCCTCAAAAGGGACGCCAACCCTGAGGATAGCCTAGCTCCTGGAAGATCTCAGGTGACGTAGGTTAGCTCCCTACTGTCGAGATCATGGAACCCAGCTTAGCTATTCCTGTCGCTCTCATGATTTTCGGGGTCAGTTGAGATTGTTTGGAAGTCGGATAAATGATTTGGCCAAAATTGAGCAATGCTCTTTGTACCGCGCTAGTACAGACTCTAACTCCTGATACGTTGTACATATATGGTCGAGCAGTTGCTGTGTGCTCTGCAGTTGGTGATATTTTCCCCGGGCCCTCACCATTGATCATATGCATCATGACAGTATAAATTATATCTCTGTGATTGTGATTGTGATTGTGATTGTCCTGTGAATGCTCTAGTTACTGTATTCTACTTGATATGAGTTCATGTGATGTTCTCACCCTTCCTTTCTCTACTTCTGTTATTTCCCCATCATTGTATTTCTTCGTCACGTCGACAGTCGGTGTTGGAGAACTTCAAGATGTCAACTATGAGAGTCCAGCTGAGATGGGAGCCACGAGGCCAGTCCCGAGTCACCAACATCCCTAGACGCTGCATGTTTACAGGGGAGGTGCGCGTCACTATTTCTCATCCCAGCCTGCCCCTGGTTCCGGAGATTGACTTCACAGTGCTGGTGATTCTGGAGTTCGAGACGCCACCTGGACTTACGCGCTACACCACTTTCCTTAACCGCCGTCGTCGTTCCACTCCGTCTTCTTCATCACCATCTTCACGGATGGCACTTATGGACGAGCCAAATTCCCCTCGTTACTCTCCCGGCCCAGAGGCATCACCTCCACAGCCCGCGCGTCCTAGCGTTTTTGGTCGTTCCCCTCCGAGTGAGCCCGAACTAATCATGATTGACGACACTACATCCGAGGATGAGGCTCCAGAGGAAGACCCGGAGGAGGACACTGAGAGTGAGGAGCCGGAAGGAGATTCTTCCAGTGACGACCCCTCGGAAGACTTTGGGATGATCAACCTTGGAGGCACTGGAGGGAGGAGCTCGGGTGGATCTCTACTGGGACAGACAACGACGAGTAGGGTAGTTTTGGGTGGAGTAGTTATGAGTCTAGTGTGTAGCAGCTCTGATCAGTGGCCTCTCATTTTGCTTTGGGTTGGGGTCTTATTTATATTCTACTGCTAGAACTCTTGTTTTGTATGGTGGTGTTGTTATCTCGGGGATCACTTTGACACTATGGCATGTACATATAAGTTCATTACGTTTTCTTCATATGATCGACTTTATATCTGCGTGTATGTCGTGTATGTATGTGGAATGGTTGAATCGTCTAGATGTTTTTAGAAAATGAATTTCAGACTTAAGGAAAGTACATTTTTATGAATACTTAGAATGGAACTAGGAAGTAATAAGTTGATTATGGCTAAGCTCTTCAAAAAAAAAAAATCCAGTATTTTCTAAGTTTTAAAACAGTAAGTTCGACGGTTACGTTTCGTAATGTGATATTCTTAGCAGTATAACTAAGGGTGTCACAGGTTTTGATGCTATATGGGTAATCGTTGATAGGTTAACAAAATCTGCCCATTTTCTACCCATCAACATTAAGTTTTTTCCCTAGAAAAGTTGACCCAGTTATACATTAAGGAGGTAATAAGGCTACATGGGATTCCGCCTAGCATAGTGTGAGATAGAGACCCTAGATTTATATTCAGACTTTAGGGAAGTCTGCAGCAACTATTAGGAACCAAGATTTAGATGATTCAGGGAAGGAGATTCCATTGGTGAAGGTTATTTGAAGCACAATTGACGAAGGAAACGCAACCTGGGAGTTGGAAGAGAAAATTACGAAATCTCACCCTTATTTATTTCAAGAAGGTACGCACAAATTTCGAGGACAAAATTTCTTTTAGAGGGGGAGAGTTGTAACACCCGCCTTTTACCGTTTTTGCCGTTTTTGCTGTTTTGAGTGTTTTATTGGATTTTGAGTGATTAAAATTGTTTTTAATCATCAAAATTTATATTTTTGGATTTAGAATTTAATTTCCTATTTTTAGGGAATTTCTGGGAATTTTTGGGGTTTTTCTGTGAAAATGACCTTTTTGCCCCTCCTGTCTCTTGAACCGGGCCCAAATACTCTTGATCCGGGCCAGAAAAATTGCACAAACCTTCCCTTTTCCTCCTAGAAGACCGTGCATAATGCAGCCTTGGTGCATGGGAGACACTTGTATTTTCTTTCTTTTCTCAAGACTTGAAAAAGAAGCAAGCCTTTATGGCACATCAACTCACCTTTCTCTCTCATTTTTCCTACATGCAAGCTTAGAAACTCTTTCATTTTTATCTCCTTTTCTTCCTCTTGGCCGTGAAGCACTCTCACATTTTCTCTCAAAATTTTTCATCTTCCATTAAACAAATCAAGCCAAGGTTCCATCTTTGAACCAAAGCTTTAAACACCTAGCCTCCAAACCTTGAAAAACTCTTGTTTGGTGATCAAAGGAGGGATCTTTGGAGCTGTTTTGTGAGCTGTTGCTGCACCTTATGCTTGAGGAAATTCCTTAGGAAAGGGGGGGAGAACTTGAACTCTAGTAGGATTGGTGACTAGAGTCAAGGATTGCCCTTGATCCTCGTCTTGATCATCTTTTTCTCCGGAACAAAATCACTTTTAGAACTTCTTTTTGGAATGAAATATTTTGGGTTTCTTGAGCTGGGTTGTTTACATGTTTTTGAGTTTATTTTGATGCTTGAAAAGTGCTTGGATTGTGGTTGTTGATGCATGCAATTTGTGAAATTGGTTGGAAAGAAAGTTTTCCCGTTTTTACATAGAGCAGCGACCATACAATGGCGACTGCAGATTCGTTCACCGTTAGATCGGGCTGAAATTTTAGTGGCTGGTTTAAAACACCTTAGTCTTCATTTTGAACGGTCGGATCGTTGATACGATATCTAGGCTAGGAGATATTCGGTCTGCACAGTGGCTGTTTATTTGGGATTTTATTGAAAAACTTGCTTGTTAGTGTGCTTGTGTGGCTGCATGTTTCTAAAATTTTAGTTGATGTTGGAAATGTGTTTTGATGATGGATTTATGAACATGCATGAAGTTGTTGAATTTATGAAATTGTTTTGGATGTTGTTGGAAAAATTGGTGTTTTGATGAACATTCAAGGTGTTCTTGATGTTCTTGAGGTTGTTCTTGATGAAACTCATCAAGAATGCTTTTTGATCTTGAAAAGGTCAAGTAAGTGTGGAAAATATGTTTTTGGGCCTAGATGGTCCAATAGGTTAAAACACTAAGGTTACTAAAAGGATTTTAATTTAATAAATAAATTTTGGAAAATATAAAAAGAATCAAATTCGGATTCCAAGTTTAAGTCAAATATAAGTCAACACAAAAGTCAACATTTTGACTTGTCATGTGTAAGAGTGGGCTCCTATGAGTCATCCAACCTCTGGGCCCTTGGTTCAGACCCAAAACCCTCAAAAAGAGAGTCAAAGACTCATTAAAAGTCAACCAAAAATAATTTATGAAATTGGGCTTAGGTTAGAATTGGACTTCAACTCTAATCCAAGCTATTAAGATTAAAACTTAGAAATTAATTAGTGGGCTTAGTTAATTTAATTATCCAAGTTAATTAATCTAATCTACTTAATTTAATTAAGTGAAGAATAATTAGTTAAGGCTAAAGTTAATTAACCTTAATGAAGATTAATCTTAATCTTAATCATTAATTACTAATGAGGTATTAATTAAGTAACTAAGCCTTAATGATGACTAAGAACTAATTAATTATGATTAACCTTAATAAAATATAATTAAAAGCTTAATCCAAGATTAAGGAAGAGATTAAGGGATAATTAGGAATTAATTAGGACCATAAGAAAGGATTAAGACTTAATTAAGGAGGATTAAAATTGATTATAGTTCAGTTAATGAAGACTAATTATAATTACGGGTTAAACCAAATCTTAATTAGATATACAAGACAAATTAAGATAGGAAATAATATCCATAAGACACAATCATAAGTCTTAGTGAATTATAGGACTCAAGTGGAAATGAATATTGATTCAAAGAAGAATATTAGTACAAACTACCTTAAAAGATTATAACCAACACACTCTTTCTGCATAAGACTTGAGAAGCTTAGTGAGAGAGTGCGGTTCCAACCCAACATAAGGTTTGGTTTTCCTTGAAGGGAAGACATTGAATCGGGCCGTACCACGGGTAAGTGGTGACGTTGAATGATTCGATGAGCTTTGCCTGTAAGGACTGTGTATGCTGAGAAAGCATTGTTTGGTTTTCCATTAAGGAAAGACATTGAATCGGGTCGTACCACGGGTATGTGGTGACGTTGAATGATTCGACGGGCTTTGCCTGTAAGGATGTGAATGTTGTAGGCATTGTTATGTGACATGCATCATAAAGCATTGTTGATGTTCAAGGTTGAAAACCTTACGACCTATATGGCAGTGACACTTTGGTACAGTGTGAAACTGGTTGGGAAGGGTGCACTGGGTTTTGCAAAGAACGCCAGCGGGTCCGGTAAAGGACGCCAGCCCTGCGGATAGTCGAGTTCCAGAAAGGACATCATGAGACGTAGGCTAGCTCCCTACTGTCGAGTCCGAAGGGGGCAGGCTTGACTATCCTGTCGCTCTCATGGTTTCGGGGTCAGTTGAGATTGTCTGGAAGTCGGGAAAAATTGGCCAAAAGAAAATATAAGTACCTTGCTAGTACAGCCTCTAACTCCTGATACCTTGTACATATATGGTCGGGCAGTTGCTGTGTGCTCTGCGGGTGGTGATGTTTCCCTGGGCCCACATGCATTAGTTCATATGCATCATGATGATATAAACATATTCTTGTTGATTGAGTCCTACATGATGTGAGTCCTACATCCCGTGTATGTATGCTCTAGTTGTTGTATCCTACATGCTGTGAGTTCATGCGATGTTCTCACCCTTCTTTTCTACCTCTTCTTGTTATGCCCTTCTCGTCACGTCGATAGTCGGTATCGAAGACTTGAGCCATAACATCAATGCAAGTGCGGCTAAGGTGGATGCCGAGGGGCACCTGGAGTGTGATGGATATCCCGCGCAGATGCGAGTTCACGGGGGGAGTCCGTGTCATCATTCCTCATCCCGGACTTCCACTTGTACTAGAGATGGACCTTATCGTTCCTGTGACTCTCGAGTCTCCGACACCACCTAACTTGGTGCGCCATTCTACTTTTCGCCTCTCTCGTCGTCGTCCCATTTCTTCGACATCAACTACATCGTCGCGAATGGCAACTACGGCTGGTCCGGAATCCCCCAGATACTCTCCCGCTTCCGAGGGATCACCTTTTTCAGTCCAGTCGTACTGATGCGCAAGGACTCTCTGATGAGATGGATTTGATCGTAATTGATGACACTTCAGAGGAGGACGAGGACCCGGAGGAGGATTCTTCTGGCGACGTTCCCTTAGAGGATTTTGGGATGATCACCATCGGAGACGCTGGGAGGAGAAGCAGTAGGGTGTTCACTACTGAATCGGGAGATGAGGAGTAGTTTAGTGTCATTTTGAGTCTAGTAGTACAGCTCTGGTTTAGGAACCTCTTTTCTATATTTTGTTCGAGGTTTTATGTATTTTAGTCTACTACTAGAACTCCTATTCTGTTAATATCTTTTGTATTACTCAGGGAGTACATTGCTATGTATACATGGCTCATGTATGGTTTTATTTTCATGTGATAATTCTGTAGTCTTACATATGATGTCTGTTTACTTATTGTGGTAACTATATTTCGGTGTTTTGGAGATTGGTTTCACCATTAAGGAAAGGATGTTTTATGAATACCTAAAATGAAATCAGAGATGTACTAGGTTGATAATGACTAAGTCCTTTAAAAAAAAGAATTCCGCATTTTTAACAATTTGTAAGTAATATTTTCCGTTGGTCACATGTAACACATGTGGCATTCTTAGTGGTAACTAGGGGTGTCGCAGCCGACGCCTTGATGATGCTCTCTGGGCTCATAGGACTGCCTACAAAGCACCTCTTGGGATGTCTCCCTTTAGAGTTGTTTTTGGTAAGGTGTGCCACTTACCAGTGGAGATTGAGCATCGGGCGTTGCGACACCCTTAGTTATACTGCTAAGAATATCACATTACGAAACGTAACCGTCGAACTTACTGTTTTAAAACTTAGAAAATACTGGATAATTTTTTTTTTTTGAAAGAGCTTAGCCATCATCAACTTATTACTTCCTAGTTCCATTCTAAGTATTCATAAAAATGTACTTTCCTTATGTCTGAAATTCATTTTCTAAAACATCTAGACGATTCAATCATTTCACATACATACACGACATACACGCAGATATAAAGTCGATCATATGAAGGAAACGTAACGAACTTATGTGTACATGCCATAGTGTCAAAGTGATCCCCGAGATAACAACACCACCATACAAAACAAGAGTTCTAGCAGTAGAATATAAATAAGACCCCAACCCAAAGCAAAATGAGAGGCCACTAATCAGAGCTGCTACACACTAGACTCATAACTACTCCACCCAAAACTACCCTACTCGTCGTTGTCTGTCCCAGTAGAGATCCACCCGCGGCTCCTCCCTCCAGTGCCTCCAAGGTTGATCATCCCAAAGTCTTCCGAGGGGTCGTCACTGGAAGAATCTCCTTCCGGCTCCTCACTCTCAGCATCCTCCTCCGGGTCTTCCTCTGGATCCTCATCCTCGGATGTAGTGTCGTCAATCATGATTAGTTCGGGCTCACTCGGAGGGGAACGACCAAAAACGCCAGGACGTGCGGGCTGTGGAGGTGATGCCTCTGGGCCGGGAGAGTAACGAGGGGAATCTGGCTCGTCCATAAGTGCCATCCGTGAAGATGGTGATGAAGAAGACGGAGTGGAACGACGACGGCGGTTAAGGAAAGTGGTGTAGCGCCTAAGTCCAGGTGGCGTCTCGAAATCCAGAATCACCGGCACTGTGAAGTCAATCTCCGGAACCAGGGGCAGGCTGGGATGAGAAATAGTGACGCGCACCTCCCCTATAAACATGCAGCGTCTAGGGATGTCGGTGACTCGCCACTGGCCCCGTGGCTCCCATCTCAGCTGGACTCTCATAGTTGACATCTTGAAGTTCTCCAACACCGACTGTCGACGTGACGAAGAAATACAACGATGGGGAAATAACAGAAGTAGAGAAAGGAACGGTGAGAACATCGCATGAACTCATATCAAGTAGAATACAGTAACTAGAGCATTCACATGACAATCACAATCACAATCACAATCACAGAGATATAATTTATACTGTCATGATGCATATGATCAATGCGTGAGGGCCCGGGGAAAATATCACCAACTGCAGAGCACACAGCAACTGCTCGACCATATATGTACAACGTATCAGGAGTTAGAGTCTGTACTAGCGCGGTACAAAGAGCATTGCTCAATTTTGGCCAAATCATTTATCCGACTTCCAGACAATCTCAACTGACCCCGAAAATCATGAGAGCGACAGGAATAGCTAAGCTGGGTTCCATGATCTCGACAGTAGGGAGCTAACCTACGTCACCTGAGATCTTCAAGGAGCTGGGCTATCCTCAGGGCTGGCGTCCCTTTTGAGGACCCGCTGGCGTTCTTTGCAAAACCCAGTGCACTCTTCCCAGTCGATTTCCCACTGTACCAAGTGTCAATGCCATATAGGTCGTAAGGTTTTTAAACCTTAATCATCCTTCATGCTTTATGGTGCATGTCACACAATTAATACTTACAGTATTTCATCTTTACAGGCAAAGCCCACTGGGTCATTCCACGTCACCACTTTACCGTGGCACGGCCTGAATCAACATTTTTTCTTCACAAGGGAAACCAGATCACACTCTCTTGCCAAGCTTCTCAAGTCTTATGAAGGAGAAAAGTGTTGGTTATAATCTTTTAAGGTAGTTTGTACTAACGTTATTGATAATTACATTCTCATAAGTCCTATAGTTTACTAAGACTTATGGATGTGTCTTATGAAAGGCATTATTAATCCTAATTCTCTTTGTATAACTAATTAAGATTAGGCTTATCCTTTAATTATAACTAATTTCCGTTAATCGGGTTACAGTTAATCTTAGTCCTTTTTAATTAAGTCTTAATTCCTACTTAAGGTCCTAATTAATTTCTAATTATCCCTTAATCTCCTCCTAAATCTTGGATTAGGACTTTTAATTACGTTTGATTAAGATTATTTATAATTAATTAGTTCTTAACCGTCGTTAGCGATTAATTACTTAATTAACACTCATATTAAGATTAATTATATTTAGACTTAATTAATTCTAAGTTTAACTTTCACAACTTGGATTAGTATTGGAGATCAACACTAATTTAAGTCCAAACTCATTAATTTTTTTTAATTAACTTTTAAATTGAGTTTTGACTTTCTTTTTGAAGGCTTTGGACCTAAACAAAAAGCCTAAAGGTTATTGGACCCATGAGAGCCCATTTTTATTCATAATAAATTAAAAATATGACTTTTAAACATACTTTTATTTTAATTAAATTAAAAATCCGAATTTTATTACCTATTTAAAAACTTATCTTATTTGAAATTTAGTCCTTTTTGTTACAATTTTATTCTTTAGTCCTTTTGGGCCAATTTAGCCCAAAAACATGTTTTAAACATCCTTTGGATCTTTTTAGGATCAAAAGGACATTCTTGATGAGTTTCATCAAGAACTTCCCATGAACACCAAGAACATGCTTGAATGTTCGTCAAAAACCCTAACTTTTCCAACCATACAATCTCCACCAAAATCTCACATGATAATGCATACATATTCCAAACAACAATTATCACACTAATTTACTCAAAATCATCCACACACACTTCAAGATTCAAACTTTCATTTTCAAGCTCAAACACCATTTTTTTTTCAAGATCAAACATCAAAACAATTTTGTAATTCCATCCAATCACATGCACGTTCATCAAATCATCATCTAAACACATTTCAATCATCAAAATAATTTTAGAATACATGCAGCCCAATTTTTTCTCTCTTGGCCGAGAGCATCAAGGGAAAAAGGGAGGATTTTTGTAAAAATTTTAACTTGGCTTGCATGCATTCAACTCCATCAAATAAATATATTTCAAGCATCAAAATAAACATAAGAACATGTAAACAACCGAGCTCCAAGAATCCAAAACATTTGCTCAAAGAAAAGCTCAAAAAAGTGATATTTTTCAAGGAAAGACAAGAGAAAAAGACAAGGATTCAAGGGCAAATCCTTGACTCTAGTTACATTTCCTACTAGAGTTCAAGTTCTCCCCCCCTTTACCTCAAATCTCCAAGAGGAAAAGTGCAAAATTTCTCTCCAAAAATAGCCCCTCAAGCTCCTCCTTTTGGTCTCCAACAAGTGTTTTTAGGCTAGAAAGTGTGTATTTTTAAGCTTAAGTTCAAAAATGGAACTTAAACTTGGTTGGTGTTTATGGTGAGAATGAAGATTTTGGGGAGAAAGGGGTGATGGTGTCGCGTCCAAGGAGAGGGATGAGAGAAAGGATGAGTCAATTTTTGGTTTTGCATCTAATGAAAGGTGAAAAGTGATAAATGGTGTGATTTAATGCCATCAAGTAACCTTTTTCACTCATTGGTGGAATGGAAGGGAAAGGGAGACAAGTGTCTTCCATGCTTCAAGGCTGGTTGCACGGTCTCCAAGGAGAAAAATAGAAGGCTTGTGTGTAAGGTTCAAATATCCCCTCAAAGTGGTTTTAATCATTACAACCAAATAAAATGCAACTTAGCATAATTCTGATTTCAAAGAGAACTAATCATTTCATTTGAGAATGTGTCCAGAAGCAACATGTCTCATTCTGCAGAAGGAGAAACATGAGAAACTTCATTTTGATAACTAACAGAAGCAACAAATTGAAAAGAAAGACAAATCTGTGAAGGACAGCTTGACATTAAAATAAGCAAATTAAGAATGACTCATTCAAAGTACTCAGAAGCTGTCAAGCACTTCTCATATCTTCCAGAAATATGAAGAAGCTTCTAAAGAACTTCAAATGAAGCTACATTAGAAGGAAGATTCACTTAAAGAGAAAATCTCAAGAAGAAAGCAATAATAGCATTTTATTCTCAAGACATATCAACTATGGAACCTCAAAATAAGTCACAGAAGCATGAGAAACAACTGCAGTTCATCAGAAGCAGAATTCTGCAGAAGCAGCATATATACATGAACTCTGCAGAAGCAGCAGATTAAGGCAAAATAAGAAAATGATTCTTCTGATGATTTAGCTGAGTTACAGAAGTCAACATACACTTAAAATAATCCAGAAATCTTCCTCAGCTTATCCACAGAAGCATAGGTGAAGAAATGAGCTAGTTTTGCTCTTTGCAGAAGCAAGTTCTGCAGAAGCACAAAAGGCAGTCAACTGGACAACTGTACCTGTCAGCTTTTGCAGCTGTACCTGAAAGGGATTGATTAATACATCACAGCTGGACCATTTGAACTGATCTCCAACGGCTACAAGGCTCTTCACCTATAAAAGGAGGTGCTCTCTTCACATTGAGACACACCTCTCATCTCCAGAAGCATAAGAAAGCCTTTGTTCATACATTGCAAGCTTCTAGAACATTTTCTCTCTCCTCAGATTCTTTTTCATTAGTTCATATAAGTTGTTGAGGGGGAGCTTTGCTCACTAGAAGCTGTTGCTGCTGCTCTGATTATAATTTAGTGAGCTTTGTGAGCTTTGTGTACTTTACCTTAGTAGTTTTGTGCTTCTACTGGGTCAGAGAGATCAGTTGGTTGTAAAATCTCTAGTGACTATTTAGGTGAAGTTTTTGAGAGGTTGTAAAGGCTCTGGTGTGAGCCTGTGAGAGGTTGGAATCTGCAGAAACAAGTTCGGCAGATTTCTGGATCCGTGCTTCTGCAGAAAGTACTGCAGGAAGACAGGATTTGTTTCTAAGTGTTTGGTGATTCTGCAAAAAGCCTGAAGAGGCTGTGGGAAAAGAATACTAGTGGTAGTTTGTACCCAAGGTTGTAATTGAGTTTGGTTAGTGAGAAAATCCTACTTGAGGTAGGGACTGGATGTAGCCTTTGGTTGGAAAAGGTGAACCAGTATAAATTCCTTGTGTTCTCTTCTTTCCCTTATACTCTTGATTATTGCATGATCATAAAAAGATTTTAAAACTACTTAATACCTAAGTAAGTGTTAACTAAATTGATTCCATCAAAGGAATCCTACTTTCAGCATAATAAGCATTACACTTACAATTCACCTTTTGGAAATTCATTTTCTAATAAAAGCCAAGAATTTATCTTGAGCAGAATTTTATTAGAAGATAAATTGCAGAATTTTAAAAGAATCACAATTCAACCCCCCCTTCTTGTGGTCCAACCATTTACTTGAATTGGTACCGGAGCTTTCCTCTTGGGTTGAACCCACTTAACAGTGAGGGAGGAAAAGATCAAGGGGATGGCAAACCATGGAGCTGCAATGTTCATTCCAGAAGGATCATCCACAGACAGACCACCAGTTTTCAATGGAAAAGACTATTACTATTTGAAGGATAGAATGAAATTGTTCTTGGAATCTCAAGATATTGATCTGTGGGATATTATAGAAAATGGGAATTACATTTCCACTACAAGAAGAACCAGAGTTCTGGCTCCTTCCACAGAAGGTGAGTCTGAAATTGTTGAAGAAGCACCAAAACCCAAACCTAGAGAAGAATGGACACAAGATGACAAACAAAGGTATCTTCTAAACTCTAAAGCTAATTTTTTCTTCTTTGTGCATTAAGTAGAGGTGAATATGATAAAGTTGCTGGCTGAAACACAGCAAAAGAAATATGGGATACTTTAAAAATTGCTCATGAAGGTACAGACCAAGTAAAAGAATCTAAAATCAACATTATAATTCACCAATATGAAATGTTTAACATGGTTGAACATGAAACTATAGATGAAATGTTTAGTAGGTTTACTATTATTATAAATGATTTAAAATCACTTGGTAAAAGCTATTCAAATCAAGAACAAGTAAGAAAAATTCTTAGAAGTCTCCCAAGAATATGGAGACCAAAGGTTACAGCAACTCAGGAAGCAAACGATCTAGCTGTACTCAAGCTGGATGAGCTTCTTGGCTCTTTAAAAGTCTATGAACAAGAACTCATGGATGAGTTGCCAAGAAAGGACAAGTCAATAGCTCTAAAAGCAAACACATCTAGAAGAAGTGCTTCTGCAGAAGATAAACCTTCAGAAGGAGAATCATCCTCTTCTGAAAATGATGATGAGTTGGCCTTTATATAAAAAAGAATACAAAGGCTAATTAGAAGAAAAGGCAAAGGAAAGAAATTTTTTAATTTCAAGAAGGAAGGACTAAAAGGTGAAAATAGCAAAGGTCCTATCATCTTCTATGAATGCAACAAACCAGGACACATCAAGGCAGAGTGTCCACAGCTGAAAGAATCAAGACCATTCCAGAAGAAGAAGGCTATGATGGCTACATGGGATGATTCTGACAGCTCTGCAGAAGAAGAAGATGAAGCTGAAACTGCACATTTATGCTTCATGGCTGGAGAAGATGAAGAAAATGAGGTAATTACCTATACTCCTTCTGCATATAAAGAACTTGAAGATGCTTTTGAAAATTTGCTATCTGACTCACACACACTTGCACAAAAATGTACTTTTCTTAAAGAACAATTAATTAAATCTAAAGAAGAAAATGACAAACTTAGAGAAAATAATAATAGGTTAATTAAAACCAATCATTGTCTTCAACAATCTCACTCTAAGTTATCTGAACAAATCAAAACTGTAAGAAACAACTCTGCAGAAGCAGAAAAAACTGCAAGTCTGCAGAAAGAAAATATGCTTCTGCAGAAGAAAATTGATGAACTTCAAAATGATTTATGTAAATTTGTTAACAACACTCACAATTTAAATAAGCTAATAGGAAACAGTAGAGAAACCTCTGATAAAAGAGGCTTAGGATTTAATCAAAACAAAATTACAAAATCACATAAAACAGCTTTTGTTCCAGCCAAAAGGAAACCTCCTCATTGCTCTTGGTGTAACAGACTTGGACACTATGACCAAAACTGTTACAGAAGAAAAAGGAGTACCAGAAGAAAGGTATCTAATATCACAGGACCCAAGAAAATTTGGGTACCTAAATCATTATTGTCCTCTGATGTAGGAACAAACAAAAGGATCCAAGAAGAAAGAGCTATGGTTCTTGGACAGTGGATGCTCCAGACATATGACTGGAAACAGAAGCAAATTCACCCAACTACACATGATGGAAGGTGGAACAGTAACATTTGGAGACAACAACAAGGCTCAAATCAAAGGTATTGGAAAGATAGGTATGCAAGGTTCTACCCAAATTAATAATGTATATTATGTGAAAGGGTTAAAACATAATCTTCTTAGCATTAGTCAGTTATGTGATAGTGGCTATGAAGTTATGTTCCAACCTACATTATGTGAAATTAGAGAATCATCTACTAAAAGGGTATTATTCTCAGGCATTAGAAGCAAAAATCTATATAGCATAAGTCTAGAAGAACTTCCACATCAAACCTGTCTTGCTTCTTTTGAAAATGAAAAATGGATTTGGCATAGAAAGGTAGGTCACTTAAACATGAAGTCCATTTCTAAATTATCCAAACTAGAACTTGTCAAAGGATTGCCAAAACTAAAATTTGATAAAGACAAAATATGTGAAGCATGTGTAAAGGGAAAACATACCAAATCTAGCTTTCATCCTAAAAATGTAATAACTACCAAAAGAACTTTAGAATTATTGCATATTGATCTTTTTGGTCCTACTAAAACACCTAGTTTAGGAGGAAAGAAATATGGGCTTGTAATAGTAGATGATTACTCTACATTCACATGGGTTTTGTTTTTAGCTACTAAGGATGAAACTTTTGAATCTTTCAAGATCTTTCTCAAGAAAGTTGAAAATGAAAGAAACCAAAAAGTAGCTTCTGTAAGAAGTGACCATGGAGGGGAGTTTGAAAACTACTTTTTCAAAAACTACTTTGATGAAAATGGAATTTCCCACAACTTCTCCTGTCCTAGAACTCCACAACAAAATGGAGTTGTAGAAAGGAAGAATAGAACCCTCCAGGAAATGGCAAGAACTATGTTAAGTGACAGTGGAATTCAAAAATACTTTTGGGGTGAGGCTGTTTCCACTGCATGTTACATACTTAATAGAGTTTCTATCAGAAGCATCCTTAATAAAACTCCATATGAACTATGGAAAGGAAGAAAACCCAACAATGCCTATTTTCACATATTTGGAAGTGAATGCTTCATATTAAACAATAAGGATAACCTTGAGAAATTTGATGCTAAATCCGAAAAAGGAATATTTCTTGGGTATTCTATCACTTCCAAAGCATATAGAATCTATAATCTCAAAAAACAGACAATAGAAGAAAGCATGCATATTATTTTCAATGATGCTAACTCTCCTTCTCAAGCATGTGACAAGCAAGATTCTGATGATGAACGTCAGCCAAAGAATGTGCCCTCTGAAAATCACAGCTCTGCAGAAAAGGCTGCTGAATCTGCAGAAGCTGTAGGTGCTTCTGGAGAAGATTCTGATTGTCAGAAGCAGAATCTACCCAGAAGCTGGAAATCTGTGACTTACCATCCTCATTACCAAGTAATTGGAAATGTTGAGGAAGGTGTAAGAACAAGGAGACAATTAACAGAAACAAATGACACTGCTTTTCTTTCTCAAGTTGAGCCAAAAAATATACAAGAAGCACTTGATGAAGAATCATGGGTTGAAGCCATGAGAGAAGAACTAGACCAGTTTGAGAAAAAACAAGGTCTGAACTCTTGTGCCTCAACCAGACAATCACACCATAATTGGCACTAAATGGGTATTCAGAAACAAAATGAATGAAGAAGGTAAAGTTATTAGAAACAAAGCAAGGTTAGTAGCTCAAGGTTACAACCAACAAGAAGGTATTGATTTTGATGAAACTTTTGCTCCAGTAGCTAGATTAGAAGCTATTAGAATCCTTCTTGCTTTTGCTGCATTTAAAAACTTTAATCTTTATCAAATGGATGTGAAAAGTTCTTTTCTAAATGGTTTCATAAGTGAGGAAGTTTATGTACACCAACCTCCTGGTTTTGAAAACAAAAAACATCCTAATCATGTTTTCAAATTAACAAAGGCTTTATATGGTTTAAAACAAGCTCCTAGAGCTTGGTATGAAAGACTATGCACATTCCTTTTACAAAATCAATTTTCAAGAGGTCAAATTGATACTACACTTTTCAGAAAAACTTTCAATAAGGATCTTCTCATTGTTCAAATTTATGTTGATGATATAATATTTGGATTTACTAACTTGAAAATGTGTGAAGAATTTTCTGATCTTATGAAAGGTGAATTTGAAATGAGTCTCATGGAAGAATTGAAGTTCTTCCTAGGACTTCAAATCAGACAAGAGAAGCATGGTATCTTTATAAATCAAGAAAAATACACTAGAGATATTTTAAAGAAATACAAAATGGAAGGTTCAAAATGCATGGGGACACCTATGCATCCTTCTGCTGATTTAAATCTGGATGAAAATGGTAAACATGTTTCTGAAAAGGAATACAGAGGTATGATAGGATCTCTATTATATTTAACTGCATGTAGACCTGACATTCTATATTCTGTAAGTCTATGTGCAAGATTTCAATCTTTTCCCAAAGAATCACATGTTGCAGCTGTAAAAAGAATTCTTAGATATCTTGCTGGAACTACAAGTCTTGGATTATGGTATAAGAAAGAAACAGATTTTGAGATCACAGGTTATTGTGATGCTGGAGATAAATTACACAGAAAAAGTACTAGTGGAAGCTGCCAATTTCTTGGAGAATCATTAATCTCTTGGTCTTGCAAGAAGCAACCCACAATAGCCTTGTCCACCACAGAAGCAGAATATATATCAACAGCAAGCTGTTGTTCTCAAATGCTTTGGATTAAACACCAAATGGAGGACTATTGCTTAAGGTACACCAACATCCCTATATTCTGTGATAATACTAGTGCAATTAACTTGTCTAAGAATCCAATCCAACATTCTAGATCTAAGCACATTGACATTAAACATCACTTCATTAGAGATCATGTCCAGAAGCATGATATTGAACTAAAATTCATTGAAACCAAGCTTCAATTTGCTGATATATTCACAAAACCTCTTGTGGAAGATAGATTTGTGTTTCTTAGAAATAAAATTAATATGAAGTGCCTTGATGATTGATGTGTGGATTAATCTGTATTTTTCTGATACCTGATACTTTCACAGAAGCATATTAAGAAGCATATTTGTCTGCAGAAGCACAAGACTGTAATAGATACAGTAGTATGTGCTGCATCTGAAGTGTGAAAAATAATTTTTCACCTTCTGCAGAAACTAGCCTAAGATAGTTCATGAAAACACTCTACCTTCTGCAGAATCTGTCTCAAAAAGGTGCAAGAAAATATTCACCTTCTGCAAAAGATGAAATCTTAGCTTCTGCAGTTATCCTTCTTCAAAGGACTGTGTCAAAATGCTTCTGCTCAATAGCTTAGCTAGAAAAATGTGACAACAATGATTGTTGACTAATAATCATAGGTTAGTCATATCACATATCCTAGGAAATGTTCCTATCAAAGCTTAGTGTAGATTATCCATTCTAGGCAAAGTCAAAACTGCACCTATGAGCCTTTTTGTGAGCTACAAAGGGAATAAAGAAAGCTGACTTTTGTCTCTAGCTAAAAAGGTGCAGGGTGGTTGTTGCATGATTAAGGAAATTTAAAGCTTATGACCGTTGGATAAAAAACCAGTTTTCTAAAAAACTGCGCACACGGCCTGAACTTTCTCTCTCCCTCTTCCATTCTCAAAAGCAACGGCTAGTCATGTTCTACTATTTAGGAGTGTCTCTTAGCTAGAAGAAAACCATCACTCTATCCTTCTCAGACTCAAACCTTTCATTCTCAGATTCTGCCACTCTCCTCTGTCTCTGTTTTTAAGTTCGTCACTCATCATGAGAATTAAGCAAATAGCTATGGAAAAGAAAGATCATTCCTCCATAGAATCTAAAGATTTTATCGTATTGGGCAATGAGATTGTGCCCTATGAAGAACCAGAAGCAGCTCTCTCCCCTGCTGATGAATCCTCTATTTCTAACCATTCCACAGAACCGATCTCTGTTCCTTTTGAACCACCGACTTCTGAACCTCAACCTGACCCAACACCTTCAAAACTTCCCACTACACCATTGCCTCCCTCTAAAGATATCCCTAAAGAACCAATTCCCCCTGTAGTTTATGTTAGAAGGTCTGAAAGGCGCAAAGCTGACCCTACTTTCAGAACCATAGGAAATGACCCAAATAAACCTATAGAAATAGACTCTCCTTCTGTCACTCACATAGCTGCTCCTTCTCATGAAAATGAAAACCCCAAAGCTGATGAAAAGAAGAAGGAAAGCTTAAGTGAAAACTTGGAGGAAAGTGACCCTTCAGAAGCATCACAGGACTCCAACTGTGACCTATTTGAAGATGAGGAGATGCTGAAAATCTTCAATTAGAAATGGGAATGGAAGGCTATCATTCCCGGGAAGATATTTCTCCTTAAGGAAATCAGAAAGTGTGGATGGGACATTGGACATTTTGTCTAGAAGCAAGACCGGGGATATTACCTGCTGATGAAGGAACCTGTTTATGACAACTTGTAAAAGCATTCTATGCTTCTGCAAGTCAATACAGGAGTGATGGAAACTCCTTGGTAGTGGATATTAAAGGTTCAACTCTTGTTGTCACTACTGAAACCATTGTAGAAGCAATTGGATGTGAGGGTGATCATGATAAACTGTATGATGATTGGTTCACTGCTGCTGGTATAACCAAAGAAGAAGTGAAGAAGAAAGTCTCTCACCAAACCTCTTCCAAAATTCTGTCTAGCAAGCTCATTCCCATTTGCAGAATGTTCCATAAACTTTGCTGTTATTCAATCTTGCCAAGAGCTGGGACACAAGAAAGAGTCACTGATCAAGACCTAATGGTTATCTACCATCTCCTTCTTGGTAAACCATTCTCCTTACCCTACCTCATCCTCAGAAGCATGATTTCCTTTACCAATCCCCAAAGAGCTAATGCCAGTCTGCCCTATGGAATGCTTCTTACAAGAATCTTCAGACTTAACAACATTCACTTAGAAGATGAAGCTTCTAGTGATAGCTGCAGCTTCTTTGGAAAGATAAATGTGCAAAGGATGTTGATTAAGAAGCCTGAGCCTTCTCATGATTATTCCAGTCCAAGTGAGGAAGAAGAGAGTACAGCACCTAGGATAAAGAAGAAGAAATTCCAAACCTTCTCCAGAAAGAGGAAAGGTGTCACTATCAGTGCTTCTGGAGAACCCTCAACCAAGAACCTAAGGATTTCCTCTCCTCCTCCTACTCCAGAGATGTCTGCCAAAACCTCATCCTCCACTTCACTGTCTTTAGATACCATTTCAGATGAAGAAGCTGTTTCACCACCAACAGAAGCACCCTTGCAAGAAGACTCCCAAGAAACTATTAGTGCTTCTGCAGAGGGTCTGACAGTTGACACATTGGCTAACCTTGCCCAAGGTACTCCATATTCTCCTCATTCACCTCAGATTGAATCTCCTGATCCAATTCCCTCTCCTATAAAATCAACTGAAGAAGCACCAGAAACAGAAAAGCAAGCAGAAGAAGAAATGCAGAAGACAACCACTGTTTCTGCTCCTTCTGTAGGTACCTTTGGAACTGATATGGTGAATCAGTTCCTTGCTTCTCCAATTTTGGATTCTGGAATACCTGCTGCAGCACCAATCATAGATAACATCCCAGCCTTATCCTCCCATCTGTCATCTATGGACACATTCATTCAGCAGCTGAGCAGTGAGAAGCCACCAGAAGAACCTACTAAAGAGCATGTTGTTCCTCAGCCTGATGTTGCTGCTGCTTCTACAGAACCACCACCAAGTGCTTCTCCTACCAAATCTATGGAAAAGAACATCCAGAAGCTCAAGTCTGACATGAAGAAGTTGTTTTCTAATGTGAACACTTTGCAGAATACAGTGAATGGGATGATAGAAAGGTTCACTCAACATCAATTTTGGTTAAACAACTTTGTCCTTCCTGTCATTGCACCCCAGGCTCCTCCAATGCCATTCACACAATTTCAGCCACCCCAGAACTTACTTCAGCCTTCTACCTCTTCATCATCTGACCACTCCTCCCCATCCAAGTGATAGATGATGATTCTGCTTCTCTTCATACATTTCCTTAGGATTTTTTTTTTGATTGATGATAAAGGGGGAGAAGTAGTATTAGGTTGTTAAGGCTAATATTAGGGATTAGGGCTGGGCTGATATTTTGCTAATCTCTTTTTGTGATCTGACTGTGATCATCTTATAAATATTCTGATGTAATTCTGTTTTTTTTTAAAAGAATGAATGACAAATGATGTCTTTTGATGCATATTGATTGCTGCATATTTCATAAGTTTATTAAATGATAAAATTAATCAAATATGACTTGCTGCAAATGATTGATTCAAATTGAAATTCAGTTTTTTTTAAAATCACATGATCTGCAACTATCTTTGTTATCAAAATGAATGCAAACATTCAGGGGGAGTTTGGTATCAAAAATCAGGATTATCTAAGTAAAACTTGATTAGGTTGTCATCATCAAAAAGGGGGAGATTGTAAGGTTCAAATATCCCCTCAAAGTGGTTTTAATCATGACAACCAAATCAAATGCAACTTAGCATAATTCTGATTTCAAAGAGAACTAATCATTTCATTTGAGAATGTGTCCAGAAGCAACAGGTCTCATTCTGCAGAAGGAGAAACATGAGAAACTTCATTTTGATAACTAACAGAAGCAACAAATTGAAAAGAAAGACAAATTTGTGAAGGACAGCTTGACATTAAAATAAGCAAATTAAGAATGACTCATTCAAAGTACTCAGAAGCTGTCAAGCACTTCTCATATCTTCCAGAAATATGAAGAAGCTTCTAAAGAACTTCAAATGAAGCTACATTAGAAGGAAGATTCACTTAAAGAGAAAATCTCAAGAAGAAAGCAATAATACCATTTTATTCTCAAGACATATCAACTATGGAACCTCAAAATAAGTCACAGAAGCATGAGAAACAACTGCAGTTCATCAGAAGCAGAATTCTGCAGAAGCAGCATATATACATGAACTCTGCAGAAGCAGTAGATTAAGGCAAAATAAGAAAATGATTCTTCTAATGATTTAGCTGAGTTACAAAAGTCAACATACACTTGAAATAATCCAGAAATCTTCCTCAGCTTATCCACAGAAGCATAGGTGAAGAAATGAGCTAGTTTTGCTGTCTGCAGAAGCAAGTTCTGCAGAAGCACAAAAGGCAGTCAACTGGACAGCTGTACCTGTCAGCTTTTGCAGCTGTACCTGAAAGGGATTGATTAATACATCACAGCTGGACCATTTGAACTGATCTCCAACGGCTACAAGGCTCTTCGCCTATAAAAGGAGGTGCTCTCTTCACATTGAGACACACCTCTCATCTCCAGATGCATAAGAAGGCCTCTGTTCATACATTGCAAGCTTCTGGAACATTTTCTCTCTCCTCAGATTCTTTTTCATCAGTTCATATAAGTTGTTGAGGGGGAGCTTTGCTCACTAGAAGCTGCTGCTGCTGCTGCTCTGATTATAATTTACTGAGCTTTGTGAGCTTTGTGTACTTTACCTTAGTAGTTTTGTGCTTCTACTGGGTCAGAGAGATCAGTTGGTTGTAAAATCTCTAGTGACTGTTTAGGTGAAGTTTTTGAGAGGTTGTAAAGGCTTTGGTGTGAGCCTGTGAGCGGTTGGAATCTGCAGAAACAAGTTCTGCAGATTTCTGGATCCGTGCTTCTGCAAAAAGTACTGCAGGAAGACAGGATCTGTTTCTAAGTGTTTGGTGATTCTGCAAAAAGCCTGAAGAGGCTGTGGGAAAAGAATAATAGTGGTAGTTTGTACCCAAGGTTGTAATTGAGTTTGGTTATTGAGAAAATCCTACTTGAGGTAGGGACTGGATGTAGCCTTTGGTTGGAAAAGGTGAACCAATATAAATTCCTTGTGTTCTCTTCTTTCCCTTATACTCTTGATTATTGCATGATCATAAAAAGATTTTAAAACTACTTAATACCTAAGTAAGTGTTAACTAAATTGATTCCATCAAAGGAATCCTACTTTCAGCATAATAAGCATTACACTTACAATTCACCTTTTGGAAATTCATCTTCTAATAAAAGCCAAGAATTTATCTTGAGCAGAATTTTATTAGAAGATAAATTGCAGAATTTTAAAAGAATCACAATTCAACCCCCCCTTCTTTTGATCCAACCATTTACTTCATTGTGCAATTTTTCTGGCCCGGATCAAGAGAATTCGGGCCCGGGTCAAGGTACGGGAGAGCAAAAAGGTCATTTTTCAAAGAAAAAATCCTAAAAATTCCCAGAAAATTCCTAAAAATAGGAAATTCAATTCTATTTCCAAAAATATAATTTTTGATGATTAAAAATAATTTTAATCATTTAAAATCCAATAAAACACTCAAAACGGCAAAAGTGGTAAAATGCGGGCGTTACAACTCTCCCCCTCTAAAAAGAAATTTCGTCCTCGAAATTTGTGTGTACCTTCTTGAAATAGTTGAGGGTGAGACCTTCTCATTTGTTCTTCTAATTCCCAAGTTGCATTTCCCTTATCAGTTGCACTCCAAATAACTTTCACCAATGGAATTTTCTTCCCTCTCAGCTGCTTTATCCTTCGGTCTCCGATTCTCACAGGTAACGCCTCATAAGTCAGGTTTTCTTTTAATTGTATCATATCGGGCTCTATGACGTGCGAAGGGTCATGAATATACTTTCAGAATTGTGACACATGAAACACATTGTGAAGGTTTGAAAGGAAAGGTGGCAAAGCAATTTGGTAAGCGACAAGACCAATTTTTTTCAGAATTTGGTATGGACCAATAAATTTAGGCGTAAGTTTTCGAGATCGCATTGCCCTACCAATCCCAGTCGTTGGTGTAACTCTCAAAAATATGTGATCTCCTTCCTTGAATTCGAGGGGTTTCCTCCTCCGTTCATAGTAACTTTTCTGCCTGCTTTGTGATATTTTCATCCTTTTCTGAATCATCTTGATCTTTTCCGTGGTTTGCTGGATCATCTCAGGCCCCAAAACTAGGCCATCGCCAGATTCGAACCAACACAAAGGTGTCCTACACTTTCTACCATACAGGGCTTCATAAGGTGTCATTCCAATACTAGAATGGAAGCTATTATTGTAGGTGAACTCAATCAGTGCCAACAATTGATCCCAACTCCCTTTGTGTTCTAACACACATGCCCTTAGCAAGTCCTCTAGGGACTGGATAGTCCGTTCTGATTGACCATCGGTTTGAGGATGATAGGCTGAACTAAGCCTCAACTTGGTTCCTAAAGCTTGTTGCAGACTACCCCAAAATCTAGATGTGAACCTAGGGTCTCTATCTGACACAATGCTAGAGGAACCCCATGCAATCTTACTATCTCCTTAATGTACAGCTGGGTCAACTTTTCTAGAGAAAACTTAATGTTGATGGGTAGGAAATGAGCAAATTTCGTCAACCTATCAACTATCACCCATATAGCATCAAAACCTACCGGAGTTCTAGGTAATCCTACCACGAAGTCCATAGATATGCTATCCCATTTCCATTCAGGGATATCCAAAGATTGTAACTCTCCTGATGGTCTCTGATGTTCAATCTTAGCTTTCTAACACACCAAACAAGATGCTACATACTCAGCTACTTCCCTTTTCATCCCAGACCACCAAAACATCTCCTTCAAGTCTTGGTACATCTTAGTCGCCCCAGGGTGAATACTCAACCTACTTTTATGAGCTTCCTCTAAGATTAGATTCCTTAATTTCTTATCATCAGGTACACATATCCTATTCCTGAATCTAACAATACCATCAGTACCTTTATGAAACTCAGATTCTCCTTTCTTAGGAACTAGGTCCTTCAAAACCCGCAAAGATTGATCCTTCTCTTGTGCTACACGAACTTTCTCCAAGAAGTCACCTGAAATCCTCAAGGTTCCCAAAAGTATGCTCTTAGGACTAAATCCAACATCCAGGTTCAGGTCTCTAAATCCTTCTATCAATTCTAGTTCCTTAACCATTATTGCTGACATGTGCAAGGATTTCCTACTCAAAGCATCAGCCACTACATTGGCTTTTCCAGGGTGGTATTGCAGACTGAAATCATAATCCTTTAAAAATTCCATCCATCTTCTCTGCCTCATGTTCAACTCTTTTTGATCAAACAGATACTTCAAGCTTTTATGATCACTAAAGACTTCAAACCTAGCGCCATACAGATGGTGCCTCCAAATCTTCAGGGCAAAAACTATAGCTGCCAACTCTAGATCATGCGCAGGATAGTTCACTTCGTGTGTTCGCAGTTGCCTAGAGGCATACGCCACTACTTTCCCTTTTTGCATCAAAACACAGCCTAATCCTTGTTTTGAAGCATCACAATATACTTCAAAACTTTCCTGTGGGTCAGGTAAAACTAAGACAGGTGCAGAAGTTAACCTCCTCTTTAGCTCTTGGAAACTATCCTCACACCTCTGACTCCAGACGAAGGGTTGATCTTTCCTAATCAGACGGGTCAACGGAGTTGCTATTCTAGAAAAATTGTCAATAAACTTACGGTAGTAACCGGCTAACCCCAAAAAGCTTCTTACCTCCGTCACAGTCTTAGGTGCTTCCCACTGTAACACAGTTTCCACCTTAGCTGGGTCTACGCTAACTCCTCCACAAGAGAGCACATGGCCTAGGAAATTCACCTCCTTCAACCAAAATTCACACTTAGATAACTTAGCGTACAACTTCCTATCTCTTAGGGTCTGTATAGCTATCTTAAGATGTTCTGCATGCTCTTCCTCACTCTTGGAATATATGAGGATGTCGTCTATAAAGACCACAACGAATTTGTCCGAGTAAGGATGGAAAACTCGGTTCATATAATCGATGAAAATTGCTGGTGCATTGGTCACACCAAACGACATCACTAAATACTCATAATGCCCATAGCGTGTTCTGAAAGCCGTCTTCGGAATATCCTCAGACTTAACACGTATCTGGTGATAACCTGACTTAAGGTCAATTTTTGAGAATACAGTTGCTCCTCTCAATTGATCCATCAAGTCGTCTATCCTAGGCAAAGGATACCTATTTTTTATCGTCACCTTATTGAGTTGACGATAATCTACACACAGTCTCATGCTACCATCTTTCTTCTTAACCAACAACACTGGTGCTCCCCAAGGGGACACACTAGGTCTAACAAACTATTTTTCTAACAACTCTTCTAGCTGTTTCTTCAGCTTAGCCAACTCTAAAGGGGACATCCTATACGGACAATCCAAAGCTCTATATGGCCTCAAGCAAGCTCCAAGAGCTTGGTATGATAGGTTAAGTTCATTTTTAATTAAAAATGGTTTTATCAGGGGTTAGATTGACACTACTCTCTTTAAGAAAGAAATTAGCAAAGACATGTTAATTGTTCAAATTTATGTTGATGACATTATCTTTGGTTCAACTAATGAATCTTTATGTCAAGAGTTCTCAAGTCTCATGCAGGGAGAATTTGAGATGAGTATGATGGGTGAACTGAGATTCTTCTTGGGGCTTCAAATCAAACAATTGACTGATGGAATATTCATTAGTCAAGAAAAATATACAAAAGATCTGCTCAGCAAATTCAAAATGAGTGAGGCTAGACTAATGAAAACCCCTATGCACCCCTCAACTCAGATTGATCAAGATGAAGCTGGAAAAGTTGTCTCAGACAAGCTTTACAGAGGTATGATTGGTTCCCTTATGTACCTAACTGCCAGCAGACCAGATATTCAGTTTGCTATAGGAATATGTGAAAGGTACCAATCTAATCCAAAAGAATCTCATCTCACTGCTGTAAAAAGAATATTTAGGTATTTAATTGGAACCACTAATCTTGGCTTGTGGTATGAGAAAGGAAAGAGTTTTGATCTCATAGGATACAGTGATGCTGATTTTGCTGGTGACAAGATGGATAGAAAGAGCACCAGTGGATCTTGTCAATTCCTAGGAAAATGTCTTATCTCTTGGTCATGCAAGAAGCAAAACACCATTGCATTATCCACTACAGAAGCTGAGTATGTCTCAGTTGCTGCATGTTGTACTCAAGTTCTATGGATCAAATCTCAATTGCAAGACTATGCAGTCAAGTACTCTAAGATTCCTATTTACTGTGATAATACTAGTTCCATAAACCTTGCAAAGAATCTTGTTCATCATTCTAGGTCCAAATACATTGACATCAAACATCACTTTATAAGAGATCATGTGCAAAAAGGAAGCATTGAGTTAATTTTTGTAGATACCAAGAGTCAGTTGGCTGACATCTTTACAAAACCCTTGGTGGAAGAAAGATTCATTGAAAATTTAAATTTGTCAAATATGTGCTGTCTTGATTAAAAACAATGAGTTTAACTTAGCCCAGCACTGGATTATATGCTGAGAGTCTCACTAGAGATGAGACTCAAGTGTCATCTGTGAAGAGACAAGGTCTCAGACGAGTCTGCTATCAAACGTGTCACATGACTCATCTCAACTGACGTCTCATGAATTTACAGAGACGTTACAGTGTGCTGTTAAAAAATTTAGAGCCATTACTCAACGGTTAGTAACCGCCCACTACTTGGCAAACTAGCCGTTAGACTATAAAAAGAAGTGCCAACCACTCTCAACTGCCATAATAACTCCCACTACGCGCAGTTACTACGTCTCTCCCTTTCTCCGTCTCTAGAATATTCGTGTCTCTTCTCACATTCCATTCTTACTTTCTCTTCTCTCTCAAATGCGTATCAAGTTCACTGGCTAAAACTCCCTTACTCTGATAAATCATCATCTTCCTCCTCTCCTGCCAAGATGTCTTCTGAAGAAGGATCTAAATCTCAAAGCATTCACTCTAGCCAAGAAACCCTAACCCGTTCTCCATCTCCACAACCAAGCACTAAAACAGATCCTTCTCAATCCACTCAACCTACTCAACCTTCTCCATCTTCAAAATCCACATCTTCCAAAAAGAGCACCCTTGTACCTCCTAGAATGAAATCCAAGAGAATTGCCTCGCAAGTCACCCAGACTTCAGCTCCTAGATCCTCTGTTCATATAGACCTCACACAACCTGGATCTTCAAAGAAAGGGAAAGACAAGGATGTAGAAGGAAAGAAGATCTCTTTCCAATCTGATCTCTTCTCCAATGCTGAGGTAGAAGATAAGTTCACCAAAAGGTTCGTATATAAGAAGATCATCATAGGAAGAGTAATCTCATTCCAAGAACTAAGAGATGAAGGATGGGATATTGGTCCCTATTTGGAGAAACAAGGATGGAAAGAATACTTGGGCATGACTGAGTCAGTCTTTCCAAAGATGACTAGTGCATTCTATGCAGCATGCTACAAGGCTAAGGGATCATCTCAAGGTCAGCCACACATCATCTCGGACATCAAAGGAGTCCACATAGATCTGACAGAGGAAACACTTGGTGCCATCATCCAAGCACCTGTGGCTGGCAACAGACTATACAATGAGGAACAATGGTGGAGCAACATTGGAATACCTTCAGCCAATGTAGGCACCTCCCTCTTCAAAGGAGGTCTCATCACAGATGCCTCTTCATCCCTGAACCTTTTTGGCAAGTTTCTGTTTCATCTTGTTGTCAAATGCATCATGCCAAGGGTTGGCACATTCAACAAGGTCTATCACTAAGACTTGATGGTAATGTATCACCTCAAGCATGGCATTCCCCTGAATCTTCCATTCCTAATACTTAGGCATATGGGACATGCTTTCCACAACTCCAAAATCAACGCATCTCTTCCCTTTGGAATGCTCACCACCAGGATCATGAAGCATTTCAAAGTTGACTTCAGTGGTTGTGATAAATCTGATGAGAGACCAGGCTATATTGGAACAAAAAATTTGAAGTCTCTCGGGCTAAATGGTAAGAACATCCCTTCTTCTACTTTTCCTTTAAATGACCCTCCTCCTCCTGTTCCCACAACTACACAGGCTTCTCCCTCATCCAAGATGTCAGAAGCCAAGAAGAAAAAGAAGAAGAAAGACTCAAAGAAAGTTGCTGAGGGATCTCAAGAAGGATCAGAGATCCCTGTTAAAGAAAAGAAAAGAAAAGCACAGCCATCTGCATCCACAGAAACTGAGAAAAAGAAAAAGAAGAAAAAGAAGTCAAGACCTGAATCTACCAACCAATCTGAGCCTACCCCTGGAGAAGATGAGCCACATCTTGAGAAAGATGCAGAGTAGGAAATGGCCAAAAATGAAGAGGAAGTGGTCAGAACTAAAGAGGAAGTGGTTAGAAATGAAGAAGAAATGGCCATACCTGAAGAAGAGGAACCATTAATTGAACAAGTGCACCAGTCACCTCCTAAATCTCCACCACCTGAGTTATTTCAACAGGAAGTCTCTCCTTGTAGTAAGATTATTGTTGAGACCTTGGTGAGCTTAGAAAAGGATAATACAAACTCAAGCTTTGAAACTCACCCAGAGCCACAAGTAGAAGTTATCACCACCAAACAGACAACCCCTGTGAGGTATGAACCTGCATATTCCCTTCCTACTTCCTTTCCCACTCCTGGAAAGTTCTTTGTAGAGACCATTCTGAATGATTCCCCTCAGCCTAAATATGATCAATTTGCACCTCCAACTACCAGACCTGAGCCAGCTGAGGCACCCTCATCTGAACCATCCATTCCTACACACCTATCCAACTCTATCAATATCTTTCTGAACCAACTACATGAAGAACAACAACAACACCAGCAAGATCTCAACATAAGACTTGAGCAGAATCAAAAGAAGATCTTGAAGAAGCTGAAGCACCACAAAAAGAGGCAAGCTGCTCTGTTTGCTGCTTTTGACACTGTCCTACAGGCAATGGATGCAACTAATGAATTTCACAAGAAGATGAACCTTCATCTTTCAAATTTGCCTCCTCTACCTGAGTTCCCACAGACTGTGTTGCGCCCATCTAGACATAGCTCAGACTCGTCCTCTTCCCACTCATCCTAGCTCTGCTAGTTATCTTGTTTTGATAATGTCAAAAGGGGGAGAGTAGGTTAGATATATATCTAATGAGAGTCTTAGCTAGGATATAATTCAGTTTAATGTTTGTGAGGATTTGATCAGCTTAATAGCTAGAGATGTAGTTAGCATCTTTTCACAACTTTTTGATAAGATGCAGTGGCATCTTTTGTTTTGTAATCCTCTTGTCCTTTGATTAAATGAAAATGACTCTCTCAATGTTTGCAGTATATTTCTGAGTGACTTACTTAACTTTGATTAACAGTTCATATCAATATTAAGTCTTAAAATAGAAAAACTGATCTATAACTCAGGGGGAGCTCTTCTCCTTAATTATTTCTGTTTTAAAAGAGATTGCACATCTCAAGGGGAGCTAATTATATACATGCATTATTTCTATATTAATCTCATCAAATATTTAACTTACAGTTTGCCATCATCAAAAAAGGGGGAGATTGTTGAGACAAGCTCACCTCCAAGAAGTTTTTAATATGACAAACTGATTAAGATTAAATATGGATATGAGATGCATCCTGTGTTACTAAATATGTGCTTGAGTATGGCAGAGATTTTCTGTATCTAAACCACTGCAGGAAAACATGAAGTTCACTTAGATCAACAAATAACATAAGTAACAGATGCAAGTTCAGCTTGACAAGCAAGCTAAGAACAGATGCAAGTGCAGCTTAAGATACAAGCCAAGGTCAGACGCAAGATCAGCATTAAGATGCTAACACAGCATGAGATGCAAGCCTCTATGTTCAGATGATGTTCTAAGAAAAGAAGAGATCTCAGTACAAAGCCAAAAGAGACTCAAGCACTGCTTGAGATGCAAGCCATGAACAGATGCTAGTTCAGCTTGAGACGCAAGAACAGCTTGAGACGTCGTCTCAAGGACAGACGAAACAAGATGGGATCTCATCAGAGATGCAAGAAAATTGTAACAGAATCTGGACAGAAGTAAGACTGCATGCTCAATGACAGGAGACAGCTAGTGGGGTCAGCATAAAGTCAAACAAGGACACAAGGACACTGACACAGTGACTTAGCCTGAAAAGCTGTTGTACACCTACTGAAAAAGATTGTACCTGTTGCTGTGTGTTCCAACGGATTGCAACGGCCACATAACGGCTAGTTCCTCATCTGTTGATATAAAAGAGACAAGATCAAATGCTGAGGAGTGAGAGAGACTACCCACACTACTGTACAATCATTCAGCATCTTATCACATCTCATTTAGCATCTCAAGTGCACTCATCAGCTGTCTGTCAACAGATCTAATACATCTTGAGATCTACATCTGTCTCTTTCATCTCTCTTCTGTGCATCATTTCTATACTATAATTTAAGAAGAGAGTTTTCCTAGCTTATGAATTACCATATCCATACTTTGTATGCTATAAGCTAGATTCATCATATTCATCCACTGTAACTTGTCTCATCTAAGATAGGAGGGTTCCTAGTCTTAGAGTGAGGTGTTTGCGTCCTGGACAGGCTGTAAGAATACTTGTGGCTCAGCTAAGATAGGAGTGCCTAGGCTTAGTGTGAGTGAGACGTCCTGAAGAGGCTGTAAGAATACTTGTATTGGCCGGTTTGTCAATAGTGGAAAATCCCACGTGTTGTGAGGACTGGACGTAGCCCAAGGTGTGGGTGAACCAGGATAAGATCTCTGCCCCTGTCTCTTGCTCTGTCTCTATATTGCTTATATTGATTTGATTATAATAACGCAATAACAACCAGAATAACTCAATCAACAATCAATATAAGATTCTGAGTTAAAATCTAGATATAAGAATCATTACTAAAATTGGATTAGATATACCCTATCTTAACAGAGACTCCAAGTTGGCAAACTTGAGAGAACATCTCAACGATCAATTTTAGTGTGAATTTGCAGGAACAGATTTGAAAAGTCTCTATTCAACCCCCCCTTCTAGAGACCTTCAGCCAACTTCATATCATATTGTTGACCTTTGGCTAGTTACAAAGAAAAAAAAATGAAAAAGGAAAAAGAAAGAAAAGTAAAAAAAAAAAAGAGAATAAAGAATAAAGAAAAGCTCAAAAGAAAAGTGTTAAAAAAAAGAGCAAAGAAATAAAGTGTTCTTGAAATATCAAAAATGGGTCTAAAGGTAGAAAAGAGGATTTTAATTGTAATCTTGAGATGTAAGCTACTTGCATTTCTTCTTGGATTTATTCCCCATTGCTCCTCTATTATCTTTGGTTTTTAACTTCTTATCCTTCATTTTACCTATCTTTACCTTGGCCCCATTACATCCTATTTGAAGTCCTCTTGATCTTTGCTTGCATGTGTTTCAATTGTTGTGGATATTAGAGTCTTGCCAAGACTATGGTAGTGCTTGCTTTCATGAGTGCTTTGAGTGTAAATACACAAGCCTAAATACTTGAGAGTTGGAGAGTTTGTCTTGAGAGTTGGAGAGTTTGTCTTGTGAGGATTCTATCATTCCTTGGATCTTTTGTTAATTATGCCACTTGTATTTGCATTGTGCTCCCTAGTTGATTTTTTGGTTTCATGTGGTGTTTTGCCCGGAGTGCAAAAGGGAAAGTGTGGGGGAATTTGATGAACACATTTTTATTCACACTTTGCATAATTAATCTTAGCTTTCTTGGACTATAATTGTGATTAAATCCACTGTTTTAATTGGAATTTACCAAATTGGGCTTACTTGGGCTTTAACTGTAAATGTTGTTTAAATTCGGATTTTTAAGCCTACTGACCTACCTGTCTTGTTTTCATGATATCTGGAGCTATAGGTGTCCAATTTGAGTTATTCCAGTAGCATTGGAAAGCTAACTTTCGGGGCTTTAATTTGATATGCTATATGACCATATTCCCATGAAGCAATTACAAGCAGTTGCTGTTTCAAAATCGCCTACTGTTGCTGTCTGTCATAAGTCCAAATTTGATTAGTTTTGTAATTAGTTTGTGGGTCTGTTTTAATTAATTTCGGCCCAATTAAGGCCTAATCAGATTGTTAGTGATTTAGGATCTATAAATAGGTGTGTTGCTGAGTAGTTTGAACACTTTTCCCTCATTTTTCAGATTTTAGAAAAAAGACTCTTCACTTTCCCTCTCTTTTTCTCTCTTCTTGCAATTTCGTTTTTGCTCCTTCTTCCTCTTCTTCTTGTATTTTCGGATTCTCCACTTCCTCCATGGAAGGCTGAGCATTGAGGATTGATCCTCAAGTATCATGAGCATTTGATATTGAGGTTCTTTAATTAAGTTTCGAATTTTAATTTTTTGTGCAAATTCCTTCTTCTCCTAATCTCTAGAATTCTAGGTTATTGAATCTTGAATTGGATGAATGCTTATTGAATTCGATTTTTGATTCATGATCTGAAATTCACATTTTAGTTTGCTTTATCCTAAAATGTATCTACTGTTTGCTTAATTCAATAGGTTAGGGATTAGGTTCTTGATACAAATTTGCTTAATCTTTGTATGAGATTGTTAAGAATTGATTGATGCTTCATTGATTAATTCGGATTTGCTAAGGAAATTGAAATAAATCTCTGAATCTGTGAGACATCCAAATGCAAATGAGCTTGTGAATCAAACTGTTTTTGTTGAATTGAATTAGGAATTTCGAATTTTGTTTTTGAAAATTGGAAACTGTCATGAACAAATAAAATCCCCTGAATATGTGTGTGAGTTGCTGCGAAATTGAATTTCTGAATTTGTAATTGGATTCCTTGAGAGAGACGACTTTGGGTTAATCAACCTACTGCACTTTTATTCATTTTATTTGGTTGAGTACGACCTCGATCAGTGATTTCTATGTCGATACACGAAATGCGCGAAATAATTTCAGAAATTCGGAATAATGTTTCCAACGAACATTGTTCTTGAATTGCGAAATTAGGACGTTACAACATGAAATCCAAGGACATGAAGTAATTCTTTTTAAAACATGAAGTCGATGGATTCAAAGTCATTTAGTTCGACATGAGGTCTAAAAGACCTAAAAAATCTTTTTTACAATAAAACATGAGGTCCTAAGACCCAATTTCCTTCTTTTCTAAAAACGTTCATGAATGGGGCGGGAAAGGTGACAATGATTCTATGACAAGAGTATATGCATGAATGAACAACATTTCAAGATTTCAACATCAACAATCCTCAATTTCACAAAATCCCCAAATCCCCTAACCTAGGGTTTGAGCGAAAAATCAAAGGTGGGGCGGCCAAGGAGAGGAGTTGCTGGATTGTTTGTTTTGTTTTATTGCTTTCAATAAAAATCATGTGGTTGTTACAAATTTACAATAATGTGGCTGGTTGTTACAAACAAAGAATTGAAAGGAATTGAAGCTGCAACGGTTACAAGGAGACAAAGAAATTAATTGCTTGGATGTTACAATTTGAGGAATTGTGGGCGGCCAACATGAGAATGAAATGGCTGATTCATGAGCAATTAAAATTGCGGCCAACATGTGCCTAATGGTCTGAATTGTAACCATCAAATAGAATTGAATTGGCTGAGTGAAAGCTCATCAAAAGGGGCGGCCAACACATGCAATAAAAGCTGTTGAATTGGTTGATTAAAGCCAATCAAGGGGGCGGCCAACACATGCTGAATGCACATTATTTTCATTCATTTTTGTAACATATTTGGCTGAGTTATGTTGGTTAAAATGGGCGGCCAATATAGAAATTATTTGGCTGAATTTTACTTAGAATCTTGGCTATAGCTACAAGGGTGTAATGGGCGGCTACATGGGTTATTTTTAGGTTATAGTTTAATTGTTTTAACTAAGTGTTTCATGCTTTTATGTTAGTAGAATTAATAGGAAGACTTACAAGGCTGAATGTCAAAGGCCATACATTGTGCGCATAGGCTAAATGCTTGAAGGCTATATATAGGGCGCATATTTCATGTAAGGAACAACTTGGAATTCAGAAATTATAAAATTGAGAGTTGTTTCTCTTAGAGTTCTTGTTATACAAGAATTGAGTTTTATCAAAGGACCTTCATCCCTTTGTGTGTTTAAACTCTTAGGCTTATCTTCCATCCTTGGAAGTGTGACGTCTATCAATTCCCATTCCATTTTCTTCCTCTTTCCATTTTTCTTGTTTTAACAATTTCCCCAAATTCCCTACTTATGAGCATTCCAGCCTAGATAGATCGGTAAAACGAATCCACCCCCCTTGGATTCTCGTCACAAACCCTCTCCCTCTCTCTTTAGGAACTTGGAGGAATGATGAAAAATGGAAGAAGAAGGGAGAAAACACGTTTTTAAAAACGCTGCTGCAATGTGCGCGTTGGGGGGCGTTTTTAGTGTGCTGGGGCGCGCTCCAGCGCACGTCTTTAGCGCGTAAACTTGTTGTTTGGAGGTGAAACTGAGCTCGGAATACTATCATATAATATATCAAACTGAAGCCCCGGAAATTATCTTTCTAATGAAAGTTGAATAACGTTAATTGGACACCTACAACGCTAGATATTTTTGAATTAGTGCACCAAGGTCATTAGGCAAAAACCCAAAATTAAGCAATAACCTCGGTTTGTGCCCCTCTTTGGCTCCAATTCAATTCTCTCCTTCTCAAACCTAATTCCTCTCCATGAAAACCTTCTTCTAACTTAGTTCTTCTCATCCAAACCCTTTCCCCACTCTAATTCACAATAAATCAATTCCCTTTACCACAAAGCTCATTCTCTCACACTTAATGGTTAAGATCTCGGGTGTAGCTCTTCTCCTTAACTTTTTCTCCTGACCCTTCCTTTTAACTTAATTCTTCTTTACCCAAACTCATTTCTTTACCCTTAACCACTACATTCTCTCTGACTCAGGGTGTGATTCCTTCTAGGTTCGACCTACCGTTGACTGACTTAACTCTTGTTTCCTCTTTTAAACTCTTTTAAAACTCATGGTTCCTAATGGATTCCAAAATTTCATGTCTGAAATGACACTTCACCTCTGAATTCTCATCCTACTTCTAACTTCCCTCTCTTGGCTGGGTTCACCACCTAGGCTTCTCTTATGTTGTCTAGGTTCCAATTTCTGGGATGTTAGAATTCTACCCCCCTTAAATTAAATTTTGTCCTCAAAATTTGCTCTTATCCTATCCTCACATGCTACCCTCCTATTGTTAACCATGTTGTACTCTTGGAAAACTCCCATTTATCGTTTGTTAGTTAATACCTCTGTTGTTCAAGGTGGCTCGAAGGCTCTAAGAGTTGGTTGATCTCCTAATCTTGCCTCTTCTACCTTCTATTCCAATTCCGGTCCCCATTACTCCCCTGAATCCCGTTCTAGGTCTGACTCGCTGCCTCACTGTCCTAACCTCTCTTTTCTCCTCTCACCTCCAAATTTAAGCTCCTAACCTGACTCTCTTAATTCATTCACGGCGTCTGGATTACCTAAAAGTACACCCTTACGGCTCCTTAACTTTAAGTACTACTCCCGCTGATGTTGTGTTGTCTTATAACTGTTCTTGAACTTGAAAGGCTCTTAATGAGTCCTAACTCACACTACTACAAAAATTGGATACTACGACGGCCATTCCACGACGGTTGCTCCACAATCGTCGTGGAAAGTGACGCGGTGACATTTTTGCAATTATGTGCGTAACTTACAACGACGGTTCTCTATGAACCGTCGTTAAAAGTCCATGGCATGGGGTTTCTACGACGGTTGTAAAACAGCCGTCGTGGATAGTGTGCTGGCTTCAAAAAATAAAAGGGGTGTGCGCAGCAAAAAAGGGGGTGCGCGCAGAAAAGATGAGAATCCACGACGGGTGCCTTAGCAACCGTCGTGGTAGGTTGGGCATGGGGTTTCTACGACGGTTGTAAAACAACCGTCGTGGATAGTGTGTTGGCTTCGAAAAATAAAAGGGGTGTGCGCAGCAAGAAAGGGGGTGCGCGCAGAAAAGATGGGAATCCACGACGGGTGCCTTAGCAACCGTCGTGGTAGGTTGGCTATGGGGTTTCTACGACGGTTGTAAAACAACCGTCGTGGATAGTGTGCTGGCTTCAAACAATAAAAGGGGTGTGCGCAGCAAAAAAGGGGTGCGCACAGAAAAGATGGGAATCCACGACGGTTGCCTTAGCAACCGTCGTGGTAGGTTGGCTATATATTCATCTTCCCCTTCTCCCCTGCGCCGCTTCCGTATCGAACCCTAATCTCTTTCTACATTTAGACTCTCTCTCTAAACCCCCCTCTCCCCACTGTTCTCATCCTCTCCCCATGTTGTTCTCCCATCTCCCAAAGTCCCCATCCCGTCTCCCACCGTCCCTCTCCCCTTCCCCACCGCGCCCCTCTCTCTCAAACCCTAACATCTCTCTCCCTCACCATAGCTCATTGTCCCCCTCACATCTCTCTCTCCCAAACCCTCATATCTATCTCTCTCACCGTCCCTGAACCTCAGCCGTCTCATGGAGGCTCTCGAAGGCACTGAAGCGGCTCACTACCGCATTAAGACCTCTGAACTTTATTGCAGCAATGTCGTATGCTTCTGCAGCCTCTTCTTCAGTACCTGTGATGTTAAGTAGTTTTCAAATGAGAGCATGGTTAGTGATTTGTATTATTGGTATATATACGTTGTATTGTGTTATATATGCATGGAATTACTTACTGAAAGTTCCTAAATATAGATCTTTGTTTCCTGCAACCTTGCCAATCCTTGCTTGCCATCTTCCATGTTGCTGATGCCTAAAATAATGATAAACAATATTCTAATAACTACTAAAGAAAAGATAAAAGGGATCAAATATTTAGTGAGCTAGCAGAATAATGGTTAGTTAGGACTTGGGAGTCTTATTTGGTGTACCTTGTGACTCCACGATACATTGATGCACCCCTTGAGAAACCACTGCTCTTCCTGCAATTTGTTAAGTACAAGACAATTAATTTACAAAAATGAATTGAATGACATAACATAATATAGATTAGTCTTTTTTAATTAATTAATTAATTAATTAATTACCTTCTTATGGCGGCCACAAATTCTTGTCTAGTCATGTGCTTCATGTCTTCCAATTCCTTTTCATAGTTACTGATCTGAATGAAGACAATATAACATATATATATACATGAAGTTGAACCTAACTACCTGAATATGGCAATCTTGGATAGAAGAAATTAAACACATGAACTTACGGGAAATTAATAACCCTCACATCTCTCTCTCTCAAACCCTCACATCTAAAGTAATTCAGATCTTAATCTAATCTTAATCAATTTCTTGAAGCTGAGAATCGGTGAAGTTTGTCAAAGTTCCAAAGCTCACATAAACAACTGAATTGAGTTTTTTCATGTCAAGCCACTTTAAGCACTCATGCTCATCAATTGATGCTTCCTTTCCTCTGTTTGATTTTTTTTCTCATCTTTGTTACATAGAGATAAAGGGCCTATATTCCATTTGTTTCTTTGAAGTACATTCCTGTAATAATATGCATAGACCTGCTCAAGCTCGTAGAAATTTTTAGTATAAATTATTGATTCCGAGTGAAAAATGGATGTTGTGAGGTTAATATTTTTAATTTTGGTTTGTTTCTTCCCTAATCTTTTAGGAATTCAACACCAATAACAAGTTTGATATCACTGGTATTCCATTACAAAACAATGTTATAAGGTCAGCAAACATTGGTTATATTTGATTAAATGTAAGTGTGCATCATGTAATGCATCAAGTGGAGGATTCAGTTCTTGGAGAAGAGTTTCTGAAAACATGACTTCTCTCCCTCTGCTATCTTTACTATTTTTCAGGTCAATGATCTTAAAAATTCTCCTGGACTTGGCAAGAGAGAGCTCAGGCAGGCTTCCTATCAAGCTCTTCAATTGCTTTAGGATAAGTACTTTGAGTTTGTAGCCAAGTAGGTCCCTACCTTCTTATTCCATTACTTGTACTTCTTTCTATTTCAAAGTCAGCTCCCTATCAATTCTCTTTTCTTATTCTAATTTTTAACATGAAATTTTCCTAACTTAATTTTCCTACATAAATTGTAGAATGCAATAACAGATTATGATATAAAGCCTCTATCAGGTTTGTTACATCTAACTTCCTTTTGATCAAGTAGCTGAAAGTATATTGTTGTTTAATAGACTAGGCTTTCTTTCAAGTAGAGTAGTAACTCTGATCTGAAGAGGGTGAGAGAGAGAGAGAGAGAAGAGATAGGGGTATAGAAATATAAGGGATAATACATCGGCTAGCTAGGCGCAGGTGGCTGTGGCTGAGACAAACCAATAAGAGTGGACTTGTGTGCATTTTGAAGTTGGAGGTGGAACATGCTTGCTTATGACTTTTCTTTCTATTGGTCATATAGTTTAACTAAGATTAATGGTTATGGGACATGCTCTGTTTCCATGATTTATGGTTATGGAGCAAAATAATTGTCAATCCTTCCCCTGCAATATGGAAATGTATTCTAATTATATTTGGATTACACTAGTCACAGATTTGTTATTTTAAAATCTATTTCACCTGTTAGCTACGGATTAGCTACAGATTTTTTGTAGCTAACTTACATTTAACGACGGTTATGGTCATAACCGTCGTGGAAAAGTAGGCTTTTCACGACGGTTGGAAGCATAACCGTCGTGGAAAAGTGGCTTTTCACGACGGTTGCATGGATAACCGTCGTGGAACGTAGGACATTCCACGACGGTTCCAAGCTTAATCGTCGTGGTATCTCTTTTTCTACGACGGTCCTCACGCGTCGTCAAAATTCAAATTTTCAACGACGCCTGAGTCTATGACGGTTGTACAACCGTCGTAGAAGGCCGTTTTTAACCGTCGTAAAAGGCTCTTCTTGCACTAGTGTCACCCCAAAACTTTCCCAGCACGGCTTCCAGATGACTACGGGTCATATCTAAATAAATTCACTCCTTCCTAATTCTTCCTCTCACCTGGGGGTATCCTAATGTCAAAAAGAGGAATGAGTGTAGAGTTCTGCTGCACACTCTGGTTAAAAGGGTCGAGTTGGGTCTATTCCATAATCCCTACCTACAATCGATTCCTTTCCCTTCTCCGGCCTCTCATACTAGGGTAACTTATCTGCCTGGTTACAAATTCTATGGGTCCCTAAGTCTCCTTCTGTAAGGCTACCCCCTTAAGGGCTTGGCCCTCCCTTAACTGTCTTGAGACATGATTTCCTCATCAACTCTACTTCATTTTAGGGTCTTAAAATAAAACATATAGATTTCAACAACATAACACAAAGTTGCTCCAACGTGGCACTCCTCTGGTACACAAGTCACAGAGAACGGACAACTCTCACAGTTCATCCAAATCCCAATCTAAACATATAATACATGATGGTGTGTAGGTCTGCTTGTACCTATCACTCCATCATGTGCGCAAGCTTAGAAAACAAGATCGTCTCACACTCCAACTAGGGGCTGAGTACGAACACAAGCTCTATGTTACAGCATCAACCTCTACTGTCTAGAGCTGACAACCGCAGCAATTGACGAGCATGCAATTGCCTCGGTGGCCAAGGGACACACCAAAACCTAGGTGGATAACGTAGGTTCTCGAAATAAGGGAAAAAGAATGAGAATGTTCAATACCTAGTGATGGACTCGGTACACCAAGCTTAGCACTATTCCTTAATCAAAGCATGAACTAAAAACGAACCGTTAATCCTTCTATGAGATATACACTGAGTACAATTTCAAATTCCGCGTAATTCTTACCACTAAGGTCACAACAAGGAAGAGGCTAAGGGGTTTAATTTATAGACTTAGTTTTTGCCATCAATAACTTAGAAAAGAATCACTATTCATGCCCTAACAACATAACCCTATAACACTTTGTCTAAAGCCAAAAGAACCTGATTCCTTAGGTATCTACAACCAAATAGGCCTAAGCTAAAAGGAACCGACCGTGATTGATTCCTACAAGGTACTTTCAACCATCCAAGTCTCCACAGCCACTCACTCCCTTAAACTCTGGTGTCTACCCTCAGCTCAACCAAAACTGACCAAGGGTTTCTAACCAGGTGATAGTGCCTAACCAGAACTCAAACATGAACCACATGGTGGTAGTCACAAAAGAGCTAAAAGACCATAAAGCTCTAAAGTGGAACAAGGTGGAAATGGAGGCCTACATTGACAGGGTGTTACAAATCCCAACTTGATTCCTCATTTAGGAAATCCTCCAAAAATTCATATATCGTAATACATTAATTACCTAGATGTTAGATCATACACCTATGAGAACCGAAGTCACCACTAACCATCCATTAGGGATTCTAAGAGTATTCGTCTAGTAACTTAGGGGGCAAGGATTGGGCTTACCACTTGCATACTAAAGATAAATTATAGGACATGAGGGTTCACACAATCTCACCACCATCATAAAAAAATCATTATTACTAAATGAGAAAATTTAACCGGGTTACAATGACTTAGGCAACTAGTAAGGAGGTTAGGGTTGACATACCAAGCACCCTCAACATAAGCATGCACTAACATGGATTTAAAGGAGGGAAAACAAGTATGCGGGTTTAGATGCCTACCCCAAAGAAGTAACTTAGCCAAAAGCTAGGACTACACCCCTTTCATTATTGGGGTTAAGTTCCTATACTTCCTCTGAGTCCCACACTCCCATCCTGACCTCTAGCTGCCATATCCCTAGTCCACTAGGCATGAAATCCGAAATTAACAAAATCCCAACTCTAAAGTCATTCAGCCCTACTTATATAAGATCACCATTTACCTCCTACTTACAAGTCCATCTAAACCTTGTAACCTAACATACAAGTCATGCAACATCATCATAATGTGAAGACTATATATCTGTTTAAGTAATTAAACATGATTATAAGACTTAACATCCGCTAGTTTTAATGATTAACAAAATAAGATTATATAAAGAACAAATAAGATTATATAAAGAACCAATTAGATTATATAAATAGGTTCTACTGAGAAAGGTATTTGTTTGTTAATTATGTTTCAGGATAAAATACTCTTTAGAAGAAGAAGAAGATTTTGTGAACATAATCAGAATCAGAAGATCAGAATCAGAAGAACAAGAGTGCAGAATCTGAAGAAGATTAATCCTTAACAGAGTTGAAGCAACTGAAGAATAAAAGTGAAGATTAGAAGACTATCTGAAGAAGTGAAGACTAGAAGACTATCTAAAGAAGTGAAGACTTGAAGACTGTCTGAAGAAGTGAAGATTAGAAGACTATCTGAAGAACTAAAGGCAAAAGATATGAAGAAGTACAGATTCAAATATACGTCTGTCTGAAGAACAACAATGAACTGAAGAAACGAAGAAGAAGAGATACAAGAAGAAGATACAAAGAAGAACGAAGCTATTATCATAAGGAAGAAGGCGTCTGAAGTTTCAACCAGTATGAAGAATTGAAGTTGTCTGAAGGACGCAACCCGTCTGAAGTATTGAAGCTGTCTAAAGCAACGAAGCTGTCTGAAAGACTTGAGCTAACTAAAATCATCAACCTGTCTTAAGTGTTGAAGCCGTCTGAAGAGACAAGCCCGTCTGAAGACTCGAATCCGTCTGAAGACTGGAACCTGTCTGAAGACTGGAACCCGTCTGAAGGTTGGAAGCTGTCTGAAGCTTTAGTAATGACGTGGCATCTTTGCTGAAACCTTGCGGGAAGACTTTTCTAAGTCTCTGCTGCTCGTACGTTTTGAAACACATTTGTGGCAACAAACACAAAGACCTTTCCCGGTGCATTTGAACTTCATACACCACTGAGGAAATCTCTGCAACGCAGTATTCGCAGCAACAACAGTAGCAGCTTTACTGCAGCACCAACGTTGTACTATGTCAGAACTCTCAAGAAGCGTGTCTCACAACGGATTAAAAGAAGACTATTTGCTGTCTCTAAACGATAATATTTCAACGAGACATTTCTTCATTTGTGCAATCTGGAACAAAGCAGAAGAAAAGCTCAGGAGACTAAGCAGAAGCAACATGGAAGATGTTTGAATAAAATATATTCAATTCAACATCTTTATCTATATATCAAAAGAGAAATCTGCAAACAACGACTATTGATCAAGACATCTCATTCAAAGAAGTAATGGTGTCAGAAGCAAGAGAAAAAGGAGTATATGCAAAATAAGCAAAAAGGGCAAATTCAACGGATACATACTCTCAAGAGAATCAGAGGAAATCCGAAAGCAAGCAGATGCAAGTTAATGCAAGTTGGATAAAGCAGATGCAAGATAATGCAAGCTGGATAAAGCAGATAAAGCAGATGCAAGATAATGCAAGCTGGAGCAAGCAGATGCAAGCTGGATAAAACAGATGAAAGAAAGCAAGAGAATACACATAATCATCACATCTCTCAAAACAGAGCTCATCAACAGAAGTGTCAGAACTGGAGTATTCTGAACACTCAATATGCTTAAGGAGAAGCAACCGTTTGAGAAGCTATTACACAACGGCTATATGAGCCACATCATCAAAAGCTCAACGGTATTATGAATCATCTTCAACGGCTATATTCAAGCAGAACATATAAATAGTGTAACATCCCGCACTCCAGGAGATTGTTTATTCAATAGGGATTAGACAATTAACCATGTGTTAGAGATTAAGAAGAAGGTAAGTCAAGAACTTAGGAGTTAAATCTTAGAAGTTAAACCTTAGTGTTAAACCAATCCTAGGACTTGTGTAGCTTTCCAACTCTTAACTTAGTTAACATGTGTGTTCAGTAGGTCTAAACCTTGTAAGATCACTTAGGATTGTGAGTAATAGGTAGGGAAAGGATAAGATGTGAGTTTGGGACCTTGTTAGAATCATTTTGGGAGTTTTTGGTCCCTGGTAATCGATTACCAGGAGTTGGTAATCGATTACCAGAGAGGTTTGCTGATGGTAATCGATTACAGGGTTTGGTAATCGATTACCAGGTTTCTGGGTTCATTGTAATCGATTACCAGAAGTGGTAATCGATTACCAGACCTCCAGGAATGCATTTTGGCCTCTGGTAATCGATTACCAGGGTTTGGTAATCGATTACCAGCAGCATATATATATATATGCTGGTGCGAAAATTCAGCAGATTTCATTTTCCCTTCTTTCCTTTTCGAACCCTAGAGAGAGAGGGAGAGAACCTAGTGAGAGAAACTCGATAACGGAGCTCAAGAACGGAATCGAAGCAAGGAAACATCAAGAGGATCATCATCTAAACATCCTTTCCTCCTTAGATTTCTTCTTCAAGTGAGTATAATTCACCCTTAGGTTAGGATTGGTCTCCTTTGCATGTCCCCTCTTCTCCCCTCCCTTTCTTGGCTGGTTAATTGAATTGAAAGTTGATTGTTTGATTGTTTGGATGTTGATTGTTTGATTGAGCTTACGAATTGAAATCGAGAGTCGAAATCCTTAGTTTCGAAGTTTAACGAAAATGTCGAAACTTACGAAACTTACGAAACTATCGCATTTCCCTCGATTTCGATTCACCTAAGTATTCTATTGAGTTTATACTCCTTGTTTGTACCGATTGTAGTTAGATTATTGGTTGAAATGAGAATCGAGACGTAGGGTCGTAAAGTCGTAAATAGCGGAAATGTCGATATGTCCCTTGTATGACCCCGAACTCTCGAATCCCTTTCTCTATGATTAAATTGATTGAAATTGTGATGTTATAAATGAGATTGATAAGAGGATGCTTGAATCGAAGGTGAAACGAAGGAATTTCGAAGTTACGAAAGTTACGAGACTTGTAAAAGTATCGAAACACTCGAGACGTTCGAAATCCTAGTTGTTACCACCGATTCAAGTAAGCCTAATGTGTATATAATTATGATTGTTAGATTGTATTGTGATTGATGTTTGAAAGACTTGGGATGATTATAATTGGTTAGAACGGAGCGGTTCTTAATGTTCTTTAGTTTCGAAACTTTCGAGGCTATCGAAATGTTTCGAAACTATCGTAACGTCGAAACGCTCTATTCTCTCCAATTATAATTGATCCGGAATGGAAATTAAGGATCGGTGACTGATTACGATATAGGAATTGATGGGTAGTTGATACGGGTTCACATAGAACGTGGATTCTCGTCAGTTTCGAAAGGATCGAACTATCGAGAACGAACTACCTATCAATTCGTATGTCTAATTAGTTATTCGATCAATTCTGGACTTCGGTCTCTTTGTGAAAGACCATAGCCTTTGGCTATGACTGGACTTCGGTCTCTTTGTGAAAGAATGTAGGGTGGGATTCGTCCCCTGGGGAGATATCCCCTGTAGTCTGAGCTCAGGTCTAACTCTAGACGTTGATTGTACATGGCCTTCGGGCAAAGCATACCATTGCATATTGATATTTTTATGGAAAGAAACTGATTTCATTTACTTTGAGAGGGTTACTTATTTATATTCTTGATATTGATTGGCTAACTATGAAGATTATTATGTGAATGAATGCCATGCTTTATTGGATATGATGATGTGATTATAGGCTAGTCCTTCGTACATGTATGTCCCCTGCATTCATGCATAGAGTTATACTTGTTGAGACAATAGTCTCACCCCACGTTTCGGGGCTTTTCTTAGTGTGCAGGACGTTACAGACAACTACTGAGGATAAGAGAAAGCTAATGGAGTTTATTATCATTGGAATAGGAATTTCTTGTAATAGAATTGATTCAGTTGTAAAATGAATTTATGTTAGATATTGTAAATATGTATGTATGTAATTCTTAGCCAAGGAGGCTTATTCCTGATTAGTGTTCAGTTATTCAGTTTAAAAGGAGGATTCTTTCGGATCTCCGATATGAATTCATGGAATCCTATTACTTTAAGTGTAGGCTTCCTTCCTCAAGCTTCTCGTAGACGTGTTTAATTGTATGACTTAAACTAATCGTTGGAGAGTTTAAGTAAATTGCATGACGATATCGAAAATTTAACCAAGTGATTTCAAGAATTACAGGAGTAGTGTCTCCAACAGGCACTATTTCTGAGTTCTAGAAATTAGGGCGTCACAAATAGCCTCAAGATTGAAGTTGAAGATGTTGTTGTTGTTAAGTACACAACCAAGTTGGTCGGTCCAACCAGTTGTTGGCATGAAAAGCATATTAACCATGCTGCCTAGATGCAGTTGTTATGCTATACAATCAGAGTGAATTCTCAATCGGGCTACTGATCAGCTGGTCAGTTAGTTAGATTGTACAGTTGGTCTGTTGATCAAGTGAGTTGGTTGTCGGGAAGGCAATCATGCTGTACAAATGACTATCAAACCAGGTACGGTTTGAAGCTTGGATGATACCTTGGTATTCCAATGATACGGGTGAGAATGTAGCCCATGGAAACCAATGGTTGGAGAATAAGGCTGGAGCTTAATTTCATATCTTAGTTAGCCTACTCTCAGAGGATGTATTCCTCATAGAAAAGACAGGGATTGTACTTAAATTCAAACACTTGTATCACTGTCTATCCTTGTATTTAGTTTGTAATGACTATATCCTGAGTATGTACTCAGTAATCTCTATGTACAAGAAGAATCTGAGTTGAGAGGTTCTAGCGAACATCTAGCTTAGATTGAGTAGTAATACTCAACACTTAGTTAAGTGTCTGAGAGCCTGAAGAGGCTTGGTGGAAGAAAGAATACTTGTGGTAGAGCCTGGAGAGGCTTGATAGAAAAGAATACTTGTTATGGTAGGGCCTGGAGAGGCTTGATAGAAAAGAATACTTGTTGTGTTGGCCTGGAGGGGTTAACATGTCTATCTGTGGTTTCAGATAGTGTGACATATATGTGGCTGCAAGGGTCTGGGGGATTCGGAGTGGCACATATGTGTTGTTGTTATAAAAAGGCTAGTGGTGGTTTGCCACTAGGACTGGATGTAGCTCACAGGGTTTGTGGGTGAACCAGGATAAATTCTGTGTCTAAGTTTTCTTTCCCTTAATCTCTTTTATTTACAGTATTTACATTTACGATGGGGATTGAAAAGTATTTTTCATAACAATCTTAACTCAAGGATTTCAATAAAACAAGTTTTCATACAAACATAACGTTAAAACGTCTCCAGTGTAGTTTGAAGTATTATAGAAGAATATATTCAGAGGGATGTCTGAAATACCTGTCTGAAGTGAGCCCAACAGGAACTCAGTTCAGACACATGATATAGATGGTCTCTGATCATCTAAAGCATTTCAGAAACATTTCTGAAGGTACTCTTAGTAATATTCTTCAGAAGACACTAAGAGAAGTTTGTTTAAAATCAAAACAATCTTAAGTGTAAGAAAAAGTTTTTAATCTAAATCTTTCATATATTCCGCATGTTTTTAAAATAACTCTGATCTTAAGATTGGTTTTGTACAATGATCACTTAACGTGATTGTTTATTTTAAAGATTTCTAAAATTGTCTTAAAATGTCTAAAACACTATTCAATCCCCCTTCTAGTGTTGCCTGTGGTTCTAACAATTGGTATCAGAGCTCACCTTCGGGTTGAGCATCTAACAAATGCAGAAGGAGTAGATCCTCAGAAGATGGAAATCTCACCAGGCTGAAGCAACTCTGAAGAATGACAATGAGAATAGGAAAATCATTTTTCCAATACTCATTATTCATAAGGCTAAAGCACAAGACGCAACAGAAAAGGAAAGTGAATCTATCTCTAGATCACAAACTGGTAACACCTTTCCTATCTATATTTAAGTTAAAATTTTAAATATAGTCATTAATCTGATGCATGATTTGTTTTATTGAAATTGTGAAAAATATGATTACATGATATAACTGTTTCATGCTTTCGAAATTATGTAAATATATGTCTGCATGATATGTGTTTTACTATGTTTACTGTGTGAAATGTATGATTCATTTTATGTATGCTTTACTTACTTAAATATATGTGTTGAAGAGTCACTCATGTTTAGTAAAGTAATAACTGCGTTTTTAAATTAAGTAAATGAAGAGTCGTGTGTGTTAGTCATAACTGTTTTTGAAAATATGAAACGGCACCATGTGAATCATTGAATCATCAACCGGTTTCTCTCAAAGGACACGATGCACATCTCTCCACAACTGCTTAGTGGATGGAACCACTCCTTTCATAAAATGAAGCGACGCTTGATTGCCTATTTAAAGGATTGGAAGATCATCAGAAGAACCTCACAGTTTATTTCCTTCCAATTCATCTTAATCTATCTCAATGGCATCAAGATCAGCAATCTCATGTGGTCAAAGTCTACGCAAGTATGATAAAGAATTATTCCCACAAGGGGAGTAAATTTAAGTGACTTTGACAAAGAAGGACTAAGAATCTCTGAGTACTTCAAGGATGCTAGCTGGATTTCCTTTCTTAAAGAGGCATCGTTCCCCTGGCATGAGCAGAGTGTTCTAGATTTCTGGAACAACTCTGAAGTGTTTCTTGAAGAGACAAGTGGATAAACACTTCAGTAATGGGAATGCCTATCAGAGTGGACTTCAAAGTTCTGAAGGAAATCATTGGGGTTGAAGCAACCGGAAAACAATTCTCTTCAGATTGGGAAATCAATGATAGAGAGAAAGAGATGCATGATCAAATGTTATTTGGTCGCAGAACTCTTGAAGCACCAGTTTGCTCAAACTTACTGGAAAATTCCCAGAATTCTGCTGACAATCATTAATTGTTGTATTCTACCCAAAAGGAAGGATACAAACATCATCTCTGATAGGGAAAGATTCATGCTGATACATCTCCTTCAAAGGAAAAGATTAAATCTTCCCAGAATCATCCTCTACCATATGATGAGAAGAAAATTAGAAGAAGTCAAAGTCTTTCCCCATACTACACTGATTATGAAAATCCTTCAATATAAAGGATTTCCTACTGAAAGATTCTTTGACCAGGAGCCATCACCCTTGTTCACTATAAAGGAATATGAACATTCTAAGGGGATACCAGCAGAGATAAAAGAAGAACACAATTCTCCGTCATCAACTCAGAATCATATGGAGTCATCTGATTCTCTAAGAAATCATGGAAATTTAAGAGAAATTTTCAGAAGATGTAATATAAAGGAGTTGAATGAACGCATCGGACGGCTGGAAGAAACACTCAGATTCTATCAACGTGAACTGCAGATGCTGAAAACACAAAAGGAGAAAGTCAGTGCCAATGAGAACAAACCTGTTGAAGATCATTGATACACTTGTGTTCTGAAATTTTTTTTTGTATCTATGTCTTTCAGTTTTAAGTCCATTTCACTTTCTATCTCTGTTTATATGTGTTTCTCTTAATATTAACATTCTATGTGTTCTATTTGTATGTGTTTCCTTTTGTACACACTTAAGTCTATCAATAACATAACTCTATCCTTAATCGATTAACAAATTGTATTTAATTAACCTAATAAGATAATATTTAAACTTGATGAAATGTTATCTGTAATTCTAAAATGCTTAATTTAAAATAATTAGACAAATTACAATCAGGTGCTACTGAAAGGTACTTCTAGTTTGAATGTTTCAGGAAACAGGTGTTAAGAAGACCATCTAAGAAACATCATCTAAAAAGGACATAGTGTGATAACATCTCCATTGTCTGAACCTGTTCAGAAAGTTCAAAATAAACTCACTGAAACTGTGGGTCAACAATGTTAAGACAGTTAACACTCTATGCACCAAACATAACTCAACCTCTGAGTGGATTATACTAACTTAGTAATATCTCTATTCATCTAACCCGTTTAGAAGGCTTCTTATGGACTGTCTGAAATCGCGGGTCTGAAATGTTAAGGGATAGTTACTCAAGTCATTAGAATCCAACTCAATTGTAAAGGGGTAGGTTAAGATGACTGTTCAAAGATTCTCTGGGAGCACAAAAGACAAAGACATACTGAAACGTGCAGACATCAAGAAACCTTAGATGAAGAAAAAGTCTTTCAAGCAAGAAGTAATGTCAGAAGGGACTTCTTTACCCAGTGGACAATAACCAAATTCATGGTAACATCACTTCATCTTAAAACTTTTACAGCTTTGAATACCTGTCTCCATAAATACTTTTAAAAAGCCTTTAAGAAACCTTTAATAGGTACAAACTTAAAAGACCTATAAAAAGTTATCAGATACTTGCCTTTACAAAAATTTTCTTTCTCTCTCAAAATATTTTCGAAAAATTTTCCAAACATATATTTATAAAACCTTCCTCTCTCTCTGTATTTAAACATATCTTGTCTTTTAAAATCTATGTTTTCAAAAATGTGTTTGGCACTTATTTTTTTTAACTCAAAATTTTTTTCAGATATCCTTTGCTCTGATACCTTATAAGTCTGTTTCTAAAAGTTTTCCTTTTGAATGTTTTCTCACACTTTCCCTTCTATTTTTTTTCTGAAAATGTATTTTCAAAAATATTTTCAAATATGTTTTTATGTTCCTTTTAATTGTCTTTTAAAAACGTTTTCCAAAACTTACTTTAACCATGCTAATGACTCAGTTTCCTATGGTGCTTCATCTATGACCAATCAATGATGTACGTTTCAAGACTCCCATAGTCTGAAACCGTCATGATCAAAGCTATTTGAGCCTATATACATCGCGTGAACAACAATCCAATGGATTCGTTCTCCTTACTTCTCTGTTTTACCCCTGCTTTAAAGTCCTATAAATTCACAAGAGCTCTTCACACAAACTCACATCTTCAAAGCTCTTCCATAGCTTTGTCTAAGGTTCTGAGTTAGTGGCTCTCAATAGGATGACAAAGAAGCAAAGGAAAGTAGCAGAAAGTATCTTGGAACATGTTGAGGCAAAGATCAAGTCATCTTGGATGATGTATGGAATGAAGAGTAAGGGAAAGGGTTCATCTAAAAACCCGTTTCTCTATACTTGGACCATGGTGATCTTGTTGCATCACAAGTGGACTGGAAGACCACTGGGAGATCCCAAAATAGTCAATCTTATGAAGAGAACTACTGACATAGTGGTTCTTGGAATTAAGGTGCTGACTGTTGGTCAAAATACAGTCTTAAACGATGCACCTCCCCTGTCTCAGATGTCACAAGGAGAATGCGTGCAGCAAAGCACGGCTGGGATGATGTCTGGGGCTCTGAGGCAACTCCTGAAGCTCTTGCAGCGAAAGGAGTGGGGATAGCTTTGAAAGAGATAAAGTCTCATGAGGTTGTGCCTCAGGCCTTCATAGGGAAAGGAAAGGAAGCATAGTTGGGTGCATTCTGCTTTTGGAATGTAACCTGTTTTCTGTTTAAAGTAATTTTCCTTTTCTTTTTCTTTCTTTTTCAAAGATTTTTTCTGCTTTAGGCTTTAGGCTTTAGGTTTTAGGATTTCTTTTTCTTTTGTGTTTTGTTTCTCTTCAAACCTGTATCTGAGCAACTGTAAAGATTTAATAAAAATCCTCTTTGTTTAGTTTCATTTATGCTTCATAACTTCTTGATAATTGCTTAACAAAATCTTAACTGTAACGAGAAACTCTTAAAAAAAAATTGTAGAAAACTAATCAACTTAGGGGGAGAAACCTCAGTAGATCTTTAAGCATAACAAATCTAACAGGAGAAATAAATCTGTCAAAACAATACATTATTTAACATTTGGTATAGGATTACATTAAATATAAACCTTTTTAATTAATGACAAAAGGGGGAGAAATATAAACTAACAAAATACTAAAAAGAGTGTAACAAAGAGGGAAATATATAGGGAGATAATAGGAAGTAGAAATAAATAGCAAAGAAATATAACATACAGTAAGAGAGAAGATAACAAACTAAGAGTTCTAATAATAAGTAAGAATAACAATAAGTCATAACAATAGGTATCTGAAATCTTAACAAGAACATTTTAACAATAGGTATCTGAAATTTCTGAAGTATCATATAACAATAGGTATCTGAAGGGTTCTAATAACAATAGGTGTCTGAAATCTTAACAAGAAAAATAACAATAGGTATCTGAAATCTTAACAAGAAAAAGTTTAACAATCGGTTATCTAAAATATCTGAAATATTAACAATAAACCTGTAACAGTTGGTTAATAAAAGATTTAACAATTGGAATTGATTAATTTAAGACTTAATTGTTTCAGAAGATATCTAAAAAAATCAATGCCTGTCTCAGGGGGAGTAATATACATAGGGGGAGTAATAAAATCTATTATCTTAATTTATTATCTCTCATTTCTTTTTATATCCATTTTGTCAGTAATATATAATTTATTTGTCATCATTAAAAAGAGGGAGATTGTGAAGACTATAAATCTGTTTAAGTAATTTAACATGATTATAAGACTTAACATCCGTTAGTTTTAATGATTAACAAATAAGATTATATAAAGAACAAATAAGATTATATAAAGAACAAATAAGATTATATAAAGAACCAATTAGATTATATAAACAGGTTCTACTGAGAAAGGTATTTGTTTGTTAATTATGTTTCAGGATAAAATACTCTTTAGAAGAAGAAGAAGATTTTGTGAACAGAATCAGAATCAGAAGAACAAGAGTGCAGAATCTGAAGAAGATTAATCCTTAACAGAGTTGAAGCAACTGAAGAATAAAAGTGAAGATTAGAAGACTATCTGAAGAAGTGAAGACTAGAAGACTATCTAAAGAAGTGAAGACTTGAAGACTGTCTGAAGAAGTGAAGATTAGAAGACTATCTGAAGAACTGAAGGCAAAAGATATGAAGAAGTACAGATTCAAATATACGTCTGTCTGAAGAACAACAATGAACTAAAGAAACGAAGAAGAAGAGATACAATAAGAAGATACAAAGAAGAACGAAGCTATTATCATAAGGAAGAAGGCGTCTGAAGTTTCAACCAGTATGAAGAATTGAAGTTGTCTGAAGGACGCAACCCGTCTGAAGTATTGAAGCTGTCTAAAGCAACGAAGCTGTCTGAAAGACTTGAGCTGTCTTAAATCATCAACCTGTCTTAAGTGTTGAAGCCGTCAGAAGAGCCAAGCCCATCTGAAGACTCGAATCCGTCTGAAGACTGGAACCTGTCTGAAGACTGGAACCCGTCTGAAGGTTGGAAGCTGTCTGAAGCTTTAGTAATGACGTGGCATCTTTGCTGAAACCTTGCGTGAAGACTTTTCTAAGTCTCTGCTGCTCGTACGTTTTGAAACACATTTGTGGCAACAAACACAGAGACCTTTCCCGGTGCATTTGAACTTTATACACCACTGAGGAAATCTCTGCAACGCAGTATTCGCAGCAACAACAGTAGCAACTTTACTGCAGCACCAACGTTGTACTATGTTAGAACTCTCAAGAAGCGTGTCTCACAACGGATTAAAAGAAGACTATTTGCTGTCTCTAAACGATAGTATTTCAACGAGACATTTCTTCATTTGTGCAATCTGGAACAAAGCAGAAGAAAAGCTCAGGAGACTAAGCAGAAGCAACATGGAAGATGTTTGAATAAAATATATTCAATTCAACATCTTTATCTATATATCAAAAGAGAAATCTGCAAACAACGACTATTGATCAAGACATCTCATTCAAAGAAGTAATGGTGTCAGAAGCAAGTGAAAAAGGAGTATATGCAGAATAAGCAAAAAGGGCAAATTCAACGGATACATACTCTCAAGAGAATCAGAGGAAATCCGAAAGCAAGAAGATGCAAGTTAATGCAAGCTGGATAAAGCAGATGCAAGCAGATGCAAGATAATGCAAGCTGGAGCAAGCAGATGCAAGCTGGATAAAACAGATGAAAGAAAGCAAGAGAATTCAAGAGAGAGAATACACATAATCATCACATCTCTCAAAACAGAGCTCATCAACAGAAGTGTCAGAACGGGAGTATTCTGAACACTCAATATGCTTAAGGAGAAGCAACCGTTTGAGAAGCTATTACACAACGGCTATATGAGCCACATCATCAAAAGCTCAACGGTATTATGAATCATCTTCAATGGCTATATTCAAGCAGAACATATAAATAGCCTCAAGATTGAAGTTGAAGATGTTGTTGTTGTTAAGTACACAACCAAGTTGGTCGGTCCAACCAGTTGTTGGCATGCAAAGCATATTAACCATGCTGCCTAGATGCAGTTGTTATGCTATACAATCAGAGTGAATTCTCAATCGGGCTACTGATCAGCTGGTCAGTTAGTTAGATTGTACAGTTGGTCTGTTGATCAAGTGAGTTGGTTGTCGGGAAGGCAATCATGTTGTACAAATGACTATCAAACCAGGTACGGTTTGAAGCTTGGATGATACCTTGGTGTTCCAATGATACGGGTGAGAATGTAGCCCATGGAAACCAATGGTTGGAGAATAAGGCTGGAGCTTAATTTCATATCTTAGTTAGCCTACTCTCAGATGATGTATTCCTCATAGAAAAGACAGGGATTGTACTTAAATTCAAACACTTGTATCACTGTCTATCCTTGTATTTAGTTTGTAATGACCGTATCCTTAGTATGTACTCAGTAATCTCTATGTACAAGAAGAATCTGAGTTGAGAGGTTCTAGCGAACATCTAGCTTAGATTGAGTAGTAATACTCAACACTTAGTTAAGTGTCTGAGAGCCTGAAGAGGCTTGGTGGAAGAAAGAATACTTGTGGTAGAGCCTGGAGAGGCTTGATAGAAAAGAATACTTGTTATGGTAGAGCCTGGAGAGGCTTGATAGAAAAGAATACTTGTTGTGTTGGCCTGGAGGTGTTAACATGTCTATCTGTGGTTTCAGATAGTGTGACATATATGTGGCTGCAAGGGTCTGGGGGATTCAGAGTGGCACATATGTGTTGTTGTTATAAAAAGGCTAGTGGTGGTTTGCCACTAGGACTGGATGTAGCTCACATGGTTTGTGGGTGAACCAGGATAAATTTTGTGTCTAAGTTTTCTTTCCCTTAATCTCTTTTATTTACAGTCTTTACATTTACGATGGGGATTGAAAAGTATTTTCATAACAAGCTTAACTCAAGGATTTCAATAAAACAAGTTTTCATACAAACATAACGTTAAAACGTCTCCAGTGTAGTTTGAAGTATTATAGAAGAATATATTCAGAGGGATGTCTGAAATACCTGTCTGAAGTGAGCCCAACAGGAACTCAGTTCAGACACATGATATAGATGGTCTCTGATCATCTAAAGCATTTCAGAAACATTTCTGAAGGTACTCTTAGTAATATTCTTCAGAAGACACTAAGAGAAGTTTGTTTAAAATCAAAACAATCTTAAGTGTAAGAAAAAGTTTTTTAATCTAAATCTTTCATATATTCCGCATGTTTTTAAAATAACTCTGATCTTAAGATTGGTTTTGTACAATGATCACTTAACGTGATTGTTTATTTTAAAGATTTCTAAAATTGTCTTAAAATGTCTAAAACACTATTCAACCCCCCCTTCTAGTGTTTCCTGTGGTTCTAACACATAACACATTCATCAAACCACCACCTAGCACACAAGGCATACATCCATTCATGAAACACATACAATAAACATTCAAGCAACCATTCAAATAGAAATAAGAATTATCATTGTTCAAACACATTACATCGCCAAGGTTCACTTACAAGCAACCAACACTCTGCTAGCCTACTAGGGAGCTCATTCATCATTCCCTCTAACCTTTCCTCTTACTTCTACCTTCCAAAACCAACTACACACTCTTTCTCATAACATCTTCCCGATGTTCCCTTCTAAGGGTACCTTAATTCCTCTAGGAACTAAAATAACATCTCATAAGGCTCTTGAGGTGGAGAACCTACCCTTGGAAATAGACCTATGTCACTCTCCCCTCTAACTATCATGTAGGTGGCTCTAACCTTGTTAGAGAAGTGTCCCAATTTCCTTAACAAGGAACCCTATTTAAGTTACTAACCATAATTCCGTGTACAATGCACCCAATAGAGGGGTGATCAGTCCCTATACTGAGCTTGAGGCACGGTGGAATTATAATAAGTCACGAGCAACTAACCTGACCACAGTCCAATTGGATTGAACTACTCTGATACCAAAATGTAACATCCTAATTTCTCAATTCAAGAATAATTTCCGTTGGAAACACTATTCTGAATTTCTGAAATTATTTCGCGCATTTCAAGTATCGACATAAATTTACATAACGCTTAAGCAAATGCTTAGGCTTCCACAAAATTCATACATCCATATGTTCAATATTAATTCTTAACTAAAGCTTAGGGAACGAACTTACACTTGTAGTGTCATGGTTCATAAAACTCCTACCGGAAATTCAGCAGAGTTTCCCCTGAAAAATGGACATTTCCCAATTCTACAAATTAACCTGAAACTCAGAAAAGTACCAATACAGTTGATAATAATACAAATACAATTTAAATCCTCATCTATTCCTCCATGGCAAAACTAAATTCCAACTATGATGCACAAATCCTCTAAGTGCTAACTACAATTACAAATCTTATCCTCTACTCCACTTAAGTCCTTAAATGCTACGCCAAGAATATGACATCGCCCTGCACAACTGAAATATGATTCCCACATCGTGGGATGAGACTACGTCCCAGTGAGTGAGGTAATAGTGTGAAATTCATTTCTAATGGAGGAATCCCATTTACCCCTTGGCCTAGGAGCAAATGTGATTACCTCTCTTGTAATATGGATCTAAGGACCGGAGACAAAGTCTCAGAAACATGAGTCCAGGGATCAAACTTCAGTATTCAACATGAGTCCAAGGACCAGAGACAAGGTCTCAGAAACATGAGTCCAGGGACCAAAATCTGATTATTTAACATGAGTCCAAGGACTGGAGACAAAGTCTCAGAAACATGAGTCCAGAGACCAAAAGTCAGAATGTGAAACTTGATTAACCTCAACATGAAATCCAAGGACCTAAAGTAATTCTTTTTGAAACATGAAGTCCATAGATTCAAAGTCATTTAGTTCGACATGAGGTCTAAAAGACCCAAAAAATCCTTTTTACAATAAAACATGAGGTCCTAAGACCTAATTTCCTTCTTTTCTAAAAACGTTCATGAATGGGGAAGGTGACAATGATTCTATGACAAGAGTATATGCATGAATGAACAACATTTCAAGATTTCAAAATCAACAATCCATAATTTCACAAAATCCTCAAATCCCCTAACCTAGGGTTTGAGCCAAAAATCATATAATCAACCAATTTAACAATCAAACCCTAGTTTTTGCATAAACTCAAGCATAATCATCAATAATAGCAATGAAAGAGAGAATAAGGAGTATACATAGGAGAATAATCAAGAGAACAAGTGAGTGAGAACCACACTCACCTCAATGGAGAAAAAGGAGGAGAAGTGGAGGAATGGAGGTGAAAGAGAAGGATGGAGATGATCCCAAGCCCTTCAAAGGTGATGAAATCCTCAAGTTTTTCTTCCTTCCTCCTTCCCTAAGCTTTCTCTCACTAAAACCATCTCCCTCTCTCTCTAGGAACTTGGAAGAATGAAGAAAAATGGAAGAAGAAGGGAGAAAACGTGTTTTCAAAAACGTTGCTGCAATGCGCGCGTTGGGTCGCGTTTTTAGTGTGCTGGGGCGTGCTCCAGCGCACTCTGCACGCTGTAGCGCGTAAACTTGTTGTTTGGAGGTGCAAACGAGCTCGGAATACTATCACATAATAAATCAAACTGAAGCACCGGAAATTAGCTTTCTAATGAAAGAGGAATCTCCTTAATTGGACACCTACAACTCTAGATATTTGCGAATTAGTGCACCAAGGTAATTAGGCAAAAACCCAAAATTAAGCAATAACCTCAGTTTATGCCCCTCTTTGGCTCCAATTCAATTATCTCCTTCTCAAACCTAATTCCTCTCCATGAAAACCTTCTTCTAACTTAGTTCTTCTCATCCAAACCCTTTCCCCACTCTAATTCACGATAAATCAATTCCTTTGACCACAAAGCTCATTCTCTCACACTTAATGGTTAAGATCTCGGGTGTAGCTCTTCTCCTTAACTTTTTCTCCTGACCTTTCCTTTCAACTTAAATCTTTACCCAAACTCATTTCTTTACCCTTAACCACTACATCGTCTCTTACTCAGGGTGTGATTCCTTCTAGGTTCGACCTACCGTTGACTGACTTAACTCTTGTTCCCTCTTTTAAACTCTTTTAAAACTCATGGTTCCTAATGGATTCCCAAATTTCTTGTCTGAATCACACTTCACCTCTGAATTCTCATCCTACTTCTAACTTCCCTCTCTTGGCTGGGTTCACCACCTAGGCTTCTCTTATGTTGTCTAGGTTCAAATTTCTGGGATGTTACATAGAATGGTGCAGAATCCATTTATGATAGATTTCTTGATATGATAAGCATTGTATTAATTGATAGTTGGGGAAACACAACTCTCCAAGTGGTTGTTAAAACAAAAAAAAAAACTATACTCTCATTGTATAGTTGGATTAATCCAAAACAAATGATCTAAGAAAACTTGGAAATAAAAAAAAAGTATACAATCTTTTGGCATTAACTCAATTTAAGTTGTCAACACAAAGAGCTTCAATGTGTATGACTATTTTCCTCAAATTATGAGGAAAAAGAATGATCTCTGAGACCCTAACTATAATGTGATGCTTCATTTTTCTGTTGTACGTTGCAAATACAAAGTGATTCAAAGTGATCAAGGTCTATCCTATAAAAATGCTCTGCTTCATAGAATACTTAGAAGGATATTGAATTTTAGGATGATGAGTATTTTCATGATATTTATTAAGAATTAAAAAAGAAATATTGCATACAAGTTAAGTAGTTATTGTGTTTTAAAAAACTTTAATCTGTGTAAGCCTTTTTTTATCTATTGTTTGTTCACTTTAATTGTGTCTTTTGAATATTAAATTGATTTTTTTACCTATTTATTATCATAAAAAAGAAAATATTTTTGTATGAAAAATAGTCACTAGTTTTAATTAGTAAAGGGTTTATGATATTGTAATTTTTTGGTGATTTGAAATATTAGTGAAGAAGATTTATGTAACATCCCAAATTTTATTAAATAAAATAAAATTAATAAAATAAGAGGAGTAAATAAATAATAATATTAGTAAGATTAGTATATTTTATGAATAAGCTTATTTAATAAATAATAAGAATAATAAATAGGATGAGTGGGTTAAGGGTGGGCCTAGCCCAATTAAGTATTTATTTAAGGAGGGGGTTCTCAGTTCACCCTAATCCTTATTCGTAAAATCGTCAGAGAGCGAAACACTAAGGAGGGGAGAAACCAAGTCTCAAGAGGAGGTTGCTGGAGAGTAATCATCAAGAACCAAGAAAGAGTCTTCCTTGCTATTGATCGAGCTTCAATTAAGGAACGGTGAGGGAGAGGGTGCTGCTTGTATGTGCATGTGGGGGTGCTTGGGTAGCTCTGAGACTTTAAATTCGAATTAATATATGTATATGTTGAATTAGTATGATGAAAACTGTTGATTGATGACTGATTTTATGAATCTTGATGAATTCTTGAATGAGATTGAAGAGTATAGAGAAAAATAGAGAAAGGGATAAATAAGGGTTTGATGATTTGGGGTTTTGATGGGTTAACTCTATAATCTGTGTAAAGATTGTTGTTTTGCTGAGTTTAATCGATATATACGAATATGATTGAAGTATAAACGATGAGGATTGAGTAGGGATCGAAGAAGGGAAGAAAAAGGGGCAAAACGTAGAACAGTCGCGTTCTGCGTAACCTGCGCTGCAGCGCAAGTTGAAGCGCAGCCCTCTGGAATCTGCGCTGCAGGTTGCGTTGCAGCCCAGGTTGAAACACAACTCGCAGATTTATGTTTTTGATTTGATTTTGATGAGTTCTTTTCGGAGTGAGAATGGTTTTTCCTTAATATATGGAATTGAGATTGATATGTACTTAATACAAATGTTATTTTGTGGGATTGATGATATTAAGTGGAAAGTTTAAAGGGTATTGATTGGGGTATGAGTATATGACATATCCTTGATAATAGATGTTTACACGATTGCGATGTATGATGATGATGCTTCATGATGCTTATGATATTTTATGATGATGATTAATGATGCTTATATTATTATGACTATGATGATGATGATTAATGATGGTTATATGATTATGACTATGATGATGATGAATAATGACGGTTATATGATTATGACTATGATGATGATGATTAATGATGCTTATGATGAATTATGATAACGATGATTGATGATGTGTGTTATAATGATGATGATATATTAATGCATTGAGCATAAGAGCTATGTGATAATGATGGTGTAATGATGCATTGAGCATCTGAGGTGTGTTATGATGATGATTATGCATTGAGCATATGAGATGTAGTGTGATGATGATTATGCATTGGGCATATGAGGTGTTGTACTTGAGATGCACAAGCCCAGTGAGGGGTGGAGTGTAACTCAGGGAGGTGATTGTACTTGAGATGCACATGCCTAGAGAGGGGCGGAGTGAAACTCAGGGAGGTATGGTACTTGAGATGCACAAGCCCAGTGAGGGGTGGAGTGTAACTCAGGGAAAGAATGCTTGACGGGGAAGAATGTATGCTATTTTTGCAAGCAACCTGGTCACATGAGGAACGAATGTCCAAAGAGAAAAGATCTACCAAAACCTCAAGCCACTGGGAGAGTCTTCACTCTGAGCGGGGAAGTGGCAGCTTCTGCAGATAATCTGATGCGAGGTATGTGCACCCTAGGAGATCGAACCTTAATTGTGTTGTTTGATTCGGGAGCTACTCATTCATTCATTTCTCATGATTGTGTTAAACAGTTGAACTTGCATACTATATCTTTGCCTTATGTTCTTAGTGTTACCACTCCCGCCAAGGAGGCCATTTCTACTTCCCTTGTGTGTATTCAGTGCCCCATTGTGATACAAGGGAATGCCTTCGAGGTTCACCTAGTTTGTTTACCGTTAAGGGGTATAGATGTTATTCTTGGCATGAATTGGTTATCTTTGAATCGAGTCATGCTTGATTGTTTTCATAAAAAGGTTGTTTTTCCACTTCTTCCTCCTCCTTCGAGGGAGAAACCATCAAATCCTTTTATCCAGTGTCACTGAAGTGTCTGAATGCCTTAGTGATGGGAGTGAGTGTTTTGTTTTATTACTTTCCTCAACTCTAGAGTCTAAGGTAGACATAAGCAGTATAGCTATAGTTAGTGAGTTTCAAGATGTTTTCCCTAGTGAGGTAACCACTTTACCTCCGGACCGAGAAATAGAGTTTGCCATAGACCTAGTACCAGGTACAGGACCTATTTCTAAAGCACCATACAGAATGTACCCACTAGAACTTAGTGAACTTAAGGCTCAGTTAGAATATCTTATGTCTAAAGGGTTCATTAGGCCTAGTGTGTCACCTTGGGGGGCTCCAGTACTCTTAGTGAAAAAGAAGAATGGGAGTATGAGGTTGTGTGTAGACTATAGGCAGTTGAACAAGGTTACCATTAAGAACAAATATCCTTTACCCAGAATAGATGACCTTTTAGATCAACTTAGGGGAGCCTCAGTTTTTTCTAAGATAGATTTAAGGTCCGGTTACCATCAGGATTAAGGGGGAGGATATACCTAAGACAGCCCTCAGGACTAGGTATAGGCATTATGAGTATTTGGTGATGCCATTTGGAGTAACCAATGCTCCTTCTGTGTTCATGGACTACATGAATCGGATCTTTAGGCCCTACCTGGATCAGTTTGTCGTTGTGTTTATTGATGATATTCTGATCTACTCCCGTAGTTTTGAAGAGCATGAGCGGCATCTTAGAATTGTGTTAGAAGTTCTGAGAGAAAAGAAGTTGTTTGCTAACCCGGAAAAGTGTGAGTTTTGGAGTGATAGATTTCAATTCTTAGGGCATGTAATTACTAGTGAGGGTGTATCTGTTGATCCTAGAAAGGTAGAGGCTGTCCTTGAATGGGAAAGACCTAATACCATTACGGAGATTAGGAGTTTCCTAGGATTGGCCGGCTACTACCGGAGATTCATTAAGGGATTCTCCCAGTTAGCCTTGCCTCTCACAAGGTTGACTCGGAAGGGGCAAGCCTTTGTGTGGGATGAGATCTGTGAGCGGAGCTTCTTGGAGCTCCAGTAAAGGTTAACCACTGCTCCGGTACTGGCGCTACCGGATGTGTCTAAGGCCTTTGAGGTGTATTGTGATGCTTCAAGGAAGGGTTTAAGTTATGTTCTGATGCAGGATAGGAGAGTAGTGGCTTATGTATCTGTTGAGACAAGCTCATCTCCAAGAAGTTTTTAATACGAAAAACTGACTAAGCTTAAATATATATATATATATATGAAGTGCATCTTCTGTTACTAACTGTGTGCTCAAGTGTGGCAGAGACTTTCTGTATCCAATTACTGCAGGAATACATGAAGCCTGAAAGAATCTTTAGACCACTAAGATAGGCTAAGTCATGAGTAACAAGAACACAAGATCAGGAGCCATTAAGAGTAATTAAGAGCCTTAAATTAGCTACATGTTTCAAGGATCAGACAAGAGCTCAAGAAAAGTTAAGTTACACATACAGCACGTGTGTTGAATCAAAACAGAAAATATACAACTAAGCTCATCACTAAGTCTATGGAGAAAACACTCCAACAAGATTCAAATATAAGCACAGCTTGAGATGCAAGCCTATGTTCAGAAGCTACTATCAGAAGAGATCATAGTTCAAGAAAGCATAAGCATGAAGCCAAAGGAGACTAAAGCTCAGCTTGAGATGCAGGCCATGAACAAATGGAAGCTCAGCTTCAGACGCTGTCTCATGGACATTAGTGGAAGAACGAGATCTCATCAAAGATGCAAGAAAATCATAAGAGACTCTGGACAAAAGAAAGACTGCATGCTCAATGATAGAAGACAACAAGTGAGGTCAGCATAAAGTTAAACAAGTACACAAGGACACTGACACAATGACCCTAGCCTGAGAAAGCTACTGTACACCTACATGGAAAGCCTGTCTCGTTGTTGTGCTCTCCAACAGTTAGAAATGACCATATAACGGCTAGTTCTCTAACTGGAGATATAAAAGAGACAAGATTAAACAGTTAGACGTGAGAGAGATTGCCTGTATTACTGTACAATTACCAAGCATCTTATCACATCTCAACTAACATCTCAAGTGCACATCTCAGCTGTCTGTTGAACAGTCTCATCTCGTCTTGAGATCATCTGTCTCTACTCATCTCTCTTTTGTGCATCACTCTTACATTGTATTTTAAGTAGAGAGATTACCTAGCTTACCTATCTCTATATTAATATTGTGTATGTTGTAAGCTAGACTTATCATAACCTTTCACTGTAATCGGTCTCATCTATGATAGGAGGGTTCCTAGTCTTAGAGTGAGGTGTTGCGTCTTGAAGAGGCTGTAAGAATACTTGTGGATCATCTAAGAAAGGAGTTCCTAGGCTTAGTGTGAGTGAGACGTCCTGAAGAGGCTGTAACAATACTTGTGGCTCGGCTAAGATAGGAGTGCCTAGGCTTAGTTTGAGTGAGACGTCCTGAAGAGGCTGTAAGAATACTTGTATTGACGGGTTTGTCAATAGTGGAAAATCTCACGTGTTGTGAGGACTGGACGTAGCCTAAGGAGTGGGTGAACCAGGATAAGATCTCTGCCCCCTGTCTCTTACCTTGTCTTTACTTAACTTATCTTGAATTAACTTAAACAACAAAGCAACAATAGTAATAAACTAAACCAACCTTCAAGATAAGATTCTGAACTATTATAGACATTAGTATCATCACTAAAATTGTATTCTATCTTAACAGAGACTCCAAGTCAACAGACTTGAGAGGACATCTCAACAATCAATTTTAGTGTGGAAAATTGCAGGAACAGATTTGACAAATCTTTATTCAACCCCCCCTTCTAGAGACCTCCAGCCAACTTCAGTTGGTATCAGAGCACGACCTCTTAAGGGGTTGAGCACACCTGTGTGTGAAGAGGAAAAAGATCCATGGCTGGACCTAGTGCAAGCTTATTCATACCTGAAGGAGTATCCACCAACAGGCCATCTGCCTTTGATGGAATTGATTACTATTACTGGAAAGATAGGATGAGACTGTTCATTGAGTCTCAACATGTTGATCTATGGGAAATCATATAAAATGGACCCTACATACCCTACAACACTGATGAGCTTGAACAAAAAATAATTAAGCCTAGAGATAGATGGACAGATGCTGAAAAGGCAAGGTATGTTCTAAACTCAAGAGCTAAATATCTACTAACCTGTGCTCTTAGTCGCAGTGAATATGATAAGGTAGCAGGATGTACAACAGCCAAAGAAATATGGGATGCTCTTGAGGTTGAACATGAAGGAACAAATCAAGTCAAAGAAGCAAAGATCAACATACTGGTAAGACAGTATGAGCTCTTCAAGATGAATGAAGATGAAGGCATTGAAGACATGGTGAGAAGATTCACTGTCATAACAAATGACCTGAAATCTCTAGGAAGGACATACTCTAACCAAGATATGGTAAGAAAGATCCTGAGAAGCTTACCCAAGCCCTGGAGACCTAAGGTCACAGCCATTCAGGAAGCCAAAGACCTGAGCACCCTCAGACTGGATGAACTCCTTGGATCACTGAAGGTTCATGAGCAAGAACTGATGGAAGAGGACCACATAAGACGTCCCAAGACTATAGCTCTGAAAGCAGCCTCTAGCAACTCCAAAGGTAAGAAGGTAAGCACATCTCAACAGACTTCACTAAACTCATCTTATGACACAGAAACTGAAGAAGATGAAGAAGATGATGATGAAAGTGAAATGGATGATGAGCTGGCTTACATCTCAAGAAACATAAGACGCATGTGGAGGGCTAGAGGAAGTGGAAGAAAAAGTTTCCATCAAGAAGAGGAGAAATCAAATCAGAAAAGAAAGGTCAATTCATTTGCTGTGAGTGCAGAAAACCTGGACACATGAAATCTGAGTGTCCTCAGCTCAGAAGAGAGATGAAGAAAAGTTCTAAGAAGAAGGCAATGATGGCTACTTGGGATGATACTGAGGGAGATGACAGTCCAAGTGAAGAATCAACCAACATATGTATCAAGGAAAACAGTGACTCATCAGATAATGATGAGGTAAGTGACTCAAACTCTTAATTGACTCTAACTGAACTCAAGTGTGCCTTTGAGAATCTTCTTTATGATTCAAATCTTCTAGTATAAAAAAACTCTCATATTTAAAATCAGAGCTAGATATAACTCTTAAAAAGGTTAAATTTCTGGAAAAAGAAAATGAGAATTTGAATCATAAAAATAGTAGTCTCATGTTGTCTCACATGAAGCTATCTGAACTTACAAAAAGTATAAGGCAGCCTCCTGATGAGCAAAGGCTAAAGCATCTGTCAGAAGAAAACCAGAGTCTCAAGAAACAACACAAAATTCTCATAGATGATCTGGCAAAATTTGTTAAGGGAACAAAAAACCTTGAGAGACTCATTGGGTCTCAAAAAGGAATTTTTTATAAAGCTGAACTAGGCTATGAGAAGTCTTCCGGTGAGATCTGGTACAAGGACTTCTTCATTCCTGCAAGGAACAAGAAGAAGGAAAGATGCTCTTGCTGCAGTAAATTTGGCCATAAGGCCACTGAATGCTATCTGAGACATATAGCATTCAATAGAAAGGTCACTAACCATGAAGGACCCAAGTATAAATGGGTACCTAAAATTAAATCTCATGTTGTGACAGATGTGCCTGGCAGCAGCCAAATCAAAGAAGGTGTGGGTACTGGACAGTGGCTGTTCAAGACACATGACTGGAGACAAAAGCAAGTTCCTGTCACTTGAAGAGAAGGCTACTGGGGTTGTCTCCTTTGGAGACAACAGTAAGGCCCAAATTAAGGGCATTGGTAAGATTGGTAAGACCAACTCAACTCAAATTGAAAATGTATATTTTGTTGAAGGTCTGAAACAAAATTTACTGAGCATTAGCCAATTATGTGACAATGGTTATCATGTGAATTTCCAACCAAATTTCTGTGAGATCATAGATTCAAAAACTGGAAACAAAGTCTTTTTTGGAACTAGAAATAAAAATCTTTACTCAGTCTCTCTTGAGAATCTGCCTGATCTCACATGTCTCATGTCTCATGACCATGAGAAATGGCATAACTCACAATTTCTCTTGTCCAAGAACTCCTCAACAGAATGGAGTAGTTGAGAGGAAGAATAGAACCCTTCAAGAAATGGCAAGAACTTTGTTATGTGACTCTGGAATTGAGAAATATTTTTGGGCAGAAGCTGTCAACACATCTTGCTATATTATGAACAGAGTTACTATATGGAAGATATTGAATAAGACTCCATATGAGCTTTGGAAAGGTAGAAAGCCCTCTATCTCTTATTTTCATATCTTTGGATGTGATTGCTATATTTTAAATACTAAAGATCAGTTAGGCAAGTTTGACTCTAAGTCTGATAAAGGAATTTTCCTAGGCTACTCATTAACATCTAAGGCCTATAGAGTCTATAATTTAAAAACCAAAACTACTGAAGAATCTATGCATGTAGTGTTCAATGAGATACGGGGAAGATCTCAAAAAGAGTTAGATGAAGAGATTGAAGAAATGATGGAATAGCTGAAAATCTCAACACAAGAAGCTGAGGAAAGATCCTCACCAGACCAAAAGCTAGTGAGACCATCTCAATCTGAGCATAGAGGAAATGTCCAATCTGAAGAATTGTCTCACAGAAGCAGCCACCTTGAGACATCTCATAACCTCCAAGAAGAAAACAAGCCAGATAATCAAACTGAAATTAAAGAAACAAGGAAAGAAAATACTGAGATCCAAAATGAACATGCATCTCAACTGCCTAGGAGCTGGAGATTGGTGAGATCTCATCCTAGAGAACAAATCATTGGAGAAACCTCAGACAGATTCAGAACTCGGTCTTCCTTCAGAGACAATGAAAACTTAATGGCTTTGTTATCTGAAACTGAACCAAAGAACATTGATGAAGCTCTCCACGATGAATCTTGGGTTAAGGCTATGGAGGAAGAGTTAAATCAGTTTGAGAAAAGCCAAGTCTGGAGTCTGGTTCCTCCACCATCTCATCAACCCATAATTGGAACTAGATGGGTATTTAGAAATAAACTAAATGAGAAGGGCAAGGTCTTGAGGAACAAAGCCAGACTGGTGGCTCAAGGGTTCAATCAACAAGAAGGAATATATTATGATGAGACCTTTGCACCTATGGCAAGACTTGAGGCTATAAGAATCTTATTGGCATTTGCTGCATTCAAAGACTTCAAATTATACCAGATGGATGTAAAAAGTGCTTTCCTAAATGGATTCATAGAAGAAGTCTATGTGAGACAGCCTCCTGGATTTGAAGATCTTAATCATCCAGAATATGTGCTCAGACTCTCCAAGGCTCTGTATGGTCACAAGCAAGCTCCAAGAGCTTGGTATGACAGGTTGAGTACCTTTTTAATAAAAAATGGTTTTACTAGGGGTAAGATTGATACTACTTTATTCAAAAGGGAAATTAACAAAGACTTATTAATTGTTCAAATTTATGTTGATGATATCATTTTTGGTTCAACTAATAAGTCTCTATGCCAAGAATTCTCAAGTCTCATGCAGGGAGAATTTGAGATGAGTATGATCGGTGAGCTGAGATTCTTCTTGGGGCTACAAATTAAACAACTGACTAATGGGATCTTCATCAGTCAAGAGAAATACACAAGAGACCTGCTCAACAAGTTCAAAATGAGTGAGGCCAGACCAATGAAAACCCCTATGCACCCCTCAACTCAGATTGACCATGATGAAGCTGGGAAAGCTGTCTCAGATAAGCTTTACAGAGGAATGATTGGTTCCCTTATGTATCTAACAGCAAGCAGACCTAATATTCAGTTTGTTGTGGGAATATGTGCAAGGTACCAATCTAATCCTAAAGAATCTCATCTCACTGCTGTTAAAAGAATATTTAGGTATTTAATTGCAACTACTAATCTTGGCCTATGGTATGAGAAAGGAAAAAGTTTTGATCTCATAGGATACAGTGATGCTGATTTTGCTGGTGACAAAATGGATAGAAAAAGCACCAGTGGATCTTGTCAATTCTTAGGAAAAAGTCTTATCTCCTGGTCATGCAAGAAACAAAATACTATTGCCTTATCCACTACAGAAGTTGAGTATGTCTCAGCTGTTGCATGTTGTACTCAAGTACTGTGGATCAAATCTCAATTACAAGATTATGCAGTCAGGTATTCTAAAATTCCCATTTACTGTGATAACACTAATGCCATAAATCTTGCAAAGAATCCTGTTCACCATTTTAGGTCTAAGCATATTGATATCAAACATCACTTTATAAGAGATCATGTGCAAAAAGGAAGCATTGAATTAATCTTTGTAGATACCAAGAGTCAGGTAGCTGACATCTTCACAAAACCCTTAGTGGAAGATAGATTTATTGAAAATTTAAAATTGTTAAATGTTTGTAGTCTTGATCAAAAATAATGAATTAAGTTCAACTCAGTACTGAGCTATATGCTCAGAGTCTTGTTAGAAACAAGACTCATGGGTCATCTGTGAAGAGACAAGGTCTCAGACGCATCTTCTATCAGACGCGTCTCATGACTCGTCTCAACTCACGTCTCATGCAATTACTAAGACGTTACTGAACGTTGCTGAGTGAAAGAAAGAGTCGTTAGTCAACGGCTAGTAACTACCTACTGCTTGGCAAACTAGCCGTTATGCTATAAAAAGGAGTGCCAACTACCCTCAACTGCCATAATAACTCCCCACTAAGCGCAGTTATTTTCCGTTTCTCTCTTCATTAGCTTTCTCTCTATTTAAGGCCCATCTCTAACCCACAACTTACTTTTCTCTCCTCTGCAAATGCGCATAAAAGTTATTGGCCTTAAGTTACCTTACTCAGACAAATCCTCATCATCATCATCATCATCTCCAGAAGCAAAAATGTCTTCTGGAGCATCCATTCAAGCCAAGAAACCCTAAGTCGTTCTCCATCTCCACAGCCAAGTACAGAAACAGAACCTTCCCAATCCTCCCAACCTACCCAACCTTCTCCATCTTCCAAATCCACATCTTCCAAGAAGAGCACCCCTTTGCCTCCTAGGATGAAATCCCAAAGGATTGCTTCCCAAGTCACCCAAACTGCACCTCCTAAATCCCCTGTTCACATAGACCTAACTCAACCAGGATCCTCAAGGAAAGGGAAAGAAACGGCTGTAGAAGGGAAGAAGCTTACGTTCCAATCTGATCTCTTCTCCAATGCTGAAATAGAAGATAAGTTCACTAAAAGGTTCGTAGACAAGAAGATCATAAGAGGAAGAGTGATCTCTTTTCAAGAGCTAAGAGATGAAGAATGGGACATTGGCCCCTATCGGGAAAATCAAGGATGGAAAGAATACTTGGGCATGACTGAGTCAGTCTTTCCAAAGATGACTAGTGCATTCTATGCAGCATGCTACAAGGCTAAGGGATCATCTCAAGGTCAACCACACATCATCTCTGACATTAAAGGAGTCCACATAGAACTGACAGAGGAAACTCTTGGTGCCATCATCCAAGCACATGTGGCTGGGAATCGGCTGTACAATCAAGAACACTGGTGGAATGCAATTGGGATCCCATCAGCCAATGTAGGCACCTCCCTCTTCAAAGGTGGTCTCATTACAGATGTTGCTTCGTCTCTGAACCTCTTTGGCACATTTCTGTTCCATCTGGTTGTCAAGTGCATCATGCCAAGGGCTGGAACTTTCAACAAAGTTTATCATCAAGACTTGATGGTGATGTACCACCTCAAGCATGGGATACCTCTGAACCTCCCATTTCGCATTCTCAGACACATGGAGCACCCATTCCACAACTCTAAAATTAACGCATCTCTTCCTTTTGGAATGCTCACTACCAAAATCATGAGGCATTTCAAAGTTGATTTCAGTGGCTGTGATAAGTCTGACAAGAGACCAGGCTATGTTGGAAAAACAAATCTAAAGTCTCTTGGGTTAACTGGTAAGAACATCCCTTCTCCTACTTTTCCTTTAAATGATCCTCCTTCTCCTGTTCCCACAACCACACAGGCCTCCCCCTCATCTAAAATGTTTGAAGCCAAAAAGAAAAAGAAGAAGAAAGTCTCAAAGGAAGTTGTTGAGGGATCTCAAGAAGGATCAGAGATCCCTGATAAAGAAAAGAAGAGAAAAACACAGCCCTCTGCTTCAACAGAGACTGAGCTAAGGAAAAAGAAGAAAAATAAGTCAAAGATTGATCAACTGCCCTAGCTCATACTGAACCAGCTCCTGTTTCTATTGAGAAATCCAATGAGAAAGGAATAGAAGAAGAAATTATGGCTGATAAGGAACCTACACCTGAGATGGAACCTGAGATGGAACAAGAGACTGAGCACCACTCACCACTACGACAAACACCTCAATCTCCTCCACCTGAGATAACTCCCCAGGATATCTCACCTATCAGCAAGATAGTTGATGAGACCTTGGTGAGCTTAGAAAAGGACAACATAACCTCAAGTTTTGAAACTCACCAAGAGCCACAACAAGTTGAGACTAAGACTGTAGAAGTCATCACCACCAAACAGGCAACTCCTGTAAGGTATGAGCCTACCTATTCCATTCCCACTTCCTTCGTAGAGACAATTCTAGAAGATTCCCCTCTGCTAAAAATGATCAATCTGCACCACCTACTAAAAGGCATAAGGTACCTTCATCTAAGCCATCCATTCCCACACATCTCTCAAACTCCATCAACACTTTTCTGAATCAGCTACATGAAGAACAACAACAATATCAGCAAGATCTCAACACCAGAGTTGAACAGAATCAGAAGAAGATCTTAAAAAAGCTTAAGCACCACAAGAAGAGGCAAGAGGCTATTCTTGCAGGATTTGACACAGTCCTGCAAGCAATGCATGCATCCAATGAATTTCACAAAAAGATGAACCTTCATCTTTCTAATCTGCCTCCTCTGCCTGAGATTCCCCAGACTGTGTTGCGACCCTCTGGACCTAGCTCAGACTCATCCTCTTCCCTCTCATCCTAGCTCTACTAGTCTTTCATTTTGATAATGTCAAAATGGGGAGAGTTGGTTAGATTGCATAGATTGCATCTGATGAGAGTCTACTAGTAGATTGCATCTAATGAGAGTCTACTACTTAGTTCAGTTGGTTAATTAGGTTATTTTCTACTTAATGCTTAAGTTAGAAGGATCAGATGTTATAGCATCTTTTCAGTATTTTTGGTTAGATGCAGTGGCATCTCTTTGCTATATGTACTCCTTCAAAAATCATTTTGATTAATGAAAAATGACTCTCAGATATTTTGCAGTATATTTCTATTTGGTTTGTTTAGCAATCTGATTGAAAAATTTAGTTTAAACATTAAAACTTCAAATAGCAAAGAGTTCATTCTGCATTTATAGCTTAACTTTATCTCGTTAGATATTTAAACTTATAGTTTGCCATCATCAAAAAAGGGGGAGATTGTTGAGACAAGCTCATCTCCAAGAAGTTTATAATACGACAAACTGACTAAGTTTAAATATATATATATGAGATTCATCTTGTGTTACTAACTGTGTGCTCAAGTGTGGCAGAGACTTTCTGTATTTAATTACTGCAAGAATACATGAAGCCAGAAAGGATCTTTAGACCACTAAGATAGGCTAAGTCATGAGTAACAAGGATACAAGATTAGAAGCCATTAAGAGTAATTAAGAGCCTTACAACAGCTACATGTTTCAAGGATCAGACAAGAGCTCAAGAAAAGTTAAGTTACACATACAACACGTGTGTTTGAATCAAAACAGAAAATATACAACTAAGCTCATCACTAAGTCTATGGAGAAAACATTCCAACAAGATTCAGATATAAGCACAGCTTGAGATGCAAGCCTATGTTCAGAAGCTACTATCAGAAGAGATCATAGTTCAAGCAAGCATAAGCATGAAGCCAAAGGAGACTCAAGCTCAGCTTGAGATGTAGGCCATGAACAGATGCAAGCTCAGCTTCAGACGCTGTCTCATGGACAGACGTGGAAGAACGAGATCTCATCAAAGAAGCAAGAAAATCATAAGAGACTCTGGACAAAAGAAAGACTGCATGCTCAATGATAGAACACAGCAAGTGAGGTAAGCATAAAGTCAAACAAGTACACAAGGACACTGACACAGTGACCCTAGCCTGAGAAAGCTGTTGTACACCTACATGGAAAGCCTGTCTCGTTGCTGTGCTCTCCAACAGTTAGAAACGGCCATATAACGACTAGTTCTCTAACTGGAGATATAAAAGTGTCAAGATCAAACAGTTAGACGTGAGAGAGATTGCCTGCATTACTGTACAATCATCAAGCATCTTATCACATCTCAACTAACATCTCAAGTGCACATCTCAGTTGTCTGTTGAACAGTCTTATCTCGTCTTGAGATCATCTTTCTCTACTCATCTCTTTTCTGTGCATCACTCTTACATTGTATTTTAAGTAGAGAGATTACCTAGCTTACCTATCTCTATATTCATACTGTGTATGTTGTAAGCTAGACTTATCATAACCTTTCACTGTAATCTATCTCATCTAAGATAGGAGGGTTCCTTGTCTTAGAGTGAGGTGTTGCGTCCTGAAGAGGCTGTAAGAATACTTGTGGCTCAACTAAGATAGGAGTGCCTAGGCTTAGTGTGAGTGAGACGTCCTGAAGAGGCTGTAAGAATACTTGTGGCTCAGCTAAGATAGGAGTGCCTAGGCTTAGTATGAGTGAGACGTTCTGAAAAGGCTGTAAGAATACTTGTATTGACGGGTTTGTCAATAGTGGAAAATCTCACGTGTTGTGAGGACTGGATGTAGCCCAAGGAGTGGGTGAACCAGGATAAGATCTCTGCCCCCTGTCTCTTACCTTGTCTTTACTTAACTTATCTTGAATTAACTTAAACAACCAAGCAACAATAGTAATAAACTGTGTGACACCCTTAGTTACGCAACTAAGAATATCGCATTACGACACGTTACCGTTAACTATCGTTTCTAATACTTGGAAAATATGGGATTTTTTTTTTAAAAGAGCTTTAGTCATTATCAACCTAACTCTCTCTAAATTCATTTTAAGTATTCATAAAATAGTCTTACCTTAATCTGAAATTCATTTTCTAAAAACACTAGTCGATCAAATCATCTTTCATACCAGATTAACATACACACAGATATATTTACAGAATGAAGCATAAGTAGAACATGGTAAATATATACATGTACATATCATCATAACCATAATGTCTGGGAATCCTCAAAATATAACACCACCATACAAAAGGAGAGTTCTAGTAGTAGAATACATGTGACCTCTACAAGTACATACAAAATAAGAGGACTCTGATCAGAGCTGCTACCACTAGACTCCAAACCATCCCTACTACAAATCTCTACTCGTCGTCGTCCGACCCAGTAGAGATATACCTACTACTCCTCCTCCCAATATCTGGGATGGTGATCATCCTGAATGCCTCTGAAGGAATACCGTCTGAAGAATCCTCACTCCGCTCCTCCTCCTCGGGGTCCTCCTCTGGGTCCTCCTCCGGATCCTCCTCCTCCTCAGATGGGGAGTCGTCGATGACAATCAGATCAGGCTCAGCAGTAAGGGAACGACCAAATCCACTAAAACGAACAGGTGGTGAAGTCGAAGCCTCCGGGCCGGGAGTGTATCGTGGGGACTCAGGTTCCTCCATGGTGGCCATCCTAGACGACTGGGAAGAAGTCGATGGAACTGGACGGTGACGACGACGGTTGAGAAATGTAGTGACTCGACGAAGTCCCGGTGGCGTCTCGAACTCCAAAACTACAGGCACTGTGAACACGATCTCGGGGATGAGGGGGAAACGACCAGGATGAGATATGGTGACGCGGACGTCCCCCGTAAACACGCACCTCCTAGGAACATCGGTGATCCGCCACTGCCCCCGTGGCTCCCACCTCAAGACTACCCTCATTGCCGACATGCTGATCCTCTCCAAATTCAACTGGCGGTCGCAAGATAATACAATAACAGAGAATAGAAGAGAAAGGAAGGGTGAGAACATCGCATGAACTCTCTAGTAAGTAGGTCAACGTAACTAAAGCGTTACATCATTTCACAAAATATCAATCACAGTCACAACACAAACACAGTCACAATCCCAGCACAAACACAATCACAATCATTATCACAAGTATGCAATTTATGCTTGCCATGATGCAGATAACCAATGCATGAGGGCCCGGGGAAAGCAGAACCAACAGCAGGGCACCCAGCCACTGCTCGACCATATATGCAATTAGTCAGGAGTATTGTCTGTACTAGTAATTTGGTACGAAAAGCATTGCTCAAAATCTCCGGCCAGGACGATTTGAAATTTTCCCGACTTCCAGACAAACTCACACTGATCACGGAAACTTGAGAGCGACAGGATAGTCAAGCCTGATCTCCGCTTGCACGACTATAGGAGGCGAGCCTATGCCACTTGTGCCATTTCGGGACTCGACTTATCCTCAGGTGCGTGGCCCTCTGCAGCCGCTGGTGTTCCTTGCCAAACCCAGTGCACCCGTCCCATCCAGTTTCACGCTGTACTAGGGCGTTATTGCCATATAGGTCGTAAGGCTTTTCAACCTTGATCATCACGTTATGCCTTATGATGCATGTCATAAAATCAATACTGATACTTTTGATCGAATCTTTTTCCTCATCATCATCAACACATATCACAGTACCACTTCATAACTTCATTGCTTTTCTCTTGGGAGCATCAACCCTTTCTCGAATCGAAGACACACTCTCTCCCTCTCTAAGCTTCTCAAGTCTTATGCAGAGGGGGTGTTGGTTGTATTCTTTTATGGTAGTTTATACTGATATTCCTTGATAATTATGTCCACTTAATTCCTATACTTACTAAGATTTATGGAATGTCTTATGAGAGGTTTTCTAATTTCTTTTCCCTCTTTATACAGTTAATTAAGGTTAAATTTTAACTTTAAATTATAATTTATTTTCAATAATTAGATTAACCTTGGCCTTCCTTAATTAAGGCTTAATCCTTATTTAATATCCTGATTAATCTCTAATTATGCTTAATTAAGATTAATCATAATTAATTTGTTCTTAATCATCTTTAGTGATTAATTACCTAATTAATAAATTATAACTATATTAGATAATTTTAGGTTAATCAATCTAAGTAATTAAATTAATTATTTTTATCATTAATTTCAGGCTTAATCTAAACAATTTAGATTATTCCTATTTAATTAATTTAAAACTAGGTTTTTATTTCCGTTTTAAAGACTTTAGACTAAAATAAAAAGCATAAGTTTTATTGGACCCATGAGAGCCCATTTTTACTCTTAGTAATTTAAAAATATTATTTTTATATAGACTTTTATATTGATTAAATTAAAAATCCGAATTTAACCAATTATTTTAACAACTTAACTTAATTGCACTTTGGCCCCTTTTGTAAAAATTTTATCTTTTAGTCCCTTACACTTAAAAACATGTTTTGAACCTCTTTTTGATCTTTTCAAGATCAAAAAGGTCTCCCTTGATGAATCTCATCAAAATTTCCCATGAACTTCAAGAACAACTTGAATGTTCATCCAAATTTCATTTTTTTCTTTCTTTCTCCAATCTTTGCCAAAATCACACATAATCTCATCCATGTATTTTAAACATCAAATAGGATATTTCAAACCATCCAAATCACACATGCACATGCTCAAGGCTCAAACTTGCATTTTTCAAGCTCAAAACATCATTATTTTCAAGATAAATCACCAAATCAATTTTCCACTTAAGATCAACCACATGCATGAACATAGATCCATCATATAATCACATCCAAACCATCAAAATAATTTTTGCACACATGCAGCCACCTCTTCCTCTCTTGGCCGAGAGCTTAAGGGGAAAAAGGAGAGATTTTTCAACAAAAATCCTTCCTTGGCTTGCATGCAACACAATCCAACCATCAACAACAATCCAAGCAAGATCAAAGACATGCAAACAACAACAATCACCCAGCTCATCAAGACCGAAAATATTTTCTCAAAAACGAGCTCAAAGGTTTGATTTTTCAAGAGAAAAACAAGAGAAAAAGCAAGGATTCAAGGGCAAATCCTTGACTCTAGTTACATGGCCTACTAGTGTTCAAGTTCTCCCCCCCTTTACCTTAGAAATGCTCCCAAGAAGTGCAGAATTTCTGCTCCAAAAACAGCCACAAAAATGCTTCTCCAAGTCTCCAACAAAAGATCAAAGGCTTAGGAAACTAATGTTTTTAAGCTTTAGGCTCAAAGAGGGAACCTAAGCTTGGTAGCGTGAGTAGGAAAATGAGGTATTTTGGGAGAGAAGGGTGGATGTTGCCGCGGCCAAGGGAGGAAGAAGAGGAGAGAAAATGAGCTTCACCAACTTGAAAAAGTGAGAAATGAATGAAAGGTGAGGAAAAAAAAAACCTTTTATAAGTAATAAGCTTCACTTTTTCATCCATTGGTGAGCTAAAAGTGAAGGCCTTGTCACTCATAAATTCTGCCCATGTGCAGCTTCTAGAAGGATGAGAGAGGTTTGTGCACTCTTTTTCTGGCCCGGATCAAGAGTATTCGGGCCCGGGTCAAGGTACGGGAGGGGCAAAAAGGTCAATTTTTGCAGAAAAATCCCAAAAATTCCCAGAAAATTCCTAAAAATAGGAATTTTAATACTGAATCCAAAAATATAAATTTTGATAATTAAAAATAATTTTAATCATTTAAAATCCATTAAAACGCTTAAAACAGCAAAAACGGGAAAAACGGGTAAATCGGAAAAACACGGGTGTTACAAACTGAACCAGCCTTCAAGATAAGATTCTGAACTATTATACACATAAGTATCATCACTAAAATTGTATCCTGTCTTAACAGAGACTCTAAGTCAACAGACTTGAGAGGACATCTCAACAATCAATTTTAGTGTGGAAAATTGCAGGAACAGATTTTACAAGTCTTTATTCAACCCCCCTTCTAGAGACCTCCAACCAACTTCAGTATCTAGGCAGTTGAAACCCCATGAGGAGAATTATCCTACCCATGACCTGGAGTTAGCAACAGTGGTCTTTGCCCTCAAGATTTGGAGGCATTACCTGTTTGGAGTGAGATTCGAGGTCTTTAGTGATCACAAGAGTTTAAAATATCTCTTTGATCAGAAAGAACTCAATATGAGGCAGAGGAGGTGGATGGAATTTCTCAAAGACTATGATTTTGAATTGAAATACCATCCTGGCAAGGCCAATGTGGTGGCTGATGCCCTCAGTAGGAAATTCCTTCATGTGTCTTTCATGATGATTCATGAAAAGAGTTTGTTGGAAGAGTTCATGAACCTAAGTTTAGGTGTTACAGTTGGAGAGAATAGGGTCATGCTTCATAGAATTGAGATCACTAGTGAGCTAGAAGCTCTAATTAGGGAGGCTCAGAGGTTGGACTCAAGCCTTCAAGAGAGAAAACAACAGTCAGAGTTTTCAGAGTCCGAAGATGGGGTGATTCTCTTCCAAGGGAGAGTCTGTGTCCCTAAGGGGGGTAGCCTCAGGCTGGTTTTGGAGGAAGCTCATAGTGGTAAGTTTTCTGTACATCCTGGTTCTACCAAGATGTATCAGGATTTGAGGAGGATGTTTTGGTGGGATGGTATGAAGAGAGATATAGCCGATTATGTTTCTAAGTGCTTAGTATGTCAGCAGGTCAAAATAGAACATCAGAAAACATCAGGAACCCTTTTACCATTAGAAATCCCTGAGTGGAAGTGGGATAGTGTAGCTATGGACTTTGTGGTAGGATTGCCTCGAGTCCAAGCCGGTTTTGATGCCATCTGTGTGATTGTGGACCGACTGACTAAGTCAGCCCACTTCCTACCAATTAAGAGTACTTATTCCCTTAACAAGTTAGCAAATTTGTATGTTAGAGAGATTGTCAGACTCCATGGTATTCCCTTTAACATCATATCAGATAGGGACCCTAGGTTCACTTCTAGGTTCTTGAATGCACTTCACCAAGCTTTCGGGACCAAACTCCGGTTTAGCACTGCTTACCACCCTCAGACTGACGGTCAGTCTGAAAGAACCATCCAAACCTTAGAAGATATGCTCAGGGCTTGTTTTTAGAGGAGTTAGGTAGTTGGGATAGATTTATGCCTCTCATTGAGTTTGCCTACAATAACAGTTTTTATAGCAGTATAGGCATGGCACCCTATGAGGCACTATACGGTAGGAAATGCAGGTCTCCTTTGTGTTGGTGTGAAGTAGGTGAGAGAACCCTATTAGGCCGAGAATTAGTGCAGGAAACCTCAGATAAGATCAGGGTCATTAGGGAAAAACTTGTAACTGCCAAAAGTCGACAAAAAAGTTATGCTGACAAAAGAAGAAAAGACTTAGAGTTTGAGGAAGGGGACCATGTATTTTTTAAAGTAACTCCTGTCACAGGCATAGGACGATCCATCAAAACCAAAAAGTTCAATCCTAGATTTATTGGTCCATTTTAGATCCTGTAGAGGGTTGGCCCTCGGGCTTACAGGATAGCTTTACCACCTCTGTTGTCTAGGATACATGATGTTTTCCATGTATCTCAGTTAAGAAAATATGTCCATGATCCATCACATGTCATTGGCTCTGAATCAATACAATTAAGAGAAGATCTCACCATTCGTTCTAGACCTCACAGATCATCAACAGGAGTGTCAAAACCTTAAGGAGCAAGACAATTCCTTTAATGAAGGTGTATTGGGAAGGTCAATCTCCGGAAGAGGCAACTTGGGAGAAAGAAGATGTTATTCGAGAGCAATTTACGAAACTTTTTAGTTGAGGTAGTCTTTAAATTCTGTTTTGAACATTTTTCAGGTCAAAATTGCTTAAAGGGGGGTACAATATAACATCCCGCAAATTAGAAGCTCTAATAATTTATTAGGCTGAAAACAGAGATGAATGTGTTAGTAATTAAGGAAAGGAAAGTTGAGGAATTAGGGGTTAAAATCTAGTTATAAAAACCAAGTTTCAGGTTTTAACTTAAGTGAATATAGGGAATTTGGGTTACTGGTAATCGATTACAGTGGGTTCGTAATCGATTACCAGAGAGCTGAGTTCTTTGTAATTGATTACTCACAGTTTGTAATTGATTACCCGAGAGCTGAGTCTTTGGTAATCGATTATGTAATCGATTACCCGAGAGCTGAGTTTTTGGTAATCGATTACTAACAGGTTGTAATCGATTACCCGAGAGCGGAAATTTTGGTAATCGATTACCACGGGTTGTAATCGATTACCCATAAGGGTTTGTAGTGTTATTTTGTCGCTGGTAATCGATTACAATGGGTCTGTAATCGATTACCGTCACTTAAGTATATAAGGTTGGGACATGCAAAAATCAGAATTTTCATTGTTCTTCTTCTTCCCCTTCAACCTAGAGAGAGAGTGAATTCTAGTGAGAGAAAGCTTGGCTTTGAGGTTGGAAAAGGAAATCGAAGCTAGGAATCATCAAGGGAACATCTCTACTCATCATTCCTCTCTTGAATTTCAAGAATTGGTGAGTATAACTCACACACACACCCTCCCCTTTGATTTTTGAATTTCCCCAATGTATGAATCCTACCCTCTAATTCCCTTTCTATATGATTATTATGGTTAGATTAGTGATGTTTGTATGATATTGAACAATTGTTGTTAGGTTTTTCATTAAAAACCTTAGGGTAGCGAGATTTACGAAACTAGCGAGATTTACGAAATTGTCGAAATGCTCAATGTATGAAACCTACCCTTTAATTCCCTTTCTATATGGTTATTTTGATTGGATTTGTGATGTTTGCATTGGAATTGAGTGATTGATGTTAGGATTTGTTTGAAAAACCTTTGAATATCGAAGTTATGAAACTTGCAAACTTACGAAAGTTACGAAACTATCGAAATGCTTTTAATTTCAATTTTAGTAGTCGATTCATGTATACCGGTTTCGACCGTGAGTTAAATAAGTCGGTCTTGTGCTTTGAGTTAAGAAAATTGAATGATTATGTGAAAATTGACTTCGGTCTAGTAATGGGTGGGATACGTCCCCGAGAAAGACGTTTCCCGTAGTCTGAGCTCAGTTCTAACTCCAGTTTAAGTGATAATATTATGCCTGTTGAGTACAATAGTGAGTTGTATCTTATTGCTTTTATGTGATTTAGATATGATAGTGAGTATTGATGCATGTTGATTATTGATTAATGATTGCTTGTCTTTACATTGCATATGCATGGTTATGCTTCACTGAGACAATAGTCTCACCACGCGTTCTGTGGTTATAATCTAGGTGTGCAGGTACCTCCTGGAAGAAAACATTGAGATTAGAGCAGGAGCTTTACTTGTTTTTGTTGTTTTGTCTTTTGGATTGTAAAGGATATATGTATAACTTTGTTTTATGTTAGAGATGTTCAGTAGGAAGCCTTCGAGCCAGATGTACATATTTTATAGATTTTGATTATGTATATAAAGTTTAAGTCATTCACAAATTGTATAAGTTTTCGTTGGTTACTTATCGAATTGTGAAGTTTGATATCCGGAATCGGCCGTTTTGGTTTCGAAAATTTAGGATTTAGTTTCCAACGGACTAAGTCTTGAATTTAGAAATTAGGGCGTTACATATCCTATAAAAATGCTCTGCTTTATAGAATGACTTAGAAGGATATTGAATTTTATGATGATTAGTATTCTGATAATATTTATTAAGAATTAAAAATGAAATATTGCGTACAAGTTAATTAGCTATTGTGTTTTAGTGTGTTTTAAAAACTTTAATATGTGTAGGCCTTCTTTATCTATTGTTTTTTTCATTTTTATGGTGTCTTATGAACATTAAATTGCTTTTTTAACTATTTATTATCATAAAAAAGAAAATGTTTTTGTATGAAAATTAATCACTAGTTGTAATTAGTAAAGGGTATATGATATTGTGATTTTTGGGTGAATTGAAATATCAATGAAGAAGATTTACATTATTATGCATTATATATACCAATATGTAGAATGGTGCAGAATACATTTATGATAGATTTCTTGATATGATAAGCATTATATTAATTGACAGCAGGGGAGGCACAACTCTCCAAGTGGTTGTTAAAACAAAAAAGACAATACATTCATCATATAGTTGGATTCATCCAAAACAAATGATCTAAGAAAACTTGGAAATAAAAAACAAAGTATACAGTCTTTTGGCATTAACTCAATTTAAGTTGTCAATACAAAGAGCTTCAATGGGTATACTATTTTCTTCAAATTATGAGGAAAAAGAATGATCCTTGAGACCCTAACTATGATGTCATGCTTCATTTTGCTGTTGTAAGTTGCAATTACAAAGAGATTAAAAGTGATCAAGGTCTATCCTATAAAAATGCTCTGCTTTGTAGAACGACTTAGAAGGATATTGAATTTTATGATGATGAGTATTTTGATAATATTTAATAATAATTTAAAATGAAATATTGCGTACAAGTTAATTAGTTATTGTGTTTTAGTGTGATTTAAAAACTTTAATCTGTGTAAACCTTTTATATATATTGTTTCTTCGTTTTTAATGGGTCGTATGAATATTAAATTGATTTTTACCTATTTATTATAATAAAAAAGAAAACATTTTTGTATGAAATTTAATAAATAGTTTAAATTTGTAAAGGGTATATGGTAATGCGGTTTTTGGGAGAATTGAAATATCAATGAAGAAGATTTATAAAAATATGCTTTATATATACCAATATGTATAATGGTGCAGAATCCATTTATGATAGATTTCTTGATATGATAAGCATTATATTAATTGACAGCAGGGGAGACACAACTCTCCAAGTGGTTGTTAAAACAAAAAAGACAATACTTTCATCATATAGTTGGATTCTTCCAAAACAAATGATCTAAGAAAACTTGGAAATAAAAAACAAAGTTTACAATCTTTTGGCACTAACTCAATTTAAGTTGTCAATACAAAGAGCTTCAATGGGTATGTCTATTTTGTCAAATTATGACGAAAAGGAATGATCCCTGAGACCCTAACTATGATGTGATTCTTCATTTTGCTATTGTAAGTTGCAATTTCAAAGAGATTCAAAGTGATAAAGGTCTAACTTATATAAATGCTCTGGTTCATAGAATGACTTAGAAGGATATTGAATTTTATTATGATGAGTATTTTGATGATATTTATTAAGAACTAAAAATGAAATATTGTATACAAGTTAAGTCGTTATTGTGTTTTAAAAACTTTAATCTGTGTAAGCCTTTTTTTATCTATTTTTGTTCTTTTTTATTGTGTCATATGAATATTAAATTGATTTTTTTACCTATATATTATCATAAAAAATAAATTTTTTTTGTATGAAAATTAATCACTAGTTGTAATTAGTAATGGGTATATGATATTGTGATTTTTGGGTAAATTGAAATATCTATTAAGAAGATTTACATAAATATGCATTATATATACCAATATGTAGAATGGTGCAGAATCCATTTATGATAGATTTCTTGATATGATAAGCATTATATTAATTGACAGCAGGGGAGACACAACTCTCCAAATGGTTGTTAAAACAAAAAAGACAATACTTTCATCATATAATTGGATTAATCCAAAACAAATGATCTAAGAAAACTTGGAAATAAAAAACAAGTATACAGTCTTTTGGCATTAACTCAATTTAAGTTGTCAATACAAAGAGCTTCAATGGGTATACTATTTTCTTCAAATTATGAGCAAAAAGAATGATCCTTGAGACCCTAACTATAATGCTATGCTTCATTTTGTCGTTGTAAGTTGTAATTACAAAGAGATTAAAAGTGATCAAGGTTTATCCCTGCTTTATAGAACGACTTAGAAAGATATAGAATTTTATGATGATGAGTATTTTGATAATATTTATTAAGAATTAAAAATGAAATATTGCGTACAAGTTAATTAGCTATTGTGTTTTAGTGTTTTTTAAAAATTTTAATCTGTGTAAACCTTTTATATATATTGTTTCTTCATTTTTATTGGGTCGTATGAATATTAAATTGATTTTTACATATTTATTATAATAAAAAAGAAAACATTTTTGTATGAAATTTAATAAATAGCTTAAATTTGTAAAGGGTATATGGTAATGCGATTTTTGGGAGAATTGAAATATCAATGAAGAAGATTTACAAAAATATGCTTTATATATACCAATATGTAGAATGGTGTAGAATCCATTTATGATAGATTTCTTGATATGATAAGCATTATATTAATTGATAGCAGGGGAGACACAACTCTCCAAGTGGTTGTTAAAACAAAAAAGACAATACTTTCATCATATAGTTGGATTCATCAAAAACAAATGATCTAAGAAAACTTGGAAATAAAAAACAAAGTTTACAATCTTGTGGCATTAACTCAATTTAAGTTGTCAATACAAAGAGCTTCAATGGGTATGACTATTGTCTTTAAATTATGAGGAAAAAGAATGATCCCTGAGACCCTAACTATGATGTGATGCTTCATTTTGCTGTTGTAAGTTGCAATTTCGAAGAGATTCAAAGTGATAAAGGTCTATCCTATATAAATGCTCTGCTTCATAGAATGACTTAGAAGGATATTGAATTTTATGATGATGAGTATTTTCATTATATTTATTAAGAATTAAAAATGAAATATTGTGTACAAGTTAATTAGCTAATGTGTTTTAGTGTGTTTGAGAAACTTTAATCTGTGTAAGCCTTTTATATCTATTGTTTCTTCGTTTTTATTGGGTCTTATGAATATTAAATTGATTTTTACCTATTTATTTTAATTAAAAGAAAACATTTTTTATGAAATTTAATAACTAGTTTAAATTTGTAAATGGTATATGATAATGTGGTTTTTTGGAGAATTGAAATATCAATGAAGAAGATTTACAAAAATATGCTTTATATATACTGTAACATCCCGCAAATTAGATTTTATTAAATCATAAGGTTAAAATGGAGGTCAATGTGAATAATTAAGGAAAGGAAAGTTGAAGAATTAGGAAGCCAAAACTTAGATTTAAAATCAAGTTTCAGGGTTTTAGCTTAAGCAAAATTAGGGAGTTTGGATTGCCGGTAATCGATTACAATGAGTTTGTAATCGACTACCAGAGAGCTGAGTTTTTGGTAATCGATTACCAGGGGATTGTAATCGATTACCAGAGAGCTGAGTTTTTGGTAATCGATTACCAGAGAGCTGATTTTGGTAATCGATTACCGGGGAATTGTAATCGATTACCCGAGAGCTGAGTTTTTGGTAATCGATTACCAGGTGTTGTAATCGATTACCAGATTACCAGAAGGGGTTTCTATTGTCATTTTCGCTGCTGGTAATCGATTACAATGGGTCTATAATCGATTACCATCACTTAAATTTACTAAATCTGTCACTTAAAACAGATTGCATGTTCATTCTTCTCATTTCTTTTTAACCTGGAAAGAGAGAGTTCTAGAGAAAGGATTGGAATCAAAGCTTAGGAAAGGAGAATTGAAGCAAGAAATCTACTTCTTCTACTCTTCCAAGTTTGAATTTCAAGCTTAGGTGAGTACAACTCACTTGTATGGTAGTGATTATGATAGTTCTATATGCATGTTCCCAATCCTTTTCTTCCCTCTTCTTAATGTTGTAGATTCTTGATTGTAATGGTGTATTCTAGCTGATTTGGAGTGGTAATTGATGGATTGAACATATGGATATAGAATTGAGTATTGGAATCCTTAGTTTCGAAACTATCGAAACTATCGAAACCGCTTAATTGTATCACATATTAATATCTAAATCAATTACATTCCCTTTTCTAATTAGAGTTCTTGGATAACGATTGTTGGATTAGAGTTTGAATTGAGATTAGGAAGTAACTAATATTCGTAGAGTTGAAACTCTCGAAATTGTCGAAACTAGCGAATTTGTTTATATTTACTATATATGAATTCTTATATTGCTATAACATTATGATTATGATTAATTGAAGTAATTCAAGCCGGCCATCGCGCTGTGAGTAAAAGAAATGCTTAATTGTATTAAAAACACGACTTCGGTCCAGTTTGGGTGGGATTCGTCCCCGGGGAAGATATTCCCTGTAGTCTGAGCTCAGTTCTAACTCTAGAAAGAGATAAGAACATGCCTGCTGGGCACATCAGTGAGTGCATCATGTTTGCATATTACTCATTTGATGATTGCTTTGATTTCTTATGAATTGTGACTTGACATGAATTTCTATTCCTTGCACTCATGCATATGAATTGTATTCACTGAGATTTTATCTCAGCACGCGTTATGTGGATTTATTTAGCTGAGAAGGTACCCCCTTTATCAAATTCTCAGTCCGGGAAGTGAAGTGCAAGGATGGAAGAACTGATATTCTAATGTTTTGAGTTGATGTATTAGCTGATGTGTGTATGTATATATGTATTTATGATAGTAGAATGGGAGTTACATTAGAGATCTCTTTGAAACTTTAAATGTGCTGATGTACAAGAGTTTTTATGTGATTACCTCATAATCTCTTTTTGAGTTTTGTTCTCTAAATGTTAATTTCTCGTTGGAAGATTAATGATTTATGGAACTAGATGATATCTAAATCGAAATGTCTTAAACTCTAAGTTAGGAATTTGGTTTCCAATGAACTAAATTCTGAGTTAGAAATTTAAGGCTTTACATTTTTGTATCAGAGCAGTTCAATCCAATTGGACTGTGAAATTAGGATGTTCTGTGGTTTGTTAGTGATTTTTTTTATGTATTGTTTGGTAAATTGAGAGACTGATCACCTTGATATTTGCTTGATAATATGTAGAGAATCATGGCAGGCGGCAGGAGAGGTCGTCCAAGGGTCATCATCCTCCATCTTCATCTTCATCTTCTCAGGGTTCTACTCATGATCCAGTAGCTGCAGCACTTCAGGCACTTACTCAAATGATGGGAGAACAACTAAATTCTAATCGAGCTCAAGCAGAAGCGGCACGGGAACAAGCTGCCACCAATGCAGCAGTGCTCCAAGAGATGACTAGGAGGCATACAAATCCGCCACCACCCCCTACTGTGGATTCTTTTTCTCTGGGACTATCTGAGTTTCAGAAGCACAATCCTCCACAGTTAAATGGAGTCTATGACCCTGATGTGGCAGCGAATTGGCTCCGAGATTTAAACTGAGTCTTTGATGTGATGAAGTGTACTGATGAGGCCAAGGTGGGATTTGCAGTCTATATGCTGAGGGGGGAAGCTGAAGACTAGTGGAGGCTCCCATGACTTGGGATGTATTTCAGAACCTGTTTTTGGGAAAATACTTTCCAGCCACCATCAAGAGACAAAAAGAGGCTGAATTTCTACAACTCAGGCAAGGAGATATGTCAGTGGGTCAATATGTGTCAAAATTTGAAGAACTAGCAAAGTACTCCCGCTACCTTCAAGCTGTAACTGACGAGGAGTGGAGATGCACCCAATTTGAAGGAGGACTACGACCTGAACTTTTGGATAGGGTTGGAAAATTTGAAATCAGGGATTTTTCTGCCTTAGTCAGTAAATGTTACATTGCTGAGAAGAATTACAAAGGAACTACACCAACAATTGCACCAACAGAAAGCAAAGGGAAGAGAAAGTTTGAAGTGCCCATCCAGGGCAAAGGCCCCAAGCCTAAGTGGCAAGACAAACTAGTAATGCCCACTCAGCAAGTCCAACGCCAAGGGGCACTTAAGTGTCCCAAGTGTGGAAAGGAGCATTCAGGGGAGTGTCTGACGGGGAAGAATTTATGTTATTTTTGCAAGCAACCGGGTCATATCAAGAGAGACTATACAAAATTGAAGAGCCCCCAAAAACCTCAATCCACTTGAAGAGTTCTCACCCTCAATGGCCAAGTAGCATCTTCTGCCGACAATTTGTTGCGAGGTATGTGCACCCTAGGAGAGAAGACCTTAATTGTATTGTTTGATTCAGGGGAGACTCATTCCTTTATTTCTTTTGATTGTGTAAACCAGTTAAAATTGCCTATTGATTCCTTGCCTTATGTTCTCTATGTAACCACACCAGCAAAAGAGGCTATCTCTACTTCTCTTATGTGTTCCAATTGCTCTATTATTGTACAAGGAAGATTCTCCAAGATTGATCTGATTTGTTTACCTTTAAAGGGCATGGATGTTATTCTAGGAATGAACTGGTTATCTTCCAATTAGGTCATGTTGGACTGTTTTAATAAAAAGGTTGTATTTCCTCCTTTTCCTCCTCTTTCAAGGGAGATACCACCTGTGCTTTTGTCTAGTGTCACCCAAGTAACCCAATGTCTTAGTGACGGGAGAGATTGTTTCATTATGTTACTTTCCTCAACTCTAGAATCTAAAGTGGATTTGAACGGTGTAGCCACGGTTCGGGAGTTTCAAGATGTTTTCCCTAATGAAATTATGACCTTACCTCCGGACCGAGAGATAAAGTTTACCATAGATTTAATACCAGGTTCGGGACCCATTTCTAAGGCACCATATAGAATGTCTCCACTAGAACTTAGTGAACTTAAAACTCAATTAGAGGATCTCATATCTAAAGAGTTCATTAGGCCTAGTGTATCACCCTGGGGGGCTCCTGTACTTTTAGTGAAAAAGAAAAATGGAAGTATGAGATTGTGTGTGGATTATAGACAATTGAACAAAGTCACCATCAAGAATAAGTATCCCCTACCCAGGATAGATGATCTTTTAGACCAACTTAGGGGTGCCTTAGTGTTTTCTAAGATAGATTTGAGATGAGGATACCACCAGATCAAAATTAGGAAGGAAGACATCCCTAAAACAACTTTTAGGACTAGATATGAGCACTACAAGGATTTAGTAATGCCATTTGGTGTTACTAATGCTCCTGCTATATTCATGGACTACATGAATCGTATCTTTCGGCCCTTTTTGGATCAATTTGTTGTTGTGTTCATTGATGACATCCTGATCTATTCCTGTAGTCTAGAAGAACATGAACGTCACCTTATAATTGTTTTAGGGGTTCTGAGGGAAAAGAAATTGTTTGCTAATCCTGGAAAATGTGAGTTTTGGATGGACAGGGTTCATTTCTTAGGGCATGTGATTTCTAGAGAGGAAGTGTCAGTTGATCCTAGTAAGGTAGAAGCCGTTCTTGAATGGAAAAGACCTAATACCGTTACGAAAATTAGGAGTTTCCTAGGATTGGCTGGCTACTATCGGAGATTCATTAATGGATTCTCCCGTTTAGCCCTGCCTCTCACAAGGTTGACTCGAAAGGGGCAAGCCTTTGTGTGGGACAAGAAGTGTGAGCAGAGCTTTCTGGAGCTCAAGGAGAAGTTAACCACCGCTCCGGTGCTGGCGTTGCCGGATTTTTCAAAAACCTTTGAGGTGTATAGTGATGCTTCGGGAAAGGGCTTGGGTTGTGTTCTAATGCAGGAAAAGAGAGTGGTGGCTTATGCTTCTAGGCAGTTGAGGCCTCATGAGGAAAATTATCCTACTAACGATTTAGAATTAGCGGCTGTTGTTTTTGCCCTCAATATTTGGAGGCATTACCTGTTTGGTGTGAGATTTGAGGTCTTTAGTGATCATAAGAGTTTGAAATACCTTTTTGATCAAAAAGAACTCAACATGAGGCAAAGAAGGTGGATGGAGTTTCTTAAGGATTACGACTTTGAGTTGAAGTATCACCCAGGCAAGGCCAACATAGTGGCTGATGCTCTCAGTAGGAAATCCCTTCATGTGTCATCTTTGATGGTACATGAAATGAGCCTCTTAGAAGAATTTAGGGATTTGAGTCTTAGTGTTGAGTTTGGCGTGGGTAGTGTCAAGTTGTATAGATTAGAAATCACCAGTGAGCTTCAAGCTCTGATTAGGGGAGCTCAGGGTTCGGACCCGGATCTTCAAAATAGAAAGAAACAATTTGGGTTTTCTGAGTCAGACGAGGGGATGATTCTTTTCCAAGGAAGGGTCTGTGTCCCTAAGGGGGGTAGTGTGAGGCAGCAAGTATTAGAAGATGCCCACAAGGGCAAGTTTTCTGTACATCCTGGCACTACCAAGATGTATCAGGATTTGAAGAAGATGTTTTGGTGGCATGGTATGAAGAAGTATATAGCTGAGTATGTTTCTAAATGTCTAACCTGTCAGAAGGTTAAAATAGAACACCAGAGACCATCAGGAGCACTCATGCCATTAGAAATCCCTAAGTGGAAGTGGGAGAGTATAGCTATGGACTTTGTGGTAGGTTTACCTCGAGTTCAGGCTGGTTTTGATGCCATCTGGGTTATTGTGGACCGATTAACCAAATCAGCCCATTTTCTCCCAGTTAGGAATACCTATTCCTTGAATAGGTTAGCAGACCTGTATATCAAGGAGATTATAAAACTCCATGGCATTCCCTCTAGCATCATATCTGATAGGGACCCTAGGTTCACCTCTAGGTTCTGGAATGCACTCCACCGGTCTTTCAGGACTGAACTTAGGTTTAGCACCGCATATCATCCTCAGACTGATGGTCAGTCTGAGAGGACCATCCAAACCTTAGAAGATATGCTTAGAGCCTGTGTCTCAGAGGAGTCAGACAATTGGGATAGGTACCTACCCCTCATAGAGTTTGCCTATAACAACAGTTTTCATAGCAGTATAGGCATGGCACCTTATGAGGCCTTGTATGGTAGGAAGTGCAGGTCTCCTCTTTGTTGGCATGAAGTTGGTGAGAAAGCCCTTTTAGGTCTAGAGTTAGTGCAGCAAACTACTGAGAAAATTAGGATCATTAGGGAAAAGATTGCAACTGCTCAGAGCCGGCAGAAAAGCTACGCTGATAACAGAAGAAAGGATTTAGAGTTTGAGGAAGGAGACCATGTCTTTTTGAAAGTAACTCCTGTCACTGGTATTGAGAGAGCTGTAAAAACAAAAAAGTTGAGTCCTAGGTATATTGGTCCATTTCAGATCCTGTAGAGGGTTGGCCCTCTAGCTTATAGGATTGCTCTGAAGTTGGCTGAACGTCTCTAGAAGGGGGGGTTGAATAGAGACTTGAAAATATTGTACCTGAAGAACACACACTTAAATTCACGTTGAGACGTGATCTCAAGTTTTGACACTTGGAGTCTCATATAGGTTAGGTGAGATGTTGTCTCAACAATAATTATGTAATCAAGTAAAGATGATTTGATGATAAGTGAAACTTGATTATCTTGAATAGATTTGATTTAGTTTAGTAAACAGAATTGGGATGTGAGAGTAATCAGCTCATCAAATGTTAAGACCTTAAAAGAGAATGAGTGAGACTATTGACTGATCTCAAGTTGAGATAGGATCTGAGATGAGATGGGTCTGAGATGAGATGTGAGATGAGATGCATGGATATAGTTTAGTAATTAAAGTTTGGTTTTCTCTGAATAGATTTATATTAACAAACAGATTAGAGACGTGAGATGCACAATATAAATAAAGAGATAGGGAGAGGAGATGCACACTGAGATTTATACTGGTTCACCCACAACCTGTGAGATTTTCCACTATTGACAAACCCGTCAATACAAGTATTCTTACAGCCTCTTCAGGACGCCCCTCACACCAAGCATAGGCACTCCTACCTTGGTTGAGTCACAAGTATTCTTTGTTCTCAACTGCCTCTTCAGGCAACGCATGCAGTATTCTTTGTTTTCAACTGCCTCTCCAGGCAACTCAGTGAGTATTCTTGTTACAGTGCCTCTCCAGGCTTTACAATAGCTCACACTAAGCTCAGGCACCTCCTGACTTAGTTCAGACTTGATGGTATGAGATGAGATGTGATTGATCTAGCTTGGACTACATACAAAGTATGGATAAACCGTGAGCTCAGCTAGATGGAAGCTCTCTAAATCACTCAAAGAGAGAGAAGCTGACTTTTACTTTTCTGTCATGTGCACAGTACTTTTCTGGTGCAGTCTCTGTTGTGACAGTGTACTTGCATTGACTAGCTTTTGCTGCTGAGTCTCTGATGAGCTGAGTCTGATCTCTGCATCTCGTCTCTGTGTCTCAAGTCTGATTCCCATGTCTGCATCTCAAGTCTGAGTCTCATGTCTGCATCTGATCTCTGCGTCTGATCTTGAGACTGCATCTGATCTTGAGACCATCTTATGTCTGATTCTGCATCTCAACTTGAGTCTACATCTCAAGTCTGATTCTGCATCTCTGTTGAGACTGCATCTCAAGTCTGATTCTGCATCTCTGTTGAGACTGCATCTCAAGTCTGATTCTGCATCTCTGTTGAGACTGCATCTCATGTCTGATTCTGCATCTATGTTGAGATCTCATCTGGCTGCGTCTATTCTGGAGACGACGTCTCAAGCTGTCCTTGCATCTCAAGCTGAACTAGCAGCTATTCATTGCTTGCATCTCAAGCTGAACTATCATCTGTTCATTGCTTGCATCTCAAGCTGAGCTTGAGTCTCTTTAGGCTTTATGCTGAGATCTCTTTGGAGCATTGGTCTTAAGCTGATTTTTAGACTGAGCTTGCATCTGAACATGAGATAGCATCTTTATGCTTGAGTCAGCGTCTCATCTTAACTTGTCTTGATGATTGGCATTACTAGTAGAGACTTTTCTGATTGTAGCTGAGACTTAACTCTAATGTGCACCTCTCTCAACTTAGGCTAACTTCATATTAAACCATCCTAAGCTTCTTGAAGACTTTCTGATAAAGGATATGTATTGAGGCCTTCTTCTGAAATTACCTTCAGCATATAGAACTTCTAAGCTCTACCTATACTCCATAAATGATTCTGAAGTCTGATGCTTCTTAACAATAGGATTCTGATCTTTCTGAATCTCAGGAAGGACTTTCATTAATTACTCAATCTCAGGCTGATCTTTATCTTCATCATAAGTCTGAGGCTTACTATCAGACTCAATCTGTGCTAGCCTCTCAATCTCAGTCTGAGCTTGTGGTTCTTCTGATCTTTCTGAGTTCTTTGCTAAGCGTATAAATCCTGTCTTTCTAAGATCTCACACAAAACATCAGTAACTTCAAGAACAGAAAACATTAATTTTGATCAACAGGTTTGTTGTCATTAAAAACAAATCTCAGAGGGTTTTTGCGCCAACATGCTCTTCGACCTCATTTCATGATCTTTCTCATGTTTTGGGCTCTGAATCAATACAATTGAGGGAAGATCTCACAATTCCTTCAAGACCTGTACAGATTGTAAGTAGAAGTGCCAAAACCCTGAGGAACAAGACAATTCCATTGATTAAGGCAATATGGGAAGGCTTGTCACCTGATGAAGCAACTTGGGAGAAAGAAGAAGTTATTCGAAGTCAATACCCTAACTTGTTCAATTGAGGTATTATATTCTACCTTCTATGTCTTCAATCAATTTTGAGGACAAAATTGTTTTAAGGGGGGTAGAATGTAACATCCCGCAAATTAGATTTTATTAATTCATAAGGTTAAAATGGAGGTCAATATGTGAATAATTAAGGAAAGGAAAGTTGAAGAATTAGGAAGTCAAAACTTAGATTTAAAATCATGTTTCAGGGTTTTCGCTTAAGCAAAATTAGGGAGTTTGGGTTGCTGGTAATCGATTACAATGAGTTTGTAATCGATTACCAGAGAGCTAAGTTTTTGGTAATCGATTACCAGGGGATTGTAATCGATTACCAGACAGTTGAGTTTTTGGTAATCGATTACCGGGGGATTGTAATCGATTACCCGAGAACTGAGTTTTTGGTAATCGATTACCTGGTGTTGTAACCGATTACCAAATTACCAGAAGGGGTTTCTAGTGTCATTTTCGCTGCTGGTAATCGATTACAATGGGTCTGCAATTGATTACCATCACTTAAATGTACTAAATCTGTCACTTAAAACAGATTGCATGTTCATTCTTCTCATTTCTTTTTAACCTAGAGAGAGAGTTCTAGAGAGAGGATTGGAATCAAAGCTTAGGAAAGGAGAATTGAAGCAAGAAATCTACTTCTTCTACTCTTTCAAGTTGAAATTTCAAGCTTAGGTGAGTACAACTCACTTGTATGGTAGTGATTATATGCATGTTCCCAATCCTTTTCTTCCCTCTTCTTAATGTTGTAGATTCTTGATTGTAATGGTGTATTCTAGCTGATTTGGAGTGGTAATTGATGGATTGAACATATGGATTTAGAATTGAGTAATGGAATCCTTAGTTTCGAAACTATCGAAACCGCTTAATTGTATCACATATTAATATCTAAATCAGTTACATTCCCTTTTCTAATTAGAGTTCTTGGATAATAATTGTTGGATTAGAGTTTGAATTGAGATTAGGAAGTAACTGATATTCGTAGAGTCAAAACTCTCGAAATTTTCGAAACTAGCGAATTTGTTTATATATACTTTATATGAATTCTTGTATTGCTATACCATTATGATTATGATTAATTAAAGTAATTCAAGTCGGCCATCGCACTGTGAGTAAACGAAATGCTTAATTGTATTAAAAACACGACTTCGGTCCAGTTTGGGTGGGATTCGTCCCCGGGGAAGATATTCCCTGTAGTCTGAGCTCAGTTCTAACTCTAGAAAGAGATAAGAACATGCCTGCTGGGCACAGCAGTGAGTACATCATGTTTGCATATTACTCATTTGATGATTGCTTTGATTTCTTATGAATTGTGACTTGACATGAATTTCTATTCCTTGCATTCATGCATATGAATTGTATTCACTGAGATTTTATCTCAGCACGCGTTATGTGGATTTATTTAGCTGAGCAGGTACCCCTTTTATCAAATTCTCAGTCCAGGAAAAACTGATATTCTAATGTTTTGAGTAGATGTATTAGCTGATGTGTGTATGAATATATGTATTTATGATAGTAGAATGGGAGTTACATTAGAGATCTCTTTGAATCTTTAAATGTGCTGATGTACAGGAGTTTTTATGTGATTACCTCATAATCTCTTTTTGAGTTTTGTTCTCTAAATGTTAATTTCTCGTTGGAAGATTAATGATTTATGGAACTAGATGATATCTAAATCGAAATGTCTTAAACTCTAAGTTAGGAATTTGGTTTCCAACGAACTAAATTCTGAGTTAGAAATTTAAGGCGTTACATATACCAATATGTAGAATGGCGTAGAATCCATTTATGATAGATTTGTTGATATGATAAGCATTGTATTAATTGACAGCTGGGGAAACACAACTCTCCAGGTTGTTGTTAAAACAAAAAAGACAATACTTTCATCGTATAGTTGGATAAATCCAAAACAAATGATCTAAGAAAACTTGGAAATAAAAAACAAAGTATACAATTTGTTACGGTCTAAACCTAAGGCCCAATATCCAACATGGCCCATGCGCTATTTATCATATCCATAATTATATTATACATAATTATGATATCCTTAAATATGTGAAATATAATTATAATATCTGTAATGATATGACTTTATCTGCCAAACTTACTCCTTTTATATCTGTGCCCACTTACCGTATTTATACAGGGAAAACCCCTATAAATAGGGAACATTTACAGATCATCAGGTACACAATCTCACTCAGTCAATCACTTTGACTGTTTTACTTATCTGACTTGGGCGTCAGAGTCCATTTGCAAGTACATCCCCCTGGGTTCAACTCGGATTCAAGCCTCCGCTACCCAGATTCGGATCCAACTTCTATGCTGCTGACTCAGACCTAGGTTCGAGTTCTACCCCAGAACATTTGGCGCTAGAAGGAGGGCCTCCCCCTCTCCAGCATGACGGTCACAACCCGTCGCCAGACTACTAGGTCCCGTCCCCAGCCGACACCCGACGGATGGGTAGAGGATCTCGGAGCTCAAGACGAATTAGTAGAGCAAGAAGGAACTTCACAGCCTCATAATCAAAAGAGGGGCACGTGAGGAAGATCACCAACCCGACCCCCGTGACGAGGTTATTCGACGCCTCGAGGCTCAACTCAGGGAGCTTCAGGAGCAACGCCAACAGTCACTCCGCGAGCCGCAACCAAGAGCAACTGGCGAGCCGGCTGTGAGCCACATCGAGGAACGCCTCCGACACTTGGAGCGCAGCATAAATCCTCAACCCCAGCCCACGATTCAATCTCGGCTTGCATCGAAACGAGATCATCAAGAAGCTCTGCAACCAATAGTCACGGCCCATCCGGCTCCATTTAGACATCCATTCTCTGAGAGATTGGCCTGGGTCGAGATACCTAAGCAGTACAAAGGCGCTCTACCCATGGAAACCTTCAATGGCACTACAGACCCAGTCAAACATTTAGACATCTTCACCAATGAAATGCTCTTCATTGGTGCCCTTGAAGACGTCATCCGTCGCTCATTCCCAAGAACTTTGAAGGGAGAGGCCTTAGCCTGGTTCGAGACTCTTCCCTTGGGATCCATCGATTCATGGGATGACATATAGTCTACTTTCCTGGGACGTTTCACCATCTCCACTGAAATTCCCAGGGACCAATTCACACATGCCAAAGTCAACTAACACAAAGATGAACCCCTCAAAACTTTTCTATCCCGGTTCTACAAGGAATGTGCCCTTATCCTAGACCTGGCCGAGAATGTTCAACTTGTAAGCGCCGTATTGGCCCTCTCACCAGGTTCACCACTCGCTGTCTCTCTTTCATAGGAAACAGTCCAGTCCATGGAGCAATTCAGGCAACGCTCACACAAATACGTGGGAAGAGAGGCCCATTTAGCTGTAGCAGCCAAGCATGACAGCAACCAAGGGCAGGACCGAGATTCTTACCACGACCGGCATAAGGGAAAGGACCGCGGACATCATCACCAACAGGACCAACGTCGGCCCCCCAAAGGCCGATACAACTCCTATGCTCCACTGAACACCAACCCGGGAAAGATTCTGAAGGAAGTGATGCATACCGAACTGGCCGACATACCAAAACCCCTCCATTGAAAGCTTCAGCTCAGAAAGAAAAGTCAAAGTACTGCTCTTTCCATGAGGGATATGGACACAACACTGATGAGTGCATACAGCTGCGGGACCTCATTGAGCAACTCATCCGAGACGGTCGGTTCTCTCGCTATGTGAAGAAGAATCGATCGTAGGGAGGATACCGAAAGAATGAAGAAAGGAAGAGGTCCCCCAGCCCAGAAGGGGGCTGGGACAAGAAGCGCAAGCATTCCACGTCTCCCAAGAAGTACGACAACAAGGAAGACAAAGCCGGTCCTAGTAACCACACGTCTCAGACCACACTAAGGGTGCGAATCAACATGATTTCTGCGGGATTTTCTGGAGAAGGACCATCAAACAATTCCAGAAAGAGACACCTCCGGGAAGTCTACAGTGTCGACCAGACCGACATGAAGACCGTAGCCAAAAGACCCCCAAACCCAGTTATTACTTTCTCGGACGAAGAGTTTTTTTATGATGTGGAGGACCATGATGATCCCTTTGTGATACGATCCCTTATAGGAGATGGAGACGTCGGACGCATTTTTGTTGATCAAGGCAGCTCAGCCGACATCCTCTTCTACAGGACCTAAACCCAACTATTGCTACCCCCAGAGTCACTCTTGCCCTATTCTGGAGATTTGGTGGGTTTTTCTGGAGAAAGGATCCAGCCCAAGGGATACCTTCAAACCACACTCAGAGTCGGTATAGAAACCGAGAATAAAGCCGTCTCAATCAAGTTCTTGATAGTCGACTGCCCCAGCCTATATAATGCCATTCTCGGACGACCATCCCTTAATGCACTAGGAGCAGTCATTTCCACCAAGCACTTAGTGATGAAATTCCCAGGCTGAGACGACAAAGTGATCACAGTCCAAGGAGACCGCAAAGAAGGGAGGAAATGCTACAAGACCACTTTAACCACCACACCCACATCACAACAAGAAAATACACCATCCAGAGGCCAAGTCCACATGATTGATCTTGACCCCAGAGCCGAGTCTGACACTAAAGGTCGAGATAGAATTGAACCAGCTTCCAAAACAAAACCTTTTCAAATTGGAGCCTCTACTAAACAGATGACTAAAATCGGTTGTGACATGGATCCCACCATGGAGGAGAAACTGGAGAGGTTACTCACCAAGAACTCAGACCTGTTTGTGTGGACCTCGGCCGACATGCCAGGAATTGACCCTAACTTCTGCTGCCACAAATTATCTGTTGACCCTAAAGCCAAGTCTGTCGCCCATAAGAAAAGGAAAATCGGCCTTGAAAGACAGCAAGCAGCAAACCAACAAGTGGAAGAACTCCTAAAAGCCAACTTCATAAGAGAATGAAAGTACGTCACTTGGCTATCCAATGTCGTCCTTGTGAAAAAGTCGAACGGCAAGTGGAGGATTGTGTAGATTATACAGACCTGAATAAAGCCTGCCCAAAGGACCCGTTCCCACTCCCCAACATCGACCAACTGGTTGATAATTCATCAGGGTATCTGTAACGCCCTAATTTCTAGAACTCAGAAATAGTGCCCGTTGGAGACACTAATCATGTATTCCTTGAAATTACTTCGTTAAATTTCCGATATCGTCATACAATTTACTTAAACTCTCCAACGATTAGTTTAAGTCACACAATGAATACATCAAACGGAGCTTAAGGAAAGAAACCTATACTTAAAGTAATAGGATTTCAAGAGATTCATACCGGAAATCCGGAAGAGTCTCCCTAAAACTGTATAAACTAAACTTAAATCATAAATGAGCCTCCTTGGCTAAAAATTACATACATAAGTATTTACAATATCTAACGGCAAGTAAATATACATCTGAAACAATTCTATTACAAGAGATTCCTATTCTAATAATAACAGCTCCATTAACTTTCCCTTATCCTCATCAGCTATCTGAAACGTCCTGCACACTAAAGGAAATCCCCGAAACGTGGGGTGAGACTATTGTCTCAGCAAGTATAACTCTATGCATGGATGCAGGGGACATAAAAATATAGATGACAAGCCTATACTCATATCAATTCACCTCATCATATTCAAACCGAACATAGTGTCAATTCACATAACCCTCAATATAATTAGCCAATCAATATCAAATATAAATAAGTACCAGTCTTAAAGTAAGTGGAATCAGTCTCTTTCCATGAAAACATTAGTATGCAATGGAATGCTTTGCCCAAAGGCCATGAACACATCACATAAAGAGTTAGACCCGAGCTCGGACTACAGGGGATATCTCCCCAGGGGACGAATCCCACTCCACATAATTGACCGAAGTCCTTTAGGTGACCGAAGTCCTTTGTCTTTCGACACTTGATTGAATAACTAATTAAACATACAAATTGATAAGTAGTTCGTTCCCGATAGTTCGATCCTTTCGAACTAAAGAGAATCAACGCTCTATGTGAACCCATATCTACTACCCATCAACTCCTATATCATAATCAGTCACCAATCCTTAATTTCCATTCCGGATCAAGTATAATTGGAGAGAATAGAGCGTTTCGACGTTACGATAGTTTCGAAAGTTTCGATAGCTTTGAAAGTTTCGAAACTAAAGAATATTAAGAATCGCTCCGTTCTAACCAATTAGAATTATCCCATATCTTTCAAACATCAATCACAATACAATCTAACATTCATAACCATATACACGTTAGGCTTACTTGAATCGGTGGTAACAACTAGGATTTTGAATGCCTCGAGTGTTTCGATACTTTCACAAGTCTCGTAACTTTCGTAACATCGAAATTCCTTTGTTTCACCTTCGATCCAAGCATCCTCTTATCAATCTCATTACGAATATCACAAATACATTCAATTCGATCAATTAGAAAGGGATTCGAGAGTTAGGGGTCATACAAGGGACATATCGACTCTACCGCTAATTACGACTTTACGATCCTACGTCTCGATTCTCATTTTAAACCATAATCTAACCATAATCAACGAAAACAAGAAGTGTAAACTCAAGGGAACACTTGTATGAATCGAAATCGAGGGTAATACGATAGTTTCGTAAGTTTCGTAATTTCGACATTTTCGATAACTTCGAAACTAAGGTTTTCGACTCTCGATTTCAACTCTCAAGTTCAATCAAAACAATCAACAACCCAAACAATCAAACAATCATCAATTATTCAAGTATTCAGCCAAGAAAGGGATGGGAGAAGAGGGGACATGCAAAGGAGACCAATCCTAACCTAAGGGTGAGTTATACTCACAATTTGGATGAATCCAAGAGGGAAATTGAGGGTTAGATATGATCCAAATGTTGATTCTAGCTTCAATCTACCTTCAATGCTTCAATTTTAGCTTCCTCTCTCTAAAACTAACATTTTCTCTCTCTAGGGTTCGAAGAAGGGGGAGGGAGAAATGAGTTTCTGCTGAATTTTCGCACCAACATATATATATACTGCTGGTAATCGATTACCAAACCCTGGTAATCGATTACCAGAGGCCAAAATGCCTTCCTGGAGATCTGGTAATCGATTACCACTTCTGGTAATCGATTACAATGAACCCAGAAACCTGGTAATCGATTACCAAACCCTGTAATCGATTACCATCAGCAAAACTCTCTGGTAATCGATTACCAACTCCTGGTAATCGATTACCAGGGACCAAAAACTCCCAAAATGGTTCTATTAAGGTTCCAAACTCATATCTTACCCTTTTCCTACCTATTACTCATAACCCTTAATGAACATACAAGGTTTTGACCTACCAAACTCACATGTTAGCTTAGCCAAAGGTTGGGATGTTATACAAGTCCTAGGATTGGTTTAACAATTAAGGTTTAACCTATAAGTTCTTGCCTTACCTCCTTCTAAATCTCTAACACATGGTTAAATATCTAATCCCTATTGGATAAACAAGCTCCTGGAATGCGGGATGTTACAGTATCGTTGGTTATCCTTCATGGATGCCTACTCAGGCTACAACCAGATTCCAATGGACCAGGATGATGAAGAGAAGACGACTTTTATCACTGACAAAGGCATTTACTGCTACACCATGATGCTCTTTGGCTTGAAAAATGCTGGCGCCACATACCAAAGAATGATGACCAAGGTTTTTGGAGACATGATGGGGAGAACCGTAGAAGTTTACATAGATGACATCATAGCCAAAACAGCTGAAGGAAACGACCATGTAGCCGATTTAGAGGTAGTCTTCGACCGTCTCAGAAAGCACAACATGAGGCTCAATCCTCTCAAGTGCTCCTTCGGCATCCCGTCAGGACACTTCCTGGGATTCCTCCTCACCAGCAGAGGAGTCGAAGCCAACCTAGACAAGTGTAAAGTCGTGTTAGAAATGAAGAGTACGACTTGTATTAAAGAAATCCAACAGCTTAACGGGAGGATCACTGCTCTCAGCCGATTCATCCCCAAAGCGGCCACAACCTGTCTTCCTTTCTTTCAGCTTCTACGCAAGGGAAAGTCATTAACTTGGTCCGATGAATGTGAAGCCGCCTTTCAGATTCTCAAGCAGACGCTAGCAAATCCCCCCATTTTAGTCAAACCGGCTCCAGGAGAACACCTATACCTCTACATCTCTATAACCAACCAGGCCATAAGTTCTGTTCTATATAGAGAAGAAGGGAGAAACCAGTTCCCCATTTACTTCATTAGTAAAGCACTCCAGGGGGCCGAGCTTAGATACCAAAAGTTAGAGAAAGCAGCTCTAGCCGTCTTAACCACGACCCGCAGGCTGCGACACTACTTCCAAGGACACAAAGTCACAGTTTGGACCGATTTACCCCTCAGACTCGTCCTCCATAAATCGGACCTTTCTGGACGTATGACTGCTTGGGCCCTAGAATTATCTGAGTTTGGCATCAACTTTGAGGGTCGCACCGCTTTTAAAAGTCAGATCTTGGCTGATTTTGTTACTAAAATGACTCCCCTTGAAAACATCCCCATCTTTGAATGGACCGTCTTTGTGGATGGCTCATCCAACAAAAAGGGTGCAGGCGCCGGGATAGTCTTGGAGGGACCGAGAGGAGTTTGCATTGAAAAATGTTTGAAGTTTGAATTTTCCACTTCCAACAACCAGGCATAATATGAGGCGTGTATCGCCTGTTTAATAATGACAAAGGAAGTTGGGGCCAGGAAAGTTCTAGTGTGTAGTGATTCACTACTAATGGTATCCCAGATCAAGGGAGAATACCAAGCAAAGGAACCATTACTACAAAGATACTTAAAGAGGGTAAAGCTGGAAAGCGACGGATGTGAAGATGTAACATCCCAAAAATTTAGAAATCTAGAATTTTAATAAAATAGATAAATAAATAAATAATACTTATAACTATATTTCTATAATGTTGATTATAAAAATAGAAATTTTATAATAGTAATAGTAAATATTAATATAGTCGTAATTATGATATAATAATATAATATTCTAAATATTAGGAGAGATGTCAGATTATTAAGATTTTAATCAAATTTGATTGTATTAAGTATAATAATTAAATCAGGGTAAAAAAAGGTATAATAATAAAATTATTAGAAGATAAATCATATTATTAAGATTTACAATTAGCCTTAATTGTTATAAATATACTAATTATTATATTAATAAAATCATATCAAGATCGATATGGACAACATTAAGAAAGAGATATGCTTTTAAGATCAGATTTTAAAATAGGAAGAATGACATCACAAGAGTTAGAGATAGGAAAGTAATATCAGCTTGAGAATAATGTTTAATTATAAGATTTGAATTTGAGTGTAAATGAATAAGGATCATATAAATAAATAAAGTACAATTTCATGAATTATAGATGATAGTAATAGTTATAATAATAATATGTTAGGAAATAAGTTTAATAATGATTATAAGATAATATAAAAAAAAATAAAGTATCTAAATATTAATTTTAATAGAGTCAACTTAATTTTATATATATATATATAAAATAAAAGTAAGGACCTAATACCCCCTTCCTCTAGTTATTCGCCCCCCTCCTTTAGTTGCAAGTCGCAAGCACCCTTGCAATGTTTGCGGCAGGCTGAAGTGGAAAATAGGTTTAGGAAAAAAAGAGAGAGAGTGAGAGAAAGTGAGAGAAAGAAGAAGAAGGCTTGGGTAGAGGCTTCCCCCACCATCTCCTAGCTTGGATCTCCATTATCCTCCTCCTTCTCCTCCTCCATTGTTGCTCCATTTGAGGTGAGTGAAGCTCACACACTTGCACCTCATCTATTGTATATGTTTTTAATATGACCCCTATCCTTCTAATCCTCTTCCCCTTGGAATGTGGATGTTGATTTATGGTTGGATTGGATGGTGAACATGCTTTGAGAGGATTATTACTTGTATGTGAAAACCCTAGGTTAGAGGAATTTGGGGATTTTGGGAATATGTGGGTTCAAATCATTTGTTTTGACCCTCTTAGAACTTATGTTATAGATAGGCACTTCCATGTCAAGAACATATTGTTCAACTTTGCACAACGATATCATTCAAATAAATTGAACAACTATTGTTCTTTATGAAAAATCACTCTTTTCGAAACAAGAAACGGAATTAATATTTCCACTAATGGTAGACATAAAATAACAATTATTTAGTTCAATAATTAGTCCAGTTGGCAAAGTTAAATAATAGGTTCCTACGGCTAAGGCATCAACTCTTGCTCCATTTCCACACGTAGGTCGACTTTCTCCTTTATAGCCAATGACTTACTCCATTTGGATCCTACACATTCATACAAATGTGATATCCACATCCGGTATCCAATACCTAAGATGCAGAAGTAGGTAAATTGACTTCTATAACATAAATAACTGAAGCGGAAGTCTCACTTCCCTTCTTCTTGATCTCCTCTAGGTACTTTACATAGTCTCTAATGTCCTGATTGGCCACAGTGGAAACATTTTCCTTCCTTAACTATCCCATCCACAGTCTTCGAAAACAAAGGTACTAGGCTTATCCTTGCCTTTGTCCTTTGGTTTGAAATAGGGCTTCTTGAACTTCTTCTTGCCCTTGCCTTTTCAAGGTTGGACCATCAACATGGCCTTCCCTTTACCTTTAATGTTTTGCTAAGTTGTTCTCAACATGCTTAGAAATTCTGGCAGCGATTTGTCAAATTCATTACTGTTATAGTTCATGATGAATTGACTATAGTTGTCCAGCAACGATTGCAGGACAAGATCAGTGGCCAACTCTTGACCTAATGGGAATCCAAGCCTTTTTGGGTTTTCAATGTACCCAACTGCTTTGAGTACATGAGCACCAATAGGGGTTTCCTCTGCCAATCTACATTGATAAATTGCTTTTGAGACTTCAAATCGTTCAAGCCTAGCTTGTCCTTGATAAAATCTCTTTAAATGTACAATCATATTGTACGCCTCCATGTTCTCATGGTGTTTTCAACATTTATGGTAACAAGCATAAGGCAACCTACATCGAGAGCAACATCCAGATGCTTTCTAAAAGCATCCTTGTTAGCTTTCCAAGAATTTTCAGTGGGTGTTTCAGGAACAGGCTCTTCCAGGACATACAGCATTTCCTAAGGACAATCCTTAGGTCTTATACCAGTCTAGAAAGTTAATTCCAGACAGTTTGTCCTTCTCAAGGACAGGTCGCAATAAAAGATTATTTTTGTTGTGTTAAAAAATTATGCACATAAGTATCATATAACATACATATTTAACAAGGGCTTTAATTAAATATGCCTCCCGCTATTTTGATTCAAAACAAGTACCCTCAATATAAAGAATCAAAAAATCCCATCACTAGATTTTCTAGTGGGACAAGATCCATATTTCACCTTATTTTAAGTCAGCTTTGGCTGATCGCTTAAGAGAAGGTTATTTAGGTAGGAACACGCTTTCTAATTGCATCCCATACAACTCTTGGATAGTTAGGTGAATAACTCTTATTCTAATTCATCTTATGAATTAATGCCTAACTTAGTGCCTCTAGGTTCTTCAATCCTATTGAATATACCTAGTTAAGTCAAAACCCAATGGTTGGCAATAGAAAAATGTACCTTGCTTTGGCAGACCCACATTTATCCATCGCGCCTCACTAAAATAGATAAATGTACCCCGCTTTGTCAGACCCACATTTAATCGATTCAAGTTTAGACATTGCAAGGAAAAACATGACTTAATATTAGTGCCTCTAGGTTCTTCAATCATATTGAATATACCCAATCAAATACCAATGGTTGACAATCGGATATTACTTTTATCCTATCGTGTCTCACTAGAATAGATAAGTGTACTCTGCTTTGGCAGACCCACACTTAATCGATTCTAGTCTTGACGAGTGTTATTTATTGGAAGGCACACAAGCATTGAGGGATATGATCACTTTAATTTTATTTATTCGTTGTTAAACCATTTAACATACACACATGCATCTCATATAAACACATGATATGGTTATGGCCTTCTAAAAACCAATACAAAATTACATCAACTATATAATCTTGTATATAATCTTGAGCTCTCCAAATCTCCCACTGAATCCATGCTCCATGACCTCCAGGTTACATTACATAACAAGAAGAAACCTCGTTTAACATACGAGGGGATAGAGATGAGAAGAGAATTACAAGAGGAATGTTAAGAGGTGAGGCACGACACGCAAGTCGTATTTAAATTAAAACAACTAAGGCCATAACCAACCATCATGCAAAAATTAGAATCCATTGATTATCAAACGAGTGATATAATGAGATGTATATATTAAGCGAGGTTTGATTACGCACATACGAAATAATTGTGAAATATTTGTTCTATGTACATGTGTTAGTTCTATGCATGCATGAGATATGAATTATTTGTGAAGGATGAGCCATTGCATGTTTTTGGCCTATAGCCCAGTTAAGACTAAGAAAATGGTTTTTTTGGCTTCGGCCCAAGTTAAGTTAAAGTGAAAAGATTGTTTTCAGAAATTGATTTACGACTTGGGTGATTAGTGCCCAGCTAATCAGGGTGATTAGTGCCCAAAGATTTAAGAGGTGATTAGTGCCCAGTGGTGGTGATTAGTGCCCAAGGAAGACGTTCCTTGTAGTCTGAGCTCAGGTCTAGCCACACAGTTATTTCATATTTAAGTGATAAGAACCCGACGGCTGGGTTATGCCGCTCATATGCATTCATTTAAATTCATGTGCAAGACAACCTATTCGAGTATTCAAGTGTCTGAATTATGATGTTGCGATTATTTTCTAAGTCCTTTAATTTAAGATATGAAGTAAGTAACTAGAATTTTGTAAGTGTGCTTTAATGAACTGTGTTGGATGTTGCATTGCATCTGTGTGATTCCCCACATTGTCTGCTGCATTCTTTGCTCACTGAGACCGTAGTCTCACCCCACGTTTCGAGGATATATTTTAGTCTGTGCAGGGAACTTTCAACTAACGTTCAGGGAATGATGGAGCTTTTGGAGTGGACTCACCCACTCCCAGTGGTCAAGAGGAGTTTAGTTGTTTATTAGTTGTATTGATAGTTTAATGATGTAATTATATAGAGATGTTATTGGAGAATTAATTGTAGTAGCTATTTAAATGATGTGTTACGTAAGAGTCTATAGATGGGCCACGGAGGCCTGTTTGTTATGGAAATGGATTAGTAAAATGTTAGTATGAACTATACTGGGGTTTTGCTGGTTTTCAGGTGAAGCTGAAAATTGGGAAAGGTTCAGTTTTTAGGGGAAACTCTGCCGGATTTTCGGTAGAAGTTTCATGGACTGTATCACTTCAAAGTGAAGGTTCTTCCCTAGGTTTTCATTAAGGATTGAATTGATATCATCATGTTTGGATGTTGTGGAAGTCTAAGCAAATGTTGGATTGCCTAGGCAATAGTGTTATTTGTATGTCGATATCGAAAATGGTGCGAATAATTTCAGAAATTCGGAATAGTGTTTTCCAACGACCATTATTCTTGAATTAAGAAATTAGGACGTTACATTTTGGTACCAGAGCAGTTCAATCCAATTTGACTTGAAGGGAATCAAGCATGTGGTCAGGGTGCAGCGGAAATAATTGGACTCCCTCCCTTGTTATAATTGTTTTGCAAAAACACGAATCAAGGCATAAAATGTATTGGAACGAAAGGTCATACCTTATTAGGATTATAAACGAGGCAAGTGTAGCCACGTCTCTATTGGTATCCACGCCAACAACCGAACTAGGAAACCCTCCTCAGCTCTGCTAGTAGCCTTAGAAAGTAAGGAGCGATTGCTCATGTGTATATGGGGTAGTGCATCTTAAGCTCTATTTATAGAGTGGTGGCTAGGGTTTTACCCCTTTATTCACTTAACCCTCACACTTATGGGCCTGGCCCATTATGTTATAATTCTAATTAAATTAAATTAGAATTATTATCCTTTCCTAGCGGCAAGTTGTATGCGTGTGACCCAATAGGCTTTTAATATTTGGTTATAATATTTAAATAAAACCATTTTATATTTAATATCATAAATAGTGAGCGGTATCTAGCAACACATCACTATCCAAATATTGAGTTTATCAATAACTTTGATAAATCCTATTTTAAGATAATGATTTATATGATCTGTCCCTTTGTCCAAATATCTAATTGAACACAAGGGCATGGATTGTGTCAACCTTGTATAGTTTAATTTATATTTTCTTGATCCCCAAGTAGATTGTACAGAAAATAAACATCTCATGTCTATCCTCCTGAGCATGGCCATGCATTTTGTAGTCTCACTTTATCAAGAGGCCTATAGATATAACTCTTGTTACATAGGAGGGACAAATCCCATCTAGGGCACTCACATTCCACCACATAAATTATTATATGTCCAAATACCAACTTTATGATCACCCTGTTACAGGCAATGTTTGATGATATTCAAAACACATAATTCCTTACGTAGGAATCGTAGTGATTTCAGGTCAAAGGACTTTTATATAACATTTATCAATTTAAGAAACGTTCATGACACTTGTGTAACAAACCATGCAACGTTCTTAAGGTGGGTTTGTCCAGTACACCATTACTCTTAATGTGTATCTATGTGAGCACCTCATATCTCATATCCATGATCCGTGAGATGTGATCATCAACGAACTCACATACTAGTCTAAATGCATCTTTGTCCTGAGATGATCATATTTGACTAGGGACTATTTTTTAAGAATAGTTCTTCATAAGGTCTCACGATCAAGTCATCTACTTGATTTATGAAGTTTAAGCTTACTATTCTAAGGACAGTAATTATATTCTAAAAGAATTAATAAATAAATTGCCTTTATAAAATAATAATAATATGATACAAGTGATGGATGTTCAAAATAAAACATATAGGTCTCTAGTGCATACACTAACAGGACTGTGGTTAGGTTAGTTGCCCGTGGCTTACTATGATTCCACCGTACCCCGTACACAGTGTAGGGACTGATCACCTCTCTACTTGGTGCGTTGTACCCGGGATCATGGTTAGTGACGTAAACTGCGACACCCCTAGTTACCACAAAGAATTCCACATGCATTACACGTGACCAACGGAGGTATTATTTACAAGTCGTAAGAATGCGGAATTATTTTTTTAAAAAAGGGTTTAGTAGTTGTCAACCTACTACATCTCTAATTTTGTTTTAGGAATTTATAAAATATTCTTTCCTTAATGGTGAAACTCGTTTTCGAAAACGCCGAGAACAATTACCACATCACATAACGTACACCATACATACATTTGCAAGATCAACATATGAAAATAAACAATGCATAAAGATATATATACAGAAATAGTGTACTTCTTGAGTCATACAAAAGCACCATCAGAATAGGAGTTCTAGAAGTGAACTAAAATAAATAGGACCTCAATAAAATACAAAAGAGAGGTCGCCAATTAGAGTTGCCACTACTAGACTCAAATAACACTAATCTATTCGTCGCTGGAGGGATCCTCCTCCAACTCCTCCTCTAGATCCTCCTTTGGCTCCTCCTCTGAATCCTCCTCCTCCTCCTCTGACGTATCGTCAATAATAATCAACTCTAACTCATCCGAGAGAGAGCGGACTTGCGCATCAGAACGCATAGGCTGAGAACCCGATGCCTCAGAACTGGGTGAGTATCTGGGGGAGTCTGGCCCAACCATATCTGCCATCCGTGATGACCAAGAAGACACCGAAGAAGCAGGACGACAACGAGAGTGACGAAAGGTAGTGTGACGCACTAATCCGGTGGTGTAATAAACTCAAGAGTCACAGGAACGGTAAAGTCTAACTCTGGGACCAATGGGAGGCTGGGGTGAGTGATTGATAAGTGAAAATTAGTTGATAAATTAGAGCACTTTTTCTTTCACTTATCAAGGATAAAGTGATAATTTTACCCCAATTTAATCCCTTTTTATTAAATATTAGATAAATTGTATTTATTAATCTAAGATTTGAATTTGATGGAAATATTACTGATTTTTGCAGGATATTGCAAAGATTTGGTTTGAAGGATAGATAGCATTAAATGAGGGAGATGACTGCAAGATTTGAGATTGATTGAAGATATTTAATGAAGATTTAAAGAAGATTTGAAGCCATTAATGAGGAGATCACTGTCAATCAATCAAGGATTCTGCAGAAAAGTTTCCCAATTAAATCAAAGATTGCTCAATAAATACAAAGATATCATCAAGAAAAGGGAAATAAGGAAAGACAAATCTGCTAAAACCAGTCTCGGGGAGAGATCAAGATTAAAAAGAGAAAGTTGGAGCTGCAGGACGCTACCTGTGCTTCACCCCGCGCTATAGCGTAGGTGAAGCGCAGACTCTCTGGAAGTTGCGCCTCATCCTGCGCTATAGCGCAGCCTGGAGCGCAGGTTACGCTGATTTGGTCCCTATTGTCGTTTTTAGATAGATCTCTTCCCAAATTGCTGTGTCTTTCCTTAGTCTATAAATAGGAACCTCTTGTATCAATTCTGGTGTGCACGATAATTGTATTACAGTCTATATTTCAGTGATAATGTACCAAAGCTATGTTTAGAGTAGGAGAGGAGGAGCGCTTCATAAGGATTGAAGATGGTGACAGCATCTTCGGTGGTTTGCATGGCTACCTCGTGTGGTCAACTCTCCATTAGGATTGGATGTAATTGATTCTATCCCCAAGTGTATGTAAACTCTATATTATTATTTCTGTGCTCTCTGTCTATAATATTGGTAATCGTATTTTGTACTTAATTCCTAATTCCCGCGCTTGCGCCTGGAGTTATAGGATAGTCTCAACTAACTAGGTTAGTTTTGATTAGGACTGAGAGTGGGGGAGTGGCTTCTAAAGAGACTCACTCTCTGATTGAATAAGAATACTCGGTTAACCACTGACCGAAAAGGGGTGTTTACTAATGATTGATGGGTAGTGTGAGTACCATAATGAAGGGCATCCGGCCATTAGGCTTGGTATTGATAAACCGATAGCAAGGAGTTAGTTGATTGTGAATCCAGGATTCGAACATAGGCGTATCCTGATGAGTGAGGGTAGTGACAGTACTTGAGCGAAGGTGCGTCTACAGCTATAGGCCTCGTTTATCAACTAAGTTCCTTTACAAACTGACTAAAAAAAGAGCAAAATAAGTCGAGGGTAAGTTTGTCGCCTGGGAGAGCCCGCATGATTATCTTTGAGTGTGTGAGGCCGCTGGTAACTTGGGGTCTTAGCAATAAAGTTTGTCTAGGATATTATAGAGTAAACCTAAAATAATAAATAGTTTTTACATGCACAAAGGGTGTGATGATATGAAGTCCAATCCTAATCCAAGTAAAGTGTCTCTAACTCTTCCTTTCTAATTCTATTGATATTAATCTGTTACTTACAATTCCGCAACAATATACTCTAAATCATTGTTTCTCCTTGATAATTAGATCACAGTCTCCATAAATTGACCGTTCCTTGTGGATACGATACTATTCTTACTATTATACTGCTGGATTTGTGGTTCGCTTGCCAGAAACCCATCAAGTATTTTTGGCGCCGTTGCCGGGGAACGGTTTCCAATTCGTGTAAACCTTGGAGGTCTATTTATCAAGAATATCTATCTTAGGATTTTGTTTATTTATTTTTCTTATCTATCTTAGGATTTCTTTTATTATTCTTATTATTTTAGGAAATTTTTATTATTTATAATCTTTCTTCCACACTTACCTTTTTCAAAGTTTCTTGTTTATACTTTTGAGAAGCCAGGTGTCTCACATCAATTACAACTTGAAGCAGAAATAGGAAGGACATCAAGGAAGAACAAAAGTAGAAACAAGGAAAGGAGACATGGAAGAAGTCGAGAAGAAAATAAAAATATTTTATTTTTAATTATTTTAATTATTTTTTCTTAAATTATTTATTATTATTATTATTATTTTGAAAAAAAATAATAAATATTTATTATAAAAAAAATTGTTATTTTGTTTTTCTCTTTGTTTGAGCATCTTAATTGTTTCTCTTGAGAAGAAAACAGGTAACAGAAAAAGGGGCAGAGCTCAAGGAGACGATTTCAACACTCTCTGATCACCCAAGAAGAAGAAAGGACAAGCTCAAGGAGACAATCTCAACACTCTCTGTTCTACCACCCCAAGTGAAGTAAATGTTAAATGGCTTATGAATGGCAAAATCAACCAATAAGGACCCTTGGAGATTATGTTAGGTGGCAAGAATCAAGTTACTCCTCTCATGCACCGATTCAAGGTAACTTCTCTAATTACAACAATTATTCTAACAATTTTTCACAGGATTGGGGAAGTTACCAAAATCAGAATTTTGGGAGGCACCAAGATGATGTTTCACTCTGTATGCAACCTTCTTTTCAACAGCAAAGTCACTCTACCTATCAACAAAGAGACTCACAATTTTATGAGTTTTTGGAAGAATTCAATCAAAGCAATATACAATTTCAGAAAGAGAGCGAAGAGCGAAGACGAAACACTGACGCTTTGTTAAAGCAGATGGCAGAACAAAGGGAGTTAAGACTTTGTAAGTGTATCGAAGAAATTCATCAAGGCAATATACAATTTCAAAAGGAGAGAGAAGAAGCAAGAAGAAAAAATGACGCTTTGATAGCACAGCTAGTAGAACAAGGGGAGTCAAGACTTCAGAAGGAAAGAGAAGAAGCAAGAAGAAACACTGACACCATGTTGGAACTGCTCAACAAGAGGAGAGAGTCTCCTGATGCAACAATTGAAGAGATAGCAGAAGCAATAGCCAACCAACAGTCAGAACAGAGCTCAGCAAACGCTCAACCCAACCCCGTAGAGTTTTGTCCCACCATAATTGTTAAATTAACAGGGGAGGAAATCAATGATGATCTGGCTAATAAAGAAGATGAATTTGAAGAAACAAAAGAAAGAGAAGTTGAAGAAGAAGAAGGTGCAACAGAAGAAGAAGAAAAAGGAGAGGATGAAACAGAAAAGATGGTGCTTGAAGAAGAGATTGGCTGTGAAAGGGAGGTAGAGAATACAACATATGAGAGTGTATATGATCAAGAAAATGAGAAAAAGAGTGAACAGGGAGATGGTGAATCAAATCCCGAGGAAGGAAGGGAAATGATTTCAAGAACAGAGGCCTTGCCTTATCCAACCAGTCCTCTAACGGAAGATCAAGAAAGACATGGTGCAAGTGATGAACCTTCCAAACCTCACAAAAGAAAGGCCCGCAATCGCACTGACCAGGACAAGGCAAAGAGAAGAAAAATCAAGCTAGAATTAAATTCAGAGCCTAGAGCCAGATTGAAGATCAAGTGGTCAGGTGTGTTTCATATGAAAGAACCCCCCGAAGCAAAGAAATTGAGAGAAATCATTTGTGAATCATTCAAGCTTCAGGAGAAGAAGACTCATGCACATCAAAGCAAGAAAATAAAGAAAAAGACAGATTGCTCCAAGGCAAGATTATGGGGAGGTTTATGGGCTAGAGAAAGGAAGGGTGTAGCTCACAAGCTCATCAAAATATTTCAGTTTCAGCCACCTTGAGAGAACAGGCGTCGAGCTATCAGGCGTTAAACAAGCGCTTTCTGGGAGGCAACCCAGAGATTTTTAAAGTTTTTAGTTTTGTTTTATTTTCTTAATTAGGATTTTTCATTTTTTTAGGATTTAGGAAATTTTCAAAATTGATTGGAATAAGTTTGTGGAAAATAAAATTTTTTAAAAAATAGGAAGTAGCAGAAAATGTGACTGAAAATTGCAAAATTGCATTCTGCTTTCTGCGCTTCAACCTGCGCTATAGCGCAGGTAAAGCGCAGATATGCAATTTTAGTCACTGTATTCTGCGCTTCACTTGCGCTGTAGCGCAGGGTAAAGCGCAAGATACGAAATTTAAAAAAAAAATCTTCTATTTCTCATGTGTTGATTCTCTACTTCCTAAGCTCTTCTTTTCAATCTTTCCACTCACAAACCTCCATCAATTTTGAAACTTTCAGTTATGTTTTCTTTAATCGTTACCAATTGAAATCTTCATTTACTCTATTTGAACTTTAGGGTAGTAACCTTAGGATTGTGAATATTATTGTTTATTGCTATCTTGAATGTGGTTTTGGCTGTGTGGAACATGAAGAACAATTTGCTTGAATTGAAATGCTCTATGTTTTGTGAGTTATTAAAGTTGAAAGCATTATGCTCTGTTTCTTTCAAAAAATATTGAACTTTCACTTCCCATGGATTCACTGAATACTTGCAAAACAAATGAGTATGATTGTTTTTAGGAAGTCATTACCATGTGCACTGAACTTTTGTTGTGAAAATATTAATTCTTTGAATTATTCATGTAAATTTGTTAATGATAAGCTTCCATGTTCTTCATGAATTGCACAGACTGCTGCAAAGTATAAAGACTAGTTGACTGTTGGGTTTCTGGCAAGCGAACCACAAATCCAGCAGTATAATAGTAAGAAGAGAATCGTATCCATAGGGAACGGTTAATCTATGTAGACCGTGATCTATTTATCAAGAGAAAGCACGGTTTAGAGAGTATAGTTGTAGAATTGTAAATAGGAAGTAAATATCAATTGGAATTAGAAAAGAAGAGTTAGAGACACTTTACTTGGATTAGGATTGAACTTCATCTCATCGCACCCCTCATGTATGTCGAGACTACCTACTACTTATAGGCTTTGAATTATAACGTTGTAGACAAACTATATTGCTAATGACCCCGAGTTACCAGGCGCCCCTCACACTCAAAGGTAATCCATGCGGGCTCTCCCAAGTGACAGACACCCTCGGCTTATTTTGCTCTCTTTTATTCCGTTTGTTAAAGAACTAATTGATAAACGAGGCCTAATGTTGTAGACGCACCTTCGCTCAAGTACTGTCACTACCCTCACTCATCAGGATACATCTATGTTCGGATCCTGGATTCACAATCAACTAACGCTTTGCTATCGGTTTATCAATACCAAGCTTAATGGTTGGATGCCCTTCATTATGGTACTCACACTACCCATCAATCATTAGTAAACACCCTTGTTTCAGTCAATGGTTAACCGATTATTCTCATTCACTCAGAGGTTGAGTTTCCTATGTCTAGGCTCCCCCAAACTCAATCCTAGTCGTAACGTAAATTACAAACTAGCCTATTGCGACACCCCTAGTTACCACTAAGAATGCCACATGTATTATACGTGACCAACGGAAATTATTACTTACAGATCGTAAAAATGCGGAATTCTTTTTTTTTTTAAAAGGGTTTAGTCGTCATCAACTTACCATATCTCTAATTTCATTTTAGGTATTTATAAAACATTCTTTCCTTAATAGTGAAACTGATTTTCGAAACGCCAAATATAGTTATCACAATAAGTCAACATACATCATAAGTAAGACTGCAGAATTAACACATAGAAATACACCATACATAAAGTCATATATACATAAGCAATGTACTCCCTGAGCAATACAAAAGGTACCAACGGAATAGGAGTTCTAGTAGTAAACTGAAATACATGAGACCTCAAACAAAATACAGAAAAAGAGGTTACTAGACCAGAGTTGTACTACTAGACTCAAAATGACACTACACTACTCCTCGCTGGAAGGGTCCTCCTCCTCTGGATCCTCCTCCTCGGGGTCCTCCTCGGGGTCCTCATCCTCCACTGAAGTGTCATCAATCACGATCAGTTCCATCTCATCAGAGAGTTCTCGCGCATTAGTACGCCTAGACTGAGAAGGTGATGCCTCGGAAGTGGGGGAGTATCTAGTGGATTCTGGCCCAACCATAGTTTCCATCCACGACGACTGAGATGACATCGAAGGAGCGGGACGACGACGAGAGCGACGGAAAGTAGTGTAACGTACAAGTCCCGGTGGTGTAGTGAACTCAAGAGTCATTGGAACTGTAAAATCTAATTCTGGAATCAAGGGGAGGCTAGGATGAGTGATGGTGAGACGGACCTCCCCCGTGAACACGCATCGGCTAGGAACGTCTGTCACCCGCCATTGGCCCCGCGACATCCAACGCAGCTGAATCCTCATGGTCGTCATACTCAAAATCTCCAATGCCGACTATCGACGTAGCGAGAGAAATAATAACAGAAAATAACAGAAGCAGAATTGGAAGGGTGAGAACATCGCATGAACTCACAGCATGTATAATACAGCAAACTAGAGCACACACACATAATTTACACTCAATTCAATCAATCAAATTTATACAGTTATATCATCATGATGCATATGAACCAATGCATGAGGGCCCAGGGAAACATCACCATCCACAGTGCACACAGCAACTGCCCGACCATATATGCATAACGTATCAGGAGTTAGAGTGTGTACTAGCATTGGTACAAAGAGCATAGCTCATTCATTTTGGCCAAATCATTTTAAGCGTTCTTCCAGACAATCTCAACTGACCCCGAAAATCATGAGAGCGACAGGAATAGCTAAGCTGGGCTCCCCGATCTCGACCATAGGGAGCTAACCTACGTCACCTGAGATCTTCCAGGAGCTAGGCTATCCTCAGGGCTGGCGTCCCTTTTGAGGACCCACTGGCGTTCTTTGCAAAACACAGTTGCACCCTTCCCAACCGATTTCACACTGTACCAAGTGGCACTGCCATATAGGTCGTAAGGTTTTCAACCTCGAATATCATCAGTGCTCTATGATGCATGTCACACAACAAGGCTTCAAAGCATACATATCCTTACAGGTAAAACCCCTTGAATCATTCTACGTCACCACTTCACCGTGGCACGGCCCGATTCAAAGTATTTCCTTCAAGCATAACCAAACCATGCTTTCTCAGCATACATATCCTTACAGGTAAAACCCCTTGAATCATTCTACGTCACCACTTCACCGTGGCACGGCCCGATTCAAAGTATTTCCTTCAAGCATAACCAAACCATGCTTTCTCAGCATACATAGTCCTTACAGGCAAAGCCCATTGAATCATTCAACGTCACCACTTACCCGTGGCACGGCCCGATTCAATGTCTTCCCTTCAAGGAAAACCAAACCCCATCTTGGGTTAGAAACGCACTCTCTCACTAAGCCTCTCAAGTCTTATGCAGAAAGAGTGTGTTGGTTATAGTCTTTTAAGGTAGTTTGTACTAATGTTCTTCTTTGAATCAATAATCATTTCCACTTGAGTCCTATGATTTACTAAGACTTATGATTGTGTCTTATGGATAGTAGTACTTACCTTAATTCCTCTTGTATGGCTAATTAAGATTAAGTTTAACCTTTAATTATAATTAGTCTTCATTAACTGAACTATAATTAATCTTAATCTTCTTTAATTAAGTCTTAATCCTTACTTAAGATCCTAATTAATCTCTACATTCCCTTAATCTCTTCCTTAATCTTGGATTAAGCTTTTAATTATATTTGATTAAGGTTAATTAACTTTAGCCTTAATTAATTATTCTTCACTTAATTAACTTAAGTTGATTAGGCTAATTATCTTAGATAATAAATTAGATAAGTCCATTAATTAATTTTTAAGTTTTAATTTTAGTAACTTGGATTAGAGTTGAAGTCCAACTCTAATCTAAGCCCAATTTCATAAGTTATTTTTGGTTGACTTTTAATGAGTCTTTGACTCTCTTTTTGAAGATCTTGGGCCTAAACCAAAGGCCCAGAGGTTTGATAACTCTTAGAACTTCATTTTTACTCATAACAACTCAAAACATTGACTTTTACTTGGGTTAAGTTGGAAATCCGAATTTAGTTCTTTTATTATTTTAAAAGTTTTTCCTTATTTGCACTTTAATCCTTTTGTTTGTAAAATTGCTCCTTAGTCCTTTTGGACCACCAAAGCCCAAAAACATGTTTTCCAACATTACTTGATCTTTTCAAGATCAAAAAGCATTCTTGATGAGTTTCATCAAGAACAACTCAAGAACATCAAGAACACCTTGAATGTTCATCAAAACTCCAATTTTTCAACAACATCCAAACTTTACCAAAATTCAACACAATCATCAACAAGCATTATAAACAAAAAATATCATGCTAATTCATCCAAAATCATCCATACACATTCAAGTTCATAACTTTATTTCTAAGCTCATAAACATAATTTTTCAAGAATCAAACATCCAAAACAATTTCATAAATTCAAACAACTTCATGCATGTTCATAAATCCATCATCAAAACACATTCCAATCATCAAAATAATTTTAAAACACATGCAGCCCAAATTCCTCCTTAAAGCCGAATGCTTTTAGGGAGAAAGGAGGGATTTTTTCAAAATTGGTTTCCTTGGCTTGCATGCATCAACAACCACAAATCAAACACTTTTCAAGCATCAAAATAAATTTTAAAATACACATACAGCCCAGCGCAAAAAGATCTGAAACATTTCACTCAAAAATAGGTTCCAAGAAGTGATTTTTCAAAGGGAAAAAGATGATCAAAGACAAGGATCAAGGGTAATCCTTGACTCTAGTGACCAATCCTACTAGAGTTCAAGTTCTCCCCACCCCTTACCTAAGAATTTCTCAAGGAATAGGTGCATAAAACAGCTCCCAAAACAGCCCCCAAAATCCTTCCTTTGGTCACCAACAAGAGCTTTGCAAGGCTAGAAGGCTCAGTGTTTAAGCTTAGGGTTCAAAGATGGAACCTTAGGCTTGAAAATGTGGGAAGGAAAAATGGAGATTGAGAGAAAATGGAGAGGGAGTTCTCGGCTGTTCTTGGAGAGGAAGAAGAAATGAGAGAATAGTTTCAAAGCTTTGCATGTGATGGAAAAGAAAGAGTAATGAATTTTGGTGTTTTAAGGCTTTAAATGCCTACATTTGACACATGGCTTGGAAGAAAGAAAAAGAAAGGCAAGTGTCTCTCATGCACCATGCCTACACATGCATGGCTTGCATGAGAAGCCAAGAGAGAGTTTGTGCAATTTTTCTGGCCCGGATCAAGAGTATTCGGGCCTGGTTTAAGAGACAGTAGGGGCAAAAAGGTTATTTTCACAGAAAAATCCAAAAAAATCCCAAAAATTCTAGAAAAATAGGAAATTAATTCGTAAACTCAAGAATATAAATTTTGATGATTAAAAATAATTTTAATCACTCAAAATTCAATAAAACACAAAATACGGCAAAACGGTAAAAACGCGGGTGTTACACCTATAACTCCGGCGCAAGCGCGAAAGTTAGAAATAAGCACAGAACGAGATTACCAGCAGTATAATTAGGGAACTGCATAAATAAAATAGATAGAGTTCAACATACACTTGGGAATGGAATCGATTACATTCAATCCTAATGGAGAGTTAACTACACGAGGTAGTCATACAAACCACCGAAGATGCTGTCACCATCTTCAATCCTTGTGAAGCGCTCCTCCTCTCCTACTCTAAACTTAGCTTTGGTACATTATCACTGAAATATAGACTGGATTACAATGATCGTCCTCCCTGAATTGGTGCAAGAGGTTCCTATTTATAGACTAAGGAAAAACAACACAAATTGGGGAGAAATTTATCTAAAAAACGGCAACAAGGAACAAATCAGCGTGAGCTGCGCTCCAGGCTGCGCTATAGCGCAACTTCCATAGAGTCTGCGCTTCACCCTGCGTTGTAGCACAGGTGAAGCGCAGGTAGCGTCCTGCAGCTCCAACTTTCTCTTTTTAATTTTGATCTCTCCCCGAGACTGGTTTTGGCATATTTGTCTTTCCTTGTTTCCCTTTATTTGATGATATCCTTGTATTTATTGAGCAATCGTTGATTTATTTGGGAAGCTCATCTGCAGAATCCTTTATTGATTGGCAATGATCTCCTCATTAATGATCTCAAATCTTCTTTAAATCTTCAATCAATCTCAAATCTTGCAGATATCTTCCTCATTTGATGTTATCTATCCTTCAAATTAAATCTTTGCAATATCCTGCAAAAATCAGCAATATTTCTATCAAAATAGCATCAAATTCAAATCTCATATTAATAAATACAATTTAACTAATATTTAATAAAAAGGGATTAAATTGGGGAAAAATTATCATTTTATCCTTGATAAGTGAACTAAAAAGTGCTCTAATTTATCAACTAATTTTCACTTATCAAAATCCCCCCAACTTAACTTCTTGCTTGTCCTCAAGCAAGAGACCTCTTTGCAATCAGAAATCAATTCTATTCTAAGTGTATAAAAAAAACAAATTCAAGGAACTATTCCTCAAACTCTTTCCTAAGTAGAAGTCACTTTCTAATCATAAGAAAAATTCAGGATCAGGAGATGTTACCATACATCAATCAGAATAGAAATACAAGCATCAATTATACTTTCTCAATAATAGCAATTAAAGCAGTAAGTGATAAACCAAGGAAAACTCTCATTCTCACGGGTAAGTGTTTCCCTCAATCTTTGTCACTACTGTTGAACAACTAGAATTGATAGTCATTTCCAAAATTTGAACCTGCAAGCAGTTAATATGGATCAAAAGGTCTTTATTAGGTTGTAATGAGGTTGGGCTATCAAGAAATCATGGTTTTTCTGGATATTCAAGGAACATTTTGAATAGAGAGCGTCTTGTGATTGTGCTTGGGACTTCTCTCAATTCACCCGGTCATTCTTGAATGGTCACCCTTTTTCAGCTTGGCCTCATTGTTTGAAGAAATTCTCCCCCAACTTATTCAATTCCACACTTTTGTGCAAATTTTGTTTTTGACAGAAAACATAACATAGAAATATTTTTGTGGGGGAGGATCCTTCTTTTGTGATTTCTTGTGCCTTCTCTTGAGTCTCTTATGACCAACCTCTTGCCCCGTTTTGTTGTGGAGCACCTTGCTCTCTATCCCAAGTGTTAAGGGACAGGTGATATTCAATGAATATGGTTAGGGTGCATCAAGGAAAATATTCAAGCTCAAATGGGCAATCAATACATGAAAATATTAAATCAGGGTTGGCTATTTGGAACTGAGCACAATATTATAATCACAAAATATGCCTTTGTCACTTCCATATCTTCTTCAAGCAAGAACAAATTTATAAACACAAGCAATAACAGTTGACAAGTAGGGGTGAAAAGCTCTCAATTTAAGTGTTTGGGCTCTCATCTCACCGGTTATGGCTAAAATTCCTTGATAAAGCACTTAATGGATTTAATTAACTATCACGATAGGTTCTCTTGAGAAGTACCCTAATCCTTACTGATTATGGAATTAGTCACAAGACCCTATCATCTTTCCTAGATTGGTTAGTTAAACTACTTATTTACAGAGAATAAGGAAAAAGTTACCTTGATTCCTAATTTCCTAAGGTCCTAAAAATTTAAAAAAAAATTCTAAAAATTTAAAAAAAAATATGAAATACAAAACAAAAATCCTAATTAACTAGAAAAAATCTATAAAATAATAGAAAATAAAAGAAAAACTAAAAGAAAGAAAACACCAGTATCAATCTTCATCCTCTGTATGCTGTAAGTCCTTGTCCTACTGCTGCTTCCATCCCCCCTGGGAAAATAGGCTTGTCCCCAGGCCACTGCAAGAATATCCGGAACTCTTCAAGCAGCATGCTCGGGTATGGGTCTAGTGCTCCTGATTGGTTTGAGGGCAACTGGTCTTTATACTTTGCAGCAGTCTATGCAATTCATTAAGAACATGGAAGCCATCATTAACCAATTTACATGAATAATTCAAAGAATTAAAATTTTCACAACAAAAGTTCAGTGCACTTGGTAATGACTTCCTAAAAACAATCATACTCATTTGTTTTGCAAGTATTCAATCAATCCATGGAAAGTGAAAGTTCAAGATTTTTGAAAGAAATAGAGCATAACGCTTTCAACTTTAATAATTCACAAAACAAAGAGCATTTCAATTCAAGCAAATTGTTCTTCATGTTCCGCACAGCCAAAATCACATTCAAGATAACAATAGTCAATAATATTCACAATCCTAAATTTGCTACCCTAAAGTGCAAATAGAGTAAATGAAGATTTCAATTGGTAACAATTAAAGAAAACATAATTGAAAGTTTCAAAATTGATGGAGGTTTGTGAGTGGAAAGATTGAAAAGAAGAGCTTAGGAAGTAGAGAAACAGCACATGAGAAATAGAAGATTTTTTTTTTAAAATTTCGTATCCTGCGCTTCACCCTGCGCTACAGCGCAAGTGAAGCGCAGAATACAATGACTAAAATTTCATATCTGCGCTTTACCTGCGCTACAGCGCAGGTTGAAGCGCAGAAAACCCTGATTTAATATTTCCATTTATTGATTGCCCATTTGAGCTTGAATATTTTCCTTGATGCACCCTAACCATATTTATTGAACATAACCTGTCCCTTAACACTTGGGATAGAGAGCAAGGTGCACCACAACAACATGGGATAAGAGGTTGGTCATAGAAGCTCAAGAGAAGGCACAAGAAATCACAAAAAAAGGATCCTCTCCCACAAATAAAGTTTCTATGTTAGTTACTGGAAAAAAAATTTTGCACAAAAGTGTGGAATTGAATAAGTTGGGGGGAGAATTTCTTCAAAACAATGAGGCCAAGCTGAAAATGGGTGACCATTCATGAATGACCAGGTGAATTGAGATAAGTCCCAAGCACAATCACAAGATGCTCTCTATTCAAAGTGTTCCTTGAATATCCAGAAAAACCATAATTTCTTGATAGCCCTGTCTCATTACAAGCTAATAAAGACCTTTTGATCCATATTAACTGCTTTCAGGTTCAGATCTTGGAAACTACTATCAATTCTAGTTGTTCAACAGTGGTGACAAAGATTGAGGGAAACACTTACCCATGAGAATGAGAGATTTCCTTGGTTTATCACTTACTGCTTTAATTGCTGTTTTTGAGAAAGTTTAATTGATGTTTGTATTTCTATCCTGATTGATGATTGGTAACATCCCTTGATCCTGAGTTTTTCTTATGTTTGGAAAGTGACTGCTACTTAGGAAAGAGTTGAGGGATAGTTCCTTGAATTTGTTTTTTTATTAAGAATACACTGAGAATAGAATTATTTTTTATTGCAAAGAGGTCTCTTGCTTGAGGACAGGCAAGAAGTTAAGTTGGGAGGATTTTGATAAGTGAAAATTAGTTGATAAATTAGAGCACTTTTTATTTCACTTATCAAGGATAAAATGATAGTTTTACCCCAATTTAATCCCTTTTTATTAAATATTAGATAAATTGTATTTATTAATCTAAGATTTGAATTTGATGCTATTTTGATAGTTTTACCCCAATTTAAGCCCATTGAATCATTCTACGTCACCACTTTCCCGTAGAACGACCCAATTCAATGTCTTCCCTTCAAGAAAGCCAAACCCCATCTCTGGTTAAGACCGCACTCTCTCACTAAGCTTCTCAAGTCTTATGCTGAAAGAGTGTGTTGGTTATAACTTTTAAGTTAGTTTGTAATAATATTTTTCTTTAAAGTGATGATCACTTTCACTTAAGTCCTATAGCTTACTAAGACTTATGATTGTGTTTTATGAATAGTATTACCTATCTTAATTCGTCTTGTATGTCTAATTAAGATTAGGTTTAACCCTTAATTATGATTAGTCTTCATTAACTAAACTATAATTAATCTTAATTCTCCTTAATTAAGTCTTAATCTTTACTTAAGATTCTAATTAATTCCTAATTATCCTTTAATCTCTTCCTTAATCTTGGATTAAGCTTTTAATTACATTTGATTAAGGTTAATCATAATTAATTAGTTCTTAATCATCGTTAAGGCTTAATCACTTTATTAATACTTCATTAGAGTTAATGATTAGGATTAAGGTTAATCTTCATTAGGATTAGTTAACTTCAATCTTAATTAATTATCCTTAACTTAATTAGCTTAGATGGATTGGATTAGTTAAGCCCACTAATAAACTTCTAAGTTTTAGTCTTGATGGGTTGGATTAGAGTTGAAGCCCAACTCTAATCTAAGTTCAAGTCCATGAAATATTTTTTATTATTAGAGTTTTCAAAAATTCATTTCCATTTGATTTAGTTATTAATTCAATTGGTTACACTTTTTTTAGCTTATTGGGCCACTAGGGCCTATAAACACTTAAACAATTTCTCTTGACCAACATCAAGATCAAACCAAATTTTTCATGAGTTTCTCATGAACAAACTCAAGAACATCAAGAACAAGGATGAACACTATGAGTGTTCATCAAAAACACCAAAAATCCAGCAATCTCAACATTCACCAAATCCAAGCATGATCATCCAAAATCACCAAACAAGCACATTAACAAGCAAGTTTTTCCATAAAACTCCAAATATACAGCCACTGTGAAGATCCAATATCTCCCAACCCAGACTTTGTATCCACGATCCGACCGTTCACAATGCGGATTCAGATGTTATGAACCAGCCACCAAAATTTCAGCCCGATCCAACGGTGAACGAATCTGCAGTCGCCATTGTACAGCCGCAGCTCTATGTAAAACCGGGAAATATTTCTTTCCAACAAATTTCACAATTTGCATGCATCCAAAATCACCAAACAAGCACATTTAAAGAATCATACAAATTTCTAAAACACATATATAAATCACATGCAAACAGCCAAAACAATTTTTCAAAAAATAGGTTTCCAAAACTTATTTTTTTCAAGGAAAAAGGGGTTTAAAGACAAGGATCAAGGGTAATCCTTGACTCTAGTCACCAATCCTACTAGAGTTCAAGTTCTCCCCCCCTTTACCTAAAGAAATTCTCCAAGAAAAAGGTGCAGGAACTCCCAAACAACCACTCCTTAGCACTCCTCTTGATCACCAAAACAATGTTCTTCAAGGCTTGAAGGCTAAATTTTGAAGTTCAAGGCTCAAAAATGGAACCTTGCACTTGAAAGTGATGAAATGAAAATGGAAGATGGAGAGAAAGAGGGAGGGTCTCACGGCTCTTTGGGAGGAGAAATGAGAAATGAATTTGGTTCTCTTCCTTTTTGCATGTAGGAGAAAAGAAGGAATGGACAAGTGTTTAGGTTTTCATGACATAAGGCTCCTTTTAAGACACTTGTCTTTAAGAAAGAATGTGAGACCAACAAGTGTCTCACATGCACACTCCACACACATGCAAGGCTTCTAGGGGAAGGAAAAGGAAGGATGATGCAGATTTTCGGGCTCGGGTCAAGAGTATTCGGGCCCGGTTCCAGGAGTAGTGGGGGTAAAAAGGTCATTTTACACCAAAACTCCCAAAAATTGCCAAAAAAATCTAGAAAAATAGGAAATTCATTCCTAACCTTATTTAAATAAATTTTGATGATTAAAACATTAATCACTCAAAATTTACTAAATCACACAATTAAAAACAAACAGGCAAAAATGCGGGCGATACATAAACAGGATGCCTTGTTAAGGGAGTTGGGATACTTCCCCAACAAGGTTAGAGCCACCCACTTGAGAGATAGAAGGAAAGTGACAGAGGACCATTTCAAGGAATATGATTTTCACCTTAGAAATTTTATAGAACATGATCTTTAGTTCCTAATGGATATGAGGCACCCTTAGACAAAAAGGTAAAATAGAAGTTTTGAGAGAGTGTGTGGAATTGGTTTGTGGAAGGTGGAAGCAAGAGGGAGATTTGGAGGGAATATATTAAGTAGACTACCTAGTGGGGGAAGAGAGCATTGTTTGCTTGTGTTTACACCTTGGTGGTGTGGATTGTTTGATTGATCATGATACTTGTTTCTGCTGGAATGATTGAGTAACATGTCTGTTTGTTTGCGTTGTTCGAATGTCTTATATGTAAAGGTTGATTGTAGGTACCTAGGAATGGTTTTTTTTTTTTTCTTTTTAGTGGCAGGTAGAGGTCAGAGGGGAAGTGTGGGACTCATGGGAGGTTAGAGGAACCTAATGCCATTAGTGAAGGGGAAGTAACCCTAGCTCTTGGTGAAGTTGTTTACCATGGGGTTAATGTAATCTTAAAGATAATTCAAGGGATTGAATTAGGACCTTTAATCTCACATTCTTATTTCCTTCCTTTAAATCCTTGTTAGTGTATGTTGATGTTGATGGTTGTTGGTATTTCCATCTTGGTGACGTAATTTATTTTAGTAGGATGGAGTGTTTGATTTACCTGACGGAATTTGAACTTCTTGGATTAAGATTTACCTAAATTAGGATTTGAATAATCTGCATAATTTGAATTTTAAACCGAGGATTAGAATTTCATTAGGTTATGTGATATGGAAAATATGTATCTTCTTGAAGTTGAGTTTTAAGATTAGGATTTGATTTTGAAATTTTTGTTAGGATTTAGTTAGATTTGGATTAAATAATCAACTTAATTTGGATTTATATCAGTTTAGATTCGACCTGTAGTTACAAGATGAGTTAAAAGAATGAGAAGATTTTGCTTGATGGTGAATTTAGATTTTTAAAAATTGGGATTAGTCTATGTTGAATTTAAATTAGGATACATACATACATACATTCATTCATACATACATACATACATACATACATACATATATATATATATATATAGTTGTTTAATTTTGAATTTAGTTTCCTAGATAAGGTCCTATTTAGATTTGAATTAAAATGTTTTCAAGGATAGAATTTGTTATAAAAAAATGTTAGGATTTAAATTGGAGGATTTTGAGATTAGATTATCTTATGAGTTTAATTTTTAGGGGAAGCTAGAAATTTATGAAGTGTAGCTAATATTTCGATAAAGGTAGTGATAATAGCAATTAATAAACTACTTTATAGCATTAAAGGATTGAGATGAAATTAGATATTATTTGTGTGATGATATATTAAAAATAATTTTTTTTATTTATGATAGTATGTATTTTATTTTTAAGATAAATATTATTTTGTTTTTATGGATCATGTTGATTATTGTGACTAATTTTATTTGTTAATAGTAGACTCTTTGTGACTAGAATTGATATATACATATGTGATTGAGATAATGCTTTCATAAGGAAATAGTATCTATTGTTCTCTATATAATTTTAGGGATTGTTAGAGGAAAATAGGAATTTTAGGATAACACAAGGTAGATAATTATTAGAGAGAGATCGTAGTATTTTAAAATATATCTTACCCCATCAAATATTGTGAAGATAAATAAAAATTGTTAGGAAGTAAAAATGATGATGATATGAAACTAGAAAATTAAGGATAGTTTTACAAAGTTTATATAATTCAACATTAGGAATTTACTACTAAAATCTTTGTACTATTTATATTTGAGTAAACTGTCACTTTCGTCCCTGACTTTGTACGCGTCTTTCACTTTAGTCCCTGAGATTTTGAAAACCCTCTCGTAGTCTCTGACTTTGACGTCCGTCTTTCACTTTGGTCCCAAACCCAAACGTCTGTTAATTCCTTGATGAGTAGGGACCAAAGTGTACAAATATTCACAGCTAATTAAAATTAGGAGAGAGATGAAATAAGAACTATAAGTGGATTTTTAGATCTTAGGGTAAAATTATAATGGTCTGAAGTTGTATTTAAATGATGAAGGATACGAGGAAAATATTATAAGGGATTAAATTACTTTCAAATATAGAAATCTTTCTAGAGTAATGATGAAATATTAGAACCTAAGAAGTTGGATATTGTTCTGCACAAAGTTTAAGTGATATTTTATTTGAGGAAAGTTGTTAAGTTTGTTTTTACGGGTTAGATATAGAGATTTTATTTTTAACTGATAGTTTTAAGGATAAAGATTTGATATTGTATGATTTACCGGGTAGAGATTTAATCTTTTTAGAGACAAAGATTTCTTTTACTTTGATGGTTTAAAGATAGGAATGTTATAATTTTGAAAATTTTATAGTTATACTTAAAAGGTTTCCAGATAAAGACCAAATCTTGAGCTTGATAGAGATTTGATTGGTTGTGTACGTATATGGTTTAGAGGTGTTGATTTATCATTGGACCTAGGTGGATCTCAATAAGGATATGTTACAGTTTAGATCGTTTTATAATTAGGATATGATCAAGAGTTAAAGGCTCACACATTTATTGTTAATTAGGCTATGATCCTTGAATGTGTTGAAATTAATTATTTAGTAGTTGTATATGCCTTTGATCTTAAGAAAATATTTAGAATTTATACTTGGAGACATGGATCTTAGGTTTATGATATAAAAATTGGTCTATGGGTTATGATGAATTTAACTGATGATTAGATGGATTTAGTTTAGAAATATGATTTATTTTGAATTTTGGTTATTTGGTTTTTAGGTATTATTAAAGATATAAGATAATAAGGTGATATCCAACCCAAAGCTATAGGTTACCAACACATAGTGTCATAGACTTAAGTTTAAGAGAATAGTAAGACAAATTTTGAGGACAAAATTTATTTAAGGGGAGAGGAATTGTATCATCCCAAAAATTTAGAAATCTAAAATTTTAATAAAATAGATAAATAAATAAATAAATAATACTTATAACTATATTTCGATAATGTTGGTTATAAAAATAGAAATTTTATAATAGTAATAGTAAATATTAATATAGTCGTAATTATGATATAATAATATAATATTCTAAATATTAGGAGAGATGTCAGATTATTAAGATTTTAATCAAATTTGATTGTATTAAGTATAATAATTAAATCAGTGTAAAAAAAAGGTATAATAATAAAATTATTAGAAGATAAATCATATTATTAAGATTTACAATTAGCCTTAATTGTTATAAATATACTAATTATTATATTAATATAATCATATCAAGATCGATAGGGACAACATTAAGAAAGAGATATGCTTTTAAGATCAGATTTTAAAATAGGAAGAATGACATCACAAGAGTTAGAGATAGGAAAGTAATATCAGCTTGAGAATAATGTTTAATTATAAGATTTGAATTTGAGTGTAAATGAATAAGGATCATATAAATAAGAAAAGTACAATTTCATGAATTATAGATGATAATAATAGTTATAATAATAATATGTTAGGAAATAAGTTTACTAATGATTATAAGATAATATAAAAAAAATAAGGTATCTAAATATTAATTTTAATAGAGTAAACTTAATTTATATATATATATATACATATATATAATAAAAGTAAGGACCTAATACCCCCCTTCCTCAAGTTATTCGCCCCCGCTCCTTTAGTTGCAAGCCGCACGCACCCCTGCAATGTTTGCGGCAGACGGAAGTGGAAAATCGGTTTAGGAAAAAAAGATAGAGAGAGTGACAAAAAGTGAGAGAAAGAAGAAGAAGGCTTGGGTAGAGGCTTCCCCCACCATCTCCTAGCTTGGATCTCCATTATCCTCCTCCTCCTCCATTGTTGCTCCATTTGAGGTGAGTGAAACTCACACACTTGCACCTCATCTTGTATATGTTTTTAATATGACCCCTATCCTTCTATTCCTCTTCCCCTTGGAATGTGGATGTTGATTTATGGTTGGATTGGATGGTGAACATGCTTTGAGAGGATTATTACTTGTATGTGAAAACCCTAGGTTAGAGGATTTTGGGGATTTTGGGAATATGTGGGTACAAATGGTATTGGGTGATTTTATTGATTATTCTTGAAGTTAGAAGGTGATTTTGTTGTATAATGAAGTTTATGTATAGATTAGGGTTTGTTATGGAATGTGTTTCCAAGGTTTCTAATTGTAAAGGGTATTTTTAGATTTACATGGTTGAAGTGAAATGATTATTATGAGAAAACTTAGATCCATGGTATGATATTTGTTCTATGTACATGTGTTAGTTCTATGCATGCCATGAGATATGAATTAATTGTGAAGGATGAGCCATTGCATGTTTTTGGGCTATGGCCCAGTTAAGACTAAGAAAATGGTTTTTTTTGGCTTCGGCCCAAGTTAATTTAAAGTGAAAAGATTGTTTTCAGAAATTGATTTAAGACTTGGGTGATTAGTGCCCAGCTAATAAGGGTGATTAGTGCCCAAAGATTTAAGGGGTGATTAGTTCCCGGTGGTGGTGATTAGTGCCCAAGGAAGACGTTCCTTGTAGTTTGAGCTCAGGTCTAGCCACACAGTTATTTCATATTTAAGTGATAAGAACCCGACGACTGGGTTATGCAGCTCATATGCATTCATTTAAATTCATGTGCAAGACAACCTATTCGAGTATTGAAGTGTCTGAATTATGATGTTGCGATTATTTGCTAAGTCCTTTAATTTAAGATATGAAGTAACTAACTAGAATTTTGTAAGTGTGCTTTAATGAACTGTGTTGGATGTTGCATTGCATCTGTGTGATTCCCCACACTGTCTGCTGCATGCTTTGCTCACTGAGACTATAGTCTCACCCCACATTTCGAGGATATATTTTAGTCTGTGCAGGGAACTTTCAGCTAACGTTCAGGGAATGATGGAGATTTGGAGTGGACTCACCCATACCTAGTGGTCAAGAGGAGTTTAGTTGTTTATTAGTTGTATTGATAGTTTAATGATGTAATTATATAGAGATGTTATTGGAGAATTAATTGTAGTAGCTATTTAAATGATGTGTTACGTAGGAGTCTATAGATTGGCCATTGAGGCCTATTTGTTATGGAAATGGATTAGTAAAATGTTAGTCTGAATTGTACTTGGGTTTTGCTGGTTTTCAGGTGAAGCTGAAAATTGGGAAATGTTCAGTTTTTAGGGGAAACTCTGTCGGATGTTCGGTAGGAGTTTCATGGACCGTATCACTTCAAAGTGAAGGTATTTCCCTAGGTTTTCATTAAGGATTGAATTGATATCATCATGTTTGGATGTTGTGGAAGTCTAAGCAAACGTTGCATTGCCTAGGCAATAGTGTTATTTTATGTCGATATCAAAAATGGTGCGAATAATTTCTGAAATTCGGAATAGTGTTTTCCAACGACCATTATTCTTGAATTAAGAAATTAGGATGTTACAGAAGAGGTCATCTTCCAACACGTCCCAAGAACTGAGAATACCAGAGCTGACATACTCTCCAGGTTAGCAAGCAAAAAAAAACTGGGTAACAACAAGTCAGTCCTTCAAGAAGTCGTCTCGACCTCGAGAATCTCGGATCCATCTGTCCTTATTGTTGAAGAATCTGAATCATAGATAACTCCCATCAAGTCCTACATCTTTACAGGGCAACTCCCAGATGATGAAAAAGAAGCAAAGAAACTAAGACGACTAGCATCCCGGTTCACAATCGTCAAAGAGAAGCTTTACAAGAAGGGATTCTCAACCCCCTTACTCAAATGCGTTGAAGATAGCGAAGCCATGTACATCCTTGCCGAGTTACATGAAGGCAGCTGTGGAAATCACCAAGGGGGAAGAATGAAGTTGGCTGAAGGTCTCTAGAAGGGGGGTTGAATAGAGACTTTTCAAATCTGTTCCTGCAAATTCACATTAAAATTGATTGTTGAGATGTTCTCTCAAGTTTGCCAACTTGGAGTCTCTGTTAAGACAAGGTATATCTAATCCAATTTTAGTAATGATTCTTATATCTAGATTTTAACTCAGAATCTTATATTGATTGTTGATTGAGTTATTCTGGTTGTTATTGCGTTATTATAATCAAATCAATATAAGCAATATAGAGACAGAGCAAGAGACAGGGGGCAGAGATCTTATCATGGTTCACCCACACCTTGGGCTACGTCCAGTCCTCACAACACGTGAGATTTTCCACTATTGACAAACCAGCCAATACAAGTATTCTTACAGCCTCTTCAGGACGTCTCACTCACATTAAGCCTAGGCGCTCCTATCTTAGCTGAGCCACAAGTATTCTTATAGCCTCTCCAGGACGCAAACACCTCACTCTAAGACTAGGAACCCTCCTATCCTAGATGAGACAAGTTACAGTGGATGAATATGATGAATCTAGCTTACAGCATACAAAGTATGGATATGGAAATTGGTAAGCTAGGAAAACTCTCTTCTTAAATTACAGTATAGAATTGATGCATAGAAGAGAGATGAAAGACACAGATATAGATCTCAAGATCTATTAGATCTGTTGACAGACAGCTGATGAGTGCACTTGAGATGCTAAATGAGATGTGATAAGATGTTGAATGATTGTACAGTAGTGTGGGCAATCTCTCTCACTTCTCAACATTTGATCTTGTCTCTTTTATATCAACAGATGAGGAACTAGCCGTTATGTGGCCGTTGCAATCCGTTGGAACACACAGCAGCAGGTACAGTCTTTGCAGTAGGTGTACAACAGCTTTTCAGGCTAAGTCACTGTGTCAGTGTCCTTGTGTCCTTGTTTGACTTTATGCTGACCCCACTTGTTGTCTCCTATCATTGAGCATGCAGTCTTACTTCTGTCCAGATTCTGTTACAATTTTCTTGCATCTCTGATGAGATCCTATCTTGCTTCGTCTGTCCTTGAGACGACGTCTCAAGCTGTTCTTGCGTCTCAAGCTGAACTAGCATCTGTTCATGGCTTGCATCTCAAGCAGTGCTTGAGTCTCTTTTGGCTTTGTGCTGAGATCTCTTCTTTTCTTAGAACATCATCTGAACATAGAGGCTTGCATCTCATGCTATGTTAGCATCTTAATGTTGATCTTGCGTCTGACCTTGTCTTGTATCTTAAGCTGAACTTGCATCTGTTCTTAGCTTACTTCTCAAGCTGAACTTGCATCTGTTACTTATGTTATTTGCTTATCTAAGTGAACTTCATGTTTTCTTGCAGTGGTTTAGATACAGAAAATCTCTGCCATACTCAAACACATAGTTAGTAACACAGGATGCATCTCATATGCATATTTAATCTTAATTAGTTTGTCATATTAAAAACTTCTTGGAGGTGAGCTTGTCTCAACAAAGAACACTGTCAAGAGAAGCTCTCAGAGCTGGGTATTACTGGCCAACCATGATTCAAGAATCCATGGACTATGTGAAGAAATGTGAAGTGTGCCAGAAAAATAGTTCCATCCACCATCAACCCTTCTCTGAATTGACCACTATGTCGGCCTCATGGCCCTTCCATCAATGGGGCATTTACATACTCGGACCCTTTCCCCCAGCACCGGGACAAGTCAAGTTTCTAGTTGTGGCAGTAGATTACTTCACCAAATGGATTGAGGCAGAGCCCCTTGCCACAATCACTTCAACTAAAGTCCAAAAGTTCTTCTACAAGAACATCGTCTCCAGGTTCGGGATCCCGCAATCCGTCATCACGGACAATGGAACCCAGTTCACAGACAAGAGATTTAGAGAGCTCTTATTAGAATTGAAGATCAAGCACCACTTCACTTCAGTGGAACACCCACAAACAATGGCCAAGTCGAGTCTGTAAACAAGGTGATCCTTAAAGCCCTTAAACGCAGATTGGAAAATGCTAAAGGTAACTGGGTTAAGCAACTTGACCATGTGCTCTGGGCATATCGGACCACTCCTCAATCATCCACCAACGAAACTCCTTTCCGCCTTACTTACGGAACTGAAGCGCTCATCCCGGTCGAGATCGGAGAGCCGCGTTGGAGGGTGGAAAACTTCAATCAAGATACCAATGATAAAGCCATACTTGAAGAGTTAGATTTTCTTGATGAAACTCGGGCAGTGGCACACATCCGAGACTCAACCTTGCAAGAACGCCTCACAACCCGGCGCAATGCCAAGGTAATAGCTAGAAGCTTCCAACCCGTGTTGAGACAAGTTCACCCCCAAGTGGTTTTTAATATGACAAACTGATTAAGTTCAAATATACATATGAGATGCATCTTGTGTTACTAACTGTGTGTTTAAGTGTGGCAGAGATTCTGTGTATCTGAACAAATGCAGGAATACTTAGATCATAAATAACACAAGTAACAGATGCAAGCTCAGCTTGAGATGCAAAGGCAAGGTCAGACACATAATCAGCATTAAGATGCTAACACAGCTTGAGATGCAAGCCTCTATGTTCAGATGATATTCTAAGGAAAGAAAAGACCCCAGCATTAAACTAAAAGAGACTCAAGAACAACTTGAGATGCAAGCTATGAACAGATGCTAGTTCAGCTTGAGACGTTGTCTCAAGGTCAGACGAAGCAAGAGGGGATCTCTCATCAGAGATGCAAGTAAATTATAACAAAATCTGGACAGAAGCAAGACTGCACACTCAATGCTGGGAGACAGCAAGTAGAGTCAGCACAAAGTCAAGCAAGGACACAAGGACACTGACACAGTACCTTAGTCTGAAAAGCCGCTGACTGCCTACTGAAAAGACTGCACCTGATACTATGAGCTCTAACAGATTGCAACGGCCACATAACGACTAGTTTCTCATCTGATGATATAAAAGAGACAAGAACAAATGCTGAGAGTGAGAGAGACTGCCTACACTTCTATGAAATCAATCAGCATCTTATCACATCTCAACCAACATCTCAAGTACACACAGCAGTTATCTGTGAACATATTCAGCACATCTTGAGATTTACTATTGTCTCTTTCATCTCTCTTCAGTATATCATTTCAATACTATAACTTAAGAAGAGAGTTTCCCTAGCTTACCAATTTCCATATCCATACTGTGTATGTTGTAAGCTAGATCCATCATTTTCACCCACTATAACCTGTCTCATCTAAGATAGGAAGGTTCCTAGTCTTGGAGTGAGGTGTTTGCGTCCTGAAGAGGTTGTAAGAATACTTGTGGCTCAGCTAAGATAGGAGTGCCTAGGCTTAGTGTGAGTGAGACGTCCTGAAGAGGCTGTAAGAATACTTGTATTGACTGGTTTGTCAATAGTGGAAAATCTCACTTGTTGTGAGGACTGGATGTAGCCCAAGGAGTGGGTGGACCAAGATAAGATCTCTGCCTACTGTCTCTTACTCTATCTATTTATTACTTGCTTTGAATTAACCTGAAGCTATCTGTTAATTACAAGGATAAGTACATTAACAAGCAAGATAAAGAATCTAAGTTGAAGCATAAGAACTAGTACTAAAATTGAATTAACTCTATCCTGTCTTAACAGAGACTCCAAGTTAGCAAACTTGAGAGCACATCTCAACATTCAATTTTTGTGTGGATTTGCAGGAACAGATTTGAAAAGTCTCTATTCAACCCCCCCTTCTAGAGATCTTCAGCCAACTTCAGTTGGTATCAGAGCTCGGCCTCTTGGGGTTGAGCACACCTCTGTGTGAAGAGGATAAAGATCCATGGCTGGTCCTAGCACAAGTCTGTTCATTCCTGAAGGAGCTTCAACAAACAGACCTCCTGCCTTTGATGGAACTGATTATTACTACTGGAAAGACAGGATGAGACTGTTCATTGAATCTCAGCATGCTGATCTATGGGAGATCATTGAGGCAGGCCCTTATATGCCATACATCATAGATGAGCTTGGACTCAGGGCAGCCAAACCCAGAGAACAATGGACAGATGCTGAGAAAGCAAGATACGTGCTTAACTCAAGAGCTAAGTACCTGCTCACTTGTGCTCTAAGCAGAAGTGAATATGACAAGGTAGCTGGATGTGTCTCAGCAAAAGAAATATGGGATGCTCTTGAGATTGAACATGAGGGAACAAACCAAGTTAAAGAAGCCAAGATCAACATACTGGTTAGACAGTATGAGCTTTTTAAGATGAATGAAGATGAAGGCATTGAAGACATGGTGAGGAGATTCACTATCATAACAAATGATCTAAAATCTTTAGGAAGAACATACTCAAATCAAGATATGGTGAGAAAGATCCTAAGAAGCTTACACAAACCTTGGAGACCCAAGGTTACAACCATTCAGGAAGCTAAAGATTTGAACATCCTCAGATTGGATGAGCTTCTTGGATCTCTAAAAGTACAAGAACAAGAGCTGATGGAAGAGGATCTCATCAGACGACCCAAGACTATAGCTCTAAAAGCCTCTTCCAGTAACTCAAAAGGTAAAAAGACAAGCTCATCTCAACAAACCTCTCTCAACTCATCTCATGATTCAGAAATAGAAGATGATGAAGAAGGAGATGATGATAGTGAGATGGATGATGAGCTAGCCTACATCTCAAGGAAGATCAGAAGCATGTGGAGAGCTAGAGGGACTGGAAGAAAAAATTTCCCTTCAAGAAGAGGAGAAATAAAATCTGACAAGAAGGGGCAATTCATTTGCTTTAAGTGAAAAAAGCCTGGACATATGAGATCTGAGTGTCCTCAGCTCAGAAGAGAAGTCAAGAAAAGCCCTGGGAAGAAGGCAATGATGGCCACCTGGGATGACACAGATGAAGAAGGAAGTCAAGATGGACAATCAGCCAACCTATGTCTCATGGCTAATGGAGATTCATCAGATGAAGAGGTAACTGAATCTGACTCTGAATACCCTATTGATGAGCTTAAGTCTGCCTTTGAAAATCTTCTGTATGATTCAAATCTTCTTGCCTCAAAGAGCTCATTACTTAAATCAGATTTAAATACAGCTCTTGAGAAAATCAAATTTCTTGAAAAAGAAAATGAGGATTTAAATCATAAAAACAGTAGCCTCATGTTGTCGTCTCACATGAGATTATCTGAACAAGTAAAAGCTAAGACTCAAGCTCTCAATGGGCAGGAACTAAAAAATCTATCAAATGAAAATCAACAACTCAAACTACAAAATAGAATTCTCATAAATGATCTGGCTAAGTTTGTAAATGGAACAAAAAACCTTGAGAGACTCATTGGATCTCAAAAGGGTATTTTTGATAAAGCTGGACTTGGTTATGAGAGATCTTCAAATGAAGTTTGGTACAAATATTTTTTCATTCCTGCAAGAAAAAAGAAAAAGGGAAGATGCTCTTGTTGTAGTAAATATGGTCATAAAGCCATAGATTGTTACTTGAGACAAGTAGCATCTAAGAGAAAGGCAACTAACCATGAAGGACCCAGATATAAGTGGGTACCTAAAGATAAATCCCTTGTTTTGACAGATGTGCCTGGCAGCAGCAAAATCCAAGAAAGAATGGGTGTTGGACAGCGGATGCTCAAGGCACATGACTGGGGACAAAAGCAAATTCCTGTCACTTGAAGAAAATGCCACTGGAGTTGTCTCTTTTGGAGACAATAGTAAAGCCCTGATCAAGGGTATAGGTAAAATTGGTAAGACTAACTCAGCTCAAATTGAGAATGTGTACTTTGTTGAAGGATTGAAACATAATTTGCTGAGTATTAGCCAGCTATGTGATAATGGTTATCATGTTAATTTCCAACCTACTTTCTGTGAGATCATAGACTCCAAAACTGGAAAAATAATTTTCTCTGGAACAAGAAAGAAAAATCTTTACTCAGTCTCACTAGAGAGTTCATCAGATCTCACCTGTCACATGTCTCATGATCATGAGAGATGGCTCTGGCACAAAAGAGTTGGACACATTAACATGAGAACCATGAATCAGCTTGCTAGTCAGTCTTTTGTCAAAGGATTACCCAAGGTTAAATTTGACAAAGACACGAAGTGTGACTCTTGCATCAAAAGCAAGCACAGCAAATCAAGTTTCAAACCTAAGAACTGTGTCTCAACCACCAGACCACTTGAGATCCTTCACATTGACCTATTTGGACCAACTAAGACAGCAAGTCTCAGTGGTAAAAAGTATGGTTTTGTCATTGTGGATGATTTCTCAAGATACACCTGGGTTCTATTCCTATCTCAGAAAGATGAATCATATGACTCCTTCCAAACTTTTTGTAAAAAGATTCAGTCTAAGAAAGGATATGGAATTGGATCTGTTAGAAGTGACCATGGAGGAGAATTTGAAAATGCCAAGTTTAGAAAGTTCTTTGATAAAAATGGCATCTCTCACAACTTCTCTTGTCCAAGGACTCCTCAACAGGATGGTGTAGTTGAGAGAAAAAATAGAACACTTCAAGAAATGGCTAGAACTTTGTTATGTGACTCTGGAATTGAAATGTACTTCTGGGCAGAAGCTGTCAATACTTCATGTTACATTTTGAACAGAGTCACTATAAGAAAGATCTTGAATAAGACACCATATGAGCTGTGGAAAGGTAGAAAGCCTTCAATTTCGTACTTTCATATTTTTGGATGTGACTGCTATATTTTAAATACTAAAGATCAGTTGGAAAATTTGACACCAAATCTGATAAAGGAATTTTCCTAGGATATTCACTAACATGTAAAGCTTATAGAGTATATAATCTAAGAACCAAAACTACTGAAGAATCTATGCATGTAGTTTTCAATGAAGTTCAGGGAAACTCTCAGAAAGAAGTTGATGAAGAAATAGAAGAGCTAATGAGAGATCTAAAAGTCTCAACTCAATAAGCTGAAGAGAGACTCTCACCTGAACAGAAGATGGTAAGATCATCCCAGTCTGAACAAAGAAGAGAAGTTCAGCCAGAAGGAACATCTTATAGAAGCAACCAATCTGAAACATCTCATATTTTTCAAGAAGAAGATAAATCAGATGATCCAACCAGAGCTCTAGAAACAAGACCAGAAAATATTGAGATACAAAATGAGCATGCATCTCAACTACCCAGAAGCTGGAGACTTGTAAGGTCTCATCCAAGGGATCAAATAATTGGAGAGACTTCAGACAGAGTCAGAACCAGATCTTCTTTCAGAGACACTAAAAATCTGATGGCCCTTCTATCTAAAGTAGAGCCAAAGGATATACATGAAGCCTTAAATGATGAATCATGGATTAAGGCCATGGAAGAAGAACTAAATCAATTCGAGAAAAGCCAAGTCTGGAACCTGGTTCCCGCACCATCTCATCAAACCATAATTGGAACCAGATGGGTCTTCAGAAATAAGCTGAATGAAAAGGGTCAAGTCATGAGGAACAAAGCTAGACTGGTGGCACAAGGGTTTAATCAGCAAGAAGGAATAGATTATGATGAGACCTTTGCACCTGTAGCTAGACTTGAAGCCATCAGGATCCTATTAGCTTTTCTTGCATTCAAGGACTTCAAACTATACCAGATGGATGTAAAAAGTGCCTTTCTTAATGGAATCATAGAAGAAGAAGTTTATGTAAGACAACCCCCTGGATTTGAAGATCCTGACCATCCAGAATATGTGCTCAGACTATCCAAAGCTTTGTATGGTCTCAAGCAAGCTCCAAGAGCTTGGTATGACAGGTTAAGTTCTTTTTTAATTAAAAATGGCTTCATAGAGGTAAAATTGACACTACTCTTTTCAAAAAGGAAATTAGCCAAGACTTATTAATTGTTCAAATCTATGTTGATGACATTATCTTTGGTTCAACTAATGAGTCCTTGTGTCAAGAATTCTCAAGTCTCATGCAGGGAGAATTTGAGATGAGTATGATGGGTGAGCTGAGATTCTTCTTGGGACTTCAAATTAAACAATTGTCTAATGGAATTTTCATTAGTCAAGAAAAATATACAAGAGATCTGCTCAGCAAATTCAAAATGAGTGAGGCTAGACCAATGAAAACACCTATGCACCCCTCAACTCAGATTGATCAAGATGAAGCTGGAAAAGCTGTCTCAGACAAGCTTTACAGAGGTATGATTGGTTCTCTTATGTATCTAACTGCCAGCAGACCAGATATTCAGTTTGCTGTAGGGAATATGTGCAAGGTACCAATCTAATCCTAAAGAATCTCATCTCACTGCTGTAAAAAGAATATTTAGGTATTTAATTGGAACCACTAATCTTGGCTTATGGTATGAGAAAGGAAAGAGTTTTGATCTCATAGGATACAGTGATGCTGATTTTGCTAGTGACAAGATGGATAGAAAGAGCACCAGTGGATCTTGTCAATTCCTAGGAAAATGTATTATCTCCTAGTCATGCAAGAAGCAAAACACCATTGCATTATCCACTACAGAAGCTGAGTATGTCTCAGCTGCTGCATGCTGTACTCAAGTTCTATGGATCAAATCTCAATTGCAAGACTATGCAGTCAGGTACTCTAAGATTCCTATTTACTGTGATAATACTAGTGCCATAAATCTTGCAAAGAATCCTGTGCATCATTCTAGGTCAAAACACATTGATATCAAACATCATTTTATAAGAGATCATGTGCAAAAAGGAAGTATTGAGCTAATCTTTGTGGATACCAAGAGTCAGCTGGCTGACATCTTTACAAAACCCTTGGTAGAAGAAAGATTCTTTGAAAATCTAAAATTATTGAATATGTGTTGTCCTGATTGAAAAATGATGAATTTAACATGGCTGAACACTGGATTGTATGATAAGAGTCTCACTACAGATAAGACTCAAGTGTCGTCTGTCAAGAGACGAGGCCTCAGACGCATCTGTCATCAGACGCGTCTCTTGGCTCATCTCAACTGACGTCTCATGAAATCATTGAAACGTTGCAATGAGCTGTTAGAAAATTAGAGTCGTTACTCAACGGTTAGTAACTGCCCACTACCTGGCAAACTAGTCGTTAGGCTATAAAAGGAGTGCCAACTACTCCCAACTGCCATAATAACTCCCCACTACGCGCAGTTATTACGTTCCCCTCCTTCTCTGTGTTCAGACTATTTAAGTCTCCTCTCACACTCCACTCTCACTTTCCCTTCTCTATCAAATGCGTATCAAACTTACTGCTCTAAAACTCCCATTCTCTGATAAATCATCATCTTCCTCATCACCTGACAAAATGTCTTCTGAAGAAAGATCTCCATCTCAAAGCATCCACTCCAGCCAAGAAACCCTATCCTGTTCACCATCTCCACAACCTAGCACTGAAACAGAGCCTTCCCAATCCACCCAACCTACTCAACCTTCACCATCATCAAAATCCACATCCTCCAAAAGGAGCACTCCCATTCCTCCTAGAATGAAATCCCAGAGAATAGCCTCTCAAGTTACCCAGACTTCTGCTCCCATATCCCCTGTTCATATAGACCTCACACATCCTGGCTCCTCAAAGAAAGGAAAGGAGAAAGTTGCCGAACGAAAGAAGATCTCTTTCCAGTCTGATCTATTCTCAAGTCCTGAGATAGAAGAGAAATTCACCAAGAGATTTTCTGAAAAGAAAATCATAGTTGGAAGAGTCATCTCCTCTCAAGAGCTGAGAGATGAAGGATGGGACATGAGTCCCTACTTGAAGAAACAGGGATGGCAGGACTATCTGACCATGACAGATATTGTCTTCTCAAAAATGACTAGAGCCTTCTACGCAGCATGCTACAAGGCAAAGGGTTCCACACAAGAACAGCCCCACATCATCTCTGACATCAAGGGAGTTCACATAGAATTGACAGAAGAGACACTAGGCACCATCATCCAAGCACCTGTAACTGGAAACATGTTGTACAATGAGGAGCATTGGTGGAATAATGTTGGAATCCCCTCTACCAATGTGGGCACATCTCTCTTCAAGGGTGGTCTCATTACAGATGCTGCCTCATCTCTCAACCCATTTGGAAAATTTTTGTTTCATTTGGTGGTCAAATGCATCATGCCAAGGGCTGGCACATTCAACAAAGTCTATCACCAAGACCTGATGGTGATGTATCACCTCAAGCATGGCATTCCCCTGAATCTTCCATTCCTAATACTTAGGCATATGGAACATGCCTTCCGCAGCTCCAAAATCAATGCCTCTCTTCCCTTTGGAATGCTCATTACCAGAATCCTGAGGCACTTCAAAGTTGATCTCAGTAGCTGTGACAAGTCTGAAGAGAGACCAGGCTATGTTGGCAAGACAAACCTGAAATCTCTTGGCCTGGATGGTAAGACTATACCTCCTCCTACTTTTCCTTTTTTGATCCTTCTCTTGCTGTACCTACCACAACACAGGCTTCCCCATCATCCAAAATGTCAAAGGCCAAAAAGAAAAAGAAGAAGAAAGTCTCCAAGGAAGCTGCTGAGGGATCTCAAGAAGGTTCAGAGATCCCTGTTACAGAGAAGAAAAGAAAAGCACAACCATCTGCTTCCACAGAGACTGAGAAAAAGAAAAAGAAGAAGAAGAAGTCAAAGGTTGAGTCTACCAACCAATCTGAGCCTACACCTGCAGAAGATGAGCCCCATCTTCAGCAAGACACTGAACTAGAAGTGATCCACAATGAAGAAGAAATCACCAGACCTCAAGAGGAATTGGCTAGAACTGAGGAAGAAGTGCCTATGACTGAAGAAGAAGAACCCATAGCTGAGCAAGTTCACCAGTCACCCCATCAATCCCCACCTCATGAGGTATCTCCATCAAACGTCTGTCCCATGGGAATGGTTTCTGCTGAGACTTTGGTGAGCATTGAAAAGGAAACAGCTCCTCCTAGTCATGAGACTCCTCCAGAGCTACAAACTGCAGAGTTTGAGCATGGTGATGTTCAGACCTCTAAACAAGCTACACCAGTAAGAGCTGAACCATCTCATTCTTTACTAACTTCATTTCCCACTCCTGGCAGATTCTTTGTTGAGACTATCTTATTCAACTCACCACAGCCTAAATATGATCAATCTGCTCCATCTGCTGCACAACCCAAACCAGCTGATCCACCATCATCTGAACCATCCATCCCAACACACCTCTCCAATTCCATCAACACTTTTCTGAACCAACTCCATGAGGAACAACAACAATATCAGCAGGATCTCAATACCAGACTTGAGCAAAACCAGAAGAAGATCTTGAAAAAACTAAAGCACCACAAGAAGAGGCGAGATGCTTTGTTTGCTGCATTTGACACTGTTCTTCAAGCTATGCATGCAACAAATGAGTTTCACAAGAAGATGAATCTTCATCTTTCCAATCTTCCTCCATTGCCTGAATTCCCACAGACTGTGTTGCGACCATCTGGCCCTAGCTCTGACTCATCCTCTTCCCACTCATCCTAGCTTGGCTAGTTTTCCTTATTTGATAATGTCAAAAGGGGGAGAGTAGGTTAGATATATCTAATGAGAGTCTTAGTTAGGATTTATTTCAGCTTAATGTTTATGAGGATTTGATCTGCTTGATAGCTAGAGATGTAGTTGGCATCTTTTCAGCTTTTTGATAAGATGCAGTGGCATCTTTTGTTTTGTAATCCTCTTATATTTTGATTAAATGAAAATGACTCTCTGAATGATTGCAGTATATTTTTGTGTGTCTTTCTTAACTCTTGTTCAACATCTCATCTCAATACTAAAATCTTAAAACAAAAAATTGTTCTATAGCTCAAGGGGAGCTTTCCTCTTTAATTATTTTTGTTTTAAGAGAGATTGCACATCTCAGGGGGAGTTAAGAATATATATGAATCATCCTATTCTAATCTCATCAGATATTTTAACTTACAGTTTGCCATCATCAAAAAAGGGGGAGATTGTTGAGACAAGTTCACCCCCAAGTGGTTTTTAATATGACAAACTGATTAAGTTCAAATATACATATGAGATGCATCTTGTGTTACTAACTGTGTGTTTAAGTGTGGCATAGATTCTGTGTAACTAAACAAATGCAGGAATACTTAGATCATAAATAACACAAGTAACAGATGCAAGCTCAGCTTGAGATGCAAAGCCAAGGTCAGACACATAATCAGCATTAAAATGCTAACACAGCTTGAGATGCAAGCCTCTATGTTCAGATGATATTCTAAGGAAAGAAGAGACCACAGCATTAAACTAAAAGAGACTCAAGAACAACTTGAGATGCAAGCTATGAACAAATGCTAGTTCAGCTTGAGATGTAAGGTCAGCTTGAGACGTTGTCTCAAGATCAGACGAAGCAAGAGGGGATCTCATCAGAGATGCAAGTAAATCATAACAGAATCTGGACAGAAGCAAGACTGCACACTCAATGCTAGGAGACAACAAGTAGAGTCAGCACAAATTCAAGCAAGGACACAAGGACACTGACATAGTACCTTAGTCTGAAAAGCCGTTGACTGCCTACTGAAAAGACTGCACCTGATGCTATGAGCTCTAACAGATTGCAAAGGCCACATAACGACTAGTTTCTCATCTGATGATATAAAAGAGACAAGAACAAATGCTAAGAGTGAGAGAGACTGCCTACACTTCTGTGAAATTATTCAGCATCTTATCACATCTCAAACAACATCTCAAGTACGCACAGCAGTTATCTGTGAACAGATTCAACACATCTTGAGATTTACTATTGTCTCTTTCATCTCTCTTCAGTATATCATTTCAATACTGTAACTTAAGAAGAGAGTAATTTCCATATCCATACTGTGTATGTTGTAAGCTAGATCCATCATTTTCACCCACTGTAACCTTTCTCATCTAAGATAGGAAGGTTCCTAGTCTTGGAGTGAGGTGTTTGCGTCCTGAAGAGGTTGTAAGAATACTTGTGGCTCAGCTAAGATAGGAGTGCCTAGGCTTAGTGTGAGTGAGACGTCCTAAAGAGGCTGTAAGAATACTTGTATTGACTGGTTTGTCAATAGTGGAAAATCTCACTTGTTGTGAGGACTGGATGTAGCCTAAGGAGTGGGTGAACCAGGATAAGATCTCTTCCTACTGTCTCTTACTCTATCTAATTATTACTTGCTTTGAATTAACCTAAAGCTATCTGTTAATTACAAGGATAAGTACATTAACAAGCAAGATAAAGAATCTAAGTTGAAGCATAAGAACTAGTACTAAAATTGAATTAACTCTATCCTGTCTTAACAGAGACTCCAAGTTAGCAAACTTGAGAGCACATCTCAACATTCAATTTTAGTGTGGATTTGCAGGAACAGATTTGAAAAGTCTCTATTCAACCCCCCCTTCTAGAGATCTTCAGCCAATTTCAACCCGGAGATCTAGTCTTGCGTAGAGCCGACATTGGCAACAAAAACGTAGCCCAAGGAAAACTCGCAGCAAATTGGGAAGGACCCTATAGGGTTACTGAATCAACCGGGAATGGAGCGTACAAGATTGAGACGCTTGAAGGAAAAGACGTCCCAAGATTTTGGAACCCGGACAAGCTCAAGACTTATTATTCATAAGTAGTATTCACACTTAGGAAATTTTTAAGTTTTTGGTAGTTCATTTTGTTTAAAACCGGATGCGAAGAGTATCCCGGTCTTGAATTTCAAATTTCATTCAATAAATCGATGTGAAGAACAACTTAATACTCTAACTTAGACGCCAACAGCACCCAAAAACTTATCGCGTTAAAAGCGTACGAACGTTAAAAGCGCAAGTCCAAGATTATAAGCGTTAAAAACGTACTAACGTTAAAAGCGCAAGTCCGAGATCATAAGCGTTAAAAGCGTACTAACATTAAAAGCACAAGTCCAAGATCATAAGCGTTAAAAGCATACGAACGTTAAAAGCGCAAGTCCGAGATTATAAGCGTTAAAAGCATACGAACGTTAAAAGCGCAAATTCAAGAACAAAGGCAATCTAAGGACAAAGTCTAGCCGAGACGAAAAAGAATAACGGCAATAATCACAAAAAACTTGGCCAAGTCAAAATGAAATTAAAAAGAAATTGTCTTCATAGAATTCAAAATCATGAAAATTACAAGTTGAAACCAAGGGGATTTCATCCTTCATACGAGCCGACTTCCTCACCCAAAACAACATCCACGTACACCTTTTTCTCCATGTCGACCCGGCAGATCTTTCCCTGGAAAACCTCATACTCGGCCGAAGTCCCATCCACCTTCAGACTAGGATTTAGTATTCCCAGTTGCGCCACAACATTCCCAAAGGAAGCCTTGCTAATCTGCTCAGAAAGCTTCACAAGGCTGGCCTTTTCTTCATTGAACTTAGCCTGAGCCTTTTGTAAATTCTTCTTCACAAGATTAGTCACGGCCTCCTCAGTCATTCCGGACGCTGGATGTAACACCTGCGTTTTACCGTTTTTGCCGTTTTGAGTGTTTTATTGGATTTTGAATGATTAAAATTATTTTTAATCATCAAAACTTATATTTTTGGATTTAGAATTGAATTTCCTATTTTTAGGAATTTTTGGGTTTTTTCTGTGAAAAATGACCTTTTTACCCTCCTGTACCTTGACCCGGGCCCGAATACTCTTGATCCGGGCCAGAAAAATTGCACAAGCCTTCCCTTTTTCTCCTCAAAGACCGTGCAACCAGCCATGAAAGTTTGAAGAGACATTTGCTTTTCCTTCCTTTCCACTCAAGCTTTGTGTAAGAAAAAGGTGACTTGATGGCATTACATCGCCACTTCACTTTCACCTTTTTCCTACATGCAAAGCTTAGGAACACTTTCATTTTCTCTCTTTTATTCCTCCTTGGCCGTGAGCTACTCACCCTTTTTCTCTCAAAATTTTCATCCTTCCTTAAACACAATCAAGCCAAGGTTCCATCTTTGAACCAAAGCTTCAAATTATAAGCCTTCTAGCCTTGAAAAATCCTTGTTGGTGACTAAAAGGAGCATCTTTGGGGGCTGTTTTTGGGAGCCAAATATGCACCTATTCTCTTGATAGTTTGAGGTAAAGGGGGGGAGAACTTGAACTCTAGTAGGAAATGTAACTAGAGTCAAGGATTTGCCCTTAAATCCTTGTCTTTTTCTCTTGTTTTTCCTTGAAAAAAATCACTTTTTGAGCTTTTCTTTGAGCAAATGTTTTGGATTCTTGGAGCTGGGTTGTTTACATGTTTTTAAGTTTATTATGATGCTTGGAATGTGCTTGGATTGTGATTGTTGATGCATGCAAGCCAAGAAACAATTTTTGGAAAACTTTTCCCTTTTCCCTCAAATAGCTCTCGGCCTTGAGAGATCTTGGGGCTGCATGTGTTTTAAAATTTTTTTTGGTGCTTGGAATGAGTTTATATGTTGAATCTATGAACATGCATGAAGTTGTTTGAATGTATGAAATTGTTTTGGATGATTGATCTTTGAAAAATGGTGTTTTTGAGCTTGAAAATGGAGTTATGAACTTTAAAATGTATGTGGATGATTTTGGGTGAATTATTGTGATATTTGGTATGTAGAATGTTTGTTGATGATTGTGTGAAAGTTTGGTGAAGATTGAATGTTGGGAAAAATTTGAAGTTTTGATGAACATGCAAGGTTGTTCTTGATGTTCATGAGTTGTTCTTGATGAAACTCATCAAGAATACCTTTTTGATCTTAAAAAGGTCAAGTGAATGTTGAAAACATGTTTTTGGGCTAAATTGGTCCAAAAGGGCTAAAGAATAAAATTGTAACAAAAAGGACTAAATTGCAAATAAGATAAGTTTTTAAAATAAGTAATAAAATTCGGATTTTTAATTTAATTAAAATATAAGTATATTTAAAAGTCATATTTTTAATTTATTATGAATAAAAATGGGCTCTCATGGGTCCAATAACCTTTAGGCTTTTTGTTTAGGTCCAAAGCCTTCAAAAAGAAAGTTAAAACTCAATTTAAAAGATAATTAAAAATAATTAATGAGTTTGGACTTAGATTAGTGTTGATCTCCAATACTAATCCATGTTGTGAAAGTTAAACTTAGAATTTATCAATGGACTTAATTAATTTAATCACCTAAGTTGATTAACCTAATTTATTTGAGTTAATTAAGGATTAATTAAGTCTAAATGTAATTAACCTTAATATAAGTGTTAATTAGGTAAATTAATCGCTAACGACGGGTAAGAACTAATTGATTATGATTAACCTTAATCGAATATTATTAAAAGCTTAATCCAAGATTAAGGAAGAGATTAAGGGATAATTAGAAATTAATTAGGACCTTAAGTAGGGATTAAGACTTAATTAAAGAGGACTAAGATTAACTGTAACCCGATTAATGGAAATTAGTTATAATTAAAGGATAAGCCTAATCTTAATTAGTTATACAAAGAGAATTAGGATTAATAATGCCTTTCATAAGACACATCCATAAGTCTTAGTAAACTATAGGACTTAAGAGAATGTAATTATCAATAATGTTAGTACAAACTACCTTAAAAGATTATAACCGACACTTCTCTCCTTCATAAGACTTGAGAAGCTTGGCAAGAGAGTGTGATCTGGTTTCCCTTGTGAAGAAAAGATGTTGAGTCAGGCCGTGCCACGGTAAAGTGGTGACGTGAAATGACCCAGTGGGCTTTGCCTGTAAAGATGAAATACTGTAAGTATTAATTGTGTGACATGCATCATAAAGCATGAAGGATGATTAAGGTTTAAAAACCTTACGACCTATATGACAATAACACTCTAGTACAGTGTGAAACTGGTAGGGACGGGTGCACTGGGTTTTGCAAAGAACACCAGCGGGTCCCATAGAGGACGCCAGCCCTGAGGATAAGTCGAGTCCCGAAATGGCTCAAGTGACGTAGGCTAGCCCCCTACTGTCGGGCAAGCGGGGTACAGGCTTGACTATCCTGTCGCTCTCGAGTTTTCATCGATCAATGAGTTGTCTGGAAATCAGGGATAATCGTCTTGGCCAGAGATTGAGCAATGCTCCAAGTACTATTTGCTAGTACAGACAAAACTCCTGTGACATTGTCCATATATGGTCGAGCAGTTTCTGTTTGCTCTGCAGTTGGTGATATTTTCCCCGGGCCCTCATGCATTGATCATATGCATCATGACAGTATAAATTATATCTCTGTGATTGTGATTGTGATTGTGATTGTCCTGTGAATGCTCTAGTTACTGTATTCTACTTGATATGAGTTCATGCGATGTTCTCACCCTTCCTTTCTCTACTTCTGTTATTTTCCCATCGTTGTATTTCTTCGTCACGTCGACAATCGGTGTTGGAGAACTTCAAGATGTCAACTATGAGAGTCCAGCTGAGTTGGGAGCCACGGGGCCAGTGGCGAGTCGCCGACATCCCTAGACGCTGCATGTTTACAGGGGAGGTGCGCATCATTATTTCTCATCCCAGCCTGCCCCTGGTTCCAGCGATTGACTTCATAGTTCCGGTGATTCTGGAGTTCGAGACGCCACCTGGACTTAGGCGCTACACTACTTTCCTTAACCGCCGTCGTCGTTCCACTCCGTCTTCTTCATCACCGTCTTCACGGATGGCACTTATGGACGAGCCAGATTCCCCTCGTTACTCTCCCGGTCCAGAGGCATCACCTCAACAGCCCGCGCGTCCTGGTGTTTTCGGTCGTTCCCCTCCGAGTGAGCCCGAACTAATCATGATTGACGACACTACATCTGAGGATGAGGAACCAGAGGAAGACCCGAAGGAGGACTCTGAGAGTGAGGAACCGGAAGAAGATCCTTCCAGTGACGACCCCTCAGAAGACTTTGGAATGATCAACCTTGGAGGCACTAGTGGGAGAAGCTGCGGGTGGAACTCTGCTGAGACGGATGACGATGAGTAGGGTAGTTTGGTTAGGGTAGTTGTGAGTCTAGTGTGTAGCAGCTCTGAATTAGTAGCCTCTTATTTTGTTTTGGGTTGGGGCCTTATTTATATTCTTCTGCTAGAACTCTTGTTTTGTATGGTGGTGTTGTTATCTTGGGGATCACTTTGACACTATGGCATGTATATATATGTTCATTACGTTTCCTTCATATGATCGACTTTATATCTGCGTGTATGTCGTGTATGCATGTGGAATGATCGAATCGTCTAGATGTTTTTAGAAAATGAATTTCAGACTTAAGGAAGGTACATTTTTATGAATACTTAAAATGGAACTAGAAAGTAATAAGTTGATGATGGCTAAGCTCTTTCAAAAAAAAATTATTCCACTATTTTCTAAGTTTTAAAACAGTAAGTTCGACGGTTACGTTTTGTAATGTGATATTCTTAGAAATATAACTAAGGGTGTCGCACTGGAGGAGCCACCCGCAATTTCTCCAAGTCGGCCTTCAGCTAGTTCATCTCAGTCTCGAGAGTCTTATTCTTCTCCTTGGCCGACTTGAAGTACCCCTTGTATTTTAACTTCTCCTTTTTCTAAGTACTCAATGCCTCCTGAGCAGCCTTGAGATCCACCAACGCGGTATCCCTCTCCGTCGTTCGAGCATCCAAGTCCGAGTTGACTAGGTCAAAAGACGACACAACATCCAGCCGCATGTGCCTTAGAAACGCAGCATGCTGAAGACACTAATACTACACATCCCCTAGATGTTCGATAATCGGCACATTATCATGAACTGACTTGAGAAAAGGGTTTTATAAAATGCGGTCCATCTCAGGAGTATCCAACTCTTCTTCTGAGTAGTAGAGATTGACGCCTGACTCTCCAAAAGACTCGTCAGTCCTGAGTCTCTTCTTACCCTTAGGAGATTTTTTCTTCTTCTGAGGACGAGGTTCCTCATTGCCGCTCCCATGGCACGCGTCCTGAGTCGGCTGACCACCATCCAGAGTCGGCTGGCCAGCCACCCCACTCCCACCAACCTGCTGAGTAAAGTCAATATCAACATGCACATCATCCTGAGAACCGGCATTAGCATTTTGGGCATTTTGCAGAGCCCTTAGTTGTTTGAGCGCAGCGTTGGCCATCGAAGCTACAAACAAGAAAGTAAAAGTTAGCTGGGATAGAAGTAAAAATAAATAACATGCAAAAAATACAAGTCTCACCAATTCTTGAACCGACACTGCGAGTCAAACCATCTAAAATTTTCTTAGATGAAAAAATCCCACACTCCTCAACAGACTTCATCAACAACATCTTCACCGCCGCATCTTGTGGGGAAAGAGCCGACTCAGCAACCTCATAGTCGGATGGTTTCCTATCATAAAGCTTATCACTCCAGTAAATAGGAAATCTTGGAGTATTAGAAGATATGTCCTCCCAAAACGGCTTCACACCCTCGGTCGCCTGTACTTGGAAGAACTCTTGTTTAAAAGTAATATTTCCCCTCTTGGCTGACTCAGCATAGGGCTTTATCAGCTTACGATCCTTATGCCCCTAAAAGATATCCAACTTTTTAATGTCTTGGTCTTTTTCTCCTTAGGATGCTTCCTCAACACTAGAAAAAATGAAAGAATAACTTTACAGAAGGGGTGAAGCCGAACTCGGTCACTATCAACTCAAAGCACCTAATGAAGGCCCACGAATTGGGATGCAGCTGTGAGGGAGCACACCTCAAATACATGAGCACTCTCTCTTGAAAGTCGGTAAAGGGAAGCTTCAACTTCACCTTAGAATGAAAGAAATCATATGTGTACAAAAATGGGGTGTTGGTCTCGGACAAATGGCAAACACGACTCCCTCGGGGAGGAATCACCACATTGTATTTTTCCTTCATCTCAACCGAGCCAAACACCTCCAAATCAAACAGAGGCTCCTGACTATGCCCCGGGCAGCCCGATCTATACAGAGAACAGGTACCAAGGACCTCTGGATCCACCCACCTATACCTATCAGCCCATACATGCACAAAATATTCTCCGTCACAAGCCTCGGCCATTTCAACACCTACAGAGACCGTATAACAACTACCCTCATCAGAACCGAGACGACTAGCACCCGACTCAGACCAATAAAAAATACTTTCATACGAATCCATCTCAACCCGAACAACCTCCCCAGAGGTCATGTTCCTTCGCCTCAACCCTCCATAGCTCCCTCTCCACTTCCCTAAGCTTTCTCTCACTAAAACCCTCTCCCTCTCTCTCTAGGAACCCATGGGAACGGAGGAAAATGAAAAGAAGAAGGAGAAGAACGTGTTTTAAAAACGCTGTTGTGCGAGCTGGATAACTCCCGAATCAGACCTCGGTATGACGATCCAACCGTTCAGAATGAAGAATCAGTTGTTCTGAACCACTTGCCAAATTTCGAGCCCGATCCAATGGTGAATGAATCGGTAGTGATGATTTTTCAGAAGTTGCTCTTTAAAAATGCGGGAATTGTTTTCTCTCCTTTTCTCTCTCAAAGGACGGTGTTTCTCTCTCTTTTTCTCTACTCTCTTGCTTCTCTCTCTAACTTAAGAGCCCTCTCCAAGTGGTTAAGTGATATCTCAAGTGGGCTTCTCAATTTTGGCCTTTTCTCTCATCCTCCTTTCCTAGTTACTTTTATGTAGTTATTCTCTAATTCTACTTTTAACTATGAGATTGATTTTATAAAGAAAACAAAATATCAGGATGTTACAATTCTACCCCCCTTAAATAAAATTTTGTCCTCAAAATTTGCTCTTATCCTACCCTTACATGCTACCCTTCTATTGTTAACCATGCCATACTCTTGGAAAACTCCAATTTATCGTTTGTTAGTTAATACCCTCGTTGCTCAAGGTGGCTCGAAAGCTCTAAGGGTTAGTTGATCTCCTCATCTTGTCTCTCCTACCGTTTATTCGAATTTCGATTCCTATTACCTCCCTTAATCAATTCTAAGTCTAACTAGCTATCTCACTGCCCTAGCTCTTCATTTCACCTTCCCACTCCAAATTCAGTTCCTAACCTTACTCTTAATTCGTCCATGGCATCTGGTTCACCTAGTAATACACCCTTTTACGGTCCCCTACCCTAAGATACTACTCCTGATGAAGCTATGTTGTGTTATACCCTAACCTAAACATGAAAAGTTCATTATGAGTTCTAACTTACCCCTTGACCTTCCTGGCACGACTTCTGGACGACTACGGGTTTTCTCTTAATAACTTTACTACTTCCTGGTCTTTCATCTAGCCTGGGGTATCCTAACGTCAAGGGAGAGATGGTGCAAGCTTCTGCTGCGCACTCTGGTTTAAAAGGGTTGGGTCGGACCTAACACATAATTCCCTTCCTACAATCGATTCCTTGCCTATCTCTTCCCTCCCAAACTAGGGTAATTTATCTGCTCGATTAAATAGACTATGGACCCAAAGTCTCTTTCTGGGTGGCTACCCCCTTTAAGGGGCTCGGCCATTCCTCAACTGTCCTCGAGGTTCAAGTCTAACACATGAAACTATACCATAACTCTTACAAGCTAGTTGTTCTGAAGTATGATTTTCTACCCAGCTCTACTTCACTCTGGGGGGGTTCTAAAACAAAAACATGCAGATCTTAATAACAGAACACAGAGTGGTACCTACGTGGTACTCCTCTGAAACACACACGACAGAGAATGGACAAACTCTCACAGTTTATCCAAACCCCAAACTTCACATACAATACATGATGGAGTATAGGTCTACTTGTACCTATCATTCCATCATGTGTACAAGAGAAGAAAACATAATTGCCTGTCGTCACAACTAGGGGCGGAGTACGAACCCCCTGCTCCATACTATGACATCAACCTCTACTTTCTAGAGCTGACAACCGCAACAATTGAAAGGATATTCAACTGCCTCGGTGGTCGGGGGACACACCAAAACCTAGGTTGATAATGTAGGTCCTCGGAATGAGGGAAAAAGAATGAGAATATTCGATGCCTAATCATGGACTCGGTACACCAAGCTTAGCACTATTCCTTAACCAAAGCATGAACCAAACACGAACGGTTAATCGTTCTCGTAGATATACCCTGAGTAACAATTTTGCATTCCGCATGATTCTAACTACTAAGGACACAACAAGAAAGAGGCTAAGGGGATGCAATTTATAGACTTAGTTTTTGCCATCCATAACCTCGAAAGAATCAATATTCGTGACCTAACAACTTAATTCCCAGAACACTTGGCTATAACCATGAGGAAACCTATTTCCCAAATGTGTACTACCAATTAGGTCTAACTAAAGGAACCAACCGGGATTGCAACCTATGAGGTACTCTCAACCATCTAAGTTTTCCCTTGTCACTCACTCCCCTTGGATTCTAGTGTCTATCCTTTAGCTCAATCGGAATTGATTGTGGGGTTCTAACAAGGTGATAAGGCATAACCAGAACTCAGGCGTGGACCACATGGTGGTAGGCTCAGGGGCTTAACGGTCATAGGGCTCTAAAATGAGACCAGGTGGTCATGAATTATCAGGGTACGACAATTTCTCACTTGGTTCTTGATCTAGGAAACCTTCCAACAAACCATGTTGCATTCAATCACTAATTATCCAACTACTTGACATGGACCTACAAGGGTCGAGCTCACCTCTAAAAGCCACTTAGGGGTTCTAAGGCATTAGTCTAGTAACTTAGGGGACAAAGGGTTGGGCTTACCACTTGCACACTAAAACCAACCCAAAGACTGGCAGAATCTCACCATCATCAAATTATAGTCATGTATCACCTTGGGTAAGGTTTAACCGGACCTATCGAAGGACAATAGCAATTACTACGGAGGTTAGAGTTGAGATAACAACAACCATCAACATGACATACACTAACAGGGGTTTAAGAAAGGAAAATAGGTATGTGGGTTTAGAGACCTTAATTTCTTTCCTCAATTTGTCTTTAGGGTCACACCTTCCCCATATAAATAGCTAACCCAAAAGCCAAGGTTACCCCCTCTCTCTAGTGGCATTAAATTCCTATACTCCCTATGAGTCCCACACTTTTCTTTCTAACTTCTACCTGTCATATTCCTAGTCCAGTAAGTATAAAATCCTAAATTTGTGATTCTCAATTTTAAAACCATCTAACCCTTCCCCTAAAAGGTTACCATTTCCCCTTACCTACAAGATCTTCCACGTAAGTCAAACAATCTACAAGTCATGCAAACATCCTAATAACAAACATATCATGATTCCCCCACAAAGGCGTAAAACATATAGTAGTTCGGGGAACACAAACCTCAGACATGTCCTTCTAACCATGCAACGTCATCACATTCCATTCATCAATTCACCATCTAGTGCACAAGGCATACATTCATTCAGGGAACACAACCACATACATGTCAAACAATCAACCAAGCAAAAATAGGCATAATTATTATTCAAACACATTACATCTCCCAAGTTCGCTCATGGGTAACCGACACTCCCCTAGCCTACTAGGGAGCTCACTCCTCAATCCCTCTAACCTTTCCTCTTACTTCTACCTTCCAAAACCAATTACACACTATTCCTCAAAACCTCTTCCTTACCTTCCCTTCCCTTCTAAGGGTACCTTAATCCCTCTAGGAACCGAAATGAAATCCCATAAGGTTTCTAAGATGAAAATCCTACTCTTGGGAATAGACCTATGTCACTCTCCCTCTTTCGATCATGTAGGTGGAACTAACCTTGTTGGGGAGGTGTCCCAACTCCTCAACAAGGTATCTTGCCTACGTCACTAACCATAATTTTGTGTACAACACACCCGGTAGAGGGGTGATCAGTCCCTATACTGAGATTGAGGCACAGTGGAATTATAGTGAGTCACAGGCAACTATCCTAACCACAGTCCAATTGGATTGAACTGCTCTGATACCAAAATGTAACGTCCTAATTTCTCAACTCAAGAATAATGTCCGTTGGAAACACTATTCCCGAATTTCTGAAATTATTTCGCGCCATTTCAAGTATCGTTATACAAACACATTCCTAAGCAATCCAACGTTTTCTTAAGCTTCCTCAACATTCAAAACACCAACCTAAAACATTCCATAAAGAAACCAGGGAGGAACCCACACTTGGTGTGTCAAGGTTCATAAAACCCCAACTGGAAATCCGGCAGAGTTTCCCCTAAAAACTGGACGTTTTCCCAATTTCCAAATTCACCTGAAAACCAGCAAAACACCAGTACAGTTTATATATTTACATATAATCCATAACTAAATAAATTCCTTATAATCGAATAGGACTCTGTGGCCGAACATAGACATCCACGTAATCCTCATAATAACTCAATCCAATAACTGAATTACATACACATCAATTTGCAATCCATAATCAATACATAGCTTGATTAGGCCTAAACAACTAAGGACTAACGGTGGCAAGGGCAGAAAGATCCGCCACAGGACTTTAACTCTTCTTCTCACGCCAAGGAACCTTATCCTACATAACTAAAAGTAATTCCCCACAGCATGGGGTGAGACTACGTCCCAGTGAATGTGATAATAGTGTGTGTAGTGTGGGGGAAAGGCAACAACCAAGCATACCACATACATGAGAATAAATTGCATGAAATAGCATTATGAACTTAGGGCATGACCTCAAAAACATTAAGTATATGCACCTGAAGAATGGGAACTAGAAACATGAGTCAGTCACATAAATAAACAATGCAGAGTCAGTCCTCAAGTGTTATAACCCGAACACCCACAGGGTCTTTTTACTATTACCTCTTTTGAGCGCTCGACCATGAGACCAAGGACCGTCGTCCAGGGCCACCTTCATTAAATTTTATTAATAGACAAGTACAATTCATTTTTAATTGAGGAATCCCATATACCCCTTGGCCTAGAGGTAAATGTGATTGCCTCTCTTGCAACATGAATCCAAGGACCGGAGACAAAGTCTCAGAAACATGAGTCCAGGGATCAACCTCATTAATTCACATGAGTCCAAGGACCGGAGACGAGGTCTCAATAACATGAGTCCAAGGACCAAAAGTCTGAGTGTTTAACATGATTAATCTCAACATGAAATCCAGAGACCCGAAATAATTCTTTTTAAAATGTGAAGTCCAGGGATTCAGAGTCATTAAGTTCAACATGAGGTCTAAAAGACCCAAAAATCCTTTTTACAATAAAACATGAAGTCCTAAGACCCAATTTCCTTATTTTCCAAAAACGTTCATAAATGGGCGGGAAAGGTGACAATGATTCTATGAACAAAAGTATATGCATGAACGAACAACATTTCAAGATTTCAACATCACAATCATCAACTTCACCAAAAATCCCCAATTTCCTAACTTAGGGTTTGAGTCAAAATCATTCATTCCACAAATCTAACAATCAACCCTAGGTTTTGCATAAATCTAAACATAATCATCAAGAAAAGAAAGGGAAAGGAATGATAGGGAGCATACATAGGAGAATAATCAAGAGAACAAGAAAGTGAGAACCACACTCACATCGAATAGAGGAGGGTTTGGAGAAGAAGATGAAGAAAAGGGCCAAAATCCCTAGCTCCAAGCTTGAAGATGGTGATGGAGAACTCCATCCAAGCCCTCCATAGCTCCCTCTCCACTTCCCTAAGCCTTCTCTCACTAAAAACCCTCTCCCTCTCTCTCTCTAGGAACCCATGGGAATGGAGGAAAATGAAAAGAAGGAGAAGAACGTGTTTTAAAAATGCTATTGTGCGAGCTGGATAACTCCCGAATCAGACCTCGTATCGACGATCCAACCGTTCAGAATGAAGAATCATTTGTTCCAAACCGCCTGCCAAATTTTGAGCCCGATCCAACGGTGAACGAATTAGTAGTGAAGATTTTTCAGAAGCTGCTCTCTTGCTTCTCTCTCTAACTTAAGAACCCTCTCCAAGTGGTTAACTGATATCTCAAGTGGTCTTCTCAATTTTGGGCCTTTTCTCTCATCCTCCTTTCCTAGTTACTTTTATGTAGTTATTCTCTAATTCTACTTTTAACTATGAGGTTGATTTTATAAAGAAAACAAAATATCGGGATGTTACAAAAGCCGGTTCTGGATTCGAGATTGATTTCACAAAGAGAGAAATAGAAAGCAAATTTTAAGGCAAAGTAACGAAATGGTGAGACTTCACCACCTATTTATAGGACCGGAAAGGCCCATAACCCTCTGCGGCCAAGGAAATCGAACCGTCGTGACACTATACCGAAGCGACACGTCACAAGGGAGACGAAACGTCACAAGAAACTGAAACATTTCGAAAACGTTTAAGAAATAACGAAGTGTCGCAGCGATACATCAATTAGGATCCCGTCTCAAATTACCATAAATGAAAATCGTCTCGAACTTATACACGCACTGGTAAATGCGTCTCGAACCATCATATCGACAAAGGAATGATAAAGTTGCATCACGTCTCGAACGGAAATCCCCAACTAAGCTTTAAACTCTAGAGCCGTCCTGGATGAATGATGAAGTTCTGGCAAGCGTACCAAAAATTCAGCAGTATAATAGTAAGTATAAAGTATCGTATCCACAGGGAGCAGTTCACTTCGTAAATTTTTAGTGATCGAATTGTCAAGCGAGAACTTTTGTTTGAATGATTGTTGAACATAATTTAAATGGCAAGAGAAGAAATAAGCAATAAAATAAGGAAAGATAGATTTACTTGGAGTAGGATTGGACTTCGTCTCACCGCACCCCTTATGTATGTGAATCCCTTCTTTAATTATGAATTTATTAATAAAATACCTTAGCAATTTCCAATCATATTATCTATAGGGCCCCTATGGGTATGGATTTCCCCCCAATCCTCAGGGAAACTCACCTATATTACTACAACTGACGCTATCAATTTAATCACATGTTCCTATAGGACACCTATGAAGGGGCTGTCACTCACCTAAACACTTCAATTCTCATAACTCCCTATAGACCCATATGACTAAATGAGTACCTTTAGCAATCGGAGGTTAGGTTTCCCATGAGCGGTAGGTAAATTTCCAATAGACAAGGGTATCGTAAACTTACCTGGGTCAAGAGACTTTCCTGTAATAAAGACCTCCTTGGGTTCCTCTTGGTCTTCTTCTTCTTGTGCTACCTCTTGATCCTTCTCTTTCTCACAATGTTCTTGGATTCTTTCTTCTTGGGGTAACTGCTCTTCAAAAATAAGATTCTCCTCTATGTCACTATCTTTTGACTTGTTGCCATCAGTAGCAATCAAGTTGCAATGTTCCATGGGGTTGGTAAGAGTATTCGCTGAAAACTGGCCTTTCTTGAATTCCCCTATATCTTGTGCTAGCTGGCCCACTTGATTTTCCAGCGCCTTGATTGATGCATCATTATTCTTTTTAAATCCTTCAAAACCTGATATGAAGGCATCAAGCTTTTCTTCCAACCTAGTGAGTTTGTCATGTGTTGTTGGCTGCTGCTGTTGGTAAGGAGTCTGCCTATTTCCACCATTTTGTCCCCAACCAGAGTTGGTTTGGTTATTCCTCCACCCTTGAGAATAATGGTTGTTGTTATTGGAGAAACTCCCTTGCCCCCTCTGATTTCCCATGAAGTTGACTTGTTCTGCTTCTGTGTCTTGGAAAGAACATTGACCATTTGGATGGTCTCCTCCACAGAAGTCACATATCAATGGTTGGGCTTGGACTGGTTGAGACTGGACAGCTATGAGTTGCTGAGGGAGTGCTTTCAATGTCTCTGTGATTGCCTCTATTTTCCTCTTAATCAGTTTATTTTCAGCCAAGATGGCATCACTTGAGTTGAGCTCTAGCATTCCCTTTTTCTAAATTTGAGATGGTGGTCGTCCAAATTGGGCTTGTTGATCATTTTGGGCAAAATTATCAATAACTGCAACAGCCCTTTCAGCATCCACGGACAAGATAGTCCCTCCTGCTGCAGCATCAATAAATGACTTGGAATCCGGTCTGAGTCCCTTGCAAAAGATGTTCAACTGGGAAATGTCTTCATATCCGTGAATCGGACATTTCCGCAGCAAGGTCTTGTATCTTTCCCAGGCTTCACAAAGTGGCTCATCAGCTCCCTGCCTGAATGTGGATATTTCTATTTTTGCTTGGACATGTTTCCCTGCTGGGAAAAATCTATTTAAAACTTGTCTTCAACAACTCCCCAAGCATTTAGACTTTGATTTGGATGGAACTGCAACCATTCCATCGCTTTACCTATCAAAGAGAAAGGAAAAAGATGTAAGTAGACAGATTCTAAGTCTCCATCTTCAAATCCCATAGTGCCTATCAATTCATAAAAGTTAGCAAGGTGAGAGTGTGGATCCTCGTAATCCAGTCCTGCAAATTGATTAGCATTTATGAGGTTGAGATGAGCAGCCTTTAGTTCCAAAGTCTTTGCAGTTGCAGGTAACACAATGCTAGAATGATGGCGAGGGCCTTGGTGCATAACATATTCTCCTAGAGTCCTTCTTTTGGGTTGTGCCTCTGCCATGTCCTTAGGTTATTCAGATAATATCCTTCTTCTCCTTCTTTTGTTCCTACTTATATTCTTCCTGGTTGTCCTCTCTATCTCTGGATCAAAATTTAATTGGCTTGGGGACACCTGGCCTCTTAAAAGCATAAACAAAAAGAACTTGAAAAGGAATAATTTTAAAATATAATTTTTTTTTCGGGAAAAAATATTCAAATTATGGAAAATCAAAGAAAAACTTGATAATTCGACCTCCCAAGGTTATACGATATGAAACACCGCTCCCCGGCAACGGCGCCAAAAAATACTTGATGAAGTTCTGGCAAGAGTACCAAAAATTCAACAGTATAATAGTAAGTATAAAGTATCGTATCCACAGGGAGCGGTTCACTTCGTAAATTTTTAGTGATCGAATTGTCAAGCGAGAACTTTTGTATGAATGATTGTTGTGCAGAATTTAAATGGCAAGAGAAGAAATAAGCAATAAAATAAAGAAAGATAGATTTACTTGGAGTAGGATTGGACTTCGTTTCATCGCACCCCCTATGTATGTGAATCCCTTCTTTAATTATGAATTTATTAATAAAATACCTTAGAAATTGCCAATCATATTATCTATAGGGCCCCTATGGGTGTGGATTTCCCCCCAATTCTCAGGGAAACTCACCTATATTACTACAACTGACGCTATCAATTTAATCACATGTTCCTATAGGACACCTATGAAGGGGCTTTTACTCACCTAAACACTTCAATTCTCAGAACTCCCTATAGACCCATATGACTAAAAGAGTACCTTTAGCAATCGGAGGTTATGTTTCCTATGTCTAGGCTCCCCTAAACTCTAATACTAGCCGGAATTCTCATTCTCTTCGTATCCTGATCACTAGCCTACGACTCCGGCGCACGCGCGGAAATAATGCATTAAGAACAACATAAAAGTACCGATATATAAAAACAGAGATTCATAATTAAAATAAGAGAATTCACATACACTCGGGGATAGAATCCACTATATCCAATCCAATTGGAGAGCTTAGCTACTCATGGTAGCCATTACAAACCAATGAAGAATCTGTCACCTTCTTCAATCCGTGTGCGTCTATCTTCTATTCTATACCTTTCTCCCCATTGCTACTGTGATCTATACAAAAGGTCCTATTTATAGACTGGGAAAACCAAATCTAAATCTGGAAGAGATCAATCTGTAATTGCATTTTAGAAAGCTGGTTCACGTGCTGCGCTTCACCTGCGCTAAGCGCAGGTGAAGCGTGTCTCTCTGGAAGCTGCGCTTCACCTGTGCTTAGCACAGGTGAAGCGTGAAACACGCTCCAGACTTTCTTTAATTCCTCATTTATCCACTTGATCTCTTTCTGATCTTTCCTTTGCTTGATTTGTTTTCCTTGTTTCCCTTTTCTGACTTGATCTTGCATTTATTTGAGCTTGAATTCAAATTGGGAAAGTTATCACAGGATCCTTTGTTTAAATGGTTGTTGATCTTATCTTTATTTTGTCCTCATTTAAACTTCAAATCTGTAAATAATCTCCCCATTTAATGCTATCTTCTTTCCAAATTCAAATCTATCATAAATATGCATATATTAACAGATTTCTAATTAAAATAGCATCATATTCAGATTCAAACCAAATAATCACAATTATTACAATTATTTACAAAAAGAGATTATTTTGGGGCATAAATTAATATTTTAGCCTTGATAAGTGTAATAAAAACATAGGAAAATACCACATAATTTACACTTATCAAATACCCCCCAACTTAACTTCTTGCTTGTCCTCAAGCAAGATACCTTTTGCAATCAAAATCAATTCACCTTTATGTACAATTCTCATAAACAACTATAAGGAAAAATTTCCATCATCTCTTCACTAGGCAAAAGTCACTTTCCAAATATCAGAAAAAATCAGAATTAAGAGATATTACCAATCCTCAATCAGAACAGAACACAATCAACAGTTAAACTTTCTCAAAAGTAGCAATTAAAGCAATAAATGATAAACCAAGGAATTTCACTCATGCTTACGGGTAACAGTTTCCCTCAATGTTTTCACCACAGTTGAACAACTAAGATTGATAGTCGTTTCTAGTTCCTAAACATGCTCATGGTCAATATGGATCAAAAGGTCTTTTCATGGTTGTAATGAGGCTGGGCTATCTAGAAATCATGGATTTTCTGGATAAACAATGAACATTTGGAACAGGGAGCATCTTTTGATGTTATTTGACATGAATTTCTCTCCTTCCACCATCTCCTTGATTTTTTTCAATTCTTGCAGGCCTCTTTCTTTATTTGAAATTGCACTCCCCCCAACTTATTCAATTTATTCACTTTTTCTTTTTGATTCTAGTGGGAGTGATCTTCTTTTTGCTTTCATGTACCTACTCTTTGAATTTTAATTCACCAACTTTTTCTTCCCATTGCCTTTGCTTGCCCCTTGCTCTCTATCCCAAATGTGTAAGGGACAGGATATAGATATCAATTATGGTTTGGGTGCACAAGAATAATCATTAAGGCTCAAATGGGTTACCAAGAAATTGGAAAAATTATATCAAGGGTTGGCTATTTGGCACTGAGCAAATATATTGAAAACAAAAATTGCCTTTGTCACTTCCATATTTTCCACAAGCAGAATATGATCCAAAAACTCAATCAATAAAAATTGACAAGCAGCGGTGAAAAACTCTCAATTCAAGTGTTTTGGCTCTCAAACTCACCGACTTGTTGGCTAAATTCCTTGATAAAGCACTTACTGGTTTTAATTAACTACCCTGATAGGTTCTCCTGTGAAGCATCCTAATCCTAACTGATTATGGAATTAATTACAAAATCCTTTCTTCTTCCCTAATCTGGTTAATTAAACTGCCTAATTTCAGAAATTTTGAAAAATTTTCCTAAATCCTAAATCCTAAAAATTTTTAAAAATCCTAAAAATCCTAAAGTAAAAAGAAAAGGAAACAAAATAATATGCAGAAAATGTACTGCATAGCAAAATGATGTATCAGTGGAGTATATATACAGTACATATCCAGAATAAAAAAGAAAAAAAAGAAGAAAAAAGAAGAAAAAATGAAAAGAAATAAAAGAAAAAGAAAAGAAAAGCACCAAATCAAAATAAAGTCTGTAACGTCTTAATTTCTCAATTCAAGAATAAGTGTCCGTTGAAAACACTACTCCGAATTTCTGAAATTATTTCGCGCCATTTCGTGTATCGGCACACAAGCACAATTTGCCTAAACAGTCCAACGTATGCTTAGGTTATCTCAACATTCAATAACACAATTCTAAAACATTCTCTTAAGAAAGATAGGGAGGAACCCACACTTGGCGTCTTAAAGGTTCATAAAACTCCTGCCGGAAATCCGGAAGAGTCTCCCCTGAAAAATGGACGTTTCCCAATTTTCAAATTCACCTGAAAACCAGCAAAACACCAGTACAATTCATATTATATCATATCTAATCCAATTCTACAACAAAAGGGCCTCCATGGCTAAAATGAGACATTCTCATCAATATTCAGAATAGTTCCATTCAACACATTACATTTACAAATATCAACGTTTTCAATAAGTTAGTAACAAAGGAAACTAAATGTTCTACATCTAACTGGAAACTGAGGAGGCGGAAGTATCCGCCACCGGACTCTGGCTCTTCGTCTAACCTAAGAAACCCTAACCTGCACAACTGAAAGTGATGCCCCGTAACGTGGGGTTAGACTACGTCCCGGTGAGTGGGGTAACAGTGTGTGCGGTGTGGGGAGGCAAAGCACAAGATATAAAACAATACAAATCACTTGATAAATGAAGAAAACATTCATAATGACAATTAGAGACATGTAATGTTAGTCATCCAATGACAGTCATAAATGCAGGGTTAGTCATAAAGTGTTTTACCCAACACCCAAGGGGTCTTTCCACTTATCTGTGAGGCTAGACTGAGCTCAGACTAACAGACATTGTCATCCCTGAAAGCCATAAGACCTTAACCCATTAACTGTGATAGATTCAAACAAGAATTTATTTAATTCTTAAACATGAGTACATGGACCAAGCAAGGCCTTAAAACATGAGTCCATGGACCAAATCTTGCTTAATTAACATGAGTCCAAGGACCGGAGACAGAGTCTTAAAAACATGAGTCCAGGGACCAAAACATGATTATTTACATGAGGTCTAAAGACCCAAAACAATTTCATGAGGTCATGAGACCCAAATCCATTTCCGTGAGGTACAAAGACCCAAATAGTTTTCCTTTACCATTATCATGAGGTCGAAGACCCAAAACACTTCCTTTTAAAGAAACATGAGGTCCTAAGACCCAAAACATTTTCCATGAACATGATGGGGGTTAGAAACATGTACAAACATCCATATAATGCAGAAACATGATGGAATACGTAAACATGAGCAATTATAAGCCTAATCAACATGCCAAACCTTCAATTTCATGAATACCCCAAATTCTCTAACCAAGGGCTTTATCCCAAAATCAAGCAATCCAAGGCAATCCAAAGCAATTCATACATAAATCCTATTTTTAACCTCCATTAATCACATAATCAAGGCTCAATCATCCATCATACAAGAAAATCCTCAAATCCCCAATTCCTCTAACCTAGGGTTTGAGCATTTCAATCACACATTCAATCAATCCAATAATCCACCCTAGGTTTGCATAAAAACAATCTTAATCAACAATAGTAGAAAGGGGAGAAAGAATAGGGAGCATGCAATGGAATAGCAATCAATATTATAGTGAGTGAGAAACACACTCACATTGATATAGAAGATTTGGGGAAGAACAATGGAGGAACAAGCAAAATCCTTAGCTCCAAGGGTTGAAGATGAAGAAGATGGATCCCCAATCAAGGCCTCCTTAGCTCCCTCTAACTTTCTCTTACTACCTTATGCTCTTCTCACTCTAACCCGAGGAGAAAGAAGAAGAAAAACGAGAAGAAAGGAGAGAAAACGCGTTTTAAAGCGGCTGCTGCTGCGCGCGCGCGTTTAAACCTCCTCCTGAGCGTTCAAATGCCCAGTTTTTCTGCCAAACGCGCGTTTGAGAGTTTGACTCGCTGTTTGGGGGTGCAAATGAGCTCGGAATACTATCATATAATATACCAAATTGAAGCCCCAAAAATTAGCTTTCTACTAAAAGTGGAATCACCTTAATTGGACACCCTTGCCTCTATATATTTGTGAATTAGTGCACCAAGGTCATTAGGCCTAAAACCCAAAGTTAAGCAACAACTTCGGTTTGTGCCCCTCTTAGCTCCAATTCAATTCACTCCTTCTTAAACCTAATTCCTCTCCATGAAAACCTTCTTCTAACTTAGTTCTTCTCATCCAAACCCTTCCCCACTCTAATTCTTGATAAATCAATTCCCTAACTCTCATCTAATATCATACCTTCCCAACTTAGTTCTTCTTCCTCTAATACCCTTTACTCATCCTTAAATTGCTGAACTCCTCTTAGATCATTTACCAAATTCCTATATAAATTCACATTCAAATCTCCAACATCCCATACCACTTCCAAATCTCCATTATTTGGCCGGAACCACAGCCTAATGTTCTCACTATAGTTTCTAAGCCCTAAATTTTGGGATGTTACAATCCTACCCCCCTTAGTTAAATTTTGTCCTCAAAATTTGCTCTGATCACCCCAACGCTAGATCACACTCCTATCCTTAACTAGTTTCGGTACTTTCGACATCTCTCAACTTGTTGCTCAACAACTAATACCTCTATTTTACAAAGCGACTAAGGGGAATTAAAGGTCGATTGCACTCCTAAACTCGTCTTCTTTGTCCTATCTTCATAGGCTGCGTCTTATCTGTCACTATTCCTTAAACGGTTTCATGCCTAACTTATGCCTAAACCAATTAATTCTTTCGTTCTTCCTTTTTGTAGATACCTTAACACCTACCCTCCCTCTACCATAATCCTAACCTGGATTCCTAAGTGACCTCATATTGGTGTCTTCCCTCTGAAATGACTTAACTACTTTAGTTAATCAAACGACCTAACCGAGTTGAAACATAAAAAGGGCTTCACAAAAATTTTCTGATCATAGCCACTAACTAACAACTTGGTCCGCGTACCACAACTTGTGAAGTACCTAAAATCTGTCTTAGTTGTTGTGGGTCCTAATTTTTGACATCTACAAGATGATTTAAACTTTGGGTTGCTAATGACCTAGCTATGCCCCGAATATTCCTAATTAGTCTTTTGAGTCCTACGGTGAGTTCCCATGTCCTTCTCTACAAGGCTACCCCCTTAAGGGCTCGGCCCTCTCTAACAACCTTCAAGGTTTAAGTCTACTCCACAAAACTACACTGTGACACCTAACAGCTAGCTGGTCTGAATCCTCTTCTTATAACCAACATCTTCTCATCACTAGTTTCTAAAACAGCAACACGCAGGTCTCAACAAAAGAACGTAGAGTTTCAGCCGAGTAGTGTTCCTCTGATACACATATGATAGAGAATGGACAAACTCTTGTAGTTCACTGGGAGAAAACCAACCTCATCAAACAAAACACGATAGTGTGTAGGTCTACTTGTACCTATCACTCCGTCGTGTGCACAAAATTAGAAAGCAAAATTATCTATCACTTCAACCTAGGAGACTGAGTACGAACACATGCCCTGTACTATGACATCAACAGGTACTACCTAGAGCTAGCAACCATGACAATTGAAAAAACATCCAATTGCCTCGGTGGCCAAGGGACACACCCAAGCCTAGATTGATGGTGGAAACTTTAGAAACAAGAGAAGTGGAAGGGGAAAAATTCAACACCTAAAAATGAATTCAACACATCAAGCCTAACATTAGTTTTTAGCAAAACACTAATTAGGTACTGATCATGGACCCTCGTAGGAGGTATGCACTGAGTGGAAATTCTAAATTCCGTAAGATTTTTTTTTCTATGAACCCTAAGGATTTTAGATTTCCGTCTAGGGGAACAACAGAGAGTTGACTAGGGAGCCCACCCTGTAGACTTAACTCTACCACTGATAGGTGAGAACGTAGGTAATTTCCCATGTATTAACAACATAGTCCTAGACATAGGTAACAGAGGTCCTTACCTGATGCATTAAGCACAAACCATTAGCTATAAGACTTCTACCCCAAGGACACGTTGGCTAAAACAACAAGGAACCCTATCATTTAGGAGTTAACAACCAAGTAGGCCTAAAACTGAAAAGAACTGACCATGAGTGTAACTTGCTAAGTACCTCTAGCCATTCCAATTTCCAATATAACTTGCTCTCTTTATATATACTTGGGTTTATTCCCTGGCTTAACCGGAATTGATCACGAGGGTCTAACTAAGTGACAGTGCCTAACCAAAACTCAAACCTGAACCACAAGGAGATAGACACCTAGGGCTGGAATAACAATAGGGGCTCTATGGTGGGATAAAGTCGGTATCAAGTCATAGATTGACAGGGTACCAAAATCTCCAATTGGTCCCTAAACTAGGGAATCCTCCAATAATTCATGTAGCGAAAATACAATAAATAGCTAGATGTTCGATCAAGCACTTATGAGAACCGAAGTCATCTCTAGTAGTCAATTAGGGATTCTAGGGTATTAGTCTAATGTCTTAGGGAACGGATGACTGGACTTGCTTCCTGCATACTGAAACCAAATCAAAAGACTTGAAGAGTCTCACCGCCATTAGATTAAAATCGTTGACCATCTAATGAGATATCTAACCAGGCTTACATAACCTAGGCAACCACTAAGGAGGATAGGATCGAGATAACAACAACAATCAACATTAGCATGCTATAACCGGGGAAACCAAAAGAGGAAACAAAAATGTGAGATTAAAGGCTCTAACTAAATTTCTTGAATTAACTTTGAGATTACATCTATCCTACGGTAAACAACCTAACCCAAGAGCTGAGGTTACCCCCCTCACCTAAGGTGTTAGGTTCCTCTAACCTCCCATGAATTCCACACTTCCCTTCTAACCTTTACCTGCCAAAGAATCCTCAATCTTTGAAAATTTCAGTCAACCTCTACATACAAGAAATTCAAGCAACGCAAACAGACAGGCACGCCATGCAAGCATTCCAACCAAAACAATCATCATAATTAATCAAACAAGTCACACCCTCAAGGAGAAAACACAAGCAATCAACACTCTCCTCCCTACTAGGGAGCCTACTCCTCATGTCCCTCTACATTCCCCCTTTTGCTTACACATTCCAAATCCAGCAATGCACTATCTCTCAAAGGCTACACTTTACCTTTCCATCTAAATGTGCCATAGTTCACTAAGAACTAAAAATTGACATCCTATAAAACTTTAAGGTTAAGGTCTTTCTTTTGGGAATAAACCTATGTCACTCTCCCTATAGCTGTAATTGGGTGGCTCTAACCTTATTGGGGAAGTGTCCCAACTCCCTTAACAAGGCATCCTGTTTACGTCACTAACCATAATCCCGTGTAAAACGCACCTAATAGAGGGGTGATCAGTCCCTATATTGAGTGTGAAATACTGTAGGATTATAGCAAGTCACGGGCAACTAACCTAACCACAGTCCAATTCGATTGAACTGCTCTGATACCAAAATGTAACGTCCTAATTTCTCAATTCAAGAATAAGTGTCCGTTGGAAACACTACTCCGAATTTCTGAAATTATTTCGCGCCATTTCATGTATCGGCACACAAGCACAATTTGCCTAAACAGTCCAACGTATGCTTAGGCTATCTCAACATTCAATAACACAATTCTAAAACATTCTCTTAAGAAAGACAAGGAGGAACCCACACTCGGCGTGTTAAAGGTTTATAAAACTCCTGCCGGAAATCCGGCAGAGTCTCCCCTGAAAACTGGACGTTTCCCAATTTTCAAATTCACCTGAAAACCAGCAAAACACCAGTACAGTTCATATTATATCATATCTAATCCAATTCTACAACAAAAGGGCCTCCATGGCCTAAATGAGACATTCTCATCAATATTCACAATAGTTCCATTCAACACATTACATTTACAAATATCAACCTTTTCAATAAGTTAGTAACAAAGGAAACTAAATGTTCTACGTCTAACTGGCAGCTGAGGAGGCGGAAGTATCCGCCACTGGACTCCGGCTCTTCATCCAACGCTAAGAAACCCAAACCTGCACAACTAAAAGTGCTGCCCCGTAACGTGGGGTGAGACTACGTCCCAGTGAGGGAGGGTAACAGTGTGTGCGGTGTGGGGAGGCAAAGCACAAGATATAAAACAATATAAATCACTTGATAAATGAAGAAAACATTCATAATGACAATTAGAGACATGTAATATTAGTCATCCAATGACAGTCATAAATGCAGGGTCAGGCATGAAGTGTTTTACCCAAAACCCAAGGGGTCTTTCCACTTATCTGTGAGGCTAGACTGAGCTCAGACTAACAGAGACCGTCGTCCCTGAAGGCCATAAGACCTTAACCCATTAACTGTGATAGATTCAAACAAGAATTTATTTAATTCTTTAACATGAGTCCATGGACCAAGCAAGGCCCTAAAACATGAGTCCATGGACCAAATCTTGCTTAATTAACATGAGACCAAGGATCGGAGATAAAGTCTTAAAAACATGAGTCCAGGGACAAAAAATGATTATTTACATGAGGTCTAAAGACCCAAAACAATTTCATGAGGTCATGAGACCCAAATCCATTTTCATGAGGTACAAAGACCCAAATAATTTTCCTTTACCATTATCATGAGGTCGAAGACCCAAAACACTTCCTTTTAAAGAAACATGAGGTCCTAAGACCCAAAACATTTTCCATGAACATGATGGGGGTTAGAAACATGTACAAACATCCATATAATGCACAAACATGATGGAATACATAAACATGAGCAATTATAAGCCTAATCAACATGTTAAACCTTCAATTTCATGAAACCCTCAAATTCTTTAACCAAGGGCTTTATCCCAAAATCAAGCAATCCAAGGCAATCCATACATAAATCCTATTTTTAACATCCAATAATCACATAATCAAGGCTCAATCATCCATCATACAAGAAAATCCTCAAATCCCCAATTCCTCTAACCTAGGGTTTGAGCATTTCAATCACACATTCAATCAATCCAATAATCCACCCTAGGTTTGCATAAAACCAATCCTAATCAACAATAGTAGCAAGGGGAGAAAGAATAGGGAGCATGCAATGGAATAGCAATCAATATTATAGTGAGTGAGAACCACACTCACATTGATAGAGAAGATTTGGGGAAGAACAATGGAGGAACAAGCAAAATCCTTAGCTCCAAGGGTTGAAGATGAAGAAGATGGATCCCTAATCAAGGCCTCCTTAGCTCCCTCTAACTTTCTCTCACTACCCTATGCTCTCTCTCACTCTAACCCGAGGAGAAAGAAGAAGAAAACGAGAAGAAAGGAGAGAAAACGCGTTTTAAAGCGGCTGCTGCTGCGCGCGCGTTTAACCCTCCACCTGGGCGTTCAAATGCCCAGTTTTTCTGCCAGATGCGCGTTTGAGAGTTTGACTCGCTGTTTGCGGGTGCAAATGAGCTCGGAATACTATCATATAATATATCAAATTGAAGCCCCGAAAATTAGCTTTCTACTGAAAGTGGAATCACCTTAATTGGACACCCTTGCCTCTAGATATTTGCGAATTAGTGCACCAAGGTCATTAGGCCTAAAACCCAAAATTAAGCAACAACTTCGGTTTGTGCCCCTCTTAGCTCCAATTCAATTCACTCCTTCTTAAACCTAATTCCTCTCCATGAAAACCTTCTTCTAACTTAGTTCTTCTCATTCAAACCCTTCCCCACTCTAATTCTTGATAAATCAATTCCTTAACTCTCATCTAATATCATACCTTCCCAACTTAGTTCTCCTTCCTCTGATACCCTTTACTCATTCTTAAATTGTTGAACTCCTCTTAGATCATTTACCAAATTCCTATATAAATTCACATTCAAATCTCCAACATCCCATACCACTTCCAAATCTCCTTTATTTGGCCGGAACCACAGCCTAACGTTTTCACTATAGTTTCTAAGCCCTAAATTTTGGGATGTTACAAAGTCAGTCCTCCATGTCAGCTGCTCCACCCTCCCCTGGGATAATAGGCTTGTGCCTTAGCCACTATAAATAAGCTCCAAACTGATCAGGGTGCATGCCTGGGTACGGGTCCGAGCAAGTCCGATAGTGTAGATTCTGAAAATGGACTGCTGCTCGGTGGAGACTGGATAACTGAGCCTGCATGTGAGTGTTATGGGCAAGAAGCTGTTGTGCCCAGGCTGGAGGCTGCATGTCTGCTACTGGTGGTGGTCGTGGTGCCTGCTGTTGCTCCTCATCCTCCTCCTCATCCTCAACAGGAATGCAGTTGGCCGCAATATAGCCTCTGGTCATAGGGTGCATGAAGCGAACTGAATGGAATACCTCAATACCCCTAGACTCGTAGAGGGAAGTGATGAGTGATGGGAAGCCAAGACTGATCCTGGAAGTGGCGCTGCGACGTCCCACAGAAGATGCAAAATTTGAGATCTTGTGGCTTATGACCCCAGCAATGTCTATATCTGCGTGAGTAATGATGCTGTAGAGGAGGTGGGCTACTGGATTGATGACATCTGAAACGAGCCCAGTAGGGTGGACATTGGCTAGCACAAACATTGTCCACATCTGTTCTAAGTCCCTGATATCTCGTCTGAGGATGCGAGCAGCCTCCCCATAGGCATTCCTCTCAAAGGAACGCCCCTGCAGACATAGGCATTCTGCGGTCTGAATATCCAATGAATCATTGCCATTGATCCCCACTGCTCTCAATCTCTCCTAGTGCTGGCACTCCATGAGGTCACTGTCCTCGGGCCTTGGGAAATGTAGAAGTCTGTTGATCGCATCACGAAAAAAAGGAATTACCTGCCCGCGGACATAGGACTCCTGCCTCACATTAATGTCGTGTTGTCCAATGGCATTGGCATAAAATTCCCTAACAATGTCATGGTCAAAATGGGATTCTGGGCAGCTGAGGCGTACCCAGTTCCGTCTGATGATCTCTGCTCTGAAGTCCTCATACTCCTCAGGCTCCAAAGCCACTTGTCTCTCTCTGATAAAATTACAGTTCATCAGTTAACTGTAAGCCTCAAAGGACTTGGCGTCCTTAAAACGGTGAGCATCAAACTCCGGTTCCTATTGGGGTGCCTGCCTAGCTCTCTTGGCACCCCCTGCTCCTACTGGAAGTTCTTGCTGCATTGACGATCTTAGTGCGAGCCATCTGCATAAAAAATCAAACCAAGATTATTTTCAACAAATAATAGATTACTCGTAAATTTATGAAATAAATGGCCAAGTTAATTCACAAATCAGAGCAATCACTTAATCAAGTACTTGCAATAATCTTGATTTTTAAGTTACCAAATTCCAATTAATTAACTTATTAAGAACATGCTAAAGTGATCAATTAAAGCAGTCTTAATTCATTTTTAAGAACCTGGCATAACAGATTGGTAACAAAAAATTAAGCTCAAAAATCATGTCATCAGTAACATGCAATAAGGCACAGTCATTCATGCATGGTCATGAAAAAATGTGGAATAGACTAAGCATACATGCACCAAACAGAGCAACTTGCCAAAATTCATTGAGCACTTCAAAAACTACCACCTAATCATACCAAAATATATCAATAAACATACCATAGTAACAGACATACTAAACAAAGACTCTATTGACTAATTTTCCTAATTTAAAAGGTCCTAAGAGCCTAAGTTTCCTACCCTAAGGTTTCTGCTCAAATAAGAACAAAAATGAAAATTTCAATCAGTGCAGACTGACCAAAATTATAAAAACATACCTGATATAGCCTTGGAACTGGAAAAAGTGAGGATATGGAAGTAAAAAGGGCAAAAAGGAAGTTAAGAAGCACAAAGAAGTGGAGAGAAACTGAAGAGGAAAGGTTTCGAAAACCATTTCCTCGTCCCAAATTTAAAGGAATTCTGGACGCGCGCACCTGCGTTGCACCCTCGCTTAGCGCAGGTGCAGCGCGTGTCTTCAGAAAGATGAAGTGTTATGCTCACGCTTCACTTGCGTTGTAGCGCAAGTGAAGCGTGAAATTCAGAGAATAAATCAACTTCTGCGCTTTAACTACGCTAAGCGCAAGTAAAGCGCATGACTCATATTTTTAAGTTCTCTTCCTACCTTTCACTGTTTTTCATGCATTCCTTTTAAAATAATTTTATCCTTTACTTAACCTTTTCCTAATCTATACAGGTATTGACTCAATAGAAATAAAACAACACAATCAAAAACAAAAGCAAAAGAAAAAGAAAAATAAAAGCAAATTAAAAATTGCTAGGTTGCCTCCCAGAAAGCGCTTGTTTAACGTCTAATAGCCGGATGCCTGGTTATTCAAAAACTTATGGTGGCCTCAATTGGAGGATGATGGTTGATTTTGCTCCTGTCCTTCCTTTAAGCTCCCATCCTCCATGCCACTTGTTCATCCTTCCTTCACTTTCTTCACTACTTTCTCCTTCTCCCGTGTCTGATGTTGATCTTTTTCTCTTTTTATACTTGAAATCCCAAATAGATTCTGGATGCTTCACTCTCATTCTTGGTTTCCTCAGAAGTCCGGAAACCTTTATCTTCTTTGGTTCATTATCATTGATAAGAACCCCTTTATTTTTCACTTTCTGCAGCTTTGCTTGGAAATGATAGATCCCATCAGTAGGATCTATCCCAATCTTTTTTGGAGTTGTCAAGATCTTGGGGCTTCCTCTATCAATATGAAAGATGATACTTTCATCATTTGAACTCACTTGGTACTCCCCTTTATCAATATCAACAATTATCTTGGCAGCTTTCATAAATGGTCTTCCTAATATGAGGGGGAATCAGTATCCTCCTCTTATGTCTCTGCAACATAAAAATCCACTGCATATACAAACTTATCCACTCGCACTAGTAGATTCTAAATTAACCCATAAAGGTTTTGAGTAGACTTATTTGCAAGCAATAACTTTACATTAGCAGGCTTGACCTTCAAAACACCCAACTTATTAAAATACGATACCCGCATCAAATTGATGCTCGCTCTAAGGTCTAGTAAAGCATGAGTGGTAGGTAAATTTCCAATAGACAAGGGTATCGTAAACTTACCTGGGTCAAGAGACTTTCCTGTAATAAAGACCTCCTTGGGTTCCTCTTGCTCTTCTTCTTCTTGTGCTACCACTTGATCCTTCTCTTTCTCATAATGTTCTTGGATTCTTTCTTCTTGGGATAACTGCTCTTCAAAAATAAGATTATCCTCTATCTCACCATCTTCTGACTTGTTGCCATCAGTAGCAATCAAGTTGCAATGTTCCTTGGGGTTGGTAAGAGTATTCGCTGAAAACTGGCCTTTCTTGAATTCCCCTATATCTTGTGCTAGTTGGCCCACCTGATTTTCCAGCGCCTTGATTGATGCATCATTATTCTTTTTAAATCCTTCAAAACCTGATATGAAGGCATCAAGCTTTTCTTCAAACCTAGTGAGTTTGTCATGTGCTGTTGGCTGCTGCTGTTGGTAAGGAGTCTGCCTATTTCCACCATTCTGTCCCCAACCAGAGTTGGTTTGGTTATTCCTCCATCCTTGAGAATAATGGCTGTTGTTGTTGGAGAAACTCCCTTGCCCCCTCTGATTTCCCATGAAGTTGACTTGTTCTACTTGTGTGTCTTGGAAAGAACATTGACCATTTGGATGGTCTCCTCCACAGAAGTCACATATCAATGGTAGGGCTTGGACTGGTTGAGACTGGACAGCTTTGAGTTGCTGAGGGAGTGCTTTCAATGTCTCTGTAATTGCCTTTATTTGCCTCTTAATCAGTTTATTTTCAGCCAAGATGGCATCACTTGAGTTGAGCTCTAGCATTCCCTTTTTCTCAGTCTGAGATGGTTGTCGTCCACATTGGGCTTGTTGATCGTTTTGGGAAAAATTATCAATAGTTGCAACAACCCTTTCAGCATCCACGGACAAGATAGTCCCTCCTGCTGCAGCATCAATAAATAACTTGGAATCCGGTCTGAGTCCATTGCAAAAGATGTTCAACTGGGCAATATCTTTATATCTGTGGTTCAGACATTTCCACAGCAAGGTCTTGTATCTTTCCCAGGCTTCACAAAGTGGCTCATCAGCTCCCTGCCTGAATGTGGATATTTCTGTTTTTGCTTGGATATGTTTCCCTGCTGAGAAAAATCTATTTAGAAACTTGTCTTAAACAACTCCCTAAGCATTTAGACTTTGATTTGGATGGGACTGAAACCATTCCTTCGCTTTACCTATCAAAGAGAAAGGAAAAAGACGTAAGTAGACAGATTCTAAGTCTCCCTCTTCAAATCCCATAGTGCCTATCAATTCATAAAAGTTAGCAAGGTGAGAGTGTGGATCCTCGTGATCCAGTTCTGCAAATTGATGAGCATTTATGAGGTTGAGATGAGCATCCTTTAGTTCCAAGGTCTTTGCAGTTGCAGGTAACACAATGCTAGAATGATGGCGAGGGCCTTGGTGCATAACATATTCTCATAGAGTCCTTCTTCTGGGTTGTGCCTCTGCCATGTCCTTAGGTTCTTCAGATAATATCCTTCTTCTCCTTCTTTTGTTCCTACTTCTATTCTTCCTGGCTGTCCTCTCTATCTCTGGATCAAAATTTAATTGGCTTGGGGACACCTGGCCTCTTAAAAGCATAAACAAAAAGAACTTGAAAAAGAATAATTTTAAAATATAATTTTTTTTTCGGGAAAAAATATTCAAATTACGGAAAATCAAAGAAAAACTTGATAATTCGACCTCCCAAGGTTATACGATATGAAACACCGCTCCCCGGCAACGGCGCCAAAAAATACTTGATTAAGTTCTGGCAAGAGTACCAAAAATTCAGCAGTATAATAGTAAGTATAAAGTATCGTATCCACAGGGAGCGGTTCACTTCGTAAATTTTTAGTGATCGAATTGTCAAGCGAGAACTTTTGTATGAATGATTGTTGTGCAGAATTTAAATGGCAAGAGAAGAAATAAGAAATAAAATACGGAAAGATAGATTTACTTGGAGTAGGATTGGACTTCGTTTCATCGCACCCCTTATGTATGTGAATCCCTTCTTTAATTATGAATTTATTAACAAAATACCTTAGAAATTGCCAATCATATTATCTACAGGGCCCCTATAGGTGTGGATTTCCCCCCAATCCTCAGGGAAACACACCTATATTACTACAACTGACTCTATCAATTTAATCACATGTTCCTATAGGACACCTATGAAGGGGCTGTCACTCACCTAAACACTTCAATTCTCAGAACTCCCTATAGACCCATATGACTAAATGAGTACCTTTAGCAATCGGAGGTTAGGTTTCCTATGTCTAGTCTCCCCTAAACTCTAATACTAGCCGGAATTCTCATTCTCTTCGTATCCTGATCACTAGCCTATGACTCCGGCGCACACGCGGAAGTAATGCATTAGGAAAAACATAAAAGTACCGATATATAAAAATAGAGATTCCTAATTAAAATAAGAGAATTCACATACACTCGGGGATAGAATCCACTACATCCAATCCAATTGGAGAGCTTAGCTACTCATGGTAGCCATTACAAACCAATGAAGAATCTGTCACCTTCTTCAATCCTTGTGCGTCTATCTTCTATTCTATACCTTTCTCCCCATTGCTACTGTGATCTGTACAAAAGGTCCTATTTATAAACTGGGAAAACCTAATCTAAATCTGGAAGAGATCAATCTATAATTGCATTTTAGAAAGCTGGTTCACGTGCTGCGCTTCACCTGCGCTAAGCGCAGGTGAAGCATGAAACACGCTGCAGACTTTCTTTAATTCCTCATTTATCCACTTGATCTCTTTCTGATCTTTCCTATGCTTGATTGGTTTTCCTTGTTTCCCTTTTATGACTTGATCTTGCATTTATTTGATCTTGAATTGAAATTGGGAAAGTTATCACAGGATCCTTTGTTTAAATGGCTACTGATCTTATCTTTATTTTGTCCTCATTTAAACTTCAAATCTGCAAATAATCTCCTCATTTAATGCTATCTTCTTTCCAAATTCAAATCTATCATAAACCTACACAAATTAACAGATTTCTAATTAAAATAGCATCAAATTCAGATTCAAACCAAATAAACACAATTATTACAATTATTTACAAAAAGGGATTATTTTGGGGCATAAATTAATATTTTAGCCTTGATAAGTGTAATAAAAACTTAGGAAAATACCACATAATTTACACTTATCAACGAACAGGGTCGTCTCGGATAAACAACATTACATATCTGAGCTCAAAGCCGACTTCATCAAAGTCGACCAGAGCTGGGGGGCTTCTGTTACGGTCTAAGCCTAAGGCCCAATATCCAACACAGCCCATGCGCAATATATTTATCATATCCATAATTATATTATACATAATTATGATATCCTTAAATATATGAAATATAATTATAATATCTGTAATTATATGACTTTATCTACCAAATTTACTCCTTTTATATCTATGCCCACTTACCGTATTTATACAGGGAAAACCCATATAAATAGGGAACATTTACAGATCATCAGGTACACAATCTAACTCAGTCAATCACTTTCACTGTTTTACTTATCTGACTTGGGCGTCAGAGTCCCTTTGCAGGTACACCCTCTGGGTTCAACTCGGATTCAATACCCGGATTCGGATCCGACTTCTTTCCTGCTGACTCAGACCCAGGTTCGAGTTCTACCCCGGAACACAATCTTTTGGCGTTACTGCAATTTAAGTTGTCAATACAAAGAGCTTCAATGGGTATGACTATTTTCTTCAAATTATGAGGAACAAGAATGATCACTGAGACCCTAACTATGATGTGATGCTTCATTTTGCTGTTGTAAGTTGCAAATACAATGAGATTCAAAGTGATCAAGGTCTATCCTATAAAAATGCTCTGCTTCATAGAATGCTTAGAAGGATATTGAATTTTATGATGATGAGTATTTTGATGATATTTATTAAGAATTAAAAATGAAATATTGCATACAAGTTAAGTAGTTATTGTGTTTTAAAAATAATAATCTGTGTAAGCCTTTTTTTATCTATTGTTTGTTCATTTTTATTGTGTCTTATGAATATTAAATTGATTTTTTAAATATTTATTATCTTAAAAAAGAAAATGTTTTTGTATGAAAATTAATCACTAGTTGTAATTAGTAAAGGGTATATGATATTGTGATTTTTGGGAATTCACTACAAAAAAAGTGAGTTACTAGCAATTAATGAAAACCTCCAGAAAATGATATATTTTTTTGGCATTCATCGAAATGCGACAAATTATTTTCTGTTCTGACAGTCTAAAATGTTGTTTAGGGGTTTAAGACCGCCACAATTTTTTTTAGATTTTCTGTAGTGTCTCATAGGCTTTTAGCGCTAACACACTAATTTTTAGAATTTTTATTAAGCAACACTGAAATAAATTTTCACTATCTCCTTTCGCTGAGAGACTCTGAAATCGCACTGAACCCTAACTGTTCTCCACAAATCTCACCGGATTCTTCTTCAGCCTCACCGGATTTTGCTCTTATCCCTAGTGATGAATATCGAGAAATTTACCATGACGGCGACGAATTTGCATGTGATATGAGTATTGTGATGAGAATATCTTATGTGATATCCTATGTTTATAATAATTGTTATGTGATATGGTGTGATTATAATAATAGAGATTGTATGAGATATATGTGAATTGATGATGATGCTTTGAGCATAGAGATTGTGTTTGTGGCATGAGTATTATGGTGTGAGTATCTTATGTGATGTTATATGTTTATAATATTATGGGATGTGGAATGATTAGAGTATGTGTCTTGAATTAGAGATGTGATGTGGAATGAGTAGAATAGACCATGTTGTATGATAAATGTTTAAATGATGATTGATGCATTGAGCATGAGTATATGAGATGTGACTATATGAGATGACGTTGATGTAATGAGCATGAGTATATGATGTGTGAGATATATGAGATATATGAGTAGCCGAATGTGGCTTAAATACCCTAGCCCAAGAGAGGGGCAACGAGTAGGGTTCAGTGACCATGATGGGCGACATTCTATGCACGAGCCCAAAAGAGGGGTGTTGTGCAACCTATCGGCCAAGATAGGGCATTTAACGGTAGGGCCATCATTGCGGGACAGATGTCTCTGCACGAGCCCAAGAGAGGGGTGTTGTGCAACCTATCGGCCAAGAGAGGGCATTTAACAGTAGGGCCATCATTGGTATCAACTAGGGAGATTGATGAGGTGCGCCCATTGTGCAGAGTTCCAAATCATGATCCTTAGGATGAGTTTTTGTGCATGAGCATAGAGTGAGCATACATGTCATTTTATGATTGCGTTAGTATGTGAATTATATAATTGTGATGAGTCAATATGTTGAATTATAAGAGTGTGAGATGATATGATTGATGATGATTATGTGATGAAATTAATGATTATGACTATGTGTTGGGTGAGGATAGGGTAGCCTTCTGCGTGCATGTATGAGTATGTGTTCTTTTCCTCACCGTGCTTTCTGTGGTTATTTTATAGGTGACGAAGATGGCACTCAAGGTGCCGAGTATTGAATTGAAGGGGTTCCGCTCTGATACTTGTAACATCAAGGCATTAGTAATAGGGTTTCCTTTATTATGTTTTTTAGTAGAGATAGACGAAAACTATTTTAAGTGTCTTGCATGGTCAAGAGAGATTTTTATGATGTTGATATTTAATATTTTAGTTTTTGAAAAGCATTGATTTTACCTTTTGTTTAAATTGAGTTGACTTTGAATTAAATAGATGTTTAAAGAGAGAAATGTGAACCTTTTTACCCGATGAGGACCATAACTTTTCCCTATATTTCAACTTAATGACTTTAACGGTAGTTGGGGTAGAAGGGTGTCACAACTAATCAATACATAGAAACGGACTGAGGATACCCCCGTACATGTGTTCTGGCAATAGGGATAGAGGAAACACACATGTATAGTCATATCCTCACAAAATAGTCAGTCTATACATCAAAATACAACAGTCAAGGTCTAACAAAACCCAATATAAATCATGAAATCCAAAGCAAAATATGATAGCCACTCCAAGCTCCTAGCTCATAGGCCGGTGCGTGAGGGTACCTGCGCATCTAGATGGTGGTCCACGAAATGTGTGGTGAGACGGATTGTCTCAGTGAACATAACCATGCAGTATGCAGTACAGGGATAAACACAAAGGATGCGTCAAGTAATACAAGTACTATAACAATTAATATCTCAGCATAATCTCAATAAATATGAATGCACATGACTGCATAACCCAGCCGAAAGGTTCTTATCACTTAAATAACTGTGTGGCTAAACCTGAGCTCAGACTACAAGGAACGTCTCCCTTGGACACTACTCACCACCACTGGGCACTAATCACCTTGGGTACTAATCACCCTTATTAATTGGGTACTAATCCCCCAAGTCTTAAAACATCAACTGAATTATTTTCTCTTCTTTATTTGATTTAACTCGACCAAAGGCCAAAATGTGAAGCTTTAACACCAAAGGTACAAGAACATATGTAATAACATCCAATGATAAGATTAAAGGTGAACCCTAACTTGGGAAGATCCCTTCTACACATATTCTCATACCATAAACTACAAACTCTAGTGTCAACAACAAGTAAAATGTCATATAATCATCAAACATAAGAGTTAAGAAGAGGAATTGGAAGAAGGGGGTGCATACAAGAGAAAATTATCCAAAGTAACGTGAGTGGGTGGTTTATACTCACCTCCAATGAAGTCTAAAGAGATGAACTAAGATTGGGGAAGGGTTGGATGAATAATCCTAGGCCTTGAAATCCTTGCTCCAAACTCCAAAGGTTCTCCTTCTCTCTAGAATTTCTCTATCTCTCTCTAAGATTGAAAAGGAAGAAGAAGAAGAAGAGTACTCAATACGGTGCCCTAATTAAGACCTTTAAACCTGTAAGTGGGTTCTCGCTCAAGCGAGATATTCTCGCTTGAGCGAGAGGGTCGGGGAAAACTTTCTTTTCACATTCTCGCTTGAGCGAGAAATTTTCGCTTGGGCGAGAATGGACCAGGAATTTCCCCCTCTCTGGAAGTTTCTCGCTTCGGCGAGCGCCAAGCGAGAAACTTCTAGAGAGCCCCCAAAACTGCCCCTGCATCTCGCTTAAGCGAGCCAGTTCTTGCTTAAGCGACATATGCAGAACCTCATTTTTCACATTTTGCTACATAATGCGCTCAAGCGAGTGAGTCTCGCTTGAGCGAGAATGCTGAGACTTTGTTTTTTCTTAGTTTTTACTCATAATCTTTCCTCCTATGTTTTTCTTACCTTATTCACATTATTATGCTCAAAACCATTATTCTAAAGTCTCTTATGCATAATTAGTCTTAATTATTGGGATGTTACAATGTCAGTCAGAACGGGTCTCAGCAAAGGCTCAACCCAACCCCGAAGAACGGTGTGACGACTATTTCATCAGAAGAAGCATCAGATGAAAAGGAAGAAGGAGAAGGTGAAGCAGGAGTAGAAGAAGAAAAAAGAGAGGATGAAACAGAGACAAATGTGCTTAAAAAAGAGATTGACTGTGAAGGGGAGGAAGAGAACAAAACATATGAGAGTGTATATAATGAAAAAGATCAAGAAAACGGGAAAAAGAGTGAACAGGGAGATAATGAGTCAAAACCCGAGAAAGGAAGGGAAATGGTACCAAGACCAAAGACCTTGCCTTATCCAACCAGCCCTCCAGAGGAAGATCAAGAAAGGCATGGTACAAGTGTTAAACCTTCCAGACCCCACAAAAGAAAGGCCTGTAAATACACTAACCTGACCAAAGCAAAGAGAGAAAGAATCAGGCCAAGAGAATCAAATTCAAAGCCTAGAGCCAGGTTGAAGACAAAGTGGTTAGGTGTGTTTCATATCAAAGACCCCTGTGAAGTAAAGAAATTGAGAACAATCAACTGTGAATCATCCAAGCTTCAAGAAAAGAAGACTCATGCACATGAGAGCAAGATAATAAAGAAAAGGAAAGTCAAGCGAAGGGAGTCAGAAGCATGGTCTAATTCCAGAAAGAAGCCCAAATGGTCAAAGTCATATCACACTACAGATTATTCCAAGGCAGGATTATGGGGAGGTTTATTGGCCAAAGAAAGGAAAGGTGCAGCACACAAGCTCACTAATAGATTCCAGTTTCTACCACCTTGAGAGAACAGGCGTCAAGCTATATGACGTTAAACGAGCGCTTCCTGGGAGGCAACCCAGAGATTTTTAAGTTTTTAATTATTTTCAGTTTTATTTTGTTAGTTAGGATTTTTCATTTTTTTTAGGATTTAGGAAATTTTTAAAATTGATTGGAATAAGTTTATGGAAAATAAAATTTTTAAAACAATAGGAAGTAGCAGAAAACGTGACTGAAAATTGCAAAGTTTCATTCTGTTTTCTGCGCTTCACCTGCGCTGAGCGCAGGAGAAGCGCATAATTACAATTTTAGTCACTGTTTTCTGAGCTTCAGGTGAAGCGTAGCGGTACGAAAAATAAAAAATTCCCTATTTTCTCCTGTGTCATTTCTCTACTTCCTAAGCTCTTCTTTTCACTTTTTCCACTCAGAAACCTCCATCAATTTTAAAACTTTCAAGTTTCAGGTATGTTTTCTTTAATTTTTACCATTTGAAATCTTCACTTACTCTGTTTTTATGGTTTGAACTTTAGGATAGCAACCTTAGGATTGTGAATGAGTATATTGTTGATTATTGCTATCTTGAATGTGATTTTGGCTGTGTGGAACATAAAGAACAATTTGTTTGATTGGAATGCTCTTTGTTTTGTGAGTTATTGAATTTGAAAGTGTTATGCTCTGTTTCTTTCAAAAAAATCTTGAACTTTCACTTTCCATAGATTGATTGAATGCTTGCAACACAAATGAGTATGTTTTGTTTTTAGGAAGTCAGTACCAAGTGCAATGAAATTTTGTTGTGAAGAGAGTAATTCTTTATGCATACAAATTGGTGAATGATAGGCTTCCATGTTCTTCATGAATCGATTTTTTCAATAAGGCATCATTGAAATGAATGTGTTTCTAGCACCTAACTGTTGTTATTTGACTTTTCAGATGCCTAGGATTAAATTGTTGGTCTTTCCCGTGGCTTTAGCTCACAAAGAGAAAGGCATGGGGAAACGGATCAGAGATGAACCCCATTATGATCCCATGAAGATTCAAGAGTGCACAAACTACTGCAAAGTATAAAGCTCTTAAATCATGCTACTTTGTGTTGAAAAGAACCAATCAGGAGTTACCAGACCCATACCCAGGCATGTTGTTTGAAGAGTTCCGGATATTCTAGCAGTGGCCTGGGGACAGGCCTATTCATCCAGGGGGAGGTGGAAGCAGCAGCAGTTGGAGAGCAGAACAAGGACTTACAGGATACAGAGAATGAAGATTGATACTGGTGTTTTTCTTTCTTTTATTTTCTCTTATTTTATAGGAATTTTTTTAGTTGATTGGGATTTTTGTTTTGTATTTCATTTTTTTAGGATTTTTAAAATTTTTTAGGATTTTAGAAATTAGGATTTAAAGGAATTGTTTTCAAAATTCTATGAAATTAGGCAGTTTAACTAACCAGATTAGGAAAGAAGAAAGGGTTTTGTGATTAATTCCATAATCAGTTAGGATTAGAATACTTCTCAGGAGAACCTATCAGGGTAGTTAATTAAAACCAGTAAGTGCTTTATCAAGGAATTTAGCCAAAAAACCGGTGAGTTGTGAGTCCAAACACTTAAATTGAGAGTTTTCACCGCTGCTTGTTAATTATTATTGATTGAGTTTTTGGATTTTACTCTGTTCATAGAAAATATAGAAGTAATAAAGGCAATTTTTGTTTTTACATTATTTGCTCAGTGCCAAAACGCCAACCCTTGATTGAATTTTTCCAATTTTTTGGTAACCCATTTGAGCTTGAATACTTCTTCTTGTGCACCCCAACCATAATTGATATCTATATCCTATCCCTTACACATTTGGGATAGAGAGCAGGTGCAACTTGATACAATGGGAAGAAAAGGTTGGTAATCTGAAAGTCAAAAAATACAAAGAGCAGACACAAGAAAGCAAAAGAGGATCACCCCCTCAAAAATCAAAAAGAAAAAGTGCATGAATTGAATAAGTTGGGGGAATGCATTCTCAAACAAAGAAAGAAGCCAGCTGAATGAAACAAATGAAGAATGAGATGGAGAATGGGGAGAAGTTCCAAGTTCAAGAAAAATCAAAAGATGCTCTCTATTCTAAGTGTTCTCTTGCTTATCCAGAAAAACCATGATTTCTTGATAACCCAGCCTCATTACAACCAAGAAAAGACCTTTTGATCCATATTGACCATGTGCATGTTTAGAAGTTAGAAATGACTATCAATTTTAGTTGTTCAACTGTGGTGGAAAAATTGAGGGAAACACTTACCCGTGAGCATGGGAGAATTCCTTGATTTATTATTTATTGCTTTAATTGCTATTTCTGAGAAAGTTTGACTGAATTGTTGTATCTTATTCTGATTGAGCATGGGTAACATTTCTTAATTCTGATTTTTTCTGATATTTGGAAAGTGACTTCTGCCTAACAAAGAGATGATGAAAATTTGTCCTTATTTTTTAGAATTGTACATGGGGTTGAATTGATTTCTGATTGCAAAGAGGTCTCTTGCTTGAGGACAAGCAAGAAGTTAAGTTAGGGGGTATTTGATAAGTGCAAATTATATGATATATTCTTGTATTTTTACTGACTTATTAAGGTTAAAATAGTAATTTATGCCCCAAAATAATCCCTTTTTAGTAATAATTGTAATAATTGTGTTTATTTGATTCGAATTTGAATTTTATGCTATTTTAATAGAAAATCTGTTAATTTTGCAGATTTATGAGAAAGATTTTAATGAGGAAAGAAGATAGCATTATTTGAGGATAGGATCTATAGATTTGAAGTTTAAATGAGAGCAAATAAAGATAAGATCAACAACCATTTAAAAAAGGATTCTGCGGATAACTTCCCAATTTAAATTCAAAGGCAAGATAAATACAAAATCAGATCAAAAGGAGGGAAACAAGGATAGCCAAGCAAGCAAGGATAAGATCAGGAAGAGATCAAGTTAAAAAGAGAGAGAATCAAGGAAAGCTGGAACGAGAAATACGCTTCACCTGAGCGCAGGTGAAGCGCAACTATCAGGATTCCTCTCTGGATCCTGCGCTTCAAACGCGTTGAGCGCAGGTGAAGCGCAGGAACGCAGATTTAATTTTAGATCTGTTTTCAAAATATATTCCTTCCAGATTTACGATAGTTTTCCTTAGTCTATAAATAGAACCTTTTGTAAAGATCACATGGGCGTTTAGCAAAGGAGCGTTTAGCAGGGAGTTTTAGAGAGACGGCAAAAGCAAAGTTAGGATTGAGGAAAAGTATGACAGTTTCTTCATTGGTCTGTATGACTACTATGCGTAGCTAAACTCTCCAATAGGGTTGAATGTAGTTGATTCAATCCCCACATGTATGTGAATTCTCTTTATTAATTATGAATCCCTATTCTATGATATCAGTACTTTTATACTTTACTTAATGTGTAGCTTCCGCCTTTGTGCCGGAGTTATAGGTTGTCTTTGTAAAATTCATTGGTAAATGGTTTTGTAAATTCAACAGCGAGTTTAGGGGAGCCTAGACATAGGAAACTTAAATTCTGATTGGTAAAAGTACTCATAGTAATCGTTATTGGAATATAGGTGGAATCGATGATTGAAGAATTGGAATGTGACAGCCTCTTCATAGTAGTCTCTATAGGAATATGCGGTGAATTGATAGTGTTAACGAACAGAAAAGTAGAGCAATTAAGATGGGGTAATTTGTCGCTTGGGAGAACCCGCATGGATTATCTTCGAGTGGTTTACTGCTGGTAACTCGGGGTAAAACAATATAGTTTGGCTAGGATATCATAGGAATATATTCATAATTAATATTGAAGTTCACATATGTAAGGGGTGCGATGATACCAAGTTCAATCCTGATCCAAGTAACACTATCTTACTCTATCTCTACTATCTCCTCTACTTTATGCAAATTTACTTTCTGCACAACAATTACCAAATATCGTTTCTTACTTGATAGTCTGATCACTAGTAAATACGAAGTGAACCGTTCCCTATGGATACGATAACTCATACTTACTACTATACTGCTGAAATTTTGGTACGCTTCCCAGAATCTCATCAGACTCATGTTAATTAAGCAAGATTTTGGTCCACAGACTCACGCTTCAAGACTCTGTCTTCGGTCCATCACTATGCCAAAAAACCCTTTTTACCGTGCTCCAATTACCGCGGTTAAATAAAGGAACCGGGGTAAAATATCATATAAATGGCAATTACCGCGGTTCCGTAAAACCACCGTGGTAACTGGAGTTTTTTTTTTAAAAAAATAACATAATTACCACGGTTCCGAAAAGGACCCGCGGTAAAAAACGGCGCGTTATGTTTAATTTTAAAATTTTTCTTTTTTTTTTTTTAAAATTAGTATTTACCGCGGTCCATTAACGGAACCGCGGTATTTGGGTTTTAAAAAAACCCCAAACCCTTTCTTCCTCTCCCTCTCCACTCCCCCTAACCCCTCTTGCCCCTGCCCCTCCTCCACCCATCTCCACCACCTCCACGGCCACCTCCGCTATAGCGACAACCTCGACGACAAATGGTTCACCGTCTTCCTCCTCTTCCACATCTCCCTCCGTTTCCCCTCCCTCTCTATCCGCCTCTGGGACTCCGACGGCGAGTTCCTCCTCATCGAAGCCGCCTTCCACCTCCCTCACCGGCTCAACCCCGACACCTCCCTCCACCGCGTCTTCATCCGCTCCGGTGACCTCCACATTATCCCCCGAAACCGCCTCCCCGAACCCTCTCTCCTCGACTCCCTCAACTCCCTCGCCACATTCGGCTCCGAATCTCGGGCACAGGGCTAGGGTTAGGGTTCCGGCGTTAGTGGCGCAGGTTCTGAAGCACGAGCCCTGCTTGATTTCGCTGGCAGTGGAAGGGTTCTATGACACAGACGTGGATTCCATGAAGTTCGCAGCGAAGATGGAGAGGTTCTATGGAGAGGTTCTGAAGCACGAGCCCTGCAGAAAGGATAATTGGGTACTTGTTCTAAGATGATGAAAATAAGCTCACTGATAAACAATTGAAGGACAATGTGCTTACTCTGCTTATTGCAGGACATGATACCACAACTGCTGCTCTAACTTGGCTTATCAAATTTCTTGAAGAAAATCCAACTGTTCTGGAACAATTGAGAGTAAATTTTACTAAAGACCCTACAATCTTTCTCCTTTCCATGGTTGAGGATTCTAAAATGTTGCTTCATGATGTTTTGCAGGAGGAACACAGACAAATTATTGCAAACAGAAAGAGTGGAACAAATCTCACATGGTCTGAAATTAATAACATGCTTTACACAGCCAAAGTGAGTATCAACATTTTAAGTGCCAATTTGATCTACAGTTGTGTAGAATATTTTAGAATCAATGGCTGAAAATGAATTATGCTAGAGTTACGAAACACATTGAATGGAATTGATTTTATTTCAATTCTTGGAAACTCAGTTTTCTACTTTTTAAATGGCATTCCAAACAAAACTTTAGTTTGTAAGTAACTTGAAAATTTCACAGTTCACCAAGATTTCTGGTCATTTGAGTTTCAGGTGATCAGTGAAACACTTCGGAGAGCCACAATACTTCCTTGGTTTTCAAGAAAGGCATCCCAAGATTTTGAAATTGATGGTATGCTATTACAAGAATTTCCAACTTAACGTATTGTACATATGATGTGTATTTCTGTGTCTTATTCAAACAGTTGTGCTTTGTTTGAGATGCAAAGTTGATGTTGAATTTTGTAGGATGTAAAATTAAGAAAGGTTGGTCAATCAACTTAGATGTTGTTTCCATACACCATAACCCGGAAGTTTTTCCAGATCCTGAAAAGTTTGATCCCTCTAGATTTGATGTAAGTTCCTTCAAGACAAGAGACTCTTACTTAACATTTCTATTTCTATGGAACCAAAAATTGATATTTTCAGTCAATTGCAGGAACCTTTAAGGCCTTTTTGCTTTCTTGGATTTGGTAGTGGACCACGTATGTGTCCTGGGATGAACCTTGCCAAGCTTGAAATATGTGTCTTCATTCATCACTTGTCACGAGATACAAGTAAGATGAGAATAAGATCATTAACAATGCAGAATTAATTACATTGCACCAAACCAAATAATATAATAATAATGGAGAATGACACAGAAGCTTACTTAAAAGGTTAAAACCCAAATATTTTAGTTTACTGAATTTTCCAAAACAACTCACTATTCCAAATTTCCTATTTATTTAAGCCTCATTCTCTTCTGTATTCTATTTGTTTGTTTAAATTAAATATCCCATTGTATGTAACAAAAATTATGTCACACAGGTGGAAACCTCTGGAGAAAGATAATTCTGTCCAACCAACGCTTCTGTATTTTATTTTACTGTTAAAGGATAATAGCAATTGGAACTTGCTGTGAAGAATGAAGTTTCAATTTTCATGTGTAGGTCGATGTTTTTGTTGAGCTGTGTTTTTTATCCTCTTTCTCTTTGAGTACAATACAAAGTAAATAAGAAAATTTTCAATTTTTTTACAACATTAAAAGGAAGCTCACTTGCAGAAACATGCCTTATGATTCCTCAATGGGTATTTACCTCAATGCATCTACTCTGGTTGTCTTGAAGCTATTGTCAAATTAATAGGTTATAATTTAGTCAATTTATTCCTCCAATCAGTATGGAGAACCAAAGCTAACAACCTATACTGATACTTGCTTTCCCTTAGAACCTCATTGTTAATTAGGGAGCTATTCATAAATCCCCCTTTCTGGAATTAGATAGATTTGAGGTAGTGAATTGTTCAAGAGGATCTAATGATATTCTCTTTTAGGTTTCACTATGTACAACCTATGCTAGGATTGCTTAAGTTTGTCCCCCTCATGTTTGGAAGTTAGAATATCTCATATATGCACTCTGTCAATCGAAACCATGTTTTGCTTGAAAGGGTGTATGTGCATTTTGAATTCTAATTATACTGTATATGTAATTTTTAGGCTGCATTAACCAATACTTAGATAGACATGTTTACAATGTACTTGCGGTTCATGAATCAGGGGCCTTAGCATTGTTTACCATTTACTTGTGCTTCTCTGTTTTTATTTTTTTTAATTTACTGCAGTTTTGGATTTGACATAAAAATTGGTTGCTTTAATTGAAAGCATGTTGCTATGAATCAAACTTGGTTTATATAGAACTAATTTTAAATAATTAATTCTTTGTAGTTTATATTTATGGGGACCACCCAACCAGTGAAAGGTTAGAAGTGAATCAAGCACTCGAATAATGACTTCAGAAGGAATGGAGCCACTACAATGTCAACAGAATCATGTGATTTGTATAAATTGAATGTGTAGCTCAAACCTTTTAAGGTATGGAGACACTCCCCCTATAACTGTTCAGTCCAATAAATTTTGTTTTATCAAATTTACTTATTGATCTAGTTTAGCTGATTATATATAATGGTGGATAGTTTGATAGAAATAGAATGAGCCCATATATGATTTGGATTCTATTTTTGTAATGTGGTTTTGGGATAAATCAAACACACTACATGTTTTATATCTATATTCTATTCTCACTTCAATTTCCATCTCAATCTTCCATAGATACCTTGACTTATATGTCTCATTAAGCTAATATTGCATGTCCTGTGTTGGTTTGGTTGGTCATTCTGAAACCTACACTTCCATTTGGTTAACTACAAGATGTATACAATCTCATACCCTAGATAATTGTCATTGCCATGAGCTTTCTGAATTTAAGACTTACTGGAATATGGATTATGGAACTGCTTGTTTTTCCCCATTTTATTTGTAGGTTCAAATGAAGGTCCACATAAGTATAGTAGACTCAATCTAGAAGAGAAAAGGACACAAGTATTGAAAAGTTATATATATAACTGAGTTTCTTTCCTATATATTCATGTACCTGTTTCGATTTGTGTACACTTCTGGCCTGTTACATTATTGAACTGTTTTTTTTTCTTGATTTACATTTCAGGTAGCTTTTGGTATGGGAATCAACAAATCAGATGGTTAGTATTACAATTTTGCAATGCTTTCTTAAAATCCTCAACAATATCTTACTTTGATGTATTATACTATTGATAACAATTGTGCATCTGTAATTGGTTTCTATATAGTAAAAAAGGTTTTTGCTTTAGTTTCCTACTTTCACCACCAGAATAGGATGACTTCAGACTTTTAGTATCATACAATCATATTATCTTCATGTTTTTAGCGCAGATATGGACGCACACTAAACTGTTTTCTGTTTCCCTAGTGTGTTGTAGTGCATGTGCATTTTACTTTTTCATGTTACTGATGTATTATTTGATGAGGATTATTTTTATGTTAAAATCAATGTTCTTTTTTGGCCTTGTTTGAATATTGGTGTGATGACTTGTAATTAGTGATGTGATGTCACTTTCAATCTGGATTCTGTTAGAGTCTCTAAGATATCTTTTTCAAAATTCTTTACATGGTTAAAGTGTTTTAAGTGGAAGCCTGCATAGGTGGATTATGCATATTCTTTCATTGCATAGAGAAACCTGCTTATTAATATTTTGGCAAGTGAGATGTCCCTGGGTGGATATACGTATTGTAATTGCTTTACCTTCATTGGAGCTAGAATATTTAATGCTAGATATTTTCATGTAGTCAAGTTCGTCATCCATCACAACTTACATTTAGTTGTTTGTATTAAAGCTTTAGGCAATTCTTAAAGACTATGGGCTTAGCAAAAAAAAAAAAAAAATTCTTAAAGACTATGGAAGTATCCTAAAATTTTGTTTTTTGTTAGGATTTTTAATAAAATAACTAGACATCAACTACAGAATAGCTAGGACACTCTGGCTTTTTACCGCGGTTCCTTTTTACAACCGCGGTAAAAAAGCCCCAGAATTTTTAAACTACTCACCTTTTCTACCGCGGTTACTTTTCAGAACCGCGGTAAAAAGGCTTACTCAATTACCGCGGTTCCGAAAAGTAACCGCGGTAAATTCCTTTTATCTCACCGAGGTAGAACGTGGTCGGAACCGCGGTAAAAAGCCTTTTTTGGCATAGTGCATGGACTCATGTTAAAAGAAATAAATTCATGTTTGAATCTATCACAGTTAATGGGTTAAGGTCCTATGGCCTTCAGGGATGACCACTAGTACAAAATATAGATTCTACAACTAGATTTTACATCGGTTATTACGCAACGGATGTAGAATAAGAGATGGTGGCAATTTTGAAATTAATTGAATAGTTTTTACATGGGTTGTCAAAATAACCGATGTAGAAATATATAAAACCTATTCAAATTAGGGTCATCTGCTGCATTTTGTTTTTACTTTTTCTACTTCGCATATTCTCTCCTCGTCCTCGTCGTCTCCTCCCCCTCGCTTCTTCTACTCAAGTCAAGTGGCTCTCAGCCGCCTCCTACTCCGGTCAAGTGGCTGCGACTTCGCTCTCAGTCGCCTCCGTTTAAAACTCTCACGGTGAGGAGATTCAGTCTTTAGCTAGGGTTTAGCTCTCGCCCCTGTGTTAAGCTCGATGCTCTTCGTGCAATTGATCGTAGATTTTAGCAGCCATGGCGAACACCAAAGTTCAGAGTGTCATAACTCAGCCTATTGATGGTTTCTCGAACACTATGGATTTCGATTTTATCATGCTTTACTTTAACCTAACCCCATTCGTTTGTTGGTTTCATAGAAGTTGATTTTCAGGTTTCTTCAAATCGCAAGTCCCTATCTCGTCGCTCACCTGCATTGAATTCGGAATTGCTCGCCTCGCGTGCATATACTGCACGGCTGCTTGTTTCCACTAATGCATTATTGACCTTCAGGCACCATATTTGCTTGCACTCATCAGTGAGTTATTTTTCCCCTTTCTCTTATTGACAAGAAAGCTTTCTTTTAAAGTACAAGATGCTAGATAAAAGTGAAACTAATTTAATCAGTTGCCTATGGCATGTTTTCCTAAGTATATCTAAGATCGATTATCCTGAAATGTATTGGATTTCATTGTATGGATATTTTCCCTTGATAATCACTTTTATTATTGTTATTTTTTTGGTGGGATTTTCGAGCTTAGTAACAAATAAAACTGATTGATTGGTGACTTTATTAACCAACCAATGAGATTTCTTTCGTTGAAGTATGTATTCAATTTAAAATCTTTTTTTACTTATTTGCACTTATTGTTATCCATGACACATCTCTTATTCTTTGTTTAGATTTCACAATCCACAAAACATGGAAATTATTCTCTCCAAAAGCACATGTATGTGGACGACATGTTAGATAGTAATCGAGAGAAAGCATAATATCTATTACAAGATTTGAAACTAACCAATGCACATGATATGTTGGCCATTAATTAAGTTCCCTTTTACTTTCTAATGTTAACTATAGAAGTGTCATTTTCTTTTCAGAGCCATGTCAAGAACTAAGTCATGAACAATGACTCTTTCTCATACACTTTCCCTGAAAATTGACTCAAGTTTTACCTTTTTTCTACTCATGTTTTGGCATCAGGCTTTAGGAACTATAGTAAATAAATATTGTTCATGACTTGTGTAGCTGCTGGGTGGCTTGTGCAAGGAATGTTTTTATATGTGTGAAACATTGGTTTCTGAAAGGCCAATAACAAGTGAAGACATATACGAAGCCAGGTTTGGGATTAGTCTTTTTATCTGTTTGTTTTTTTGCATTATAATATTTATCTATTTTAAACTTATTATGACAATGATTAGTCTTTTTTTTTAAAAAAAATGAAAACTAACATATAATGTATAGGGTGAGTTTTAATTGCCACAATGTCAGCGTGCAAATAAGATCATATGAATATGTCATGGAATGCTTCGGAGCTAAAATCTTGCTTTCTTCATTCAGTTTACCGGTATCATGCTTGGGAGCCTTATTGGTGTTTATAGAATTTTAGAGTTGTCTAGAACTAGAGGATCACTAAATATATGTTTGGTATAGCTTATTTTTGGCTTTCCTTTTGGCTTTCCTTCTCCTTTTAACGAGAAGCTAGGCCAAACATGTTTTCTTAAAAACTCTTAAAAATAAAAAGCTGCTTATATTTTAGGAAGAGAAGAAGCTTTTTAAAAAGCCACTTTCATGAGCTTATGCGGAGCTTTTTTAGCAGTCTCCACTTCGAATCCTCCAATACGTTTATCATGATTTTAATCAAGTTTTTTTATTTGTTTTTTCATTGTCACTTTTACGTTAACCCTTTCTCTCATCCATGCACATACAAGTTTTTGAAGCTTCAGTACCATTCTTTCTTTGATCTGTGTGCATCTTTCTTTTCATTGCAATAGCTGGCAGCACTCGTTTTTTGGATCACAGGCCATATGATAATTTTTTTAAACAGGAATATATTAATCAAATAGATGTTTTGCAGTATGATGTTTAGACCGTATGATAATCTTACTTTTAGACATTATTTAATATTTACATTTTAATTTGATTTTTTGAAAATTTTGTTTACAGTAAGGTCCTTTAGTATGAAATGGGAAATAATTATTTGAATATATTTTATAAAAAATTATTGTCTTCTTTATAATATAATTGTTTGTGAATTATTGTGTATACAGTTAAAAAAATCTAAAAATAGTTTTTCACAGATTTTTAAAATTATTCATTAAGTAAAATATTTAGAAATTTATATTAAAGATTTCTTATATTAATTTTAAAGAAAATATATATTATAAAATATTTTATCAAATTATTTTTAGCTTTAAAATATTTTAAAGTTATAAAATAAATAAAACCGTCAAAACGGCTTTTACTTTATTATTGTAAGCTCTTATTTTTAACTTTAGCTTTAAAGTAACTTATAAGCTAAAATAAAGCTAGACCAAACGAAGAAGAGCGGAAGCAAAAGTCTTGAAGAGCCAAAAAAGGCAAAAATTATTAATCTGAGATGCTTCCTGCATGTGGAATATTAAGTTCAAATTGTCTCTAAATGTAGTTGTAGATACTTTTGTGCATTATGTTTTTTTATAGATGAATCACAGACTTACTAATCATAGGTAAAAGTAGTGGATGATACATATAGGCCAGTGTTAGAACCTAGTAGCAGTATTGTTGATATTTTCTTCTTTCTTTTGGTATACTTTAAAATGCTTGGATGAGTTCATGTAAATGATCTGGTACTTTATTATTAGGTCTGGTTTAGGTTGATTATGCTGCTTTGCATATTCCCTAATCACCTGGCATAGCTTTGTTATTTTTTATTAGCATTTTTGTATTTTTCTTGTACCCAGGAAAATGCAGATATCTGGGGCCAATGATCTAGCATCAAAGGGATAGGGTGCATCAGATAGTAGTAATGTGAAGGTTAAGCTCCGCCCCCACTAACTCTATTCATCATATTTAATTACACACCTTTTTATGCTTTGCTCTAGTCTACTATAGAGTCAGCAATGATGAAAAAGGAATCAGGAGTGAAAGGAGAACTGGCAGCGGCAAAAAGACCATTCTCTTCATTGGAGTTGATCAGAACTAGCGGCAAAAAGACCTTTCACCTTTATGATCTTTTCATTACCTGACTATCTCTTCCTTTTATTTGAATACAATCAAGTCTGCATCCTACTGTATGCTGATATACATGTCACTGCTTTTGAGGAGGTGCTAACCTAATCCTTGCATTTTGTTTAGTGGTTGTGGATAATTTAGAATATATTGTAAATACAGAAGTCTATACTCTTGAATGTATTTTGTTTAGTGGTTATGAGAGTTTGTGGTGTACAACTATGCTGATATTGACCTGTCTTCTTTTGCCTTGCTGTGTGAGGCTGTGGTTGCCATAACAGATCTTGGTAATGAGCTGCCTATTGAAGGATTTCCTCTTTTGCAGGTATTTACCTTTTTAAAAGAGCCGAGGATCAATAATAAAATTAATAATTATCAATCGAGTTTTTTTGGTGATCTCTAATAGTATGTTTCCAATATTTTATAGAATTTTTATTTTCTAATGTAATAAATATTATAGGAGCCAGGGTAGAAGGATCCTGCAACTAAGGTGCATTGGGAACCATTGTGGTTGATACTACTCATTTTCTTTTAGGAAGATTATGTTTAAGAGCTCCTAAAAACCATTGTGGTTATTCAGTTCAAAAGTTCAATCACTGGAAAAACTTGCTAAAAGACTCATAATATAGTAGCCAAGCCAATCGTTTATAGTCAATAATACCATGGCTATATTATGTGTTCCAATGACAAATTTTACCTTAACCTAATAAATTCAATCTCTTGGGGTCAGCAAAGTATACATTTGGATTTCTATCACAACAACTTAATTTCTTTTTTCTATCATAACAATTGAATTCCTTAGATGGAACTTTTATATGGTGCTCCTTAAATGGTTTCGGGTTGTATTTTATTTGGCTTGCATGTTTAATTAACCCTCGGGTTCTATGAATAATGTGATTTAGAGATGCCCACTTATTTTAATAGGAATATGAGCTTTTGGCACTATTAACTAACCGTATTCATGATTTCTTTGAACCCAGCCATAAGATCTTTTGGCTCTCACTTCTTGATGCTGGAATGGCTGCTGTTATGGTCTTTATGGGTGGTTATCTTTTAATGTGCAATATAGCCAATAATTTCTTATTGTAAGAGTAGTAGCTAATGAGACAAATGCATTCTTTTTCTGATTAATGGATCAGAAATATAATGTCAAAGCTGGCTGATGAGAGTGAAAGCAATCTCAGGAAAGCATTTGAAGAAGTTGAAAAGAATTCTCAGCAACAGTGAGTTTTGGCTTCTTTACTCTTGTTATAATTTATGACTGATAAACCCTGTACTACTATTAGTTCTTGTTCCATATTGTTAGGTTTATCTTTTAATTTCCTTATTACAGCATAATAGTGGTGTAAATTTACATACAACTTGTTCTTATATATGTGTGTGACATAATTGGAGGAAGGAAAAAATTCAATTAATATGTATATATAAATACTTCAATTAATATATGTTTGTTTTACATCTTTTTATCGAGCCACCATCTATCTAATCAACTCATCTTACCGTGGTTTGTATTGGTCTAGGAGAGGATACACATTGCACTAAAAAATATGACCAAGTACATTTAAGCCAATGGGAAAGGCTCTTGGAGGTCATTGCCAAAATATGCAGGTACCAAGTCTCTTTCTTGAAAGCCTTAATAACATCATATCTATTTCTCTTCAACTCAATAACCACTAGTTATTATATTATATTCAAGATTCTTAATGCTCCTTCATTACCACACAAAAATTCTATTTTTTAACCTTCAATACCCATATAATCAAGGCTCAATCATCCTTCTCACAAGAAAATCCTCAAATCCCTAATTTCCTAACCTAGGGTTTGGCCAACAATCATATATTCAATCAATCCATTCTAGGTTTCCATAAAAATCAACTCTAATCAACAACAATAGCAAAGGGAGAAAGAATAGGGGACATAAAATGGAATACAATAAAGAAAAGTGAGTGAGAACAACCACTCACCTCAAAGGAGCAACAATGGAGGAAGAGGAGGAAGAAGATGGAGGAGTGGAGGTGAAAGAGAAGGATGGAGATGATCCCAAGCCCTTCAAAGGTGATGAAATTGTTGAGACAAGCTCACCTCCAAGAAGTTTTTAATATGACAAACTGACTAAGTTTAAATATATATATGAGATGCATCTTGTGTTACTAACTGTGTGCTCAAGTGTGGCAGAGACTTTCTGTATCTAATTACTGCAGGAATACATGAAGCCAGAAAGGATCTTTAGACCACTAAGATAGGCTAAGTCATGAGTAACAAGGACACAAAATCAGAAGCCATTAAGAGTCATTAAGAGCTTTACAGCAGCTGCATGTTTCAAGGATCAGACAAGAGCTCAAGAAAAGTTAAGTTACACATACAGCACGTGTGTTTGAATCAAAATAGAAAATATACAACTAAGCTCATCACTAAGTCTATGGAGAAAACACTCCAACAAGATTCAGATATAAGCACAGCCTGAGATGCAAGCCTATGTTCAGAAGCTACTATCAGAAGAGATCATAGTTCAAGCAAGCATAAACATATGAAGCCAAAGGAGACTCAAGCTCAGCTTGAGATGCAGGCCATGGACAGATGCAAGTTCAGCTTGAGACGCTGTCTCATGGACAGACGTAGGGGTGTTCGCGGTTCGATTTGGATCGGTTTTGAGGCAAAAAACCATCCGATCCGATCACTGCGGTTTTATCATTTCATCATCTGATTGATTTTGATATTTTTTCAAATCCGATCCAATTTAAATTGGATTGGATTGGATCAGTTTTCGGTTTTTTAAAGCGACAATGAATATTTGATAAATTTGATAAAATAATGAAGTAATAGTAAACATTTTCTTATTGGAACTTATATTTATTAAAATTAATATAAAATTATATAAAAGAATGACATGAGACATGAAAATTAATTTAAAACTAGTTTTATATTGATATATTTTTAGAAATATTAACATGATATTAAATAATAAAATCATAAAAAATATATTAGTATAAGTATTTTTATCAATATATATGCATACAAGTATAAATATATGATTATTTTATAAGTAATAATATATGTATATATAAGTTCGGTTTGGATTGGATTGGATTTGTTTTCAACATAGGATCTGAAAATCAATCCAATCTAATAAAAAAATTCGGTTTTTTGCGGATGGCGGTTTTTTGGATTTCGGTTTGATTTGATTTTCGATTTTTCGGTTCGGTTTTTGCGGTTTGCATTAGATTGGATTGGATATGAACACCCCTAGACAGACGTGGAAGGACGAGATCTCATCAAAGATGCAAGAAAATCATAAGAGACTCTGGACAAAAGTAAGACTGCATGCTCAATGATAGAAGACAGCAAGTGAGGTCAGCATAAGTCAAACAAGTAAACAAGGACACTGACACAGTGACCCTAGCCTGAGAAAGCTGTTGTACACCTACGTGGAAAGCCTGTCTCGTTGTTGTGCTCTCCAACAGTTAGAAACGGCCATATAACGACTAGTTCTCTAACTGAAGATATAAAAGAGACAAGATCAAACATGTCAAGTGCACATCTCAAGTATCTTATCACATCTCAACTAACATCTCAAGTGCACATCTTAGTTGTCTCTTGAACAGTCTCATCTCATCTTGAGATCATCTGTCTCTACTCATCTCTCTTCTGTGCATCACTCTTACATTGTATTTTAAGTAGAGAGATTACCTAGCTTACCTATCTCTATATCCATATTGTGTATGTTGTAAGCTAGACTTATCATAACCTTTCACTATAATCTGTCTCATCTAAGATAGGAGGGTTCCTAGTCTTAGAGTGAGGTGTTGCGTCCTGAAGAGGCTGTAAGAATACTTGTATTGACGGGTTTGTCAATAGTGGAAAATCTCACGTGTTGTGAGGACTGGACGTAGCCCGAGGAGTGGGTGAACCAGGATAAGATCTCTGCCCCTGTCTCTTACCTTGTCTTTACTTAACTTATCTTGAATTAACTTAAACAACAAAGCAACAATAGTAATAAACTGAACCAACCTTCAAGATATGATTCTGGACTATTATAGACATAAGTATCATCACTAAAATTGTATCCTGTGTTAACAGAGACTCCAAGTCAACAGACTTGAGAGGACATCTCAACAATCAATTTTAGTGTGGAAAATTGCAGGAACAGATTTGAAAAGTCTCTATTCAACCCCCCTTCCAGAGACCTCCAACCAACTTCAGTTGGTATCAGAGCTCGACCTCTTAAGGGGTTGAGCACACCTGTGTGTGAAGAGGAAAAAGATCCATGGTTGGACCTAGTGCAAGCTTATTCACACCTGAAGGAGCATCCACCAACAGGCCACCTGCCTTTGATGGAATTTATTACTATTACTGGAAAGATAGGATGAGACTGTTCATGGAGTTTCAACATGTTGATCTATGGGAAATCATAGAAAATGGACCCTACATACCCTACAGCACTGATGAGCTTGAACAAAGAATAATTAAGCCTAGAGATAGATGGATAGATGCTGAAAAGGCAAGGTATGTTCTAAACTCAAGAGCTAATATTTGCTAACCTGTGCTCTTAGTTGTAGTGAATATGATAAGGTAGCAGGATGTACAACAACCAAAGAAATATGGGATGCTCTTGAGGTTGAACATGAAGGAACAAATCAAGTCAAAGAAGCCAAGATCAACATACTGGTAAGACAGTATGAGCTCTTCAAGATGAATAAAGATGAAGGCATTGAAGACATGGTGAGAAGATTCACTATCATAACAAATGACCTGATATCTCTAGGAAGGACATACTCTAACCAAGATATGGTAAGAAAGATCCTGAGAAGCTTACCCAAGCCCTGGAGACCTAAGGCCACAGCCATTTAGGAAGCCAAAGACCTGAGCATCCTCAGACTGGATGAACTCCTTGGATCACTCAAGGTTCATGAGCAAGAACTGATGGAAGAGGACCACATAAGACGTCCCAAGACTATAGCTCTGAAAGCAACCTCTAGCAACTCCAAAGGTAAGAAGGTAAGCACATCTCAACAGACTTCACTAAACTCATCTCATGACACAGAAGATGAAGAAGATGATGAAAGTGAAATGGATGATGAGCTGGCTTACATCTCAAGAAAGATAAGACGCATGTGGAGGGCTAGAGAAGAGAGATGAATAAAAGTCCTAAGAAGAAGGCAATGATGGCTACTTGGGATGATACTGAGGGAGATGACAGTCCAAGTGAAGAATCAGCCAACATATGTCTCATGGCAAACAGTGACTCATCAGATAATGATGAGGTAAGTGACTCAGACTCTGAATTGACTCTAACTGAACTCAAGTGTTCCTTTGAGAATCTTCTTTATGATTCAAATCTCCAAGTATCAAAAAGCTCTCATTTAAAATCAGAGCTAGATATAGCTCTTGAACTAGATATAGCTCCTGAAAAGGTTAAATTTGTGGAAAAAGAAAATGAGTTTTTGAATCATAAAAATAGTAGTCTCATGTTGTCTCACAAGAAGCTGTCTGAACTTACAAAAAGTATGAGGCAGATGAGCAAAGGTTAAAGCATCTGTCAGAAGAAAACCAGAGTCTCAAGAAACAGAACAGAATTCTCATAGATGATCAGGAAAAAATTGTTAAGGGAACAAAAAACCTTGAGAGACTCATTGGGTCTCAAAAAGGAATTTTTGATAAAGCTGGACTAGGCTATGAGAAGTCTTCCAGTGAGATCTGGTACAAGGACTTCTTTATTCCTACAAGGAATAGGAAGAAGGAAAGATGCTCTTGCTGCAGTAAATTTGGCCATAAGGCCACTGAATGCTATCTGAGACATATAGCATTCAAGAGAAAGGTCACTAACCATGAAGGACCCAAGTATAAATGGGTACCTAAAATTAAATCTCATGTTGTGACAGATGTGCCTGGCAGCAGCCAAATCAAAGAAGGTGTGGGTACTGGACAGTGGTTGTTCAAGACACATGACAGGAGACAAAAGCAAGTTCCTGTCACTTGAAGAGAAGGCTACTGGGGTTGTCTCCTTTGGAGACAACAGTAAGGCCCAGATTAAGGGCATTGGTAAAATTGGTAAGACCAACTCAGCTCAAATTGAAAATGTATATTTTGTTGAAGGTCTGAAACACAATTTACTGAGCATTAGCCAATTATGTGACAATGGTTATCATGTGAATTTCCAACCAAATTTATGTGAGATCATAGATTCAAAAACTGGAAACAAAGTCTTTTCTGGAACTAGAAATAAAAATCTTTACTCAGTCTCTCTTGAGAGTCTGTCTGATCTCACATGTCTCATGTCTCATGATCATGAGAAATGGCTATGGCACAAAAGGGCTGGACATATCAACATGAGAACCATGAGTCAGCTTGCCAATCAATCTCTTGTCAAAGGACTACCTAAGGTCGAATTTGACAAGGATATGATTTGTGAGTCATGCATAAAAAGCAAGCACAACAAATCAAGTTTCAAATCCAAAACTCATGTCTCAACTACCAGACCACTTGAGATTCTCCACATTGATTTGTTTGGACCAACTAAGACTGCCAGTCTCAGTGGTAAAAATATGGTTTTGTAATAGTGGATGATTTCTCAAGGTTCACCTGGGTTCTATTCCTATCTCAGAAAGATGAATCCTATGATTCCTTTAAAACTTTCTGCAAAAAGATTCAATCTGAGAAAGGATGTGGAATTGGATCTGTAAGGAGTGATCATGGTGGAGAATTTGAAAATGCCAAGTTTAAAAAAAAATTTGATAAAAATGGCATAACTCATAATTTCTCCTGTCCAAGGACTCCTCAACAGAATGGAGTAGTTGAAAGGAAGAATAGAACCCTTCAAGAAATGGCAAGAACTTTGTTATGTGACTCTGGAATTGAGAAATACTTTTGGACAGAAGCTGTCAACACATCTTGCTATATTATAAACAGAGTTACTACAAGAAAGATCTTGAATAAAACTCCATATGAGCTTTGGAAAGGTAGAAAGCCTTCAATCTCTTATTTTCATATCTTTGGTTGTGATTGCTATATTTTAAATACTAAAGATCAGTTAGGCAAGTTTGACTCTAAGTCTGATAAAGGAATTTTCCTAGGCTACTCATTAACATCTAAGGCATATAGAGTCTAAAATTTGAAAACCAAAACTACTGAAGAATCTATGCATGTAGTGTTCAATGAGATACAGGGAAGCTCTCAGAAAGAGTTAAATGAAGAGATTGAAGAAATGATGGAAGAGCTGAAAATTTCAACACAAGCAGCTGAGGAACGATCCTCACCCGACCAAAAGCTAGTGAGACCGTCTCAACCTGAGCATAGAGGAAATGTCCAATCTGAAGAACTGTCTCACAGAAGCAACCATCCAGAGACATCTCATGACCTCCAAGAAGAAAACAAACCAGATGATCAAACTGAAACTCAAGAAACAAGGCAAGAAAATATTGAGATCCAAAATGAGCATGCATCTCAACTGCCTAGAAGCTGGAGATTGGTGAGATCTCATCCCAGAGAACAAATCATTGGAGAAAACTTCAGACAGAATCAGAACTGGGTCCTCCTTCAGAAACAATGAAAACTTAATGGCCTTATTATCTGAGACTGAACCAAAGAACATTGATGAAGCTCTCCATGATGAATCTTGGATCAAGGCTATGGAGGAAGAGTTAAATCAGTTTGAGAAAATCCAAGTCTGGAGTCTAGTTCCTCCACCATCGCATCAATCCATAATTGGAACTAGATGGGTCTTCAGAAATAAACTGAATGAGAAGGGCAAGGTAATGAGGAACAAAGCCAGACTAGTGGCACAAGGGTTCAATCAACAAGAAGGAATAGATTATGATGAGACCTTTGCACCTGTGGCAAGACTTGAGGCTATAAGAATCTTATTGGCATTTGCTGCATTCAAAGACTTCAAATTATACCAGATGGATGTAAAAAGTGCTTTCCTAAACGGATTCATAGAAGAAGAAGTCTATGTGAGACAGCCTCCTAGATTTGAAGATCCTAATCATCCAGAATATGTGCTCAGACTCTCCAAGGCTCTGTATGGTCTCAAGCAAGCTCCAAGAGTTTGGTATGACAGGTTGAGTACCTTTTTAATTAAAAATGGTTTTACCAGGGGTAAGATTGATACTACTTTATTCAAAAGGGAAATTAACAAAGACTTATTAATTGTTCAAATTTATGTTGATGATATCATTTTTGGTTCAACTAATAAGTCTCTATGCCAAGAATTCTCAAGTCTCATGCAAGGAGAATTTGAGATGAGTATGATGGGTGAGCTAAGATTCTTCTTGGGGCTACAAATTAAACAACTGACTGATGGGATCTTCATTGGTCAAGAGAAATACACAAGAGACCTGCTCAACAAGTTCAAAATGAGTGAGGCCAGACCAATGAAAACCCCTATGCACCCCTCAACTCAGATTGACCAAGATGAAGCTGGGAAAGCTGTCTCAGACAAGCTTTACAGAGGAATGATTGGTTCCCTTATGTATCTAACAGCCAGCAGACCTGATATTCAATTTGTTGTGGGAATATGTGCAGGGTACCAATCTAATCCTAAAGAATCTCATCTCACTGCTATTAAAAGAATATTTAGGTATTTAATTGCAACTACTAATCTTGGCCTATGGTATGAGAAAGGAAAAAGTTTTGATCTCATAGGATACAGTGATGTTGATTTTGCTGGTGACAAAATGGATAGAAAAAGCATCAGTGGATCTTGTCAATTCTTAGGAAAAAGTCTTATCTCTTGGTCTTGCAAGAAACAAAATACTATTGCCTTATCCACTACAGAAGCTGAGTATGTCTCAGCTGCTGCATGTTGTACTCAAGTACTATGAATCAAATCTCACTTACAAGATTATGCAGTCAGGTATTCTAAAATTGCCATTTACTGTGATAACACTAGTGCCATAAATCTTGCAAAGAATCCTGTTCACCATTCTAGGTCTAAGCATATTGATATCAAACATCACTTTATAAGAGATCATGTGCAAAAACGAAACATTGAATTAATCTTTGTAGATACCAAGAGTCAGCTAGCTGACATCTTCACAAAACCCTTAGTGGAAGATAAATTTATTGAAAATTTAAAATTGTTAAATGTTTGTAGTCCTGATAAAAAATAATGAATTAAGTTCAACTCAATACTGAGCTATATGCTCAGAGTCTTGTTAGAAACAAGACTCAGGGGTCATCTGTGAAGAGACAAAGTCTCAGACGCATCTTTTATCAGACGCGTCTCATGACTCATCTCAACTCACGTCTCATGAAATTACTGAGACGTTACTGAACGTTGCTGAGTGAAAGAAAGAGTCGTTAATCAATGGCTAGTAACTGCCCACTGCTTGGCAAACTAGCCGTTATGCTATAAAAAGGAGTACCAACCACCCTCAACTGCCATAATAACTCCCCACTACGCGCAGTTATTTTCCTTTTCTCTCTTCATCAGCTCTCTCTCTATTTAAGGCCCATCTCTAACCCACAACTTACTTTTCTCTCCTCTGCAAATGCGAATAAAAGTTACTGGCCTTAAGTTACCTTACTCAGAAAAATCTTCATCATCATCATCTCCAGAAGCAAAGATGTCTTCTGGATCAGAAGAAAGATCAAAATCTCAGAGCATTCATTCAAGCCAAGAAATCCTAAGTCGTTCTCCATCTCCATAGCTAAGCACAGAAACAGAACCTTCCCAAGCCTCCCAACCTACCCAACCTTCTCCATCTTCCAAGTCCACATCTTCCAAAAAGAGCACCCCTTTGCCTCCTAGGATGAAATCCAAAAGGATTGCTTCCCAAGTCACCCAAACTGCACCTCCTAAATCCCCTGTTCACATAGACCTAACTCAACCAGGATCCTCAAGGAAAGGGAAAGAAATGGCTGTAGAAAGGAAGAAGATAAGTTCACTAAAAGGTTCGTAGACAAGAAGATCATAATAGGAAGAGTGATCTCTTTTCAAGAGCTAAGAGATGAAGGATGGGACATTGGCCCCTATCTGGAAAAGCAAGGATGGAAATAATACTTGGGCATGACTGAGTCAGTCTTTCCAAAGATGACTAGTGCATTCTATGCAGCATGCTACAAGGCTAAGGGATCATCTCAAGGTCAGCCACACATCATCTCTGACATTAAAGGAGTCCACATAGAACTGACAGAGGAAACTCTTGGTGCCATCATCCAAGCACCTGTGGCTAGGAATAGGTTGTACAATGAAGAACACTGGTGGAATGCAATTGGGATCCCATCAGCCAATGTAGGCACCTCCCTCTTCAAAGGTGGTCTCATTACAAATGCTGCTTCGTCTCTGAACCTCTTTGGCAAATTTTTGTTCCATCTGGTTGTCAAGTGCATCATGCCAAGGGCTGGCACTTTCAACAAAGTTTATCATCAAGACTTGATGGTGATGTACCACCTCAAGCATGGGATTCCTCTGAACCTCCCATTTCTCATTCTCAGACACATGGAGCACGCATTCCACAACTCTAAAATTAACGCATCTCTTCCTTTTGGAATGCTCACTACCAGAATCATGAGGCATTTCAAAGTTGATTTCAGCAGCTGTGATAAGTCTGACGAGAGACCAAGCTATGTTGGAAAAACAAATCTGAAGTCTCTTGGGTTAACTGGTAAGAACATCCCTTCTCCTACTTTTCCTTTAAATGATCCTCCTCCTTTTGTTCCCGCAACCACACAGGCCTCCCCCTCATCTAAAATGTCTGAAGCCAAAAAGAAAAAGAAGAAGAAAGTCCCAAAGGAAGCTGTTGAGGGATCTCAAGAAGGTTCAGAGATCCCTGATAAAGAAAAGAAGAGAAAAACACAGCCCTCTGCTTCAACAAAGACTGAGCTAATGAAAAAGAAGAAAAAGAAGTCAAAGATTGATCACACTGCCCTAGCTCATACTGAACCAGCTCCTGTTACTATTGAGAAACCCAATGAGCAAGGAGTAGAAGAAGGAGTTATGGCTGATAGGGAACCTACACCTGAGATGGAACCTGAGATGGAAACTGAGATGGAACCAGAGATAGAGCACATCTCTCCACTCCACCAATCCTCACATAAATCTCTTCCACCAGAATAGATTCAACAGGAAGTCTCTCCTGGAAGTAAGATTATTGTTGAGACCTTGGTGATCTTAGAAAAGGACAACATAACCTCAAGTTTTGAAACCCACCAAGAGCCACAACAAGTTGAGACTAAGACTGTAGAAGTCATCACCACCAAACAGGCAACTCCTGTGAGGTATGAGCCTACCTATTCCATTCCCACTTCCTGCCCTACTCCTGGAAAGTTCTTCGTAGAGACAATTCTAGAAGATTCCCCTCTGCCTAAATATGATCAATCTGCACCACCTACTGAAAGGCATAAGGTACCTTCATCTGAGCCATCCATTCCAACACATCTCTCAAACTCCATCAACACTTTTCTGAATCAGCTACATGAAGAACAGCAACAATATCAGCAAGATCTCAACACCAGACTTGAACAGAATCAGAAGAAGATATTGAAGAAGCTTAAGCACCACAAGAATAGGCAAGAGGCTATTCTTGCAGGATTTGACACAGTCCTGCAAGCAGTGCATGCATCCAATGAATTTCACAAGAAGATGAACCTTCATCTTTCCAATCTGCCTCCTCTGCCTGAGATTCCCCAGACTGTGTTACGACCCCCTGGACCTAGCTCAGGCTCATCCTCTTCCCTCTCATCCTAGCTCTACTAGTCTTTCATTTTTATAATGTCAAAAGGGGGAGAGTTGGTTAGATTGCATCTGATGAGAGTCTACTACTTAGTTCAGTTGGTTAATTAGGTTATTTTCTGCTTAATGCTTAAGTTAGAAGGATCAGATGTGATAGCATCTTTTCAGTCTTTTTGGTTAGATGCAGTGGCATCTCTCTGCAATATGTACTCCTTCAGAAATCATTTTGATTAATGAAAAATGACTCTCAGATATTTTGCAGTATATTTCTGTTTGGTTTGTTTAGCAATCTGATTGACAATTTAGTTCAAACATTAAACATTAAAACTTCAAACAACAAAATGTCTATAACTCAGGGGGAGCTCATCTCCTTAAAATCATAACACTGCACATCTCAGGGGGAGTTCATTATGCATTTATAGCTTAACTTTATCTCATCAGATATTTAATCTTATAGTTTGCCATCATCAAAAAAGGGGGAGATTATTGAGACAAGCTCACCTCCAAGAAGTTTTTAATATGACAAACTGACTAAGTTTAAATATATATATATATGAGATGCATCTTGTGTTACTAACTGTGTGCTCAAGTGTGGCAGAGACTTTCTGTATCTAATTACTGCAGGAATACATGAAGCCATAAAGGATCTTTAGACCACTAAGATAAGCTAAGTCATGAGTAACAAGGACACAAGATCAGAAGCCATTAAGAGTCATTAAGAGCTTTACAGCAGCTGCATGTTTCAAGGATCAGACAAGAGCTCGAGAAAAGTTAAGTTACACATACAGCACATGTGTTTGAATCAAAACAGAAAATATACAACTAAGCTCATCACTAAGTCTATGGAGAAAACACTCCAACAAGATTCAGATATAAGCACAGCCTGAGATGCAAACCTATGTTTAGAAGCTACTATCAGAAAAGATCATAGTTCAAGCAAGCATAAACATGAAGCCAAAGGAGACTCAAGCTCAGCTTGAGATGCAGGCCATGAACAAATGCAAGTTCAGCTTGAGACGTTGTCTCATGGACAGACGTGGAAGGACGAGATCTCATCAAAGATGCAAGAAAATCATAAGAGACTCTGGACAAAAGCAAGACTGCATGCTCAATGATAGAAGACAGCAAGTGAGGTCAGCATAAAGTCAAACAAGTAAACAAGGACACTGACACAGTGACCCTAGCCTGAGAAAGCTGTTGTACACCTACGTGGAAAGCCTGTCTCGTTGCTGTGCTCTACAACAGTTAGAAACGGCCATATAACGGCTAGTTCGTAACTGAAGATATAAAAGAGACAGGATCAAATAGTTAGATGTGAGAGAGACTGCCTGCATTACTGTACAATCATCAAGCATCTTATCACATCTCAACTAACATCTCAAGTGCACATCTTTGCTGTCTGTTGAACAATCTCATCTCATCTTGAGATCATCTGTCTCTACTCATCTCTCTTCTGTGCATCACTCTTACATTGTATTTTAGGTAGAGAGATTACCTAGCTTACCTATCTCTATATCCATGTTGTGTATGTTGTAAGCTAGACTTATCATAACCTTTCACTGTAATCTGTCTCATCTAAGATAGGAGGGTTCCTAGTCTTAGAGTGAGGTGTTGCGTCCTGAAGAGGCTGTAAGAATACTTGTGGCTCAGCTAAGATAGGAGTGCCTAGGCTTAGTGTGAGTGAGACGTCCTGAAGAGGCTGTAAGAATACTTGTATTGACGGGTTTGTCAATAGTGGAAAATCTCACGTGTTGTGAGGACTGGACGTAGCCCAAGGAGTGGGTGAACCAAGATAAGATCTCTGCCCCTGTCTCTTACCTTGTCTTTACTTAACTTATCTTGAATTAACTTAAACAACAAAGCAACAATAGTAATAAACTGAACCAACCTTCAAGATAAGATTCTGAACTATTATAGACATAAGTATCATCACTAAAATTGTATCCTGTCTTAACAGAGACTTCAAGTCAACAGACTTGAGAGGACATCTCAACAATCAATTTTAGTGTGGAAAATTGCAGGAACAGATTTGACAAGTCTCTATTCAACCCCCCTTCTAGAGACCTCCAGCCAACTTCAGAAATCCTCAAGTTTTGCTTCCTTCCTCCTTCCCTAAGCTTTCTCTCACTAAAACCCTCTCTCTCTCTAGAAACTTGGAGGAATGAATAAAAACGGAAGAAGAAGGGAGAAAACGCGTTTTTAAAAATGTTGCTGCACTACGCGCGCTGGGGCGCGCTTTTAGTGTGCTGGGGCGCGCACCAGCGCACTCTGCGCGCTGTAGCGCGTAAACTTGCTGTTTGGAGGTGTAAACGAGCTCGGAATACTATCATATAATATATCAAACTGAAGCCCCGGAAATAAGCTTTCTAATGAAAGTTGAATCACCCTAATTGGACACCCTTGGCTCTAGATATTTGCAAATTAGTACACCAAGTTCATTAGGAAAAAACCCAAAATTAAGCAATAACATCGGTTTGTGCCCCTCTTGGCTCCGATTCAACTCTATCCTTCTTAAACCTAATTCCTCTCCATGAAAACCTTCTTCTAACTTAGTTCTTCTCATCCAAACCCTTCCCCCACTCTAATTAAATTACCAATTCCCCTCCTAATTTCACAAATTAAGCTCCAATTCCTCATTATGTTCCTAATTCTCTAACCCTTGGCTAAAATCATAACCTAAACCTTCTTTTAAAATTCCTAAGCCTTAGTTTGGGATGTTACACTTTATATATACCAATATATAGAATGGTGAAGAATCCATTCATGATAAATTCCGTGATATGATAAGCATTGTATTAATTGACAGCTGGGGAGACACAACTCTCCAAGTGGTTGTTAAAACAAAAAAGACATTACTTTCATCGTATAGTTGGATTAATCCAAAACAAATGATCTAAGAAAACTTGGAAATAAAATACAAAGTATACAATCTTTTGGCATTACTACAGTTCAAGTTGCCATTATAAAGACCTTCAACAGGTATGACTATTTCAGGTAGCGTCGGCTAGCCGATGCGACTTTTTTACAGCTAAATTCATTTTCAAGTAGCGTAGGTTGGCCTACGCTAATAAATATATAAAAAAATTTTAAAAAAATTAGCGTGGGCCAACTGATGCTAATTAAATTCTATATTTAAAAAAAGAAGGCTGAAGTCCTAGCGTCTGCTTAGTGTAGGCTAGCCTACGCTAAAAGAAAAATTTAGCCAAGGCCTCACGGCCTACGCTAAATATTTTGCAGCTAAATCCAATTTTTCTTGTACAAGTCATGCAAACATCCTACTCACAACCATATCATGATTCCCCACCAAGGGCATAGAACATGCAGTCATTCAGGCAACACAACCAATATGCATGTCAAACAATCATTCAAGTACGGGTAAGCATTATTATTGTTCAATCACATTACATCGCCCGAGTTTACTCACACGGAGCTTACACTCCCCTAACCTACTATGGAGCTCACTCTTCATTCCCTCTAACCTTTCCTCTTACTTCTACCTTCTTTAACCAACTACACACTCTTCCTTACCTTTCCTTCTAAGGGTACCTTAATCCCTCTAGGACTAAAATGACATCCCATAAGGTTTCTAAGGTGAAAGTCTTATTCTTGGGAATAGACCTATGTCACTCTCCCTCTATCTATCATGTAGGTGGCACTAACCTTGTTAGGGAAGTGTCCCAATTCCTCAACAAGGCATCCTGCTTACGTTACTAACCATAATTCCGTGTACAACGTACCCAGTAGAGGGGTGATTAGTCCCTAAACTGAGCATGAGGCACGGTGGAATTATAGTAAGTTACGGGCAAACTAACGTAACCACAGTTCAATTGGATTGAACTGCTCTGATACCAAAATGTAACGTCCTAATTTCTCAATCCTAGAATAATGTTCGTTGGAAACATTACTCCGAATTTCTGAAATTATTTCGCGCATTTCGTGTATCGACATACATATCACATAAACGCTTAAGCAAACCAACGTTTGCTTAGGCTTTCACAAAATTCATACATTAAAAGTTCAAAATCAATTCTTAACTAAAGTCTAGGGAAAGAACCTACACCCTTGGTGTTATGGTTCATAAAACTGTTACCGGAAATCCGGAAGAATTTCCCCTGAAAATTGGACATTTCCCAAGACATCCAATTCAACCTGAAACTCAGAAAAGTACCAATACAGTTATAATATCACCATACAGTATCGAACTAAAATTAATATTTAGATACCTTATTTTTTTTATATTATCTTATAATCATTATTAAACTTATTTCCTAAAATATTATTATTATTATAACTATTATTATCATCTATAATTCATGAAACTGTACTTTTATTATTTATATGATCCTTATTCATTTACACTCAAATTCAAATCTTATAATTAAACATTATTCTCAAACTAATATTACTTTCCTATCTCTAATTCTTGTGATGTCATTTTTCCTATTTTAAAATCTGATCTTAAAAGCATATCTCTTTCTTTATGTTGTCCCAATCTTGATATGATTATATTAATATAATAATTAGTATATTTATAACAATCAAGGCTAATTGTAATCTTAATAATATGAGTTATCTTCTAATAATTTTATTATTATACCCTTTTTTACTCTGATTTAATTATTATACTTAATACAATCAAATTTGATTAAAATCTTAATAATTTTACATCTCTCCTAATATTTAGAATATTATATTGTTATATCATAATTACGGTTATATTAATATTTACTATAACTATTATTTTTTTTATGGTTTTTTACTATTACTATTATAAAACTTCTATTTTTATAAACAACATTATTGAAATACAACTATAAGTATTATTTATTTATTTATCTATTTATTAAAATTCTAGATTTCTAAATTTTTGGGATGTTACAATTCCATCCCCCCCTTAATTCTTTAACATGAGTCCATGGACCAAGCAATGCCTTAAAACATGAGTCCATGGACCAAATATTGCTTAATTAACATGAGTCCAAGGACCGGAGACGGAGTCTCAAAAACATGAGTCCAGGGACTAAAACATGATTATTTACATGAGGTCTAAAGACCCAAAACATTTTCATGAGGTCTTGAGACCCAAAACCATTTCCATGAGGTCCAAAGACCCAAAACATTTTTCATGAACATGGTAGGGGTTAGAAACATGTACAAACATTCATTCAGTGCATAAACATGATAATAAGAATGAACATAAGCAATTATGGGCATAATCAACATCCCAAACCTCCAATTTCTTGAAACCCCCCGAATGGGTTTTATCCAAAATCAAGCAATCCAAGGCAATCCGAAACAATCCATACATAAATTCTCTTTTAACCTCCAATAATCACATAACCAAGGTTTAATCATCCATCATGCAAGAGAATCCTCAAATCCCCAATTTCTTAGCCTAGGGTTTGGCCAACAATTCATATATTCAATTAATCTAGTAATCAACCCTAGGTTTTGCATAAAGTCATACATAATCAACTATAATAGCAAGGGGAGGAAGAATAGGGAGCATACATAGGAGAATAACTAAGAAATAAGTGAGTGAGAACCACACCCACCTCAAAGGAGCAACAATGGAGGAAGAGGAATGGTGAAATGGAGGTGAAGGAGAAGAGTGGAGGTGAACCCAAGCTTCAAAAATGGAGGAGATCCCCTTCAATCTTCATCTTCCTCTCATCCCAAGCTCCCTCTCTCTAGATCCTCTCCCTTCTATCTAAAAGACCCAAAGAACGGAGGAAAAGCGAGGAGAAAGGAGAAAAAAACGTGTTTTTATGGTGCTGCAGCGCCACACGCGCTTCAACGCGTTTTTAGTGCGCTGGGGCGCTCTTCAAAGCTGCCTCGTGCGCGTTCAGCGCTCGTCTGTGCGTTGTAGGCGTAAACGTGTTGTTTGGAGATGCAAACGAGCTCGGAATACTATCACATAATATATCAAACTGAAACCCCAGAAATAAGCTTTCTAATGACAGTGGAATCACCGTAATTGGACACCCATAGCTCTAGATATTTGCGAATTAGTGTACCAAGGTCATTAGGCCTAACTCCCAAAATTAAGCAATAACCTCGGTTTGTGCCCCTCTCGGTTCCAATTCAATTTCTCCTTCTCAAACCTAATTCCTCTCCATGAAAACCTTATTCTAACTTAGTTCTTCTCGTCCAAATCCATCCCCACTCCAATTATTGATAAATCAATTCCCTAATTTCTTGTCTGAAATTACACTTAACCGCTGAATTCTCCCCCTACTTCTAACTCCCTTTTGTTTCCTAAGTTTCAATTTCTGGGATGTTACAATTCTACCCGCCTTAAATAATTTTGTCCTCAAAATTTGCTCCGTTCACCCCCACAACATCAGGTCACAATCCTGTTTCTAACTTCGTTCGTGTGCTGGAAAATCTACCAAATTGTCTTCCGATTATTGCATCTCTATTACTCTAGGTGGCTAAAGGAAACTAGGGTTTGGTTGCCTTTCTAAACTCGTCCTCTTGGTCTTACCTTCATAGGCCACCTCGAACGTCACTATCTTCCAATTGTTCTATACTTAACTCACACCGGCTCCATTCAATCCTCTATTCTTTCTCGGGATACTACCCTGGCACCTACCCTCCCTCTACCACAATCCTAACATAGGTTTCTAAGGGGGGCCTCACTTTGGTTTCCTCACTCGAAAGTAACTTAGTCACTAGGGGCTATCAGATTACATAACATAATTGAAATAAAATTGTGGTCTTCCAAACTCCTAATTGTGATTTCTAACTCAATGTGAGTCCACGCACCAAACCTTGGGAATAATTACAGTTTTCTAAGTTATATTGCGGGTTCCTATGTCTTCTCATACAAGGCTACCCCTCCCTTAAGGGCTCAGCCCTCTCTAACAACCCTCAAGGGTCAAGTCTACCACATGAAACTAGTTGAGACTTCTAAAAGCTAGCTGGTTTGAAACATCTCATGATTAACATCACTTCATCACTAGGCTCAAAACAGCAACCCACAGACTCTCAAAAGAATACAGAGTTGCAGCCAAGTGGTTTCCTCTGATACACATATGATAGAGAATGGACAGACTTCTATAGTTCCTTCGGGGGAAAACCAACCTCATTAAACTGAACATGATAATGTGTAGGTCTGCTTGTACCTATTACTCCATCATGTGAACAAGCATAGAAATACAATTGTATAACATTCAAACCTAGGAAACTGAGTACGGATACATGCTCTATACCATGACATCAACAACTACTGCCTAAAGCTGACAACCGCAGCAATTGAAGGGACATTGAATTGCCTTGGTGGTCAGGGGACACACCCAACCTAGGTGGGTAACGGGGAGTTCTAGAAACAAGGTAAATGGAATGAGAAGGTTCAAACACTTAGCGATGGATTCAGTACACTAAGCTTATCACTACTCCTTAACAAAACATTAACTAGATATTGACCATTGACCCCCATAGGAATTATGCACTGAGTAACAATTCTAATTCCCGCAAGATTCTCCTTCTTCCATGAACTATAAAGACCAAAGTATTACCGCCAAGGAATCAAAAGAGAAGGGACCGAGAAGCCTAACCTGTTTTCTTAGCTCTACCAAAGATAACTTAGGAAACGGTTGGTAACAGGAGTGCCTACATCTGAAAACAGAAAATGATGTACTAAGTACAAAACTTTGAAGATTATGAGAGTCTACTCTATATACCTTGACCAAACAATAGGGGATCTATCCTTCAAGTGCTAGCTATAAAGTGAACCTCGATCGAAGGGAATCGACCATGATTGCCATTTGCTAAGTATCTCTATCCATCCAAGTTCTCAATGTCACTTACCCTCTTTACCTACCGGGGTGTACCCTCTAACGTAAGCAAACTAATCATGGGCTCCTTACTAAGCGCTAATCCCAATCATAACTCAAACATGGATAAGCAGGTTCTATACTATAGTGAACTTAAGGTAAGAAGAGTGTTCTAAGGTCGCACAGAGTGGTTATGGAGTCTTGGCCTTCATACTTAAAGTTCCTCTATGGTTTCAAGAAGTAAGAATATAGTTAAGTAACTAATTGGTTAACATGCACCTATGTGAGCCAAAGCTAGCTACAATACGAACTTTCATATTAATTTGTTAAGGTACCAAGGTTTAGACTCTTCCTTTAAGAAAGAGAACTAGGTTTCTCGACACATGGACCTAAGGAGTAGGTAGGACTCTAAAGAATCAATCTATACCCCGGAAACACAAGGTTGGACTTGCTCCTTTCACACTAAAACCAAATATCCGTACATAAGATTTAGGTATTCTCATCACTATCAAATATTAAATTCCTGACTACATAATTGACATCTATCCGGAGTATAGCGCCTAAGACAACTACAAGTAAGGTCAAGGCCCTAATTTGATTCCTCAAGTCGTATCTAGGGTTACATCCATCCATTGGCACGTAACTGACCAAAGAACTAGGGTTTCACTCCCTTAACCGAGGTTTTTTAGGTTGCTCTATTTCCCAGGTGTCCTTCCTACCATTACCATCCCACCAAGCATGAAATCTGAAATCCGCAAAATTCCAAATTTAAGATCATTCAGCTTTACCCTAAGAGTGTACCATTAACCCTCTGCGTACATATTCTTCTAGCCAAGCAACCTAACATACAAGTTATGTGAACGACATCGTAACTCATTCCTCAAATCTTCACCAAGTATAGGACAATAAAAAATTCAGGCAACACAAACAACAAAAATGTCATGCATTCATTCAAGCAGAAATAAGTATCATAATTAGCCAAACAACTCACATCATCCAAGTCAATTACAAGCAACGACATTCTCCTAGCAATAGGGAGCTACTATCAATCCCTATAGTCACTATCTCTCTAATTGTAAGGGGTGGCTATAACCCTGTTGGGGAGGTGTCCCAACTCCCTTAACAAAGTATCTGTTTCATCACTAACCATAATCCCGTGTACAACGCACCCAGTAGAGGGGTGATCAGTCCCTATACTGAGCATGGGCACGGGGAATTATAGTAAGTCACGGGCAACTAACCTAACCACAGTCCAATTGGATTGAACTACTCTGATACCAAAATGTAACGTCCTAATTTCTCAATTCAAGAATAATGTCCATTGGAAACCCTATTCCCGAATTTCTTAAATTATTTCGCGCCATTTTCGATATCAGTGAACAAATCATACAATAGCTTAGGTAATCCAACGCTTACTTAAGCCTTCACAATTCAATTAAAACAACATGAAACATTGTAACACCCACAATTTCCCCTATCGGGTATATAAATAAAATAGAGAAAGTTAAAAAAATAATAACAATAATAATAAATTAAATATGAGGCATTTAGAAACTATTGATAAGCAATCAACATTATATTTTGGAATTTCCAACCATAATTATAAATGATTTATTTTAGTCAGGTGTTAGAAAATGACTGAAATACCCTTAGAAATTATACAGTTAAGGAAAATATAGATTTAATTATGAAAAATAGCTAAAACTTAAAGGGAGCAATATTTTAGTCAAAAATAGTCTTAATATAATTAATAATGTTATGAATAATTATGATATGGTGGATGCCCATCAGATTTAGTCTGATATGATATGACTATACCTGTTTCCTTTAATAGGTAGGATTGATCTTGAGAAGATATTGTATATCGCAGGTTACATAGTTCCTCAATTATAGGTTATTTCATTTCCATTATTAACTCTTATTCACTTGATAAATACCCCTTATGTGAATGGAATAAGACACGACCAACTCTCGGTCTCTTCTTCTCTTATCTTTCTCTCTACTCTTTCTCTCTACTCTCTACTTTTATAATTGTCAGCGTTGATTTTATAACACGTTATCAGCACCAGGCTATAACCAAACTGAGCAAGAAGTCTTACATTCCTTTGGAGAAGGTACTATCATCCTACAAGAAAAGGGTACAATTACAACTAATGATAAACGATGTGTTTTCACATCATTATGTTTATATTCTTCTAAACATTATCAAAGATTATTTGATTATTCTCTAATATTTTTTTCTATAGTACTTAAAAATGTCAAATATTGCAAAACTGTAATTTGTTTCTCTTGACGTTTCGAAAAAAAAAAACTTGTCATGAATATTTTAAGATGTGTTGAATCTTTGATATTCATGTTTTGTTTATCGTGAGAAATATGTGTCATACATTATATTCTAATCATTTGAATCAGTGATAATTATAATCATTATTATTATTATAATTGTTAGAGGAATTAAATGGAAAAAGATATTGATATGTATATGTGGATTCATGTATTTATTCAAGAGAGATGTTTTTTATTTATGAGATATTTTTTACATGGTTAAATTAGTAAATGGGATAATACATGATCCTATATAATGTTGGTTTGGATATATTGCACGATGAACTACATTGATATTTTGTTTAGACGTATTTCAAATTATTATATTACATTCGTGCATGTTTAAATTAAATTGATATATAAGGACATGTGTGGTTTCCTTTAAAAAAATTTAATTAATAGTATTATAATATATTTTTCATGGTTGTTATTATAACACTGCAATATCATATAATTTATCATATTAATTAACATAACACCGTAATATTTTATCAATAAAAATGAGTACAATTCTTATATAATATCTCATTTGTCAAATTAATATGCTTTGCTGTAAATAATAGGAGATATTATATTACATTTTAGCAAAATTGATGGTTAATTGTCCTAAATTGCTATATGAAATTCTAGATAGTTATGGACAATGTATGATGATTCCTCATAAAATGAGGAAGTGAATGATCTAATGATATACCCCTATTAATAGTGTTTTGCTCTTCACTCAATGTATAACATTCCTTTTTGCATACCCTAGGGGATGCCAATGACTAGAATTTAATAAGAGAATGTATGAGGTATGTGAAATAAGTTCTAATTGTATGTTATGTTAATTATTATATCGTTGTCATGGATAATAGTTCAGAGATATGCGAAGAAAGTAAGAGGGTTTTGATGTATAAATTTTCGTAAACGTTTTATGAATTTTTCATGATTGTGAATTTGTTTGAAGACCTATAGATCGAGAGGTCAGCTCCGCCATATGTGAGCGTGTGAGCATGATTATGTTTGAGGACCTGTAGGTCAAGAGATTAGCTCCGCCAGATGTGGCGTATGAACTGATGTGTGTGAGTGATCGTAGGTCGAGAGCTTAATTAGTTTCGTCAGATGTGGCTTGTGAACATGATTGTGTTTGAGGACTATGTCAAGAGCTCAGCTCTGCTAGATGTGGTGTGTGCCCCAAGTTTATGTATTTAATGGTGTGCGCGCCAAGATTATATATTTGAGGGCGTTTGAGCAAGAGCTAATGTTTTGTTACCTATATGGTAATACAAATATATGAAGGCTCTGACATAGCTAATGTTTTTTTTGTTACCTATCTGGTACAAATATAGATGAAGGCTCATATAGAGCTAAATGTTCTGTTACCCGGAGGAACAAAATTACACATTCATTATGCCTTATATTGTGGCAAGTCTCATAGAAACTCATTAAGTTTCAAGGCAATCCGCAAAATGGATACCATATATATAAAGACAACAAATGATGACAATGTTGAATGTCTATACATAACGAGAATGATGTTAGATAAAAATATGTGTATTGGAAAAAATTGCCTTCATTTTCTCCGGGTTGTACTACACCTATATTAGTACAATTGAAACAAATGCTATAGTAAAGCATGATAAAATTGTTATTTGGCATGAACGGTTGAGTCATCCCGTTTCAATTATGATGCGAAAATTCATATCGACACCTTATGAAGAGCCAGTAGACTCTTCAGTCCAACAATTTTTCATTTGTTGCGTATTCACAATGAAAATTGATTATTTGACTATTACCAACAAAGATTGGAAGTGAATCTCTCGCCTTTTTGGAATGTATACAAGGTGATATTTGTGGACTAATACACCAATCATGTGGGTCATTTAGATATTTATGATTATAATTGATGCATCAACTAGATGACCACATGCTTATTTATTGTCAACTTGCAACCATGAGTTTGCAAGATTATTTGCTCAACTAATTTGTTTAAGAGCTCAATCAAGACAATACACCTTGACAATGTAGGTGAATTTATGTATGTCCATTGGAATTGATGTTGAACATCTTGTAGTGTATGTTCATGCACAAAATGATCGTGCAGAATCATTTCTTAATTGTAAGGTAGTTACTAATGAGATCAAAACTTCCAATTTCTACTTGGGGACATGCAATCTTGCATGCTGCAATATGTATTCGCATCAAGCCAATAAAATATCATAAGTCATCCCCTTTACTAATGGTTTTTGGTCAGGAACCTAATACTTCCCATCTAAGAATTTTGGATGTGCATTATATGTTCTTATCGCTCCACCACAATGCACTAAGATGGGACCTCAAAGAAAGTTGGGAATATATTGGCTATCGATCCTCGTCTATAATGAAATGTGTTGAACAATTGACGAGAGATTTATTTGCGGCTCGATTTGTCGATTGCCATTTTGATGAATTTGTTTTCCCAATATTAGGGGGAGAAAATAAGCAGTTGGGCAAAGAAATCAGTTGAAATGAATTATCATTATCCATCATGATCCTCGGACAAAACAATGTGAATTGGAAGTTCAAAGGATAATTCATATGCAAGGTTTAGCCAACCAACTATCGAATGTATTCACTGACCCAAAAAGATGTACCAACTGTTAATGCTCCAATTAAAATATATGTCCTTGTTGGACAATCTACAGTTTCAAATGAGTCTGATGCACGCATAAAGCGTGGCAGACCTGTTGGTTCCAAATATATAAAAAAATCCTCAGAAAAGAAAAGGAGCTAAGAATCTAGATGGCATGATCGAGGATATAGAGACTCTAGAAGAGTCCTTGGACATAATTATTATTTCAGTTTCAAAAGAAACTCAGGTACCTGAAATTCATGAAAATAAAGAGATCTCATTATGTCCTGAATGAAATACAATAGAACCAACATGAAGTCAACGTTGGCAACATTTTTGCATTGAAAGTAGCGCTTGATATTATAAATGATAGTGAGGATCATGAACCAAAATTGGTTAAAGAATGTCGACAAAGAAATGATTGGCCAATGTGAAAAAATGAAATTCACTTACAAAATGCAAAGTTTTGGGCCTATAGCTCACACACTTGAATGTGTAAAGCCAGTTGGATACAAATGGGTTTTTGTAAAAAACGAGATGTGAAAAGTGAAAATGTGCAGTATAAAGCACAACTTGTTGCCCAAGGTTTTTCACGAAAGACTTGGCATTGATTTTGAATAAATATATTCACTTGTGGTGGATGCGAGTACTTTTTGATATTTTTCTATTCTGCAGTACATGAAATTATCGAGGAATATTATTACGACCCATTTGTATGGCTTTCTTGAAAATGATATATATATATATATATATCAAACTCCCTGAATGGTTTAATTTGATAGAAATATTTAGTCCAAGTTCTTGAGAAAGGTATTCAATTAAATTGAATAAATCGTTTTATGGACTAAAGTAATATGGACATATGTGGTATAACAATATTCGACGAAAAATGGGGATTTATGAATGATCCTATCTGTCCATGAATTTTATAAAAAGATATGGCAAAGGGTATGTCATACTTGTGTTTATATTATTGGAACTCCTAAAGAGCTTCCAAAAGATGTAAATTGCTTAAAGCAAGAATCCGAGATGAAGGATCTCGGAAAGACAGTTTTGTCTTGAATTACAGATTGTATATTCAAAAGATGCAATTATGATGCATCAAGAAGCATATACAACAAAGATGTTGTAAGAATTCTATATGGACAAATCACATCCATTATGCACTCCAATGGTTGTAAGGTCACTTGATGTGGATAAAGATCCTTTACGACCTCAAAGGAATGATGAAGAAATGCTTGGTCTTGAAATATCATATCTTAGTGCAATTCAGGCACTAATGTATCTTGCTACTTATACATGACTCGACATATAATATGTTGTTAATATATTTGCAAGATATAGTTATTCATCTACAAGGCATTGGAATAGAATTAAGCATATGTTCTCTACCTTAAAGGTACACTGAATGTGAGTTTATTCTTCTCAAATAGACCAAAGTCAAACCTGCTTGGTCATGCAAATGCAAGTTATTTCTCCGACCCTCATAATGATCGATCACAAATAAACTATTTGTTTACAAGTGATGGTACTGCCATTTTATGACAATCCATGAAACAAACTATAGCTATCACATCATCTAATCATGCAAAATTTTAACATTACATGAGGCGATTCGAGAATGCTTTTGTTTGACATATGCGATTCAACATGCGCAATAAACTTCTGGTTTATCTTCCAGAAAATTCACTCTGACGATCTTATGTGAAGATAACAACGCGTGTATTTTCAATTAAAAGAATGACATATTCAATGGGATAGAATAAACTCATGATCTTCAAAAGGATTGCGATATATACGTCAACAAGCTCATGAAAGGATCTGACAGCAGATATTTTACAAAGTCGTTGCCAAGTAAAGTTTTTGAGCAATTAGTACAGAAGACTGGTCTCCTTCGTCTTATACATGAATGTCCAAATGATATGAACCTTGAGGTTCTATTTTTATGGACCTTAGAATTTTTTTCTGATAATAGATAACTTTATGTAAACACTTCTTGCTTTGCAAGGAAAATAAACAATATTTTTTTGTTCTTTTTCTTTACGCACGTACGTAACTATTTTCTTTTCTTTTCTTTTCTTTTCTTTGACGTACGTATACCAAATAACCAAAACAAGAAATTGACAAGGAAATAATCAATAACAATAAGAATCCTTAGGAATACTTGAAGATTAAATCACATAATATTCAAGAAACATAGAGGAAATAGAGTGACTGATTATATCAGATAGTAAAAGAAATAAACTAGAAAACTGATAAATGGACGTCACACTTTCATGAATTGGAAGATAAGTCCATGAAGATGATCACACAAAGGTATATGAACCTTTGATAACCTTCACTCTTGACTAGCAAGAAAGATAGAGAAATTCACTCTCTCTAAGTAAGAAATTCACTTTCTAATTTTGATAGAAATTTTGCATAAACTTCAATCTTGTGTTTTGTGCATGCATGAAGCATGTATTTATAGGATTTACAAGGTGAAACTAGGGTTGTGTAATCAGCCAAGTTACACGCCCAACTCATCCCCAAAATGCCCCTTTACACACTTCCCATGCAACCCTAAACATATTCTAGGAATTAAATAAATTAAAAGACAAATTAGCTAATAAAACTTAACCTAAGTAAGCTTGTATGGCCGCATTTCCTAACCAGAATTTTGGCACATGTTAGCTACATTTAACCTTGCAAAATAACCACCAAACATGATGTAAAGAGGCTATTCATTCAGCCATAATGTAGCCGCAACATTCAGCCACCATTCTTCAAGATTCCTTGCATTTTGTAACTCCCTCTTCATGACTTGGCCGCCACTTTAATGGCTCTTCACTCTCTCATTTACAACCTTGTTGGCACCCTTTTTATGACTTAGAATTCAGCCACATTTAGCACATGTTGGCCGCATCACATAGCTAAAAAATGAGGCTAGATTCATGCGCACACAAGCCTTCCCCAACGGCTATAAGACAAGGCTTTCAATGCCTTTAAACATCATCACTCCTTTGTCTTTGTAACCACCAAGTTATTACTCAATGTTTTGTAACTACAAAACCTTATTGAAAGCAATAATAATTCAGCAAAATAAAAAGCACATGGCCGCCCACCATGCACCCATGTGGCCGCCCACAATGCCACATCATTGGCTTGGAAGTGCTTCAATTAACAGTTGCATTAAATGCAACTGATTCTTCATCAATTAAGCTATCCTCTTCAACTTGAGTGCAATTAATGAACTTAAGACTTTCATTAATGTTTTGCTCACTTTGAGTTGGAACTTCTTTAATGATGACTTGGAGTGCCTCCTTAGCCTTCCTAGCTTGTGCCCTTGTCATGGGCCCACCTAGTCTACTGACTGCCTGACTGATGTCCACATCACGCCCCCCTTCTTGAAAAGGATTTGTCCTCAAATCTGAAGGGTTCTCACCTGCATCAAAAAGAGTTAAGTCAGCAACATTAAAGGTAGCACTAACATTATACTCACCAGGCAAGTCTATTTTGTAGGCATTGTCATTGATCCTCTCAAGCACTTGGAAAGGCCCATCCCCTAGGTTGAAGCTTTGATTTTCTTTGTTCTGGGAACCTTTCTTTGCGCATCTGAATCCACACCCAATCTCCTGGTTGGAACACCATCTTCTTTCTTCCTTTGTTTGCTTGTTTGGCATAGCTCTCATTTTTCTTTTCAATTTGAGCCTTAACCTTCTCATGCATCTTCTTGACAAAATCAGCCTTAGCCTGCGCTTCTTTTTGCTTAAACATGGAAATATTAGGCAATGGTAATATATCAAGTGGAGTTAAAGGATTAAATCCATAAACTACTTCAAATGGTGAACAATTAGTAGTGCTATGGATAGCCCTATTATAAGCAAATTCAACATGAGGCAAACAATCCTCCCAAGCTTTAATGTTTTTATTTAGAATGGTTCTAAGCAAAGTCCCTAGTGTCCTATTAACCACTTCTGTTTGTCCATCAGTTTGGGGATGACAAGTAGTAGAAACTAGTAACTTAGTTCCAAGCTTTCCCCATAAAGTCCTCCAAAAATGACTCAAAAATTTTGAGTCCCTATCACTCACAATGCTCTTGGTATTCCATGTAATCTGACTATTTCCTTGAAAAATAAATCTGCTACATGGCAAGCATCATCCACCTTCTTGCATGGTATAAAGTGAGCCATTTTTGAAAACCTGTCAACCACAACAAAAACAGAATCTCTTCCATTCTTTGTTTTTGGAAGCCCCAAAACAAAGTCCATGGAAATGTCAATCCAAGGAAATTCAGGAACAGGTAAAGGAGTATATAAACCATGTGGTTTAACTTTAGACTTAGCCTTTTTGCATACAATACATTGGTCACATATCTTATGAACGTCACGTTTCATATTTGGCCAATAAAAATTATCTTGCAAAATTTCTAAAGTCTTTTGCACTCCAAAATGTCCCATTAACCCCCCTTCATGCGATTCCCTCACAAGCATTTCCCTTATGGAACTTTTAGGCACACACAATTTATTTCCCTTAAACAAAAAATCATTATGCCTTAAAAATCCATTTTCTGATTTTTTAACACATGCCACATATAACTCAGCAAAGTCCACATCATCACAATACATGTCTTTCAAAGATTCAAGTCCATATAGTTTAGTTTCAAGCATAGCAAGCAAAACATGTCTCCTAGAAAGAGCATCAACAACTATATTTCCTTTTCCCTTTTTATGTTTTATGACGTATGGAAATTGTTCTAAAAATTCCACCCACTTAGCATGCCTTTTATTTAATTTTCCTTGGCCTTTTAAATACTTCAAGGATTCATGATCACTATGAATTACAAATTCCTTAGGAAGTAAATAGTGTTGCCAAGTTTTAAGAGCCCTTACCAAAGCATATAATTCCTTATCATAGGTAGAATAATTAAGTGATGGTCCACTTAATTTCTCACTAAAATAAGCAATTGGATGCCCTTCTTGCAATAAAACAGCACCAATTCCAACATTAGAAGCATCACACTCCAATTCAAATGATTTTGCAAAATTTGGTAAGGCTAGAATAGGCGCATGTGTGAGCCTATCCTTGAGGGCAGCAAAGGCCGCCTCTTGCTTCTCCCCCCATTTGTATCCCACATTCTTTTTCACAATTTCATTAAGGGGTGCAGCCAAGGTGCTAAAATCCTTAACAAATCTCCTATAGAAACTTGCTAAGCCATGAAAGCTTCTCACCTCACTCACATTCTTAGGTGTTGGCCATTCTTGAATAGCCTTCACCTTTTCCTCATCCACTTGAACCCCCTTGGAGCTCACAACAAAACCCAAGAAAACAACATGGTTGGTACAAAATATGCATTTCTCAAGATTAGCATACAAATTTTCCTTTCTTAACACATCCAAAACAGATTTAATATGTTCAACATGCATATCTAAAGAAGTGCTATAGATAAGGATATCATCAAAGTACACAACCACAAATTTTCCTATGAACTCTCTCAAAACATGGTTCATTAATCTCATAAAAGTGCTAGGCGCATTAGTTAATCCAAAAGGCATAACTAACCACTCATACAAACCATATTTTGTTTTGAAAGCAGTTTTCCATTCATCACCCTCTCTTATCCTAATCTGATTATAACCACTTTTCAAATCAATTTTTGTAAACAAACATGCACCATACAATTCATCAAGAAGGTCATCTAACCTGGGAATTGGATGTCTACTTGATGGTGATGTTGTTTATGGCTCTACAATCAGAACACTCCTCCAAGTTCCATCTTTCTTTGGTACCAATATGACTGGTACAGCGCATGGACTCATGCTATCCCTCACCCATCCTTTGCTAATGAGCTCTTTTACTTGCCTTTCAATTTCTTTGGTCTCTTGAGGATTACTCCTATAGGCTGGCCGATTTGGCAAAGAGGCTCCTGGAATTAAGTCTATGTGATGCTCAATTCCCCTCAAAGGTGGTAAGCCATCAGGAACATTTTCTGGAAAGACATCCACATATTCCTGCAAAAGAGATTTAACTACAGAAGGCAATTCAAATTTTTCAAATTGGTTAGCAGTTAAAAGAAAATGAGTATCCAACAATAAGTAAAGAGGCTGTCTTGTACATAACACTCTCCTCACTTCTCTTTCTTTGCTAAACAAAGCTGTTTACCCTCTTGTATTTCTCTCTTTTTCTTTTGGCTCTCTTCTTTTTCAATCAATCTTTCTTGTACAATTTTCTCTCTTAATTTTTTTTGATCCTCACTAACCTCTCTAGGTGTTAATGGTCTCAAAACAATTTTCTTATCTTGGTACATGAAAGAGATTTTATTGGTAAAGCCATTATGAATAGCTTTAGTGTCAAACTGCCAAGGTCTCCCAAGAAGAACGTGGCTGGCCTCCATAGGTACCACATCACAAAGTACCTTGTCTTGATATTTCCCTATAGAAAAAGGAATTTCAGCCTGCATGCGCACATGTACTTCATCTCCTTCACTAAGCCATTGGAGCTTATATGGCCTAGGATGAGGTTGTGTGTCCAATCTCATTTTATTCACCAATCTGGAACTAACAACATTAGTACAGCTACCTCCATCAATAATAACCAAACAAACCTTACCATTGATTGAACATCTAGTGTGAAAGATGTTCTCTCTTTGGCACTCTTCTTTGCTCACGGTTTGGCTTCCTAGAAGCCTCCTAATCATGTAGACTTCTCCCACAACAGCACCTGTATCATCATCACTGGGCTCATCCTCCTCAACATCAGATTCGCTTGTGTACTCCCCATTGTCCTTAAGAAGAATGGTCTTCTTAGTAGGACACTCATAGGCATAGTGACCTTTTCCTTGACACCTGAAACAAGTTAAATCTCTACCTTTCTTTGTACCCTGTTCAGCGTCCTTTTGTTGTACCTTCCCTTGGGAAGATGATGTTGATGCTCCTTGGTTGGTTAGCTCTACAACCTCCTTTTTAACCTTGTCTCTCCAATTTGTAGGCAAACTATTAGAACTCCTCCTTGCAACCCCTTTTCTTTTTAATTGTTGCTCCACCTGAAGGGCTTTGTGCAAAAGGTCCTCCATTTCTACAAATTCCTGTAACTCAACAACATCTCTAATGTCACTACTCAAACCATGTAAGAAACGTACCATAGTAATTTCTGGATCCTCCTCAATGTTGGCTTGAGTTATCAGCATCTCCATCTCCTTATAGTACTCCTCCACTCCTTTACTCCCTTGAGTAAGCCTTTGTAACCTTAGCTTCAAGTCACGTTGGAAACTAGAGGGAACATACCGTTTCCTCATAATTCTTTTCATTTCAACCCAAGTTTCCACCTTTGGTTCCTCATCTCTGCGCCTCTCCCTTTGCAACTTGTTCCACCAAATAAGAGCATAGTCAGAAAACTCAGTAGTAGCAAGTTTTACCTTTTGAGTTTCTGTGTAGGTGTTGCAAGCAAAGACATGCTCAATCTTGAGCTCCCATTCCAAGTATGCTTCTGGATCACTGCGTCCTTTGAAAGCTGGTATAGTTAACTTGACACCTTGAATCCTTTCTTCATTTCTTGGTGGTGGTGGTGGTATTTCTTCTTCCTCCTGCCGTTCAGGTTGTGGTCTAATTTCCAATGCATCTAATCTAGCATGCAGCTCATCATATTGTTGCTTCATTGACATCTCCAATTGCTGGTACATTGCAGTAATTTGCAATTGTAGATCACGATTCTCCACCCTTTTTTCTGTCATAGTAACAAAGAACAAGTAATAGAGAAAAAAAAAATAAGAGTTAACTGTTTAGAACTCACCAACACTCGTGTATCACACACAAAAATTGGCTTTTTCTATAATGTAACACTCTTGCCTTTTTCCTCTCTATTTCTCTTATTTTTCTTACCACGTCAATGAGGAGAAAATCAAACAATTCACAACCTGTATGTTAGCCAAGAAAATAACACAAGAAAAGCTAACAAGAAAATAAAACAAGAAAAGCTAACAAGAAAAGTTAGGAAAGAATAATCAGAAAAAAAAAATTCTAGTAACCGGAGCTCTGATGACCAAATGATATGAACCTTGAGGTTCTATTTTTATGGACCTTAGAATTTTTTTCTGATAATAGATAACTTTATGTAAACACTTCTTGCTTTGCAAGGAAAATAAACAATATTTTTTTGTTCTTTTTCTTTACGCACGTACGTAACTATTTTTCTTTTCTTTTCTTTTCTTTTCTTTGACGTACGTATACCAAATAACCAAAACAAGAAATTGACAAGGAAATAATCAATAACAATAAGAATCCTTAGGAATACTTGAAGATTAAATCACATAATATTCAAGAAACATAGAGGAAATAGAGTGACTGATTATATCAGATAGTAAAAGAAATAAACTAGAAAACTGATAAATGGACGTCACACTTTCATGAATTGAAAGATAAGTCCATGAAGATGATCACACAAAGGTATATGAACCTTTGATAACCTTCACTCTTGACTAGCAAGAAAGATAGAGAAATTCACTCTCTCTAAGTAAGAAATTCACTTTCTAATTTTGATAGCAATTTTGCATAAACTTCAATCTTGTGTTTTGTGCATGCATGAAGCATGTATTTATAGGATTTACAAGGTGAAACTAGGGTTGTGTAATCAGCCAAGTTACACGCCCAACTCATCCCCAAAATGCCCCTTTACACACTTCCCATGCAACCCTAAACATATTCTAGGAATTAAATAAATTAAAAGACAAATTAGCTAATAAAACTTAACCTAAGTAAGCTTGTATGGCCGCATTTCCTAACCAGAATTTTGGCACATGTTAGCTACATTTAACCTTGCAAAATAACCACCAAACATGATGTAAAGAGGCTATTCATTCAGCCATAATGTAGCCGCAACATTCAGCCACCATTCTTCAAGATTCCTTGCATTTTGTAACTCCCTTCTTCATGACTTGGCCGCCACTTTAATGGCTCTTCACTCTCTCATTTACAACCTTGTTGGCACCCTTTTTATGACTTAGAATTCAGCCACATTTAGCACATGTTGGCCGCATCACATAGCTCAAAAATGAGGCTAGATTCATGCGCACACAAGCCTTCCCCAACGGCTATAAGACAAGGCTTTCAATGCCTTTAAACATCATCACTCCTTTGTCTTTGTAACCACCAAGTTATTACTCAATGTTTTGTAACTACAAAACCTTATTGAAAGCAATAATAATTCAGCAAAATAAAAGCACATGGCCGCCCACCATGCACCCATGTGGCCGCCCACAATGCCACATCATTGGCTTGGAAGTGCTTCAATTAACAGTTGCATTAAATGCAACTGATTCTTCATCAATTAAGCTATCCTCTTCAACTTGAGTGCAATTAATGAACTTAAGACTTTCATTAATGTTTTGCTCACTTTGAGTTGGAACTTCTTTAATGATGACTTGGAGTGCCTCCTTAGCCTTCCTAGCTTGTGCCCTTGTCATGGGCCCACCTAGTCTGCTGACTGCCTGACTGATGTCCACATCACAAATGAGGGGGAGACGTAAATACGTTCTGCACTCTTTTTCCCTTCGTCATGGTTTTTTCCTACTGGGTTTTCCTGACAAGGTTTTTAATGAGGCAGTATCCAATAAACGTATTAAAGAATGATGTACTCTTTTTCCTTCATTAGGTTTTTTGTCCCACAGGGTTTTCCTAGTAAGGTTTTAATGAGGCACATTCTGAAATAATGGACATCCAAGGGGGAGTGCTATGAATAATTATGATATGGTGGATGCCCATCAGATTTAGTCTGATATGATATGACTATACCTGTTTCCTTTAATAGGTAGGATTGATCTTGAGAAGATATTGTATATCGTAGGTTACATAGTTTCCTCAATTATAGGTTATTTCATTTCCATTATTAACTCTTATTCACTTGTATAAATACCCCTTATGTGAATGGAATAAGACACGACCAACTCTTGGTCTCTTCTTCTCTTATATTTCTCTCTACTCTTTCTCTCTACTCTCTACTTTTATATATTGTCAGCGTTGATTTTATAACAAATAATGAATTTTAGAAAATTATTTAGAATTTTCTGGAACTTTTGGGCAAAAAGGACCAAATAAAAGTCACCATAAAACTCAACATTTTGAGTTGTCATGTGTAAAAATGGACTCCTAAGAGTCATCCAACCTTTAGGCCCTTGGTTGAGGCCCAAAACCTTCAAAAAAGGAGAGTCAAGGACTCATCAAAAGTCAACCAAAAATAATTCATGGAATTGCGCTTAGATTAGAGTTGGACTTCAACTCTAATCCAAACTATTAAAATTAAAACTTAGAAATTAATTAGTGGCTTAGCTAATTCAATTATCTAAGTTAACTAATCTAATCTACTTAAGTTAATTAAGTGAAGAATAATTAACTATGGCTAAAGTTAATTAACCTTAATAAAGATTAATCTTAATCTTAATCAATAATTACTAATGAGGTATTAATTAGGCAATTAAGCCTTAATGATGATTAATAACTAATTAATTATGATTAACCTTAATCAAATATAATTAAAAGCTTAATCCAAGGTTAAGGAAGACATTAAGGGATAATTAGGAATTAATTAGGATCTTAAGTAAGGATTAAGACTTAATTAAGGAGGATTAAGATTAATTATAGTTTAGTTAATGAAGACTAATTATAATTAAGGGTTAAACCTAATCTTAATTAGACATACAAGACGAATTAGGGTAAGTAATGTTATCCATAAGATACAATCATAAGTCTTAGTAAATTATAGGACTCAAGTGGAAATGATTATTGATTCAAAGAAGAACATTAGTACAAACTACCTTAAAAGATTATAACCAACACACTCTTTCTTGCATAAGACTTGAGAAGCTTGGTGAGAGAGTGTGGTTCCAACCCAAGATAGGGTTTGGTTTCCTTGAAGGAAAGACATTGAATCGGGTCGTACCACGGGTAAGTGGTGACGTAAAATGATTCGATGGGCTTTGCCTGTAAGGACTGCGTATGCTGAGAAAGCTTTGTTTGGTTTTCCTTGCGGAGGAAAGACATTAAATCGGGTCGTACCACGAGGAAAGTTGTGACGTAGAATGATTCAATGGGCTTTGCCTGTAAGGACTGTGTATGCTGAGAAAGTATTGTTTCGTTTTCCTTGCGAAGGAAAGACATTGAATCGGGCCGTACCACGAGGAAAGTGGTGACGTAGAATGATTCAATGGGCTTTGCCTGTAAGGATTGTGTATGCTGAGAAAGCATTGTTTGATTTCCCTTGTGAAGGAAAGACATTGAATCGGGCCGTACCACGGGTGGTGGTAACGTAGAATGATTTAATGGGCTTTGCCTGTAGGATGATGTGAATGTTGTGAGCATTGTTGTGTGACATGCATCATGAAGCATTTATGATGATCAAGGTGAAAAACCTTATGACCTTATATTCCTTTGACACTCGGTACAGTGGGAAACTGGTTGGGACGGGTGCATTGGGTTTTTCAAAGAACGCCAGCGGGTCCTCGAGGGGGGATGCCAGCCCTGAGGATAGTCAGGTAAAAGAAAGGCTCAGGTGACGTAGGCTCGCACCCTACTGTCGAGTACGAAGGGGATCAGGATTGACTATCCTGTCACTCTTAAGGTTTCGGGTCAGTTGAGATTGTCTGGACGACAGAAAATTGGCCAAAAGAATAATATAAGTACCGCGCTAGTAGTGACTCTAACTCCTGATATGTTGTGCATATATGGTCGGGCAGTTGCTGTTGTGCTCTGCGGATGGTGATGTTTCCCCGGGCCCTCATGCATTGCATGGTACATAGTAGTTGCTTGAGATCCTTGGTGAAGGACGTGGTTATTTGCATTTCATGAGCATATCACATCATTTCATGATGTTGTGACTTTCCATGTGAATGATTGGATTGATTGTTGTATGAATTGTGCGAATTTCCCGTGTCTGTCTGTTTTAGTTATCATATCCTGCGTAAGTGAGTTCATGTAAAGTGTTCTCACCCCCTTGTCTTTCTTTTCTTGTCTGTTATTACTTGGAACCTAAGAGGGCATGGACTCTAGAAGGATGCACATTGTTCTGAAGAAGGGCGTGGTGTTCAGGTCAAACCGGATCTCGTTTAAGTCAAATGGTATTGTTTAAGGGTGTAGTCAAATAGAGGATTCACTGCTTGTGTGATGTAGTATGTTAAAATCCCAACCTAGATGTACGTCATGTCCATTGTAATTTTGGATAGTAACGAAATGACATGTTTAATACCAACGTACTTCTTCTTGTTTTATCCCAAACATAATTTAATAATATGCTTTACAAAAAAAAAATTACCAACTTTCCTCATTTTTATTACAAGATAATTTAACCAATCGCAATCGAGTTAGTCGTGTAATACCCATCATGGGATGAGGTGGTTGCATTTAGTGGTATCAGAGCAGTTCGGTCCAACCGGACTGTGAAGTTTGGGTCTGATAGTCGTATCGAGTCTAGTTTGATCCGGTTTAGGTTTTTTGAAGTATGGCAAGGCTGATGTGCTTCTAACTACTCTGGTACAGAACAGCGAGACTGGCCACCCCAATGACCTGTTCAGGTTAGGAGGAAGTATGACAACTTGCAGTTGTGAGTGTTGGGAACACAAGGCTGATAATCTCAGCTTGAGTAGTTGTGGAGAAGAGGAAGGATGTCTTGGTCATCTGTATGATGAACAAAGGTAGTTAAAGAGATGGAGTCATGTCATCTACTGGGTTTTGTCTTCTTATTTGTGTCTTGAGTAGAACCCCATGTGTTTGAATTAAGATTACCCTTTTCATGATTTTGTTTGGATTAATGAACGGGTGTGAAGTAATTGCTTCGTGTTGTTTTGTGTGACTTTGGCATGTTAAAATTTACTTCCTACTTGTATGCAGTAGTTTACAGCATGCTTATTGTTTGAAATTGATTGAGTTTTGAGTTTGAGAAAGAATATATAAGTTGTATTTGAGTGTTAATTATTTAAAAATCTTAAATAGATAGGTATGTAATTGTAAGGCACTTGGACATGCCTGTGTTTCTTCCTTGTGAGCCGAATTATCCTAATCCTTATCCTTAGATCTATCCTCTTTCCCTCATGAGAGTTTCTACCATTAAAAGTTAATCGAATTGAAGAATGAACCAAGTAATCAAGCTTCTAAAACGGGTTTGCTAAGACCTCTAGGTCCTGAGATTGTATATTAGTGTAGCCAATAGTTGATTTGACTTGTGGTTTGAGGTGATGAGTGAGACATCAAAAGTCAGGGTAGGATGACCACTAAGGTTAGGTTCCCATCCCTTTAGATGAATGACCTAAGGGATCGATGATGGATTCGAGGTTGTAAATTCAAGGTTTAAGGTGATTGATCATTGAAATTTAATCATTAAGGTTTTGATATTGGGGATTGGTATTAATACCTCTTGAGGATGTGATTATAAAAAAAAATTGATTTGGTAAAGTGAGTTAGAAGTAATTGATGACTTGGTGTATACTCAGGATAAATAATGATGGAGTTTAGGATAGGAATGACAAACATACGAATTGCGATTAGATCTTAACAGTTATGGCATATTTGGATACCTTGTTGATAGACTTGAAGTCTAAAGGGTTTGACGGTGGAATGAGTGCCATGTTTGGAGTTTAATAGATACAATAGAGTATGATCGCTATCTCTAACGAATTGATAAAATAAGGGTTTATAGAAATAAGTGGAAAACACGATTTAAGACAAAGGAAGTCAAAGTGTTGAGACCAATAGCACAAGATGTGATTCTTAAGAAATTTTAGTTGGATAATAGGATATGACTAAGAAAATGATCTGTTAGTATCAAGATTGCGTGAGTAGAAAGTGAAGAAAGAAATCATGTGATGGGGAATTGGATATATAAGTAAGCACTACAAGAACTACATTTGTATGAGCTAAGTAAGGATAACATTTCCATGGGGTGAGTAGAAATAATAGATATGACAAACAATGAGGGATTGTTGTATGTGTTGACTTTGATGATTAAGAAATATGCTTGATTGACGCTCCTGTAAATTGAAATAGGTGTGTGAGTGAAATCTCATAAATGATTAGATTGGATTTGGTTACGAGTGTGTTGAAGTATGATCTTGCTAATTTTATAGGATTAGTTTATGCATTGATCTTGATGGGCTTAGATTCTCAAAGAAGAGTATATAAATCGGTGAATATCTAGGCAAGATTTTGAAGGTGGGAATAGTACTACACTTAGGTAGGTGACGTTTCACGTAAGGATTCCCTAGGGGACAAATACAATCCCTGGAAGTATAATAACCATAAGGAATAAAAATAATAATAATATTCTCTAAGATAGGTTTAAAGATAGATTACCTCTATCTATATCGAGACTATAGGTGATCTTACAATCTGCTTTGGACTTTACTATGAATGCTATAGGTGTCTAGTAATTCCATCTGGATTGGTTGTCATTGGTATTCCTTTCCCTCCTCAGTGAACCCAATATTCTAGCCTCTTTCAAGCCAACTTATCTTCATTCTTTCGTGCAATGTTCTCACCTATTTCTAGGATCCAACGAGAGGTATAGAATTCTTTGGAATAACCTTGGGGTTATTAAGGAGAAGTAGGTTAGAAGTTGAATGGTATAATTATAAGTCTTAGTTAGGTGGAAATAAAATTCTGGAGGCATATTTGTTTAGGAAAAGAACATAAGGTGGTGGTGAATGGTGAGACCTTCTTGGGAGTAACAACTTATGGAGTTAAGCCTTCGTTATAAGTGGTGATCGATGTTTAGGTAGGGAGATCCTACAACGATTAATAAATAAGTGATAGATAGGGCAAAAACAACCTGATTCGTGAGTCAGAAGATTTCACCTTAACGGGATAGAGATAAACTTAAGATTCTTAAGAGAGAAAGAACTTATAATCTTTATATCGGGAAGAAATGGAAGATTAACTAGATCAGTAAGAGTGTTGATATTAAGACCCAGGGAACTGATGTAATCATAGGATAATAAACAACACTTGTAACTATTGTGGAATTAGATATTCATACATAGTGAAGGAAAAATGAACATCTTAGAGTTGTAAGGAAGTAAGATCAAGGGATCATTGGGAATTAGGAAAATGTTAGGAAAATATTTATTGTGAGGAACTACGTTGGAGATTCCTAAGAAAAATTTATAGGAGAACTTAGCTATTTGACTTATGGATTGAAACTGTGTGTTTCATTAGATATTATGACTCTATGTCGACTATAATCCGAAAGGGAGTGTCTAGTTGCTTACCAAATACCCGAAGGAAGGAGAGGGGTAGCATAGTATCACACCTCATAAAAGAATTAACCTAGCACTCTAGTTAGAATTAAGGTAGTATGAATGATAGTGGAAAGTTTGATAAGATCTGCTCATCGAAAATAGATGTTCCTGATCAAATCTTATGGGATATTAGATCATACCGGAATTTTTTTTCGGTAAGGGTTAGGTAAAGGTTTCAAATTTCGCTACTAGTTGTTATAGAAGAAGTAAGACTTTGAAAGCTAGGTTGATTTCAATTCAAGATATCACCTATATCCACGAGTAGTTTAAAATTATTATCCAACTTTTAGGGAACTATTAAGGTCTTATATGATCCAACTAGAAGAGTGACTCTTAAAGCTTAAGAAACTAGATTTAGCCCTATCTAGCAATAGGAACTTCAAATTTCGAGGACGAAATTTCTTAAAGGAGGGGAGAAATGTAACACCCACAATTTCCCCTATCGGTATATAAATAAAATAGAGAAAGTTAAAATAATAATAATAATGAATAAATATGAGGCATTTAGGAACTATTGATAAGCAATCAACATTATATTTTTGGAATTTTCCAACCATAATTATAAATGATTTATTTTAGTGAGGTGTTGAGAAAATGACCTGAAATACCCTTAGAAATTATACAGTTAAGGAAAATATAGATTTAATTATGAAAAATAGCTAAAACTTAAAGGGATCAATATTTTTAGTCAAAATAGTCTTAATATAATTAATAATGAATTTTAGAAAATTATTTAGAATTTTCTGGCACTTTTGGGCAAAAAGGACCAAAATGTCCCTGGTTAGCAGTGTAACCCTAATCAACATATGAAAATTTTGGAATATTATGAACAATATACTTTGAACCTTAAAAGTGGATTTCAAAATGATATTTATAACCTTATAGAATTTTGTATGTAAAACTATAATCTTCTATCCGCTAGCTCTTAAAAAATTTGACTGTTGTGTGCAAAAACTAGGAAAATTGAGAAATGAGAAAGTTTAGGTGAAAAATAAGTTCTAATCACGTTTTTAGGCTTAAAATAGTTTAGATCAATTATGAGAATTTTTCTAGAATTTTTGGGAAATTTTGGTGCAAAATTTTCATTTTTGCCCCTACTGTCTCTTGAACCGTGCCCGAATACTCTTGATCCGGGCCAGAAAAATTGCAAACCCTTCCCTTCATTCTCATGCAAGCTGTGCATGTGTGAGAGTATTGCATGGGAGACAATTGTCTCTTCCTTTCTTTTCCTCCAAGACAAATGCCAAGCTTAGGCATTAAGGCATTAAAACATTAAAATACTTAATTCTCCTTTTCTTGCTCACATGCAAACTTGGAAATTTTCTCTCATTTCTTCCTTTCTCTCCATGAAAAAGCCGTGAACCCCTCTCCCTTTTCTCCCAAAAATCTTCCATTCCCATAAAACACTTTCAAGCCAAGGTTCCATTTTTGAACCAAAGCTTAAACATCTAGCCTTCAAGCCTTGTAGATTCTTGTTTGGTGATCAAAAGGAGCTCAAAGGAGGGGTTGTTTTAGAGTTGTTGCTGCACTTTGTTCTTGGAGATTTTCCTTAGGTAAGGGGGGAGAACCTTGAACTCTAGTAGGATTGGTGACTAGAGTTAAGGATTACCCTTGATCCTTGTCCCTATCCCTTTTTATTTTGTAAAAATGAATTTTTGGAACCTATTTCCTTGAGGAAATGGTTCAGATATTTGCATGTGGTTAGTATGTGAGTTTTAGAAATTGTTATGATGCTTGAAATGTGCTTGTTTGATGATTTTGGATGCATGCAAATTGTGAAATTGGTTGGAAAGAAATATTTTCCGTTTTTACATAAAACTGTGACCGTAAAATGGTGACTGCAGATTCGTTCACCGTTGGATCGGGATGAAATTTTAGTGGCTGGTTTATAACATCTGAATCTTCATTTTGAACAGTCGGATCGTTTATAAGAAGTCTGGGTTGTGAGATATTTGATCTGCATAGTGGCTGTATATTTGGGGTTTATTGAAAAACTTGCTTGTTAATGTGCTTGTTTGGTGATTTTGGATGATCTTGCTTGGATTTGGTGAATTTTGAGGTTGCTGGAAATTTTTGGTGTTTTGATGAACACTCATAGTGTTCATCCTTGTTCTTGATGTTCTTAAGTTTGTTCATGAGAAACTCATGAAAAACTTGGTTTGATCTTGATTTTGGTCAAAAGAAAGTGTTAAAGTGTTTATGGGCCCTAGTGGCCCAATAGGCTAAAAGCATAACCATCTAAGGTGGTAACTAAATTAAATGGAAACAAATTTTTGGTAAACCCTATAGACTAAATTCGGGTACAAAAATAAACCCAAATAAAAGTCACCATAAAAGTCAACATTTTGAGTTGTCATGTGTAAAAATGGACTCCTAAGAGTCATCCAACCTTTGGGCCCTTGATTCAGGCCCAAAACCTTCAAAAAAAGAGAGTCAATGACTCATCAAAAGTCAACCAAAAATAATTCATGGAATTGGGCTTAGATTAGAGTTGGACTTCAACTCTAATCCAACCTATTAAAATTAAAACTTAGAAATTAATTAGTGGGCTTAGCTAATTCAATTATCTAAGTTAATTAATCTAATCTACTTAAGTAATTAAGTGAAGATTAATTAACTAAGGCTAAAGTTAATTAACCTTAATGAAGATTAATCTTAATCTTAATCAATAATTACTAATGAGGTATTAATTAGGCAATTAATGATGATTAAGAACTAATTAATTGTGATTAATGATGATTAAGAACTAATTAATTGTGATTAACCTTAATCAAATATAATTAAAAGCTTAATCCAAGGTTAAGGAAGACATTAAGGGATAATTAGGAATTAATTAGGATCTTAAATAAGGATTAACACTTAATTAAGGAGGATTAAGATTAATTATAGTTTAGTTAATGAAGACTAATTATAATTAAGGGTTAAACCTAATCTTAATTAGACATACGAGACGAATTAGGGTGAGTAATGCTATCCATAAGATACAATCATAAGTCTTAGTAAATTATAGGACTCAAGTGGAAATGATTATTAATTCAAAGAAGAACATTAGTACAAACTACCTTAAAAGTTTATAACCAACACACTCTTTCTTGCATAAGACTTGAGAAGCATAGTGAGAGAGTGCGGTTCCAACCCAAGATAGGGTTTGGTTTTCCTTGAAGGAAAGACATTGAATCGGGCCGTACCAGGGTAAGTGGTGACGTAGAATGATTCGATGGGCTTTGCCTGTAAGGACTGTGTATGCTGAGAAAGCATTGTTTGATTTTCCTTGTGAAGAAAGACATTGAATCGGGCCGTACCACGAGGAAAGTGGTGACGTAGAATGATTCAATTGGCTTTGCCTGTAAGGACTGTGTATGCTGAGAAAGCATTGTTTCATTTTCCTTGCGAAGGAAAGACATTGAATCGGGCCGTACCACGAGGAATGTGGTGTCGTAGAATGATTCAATGGGCTTTTCCTGTGAGAATTGTGTATGCTGAGAAAGCATTGTTTGATTTCCCTTGTGAAGGAAAGACATTGAATCAGGCCGTACCACGGGTGGTGGTGACGTAGAATGATTCAATGGGCTTTGCCTGTAAGGTGTGAATGTATTGAGCATTGTTGTGTGACATGCATCGTGAAGCATTAATGATGATCAAGGTGAAAAACCTTACGACCTTATATGCCTTTGACACTCGGTACAGTGGGAAACTGGTTGGGACGAGTGCACTGGGTTTTGCAAAGAACGCCAGCGGGTCCTCGAGGGGGGATGCCAGCTCTGAGGATAGTCAGGTTGAAGAAAGGCTCAGGTGACGTAGGCTCGCACTCTACTGTCGAGTACAAAGGGGATCAGGCTTGACTATCCTGTCACTCTTAAGGTTTCGGGGTCAGTTGAGATTGTCTGGACGACAGATAAAATTTGCCAAAAGAATAATATAAGTACCGCGCTAGTACAAACTCTAACTCCTGATATGTTGTGCATATATGGTCGGGCAATTGCTGTTGTGCTCTGCGGATGGTGATGTTTCCCCGGGCCCTCATGCATTGCATGGTACATAGTCATTGCTTGAGATCCTTGGTGAAGGACGTGGTTATTTGCATTGCATGAGCATATCACATCATTTCATGATGTTGTGACTTTCCATGTGAATGATTGGATTGATTGTTGTATGAATTGTGCGAATTTCTGTGTCTGTCTGCTTAGTTATCATATCCTGCGTTAAGTGAGTTCATGTAAAGTGTTCTCACCCCCTTGTCTTTCTTTTCTTGTTTGTTATTACTTGGCACTAAGAGGGCATGGACTCTGGAAGGATGCACGTTGTTTGAAGAAAGGCGTGGTGTTCAGGTTGAACCGGATCTCGTTTAAGTCAAAGGGTACTGTTTAAGGGTGTAGTCAAATAGAGGATTCACTGCTTGTGTGATGTAGTATGTTAAATCCCAACCTAGATGTACGTCATGTCCAATGTAATTTTGGATAGTAACGAAATGACATGTTTAATACCAACGTATTCTTCTTGTTTTATCCCAAACATAATTAATAATATGCTTTACAAAAAATTACCAACTTTCCTCATTTTATTACGGGATAATTTAACCAAATAGCATTCGAGTTAGTCGCGTAATACCCGTCATGGGATGAGGTGGTTGCAAACATTATATTCAAATCTAAGGGAAATGAACCTAGACACAGAGTGTCATAGTTCCCCAAATCTCCTACCGGAAATCCGACAGAGTTTCTCCTAAAAACTGGACGTTTCCAAATTTTTGGCTTCACTTGAACACCAGCAAAACGACCAATACAGTTCATAATAATATGATTCTTATCTAATTCCAAGGAAAATAGGCCTCCGTGGCCAACTACAGGTTTCTACACCAATTACCAAATAATTGTAACTACACTTAATCCTTTACTGAAGAATTATATAATTTACATCAGTAAACCAATAAACTACACTAAAAGAACTCCAATGACCGTCTTCATAACCTACCTCAAGTAAGTCCTTAGCTCCTTTGCACACTGAAAGATATTTCCCACAGCGTGGGATGAGACTACGTCCCAGTGAATGGGTTTGTAACATCCCAAAAATTTAAGAATCTAAAACTTATAATTTAAAACACTTATAATATATTTTAATTCCAGTATTAAAAAAAAGTAATAATAGTTTTAGTAACATTTAGTTATAGGATTTGAAGTTGAGTTTAGGTGGATAAGGATCCTATAAATAAAGAGAGTACAACATCATGAATTATAGATAATTGAATATAAATAAATTTAGGAAATTAATAAGTTTAAATAATAGTAATAATGATCATAAAAGTTATAATAATAATATGATAATAAATATAAATAGGTTAAATAATAAGTTATAAAGTAAGATAATGTATTTATAATAATAGGTATCTAAAACTTAATTTTAGTAGAGAAAAATTAAGTTTAAGTTTAACTTTATCATAACAAACATAAGTTGATCTCTAAAGATAATAAAATAAAATATATTCCATATTTAATTAGGATTTAAAATTAACCTAATTCTATATATATTCTAATACAACTACGTTTTTACTTTAGAATTATATATATATATAGATAAAGTATTATTATATTATATATATATATATTATATATAAATATAAAGAAAGGCCCAGAAACCTAAATAGGTTTCTACGACCTGTATCTCAATTACCCCTCCCCCCTTTAATTGATGAGGCGCCGCCTGGAGGCTTTACGCCGCTGAAAGCTGAAGAAGAAAGAAAATGTCAATAGAAAAGGAAGAAAGGAAAAGAGTGGAGAAATTATGATAGGAGAACTATAGCAATAAGAGGGAGTGAGGGGTTTGCTCATGGAATCCCATCAAGTCATGCTCTAGGTGAGAGGGGTTCTCTCCCACTTGTATCTTGATTGTAATCTCTATGTATACTCCCATTCTCTCCCCCTTGCTATTATTGTGATTAGAGTTGGTTTTATACAAATCTAGGGTGGATTAGTGGATTGATTACATGTATGACTTGGTTGCCTAAACCCGAGGTTAGGAAATTGAGAATTTGAGGATTTTCTTGTATGATTGACGATGGAACCTTGATTATGTGATTATTTGAAGTTAAAAATGGGTTTTTTGTGTGTATTGCCATGGATTGCTTGTTTCGGGATAAAACCCTAGGGTGTGGAGATTGGGGATTTTGTGGGAATGACTATTGATTGGTGATTTTCGTAAGAGAATATTCATGTTTCATGGTGATTAGGATGTATAAAGATGTATTTGTATAGATTAGGGTTATTATAGAACATGTTTTCTAGGTTACTAATTGAAAAAGTATTTTTAGATTCATATGGTTGAGATTGAATGATTATTCTGAGAAACTTAGATTTATTATATGATATTGTTCTATGTACATGTGTTAGTTATATGTATGCTATGAGACATGTATTGTCTGTAAGGTTGGATCCATTGCATGTTCTTGGCCTATGGCCCAGTTAAGACTAAGAAAATGGTTTTTTGGCTTCGAACCAGATAAAAACGGCTTCGGCCAGTTTTGGCTTCGGCCCAAGTTAATCTAAAGTGCAAAGATTGTTTTCATAAATTGATTTAAGACTTGGGTGATTAGTGCCCAATGGTGGTGATTAGTGCCCAAGGAAGACGTTCCTTGTAGTCTGAGCTCAGGTCTAACCACATAGTTATTCGAGATTTAAGTGATAAGAACCCGACGGCCGGGTTATGCCGTTCATGTGCATTCATGTTCAGTTTCTGTGCATATAAATCTTTTGCTTAGTGAATGGCTTGAATGATCATTATGTAAGTATCTGCTAGTTTCCAATGATTTAAGACATGAAGGAGATGATTAGAATATTCAAGTATGTTCCATGAATTGTGTTGGGTGTTGCATTTCATCTGTTGTTTCCCCCACACGCACACACTATTACTCACTCACTGGACGTAGTCTCATCCCACGCTGTGGGAAATATCTTTCAGTTGTGCAGGTTGTCGTTCTGGTTCTTGGCGGAGAAGCTGAGGACTTATTCGAGGTAGAATATGGAGACTTTTATTGAGAAGTTTATTGTAGTTACTAGATTAGGGATGTATTAATAATGAAACTTTAGTTTGGCCATGGAGGCCTTATTGTAGATTGAGATTATCTTGTGTTATTACAAACTGTACTGGTATTTTCTAGATTTCAGGTTAAGTTAGAAAAGTGGGAAACATCCAGTTTTTAGGGGAAACTCTGTTGAATTTCCGGTAGGCTTATGGACCATAACACTTCCAGTGTAGGTTCATCCCCTAGGCTTTAGTTAGGAATTAATCTTGAAAACTATGATGTATGAATTTTCTGGAAGCTTAAGCAAAAGTTGGATTGCCTAAGTAATTGTGTGATTTGTATGACGATATTTAAAATGAAGCGAAAAAAGTTCAGAAATTCGGGAATAGTGTTTCCAACGGACATTATTCTTGAGTTGAGAAATTAGGACGTTAGAGCGGTCACAGTGTGTGCTGTGTGGGGAGGCAAAGCACAAGATATAAAACAATATACATCACATGATAAATTAAGAAAACCTTCATAATGACAATTAGAGACAGGTAATGTTAGTCATCCAATGACAATCATAAATGCAGGGTCAGTCATGAAGTGTTTTACCAACATCCAAGGGGTCTTTCAACTTATCTGTGAGGCTAGACTGAGCTCAGACTAACAGAGACCGTCGTCCCTGAAGGCCATAAGACCTTAACCCATTAACTGTGTTATATTCAAACAATTTTACTTAATTCTTTAACATGAGTCCATGGACCAAGCAAGGCCTTAAAACATGAGTCCATGGACCAAATCTTGCTTAATTAACACGAGTCCAAGGACCGGAGATGGAGTCTCAAAAACATGAGTCCAGGGACCAAAACATGATTATTTACATGAGGTCTAAAGACCCAAAACATTTTCATGAGGTCATGAGACCAAAACCATTTCCATGAGGTCCAAAGACCCAAAATCATTTTCCTTTACCATTATCATGAGGTTAAAGACCCAAAACATTTCATTTTCCATTTTCATGAGGTCAAAGACCCAAAACATTTTCCATGAACATGGTGGGGGTTAGAAACATGTACAAACATTCATTCAGTGCATAAACATGATAATAAGAATGAACATGAGAAATTATAGGCATAATCAACATCCTAAACCTCCAATTTCATGAAACCCCCAAATGGGTTTTATCCAAAATCAAGCAATCCAAGGCAATCCATACATAAATCCTCTTTTTAACCTCCAATAATCACATAATCAAGGTTCAATCATCCATCATGCAAGAGAATCCTTAAATCTCCAATTTCCTAACCTAGGGTTTGGCCAACAATTCATATATTCAATTAATCTAGTAATCAACCCTAAGTTTTGCATAAACTCATACATAATCAACTATAATAGCAAGGGGAGGAAGAGTAGGGAGCATACATAGGAGAATAACTAAGAAATAAGTGAGTGAGAACCACACCCACCTCAAAGGAGAAACAGTGAAGGAAGAGGAATGGTGAAATGGAGGTGAAGGAGAAGAGTGGAGGTGAACCCAAGCTTCAAAAATGGAGGATATCCCCTTCAATCTTCATCTTCCTCTCATCCCAAGCTCCCTCTAGATCCTCCCCTCTCTCAAAAAGACCCAAAAGAACGGAGGAAAAGCGAGGAGAAAGGAGAAGAAACATGTTTTATGGTGCTGCAGCGCCGCGCGTGCTTCAGCGCGTTTTAGTGCGCTGGGTCGCACTCCAAAGCTGCCTCACGCGCGCTTCAGCGCACGTCTGCGCGCTCCAGCGCACTCTGCAACGCTGTAGCACGTAAACATGTTGTTTGGAGGTCCAAACGAGCTCGGAATACTATCATATAATATATCAAACTGAGGCCCCGGAAATAAGCTTCTAATGAAAGTGGAATCAGCATAATTGGACACCCACAGCTCTAGATATTTGCGAATTAGTGTGCCAAGGGTCATTAGGCCTAAACTCCCAAAATTAAGCATAACCTCGGTTTGTGCCCCTCTTGGTTCCAATTCATTTTCCTCCTTCTCAAACCTAATTCCTCTCAATGAAAACCTTATTCTAACTTAGTTCTTCTTATCCAAATCCTTCCCCACTCCAATTCTTGATAAATCAATTCCCTAATTTCTTGCTGAAATTACACTTAACCACTGATTCTCCCCGTACTTCTAACTTTCTTATGTTTCCTAAGTTCCAATTTCTGGGATGTTACAATATGCATTATATATACCAATATGTAAATGGTACGAAATCTATTTATGATAGATTTATTGATATGATAAGCATTGTATTAACTGACAACTAGGGAGACACAACTCTTCAAGTGTTGTTAAAACAAAAATTAAAGACAATACTTTAATTGTATAGTTGGATTAATCCAAAACAAATGATCTAAGAAAACTTGGAAATAAAAAACAAGTATACAATCTTTTGGCATTACTGCAATTTAAGTTGTCAATACAAAGAGCTTCAATGGGTATGACTGTTTTCTTCAAATTATGAGGAAAAAGAATGATCCATGGTGTAACACCCACAATTTCCCCGCACCAGTATATATAAATAAGATAGAGAGTTTTAAAACAATTAATTATAAGGTATTTAGGGACTATTGATAAACAATCAAATTTATATTTTGGAATTATCCAACTGTAATTATAAATAATTTTTCTAGAGAGGTGTTTGAGAAAATGACCTAAATACCCTTATAATTGTACAGTTAAAGAAAATATAAATTTAATTATGAAAAATATCTAAACTTAAGGGGACCTATATTTTTAGTCAAAATGGTCTTATTATAATTAATAATGAATTTTAGAAAATTTTTAGAATTTTCTGGCACTTTTGGGTAAAAAAAACCAAAATGCCCCTGGTTGGTAGTGTAACCCTAGCCAGTATATTAAAATTTTAGAAATAATAGGAGAGATGTACCTTGGACCTTAAATTTAGATCATTAATGATATTTATAATTTTATAGAATTTTTGTGTGTAACGCCATAAATTTTTCTATCTGCTTACTTTAGTTAAAAATTGACTGTTGTGTGCGAAAACTGGGTAAATTGGGAAGTAAGAGAGTTTAGGTGAGAAGTGAGTTCTAATCACATTTTTAGGCTTAAAATAGGTTAGATCAATTATAGGAATTTTTCTAGAGTTTTGGGAAATTTTGGGAATTTTGGTGTGAAATTACCTTTGTACCCCTACTCTTTTTGGAATCGGACCAAAATGCCCTTGATCTGGACCAGAAAATTCGGCAACAATTTAGCAAAATCCCTCTCTTTTACTTCTCTCAAAAACCATGTGTGCATGTGGGAGACACATTTGGCTTGTCTCACACACTTTCTAAGACAAAGTGAGAAATGACCTTATGTTGTCATAAGGCACTTAACACTTGGCCTTATTTTCCTTACCTACATGCAAAACCACCTTTCATTTCTCCTTTCCTCTTCCAAAATAAACCGTGAGCCCTTCTTCCTCTTCTCTCCATTTCTCCATTTCTTTCTTCACCTTCACATTTTAGTTAAAGGTTCCATTTTTGAACCTAAACTTCAAAATTTAGCCTACATCCTTTTGAGAAAATTGTTTGGGAGATCAAGAGGAGCACAAAAAGGGGAAGATCTTTGAAGTTGCTGCACTTTTTCAAGCTTGGTTTCCTTAGGTAAGGGGGGGGGGGGGGAGAACCTTGAACTCTAGTAGGATAGGTGACTAGAGTAAAAGGATTACCCTTGATCCTTGTCCCTCACCCTTTTTCCTTCTCAAAAATAAATTGTTGGAACCTATTTCCTCAAGGAAATGGTTCGGCCTTGAGTGATTAAAAGTCCATGCATGTTTTAAAAATTTAATTGATGATTGAAATGTGTTTATGTGATGATTCTAAGTGCATGCAAGCTATTGTTTGATGATTGAAAATTTTCTCTTTTTCCTCTAAAATGGTTCGGCCATGACCATTATGTGGGGCTGCATATTTTTAAAAATTTGTTTGATGCTTGAAATATGTTTATGTGATGATTCTAAGTACATGCAAGTGGTTATTTGAAATTATGAAATTGGTTTGTATGATTGGATCATGAAAATGGCACTTTTTGAACATATTTAAAAGTATGAACTTTATGATGAGATTGGTATGTTTGGGGTGAAATAACATGAAATTGTTGGCTTAGAATTCTTGTAGATCATCATACTTGAGTTTGGTAATTTTTGGAAATTTATTGAATTTTTGTGTTCTTGATGATGTTCTTGGTGTTCATCATGTTCTTAGTGTTCTTATTCATATTCATGAGAACTCATGAAGTGAAATGTGTTTGATCTTGGAATGTTAATGAAAATGGTGTTAATGTGTTTATGGGCCTTAAAAGCCCAATAAGTAAAAAAAAAGGTAAAGACTTAAAGTGACAAGTAAAGTTAAAAGAAAACAATTTTTGTAAAAATGTCCAAATTAAATTCGGGTACAAAAAGGAACCCACTTAAAAGTCACCTTAAAATTCATAAAACTTGATGGTAACTTGAGAATATGGACCCTTATGGGTTACCTAACAGGCCTCTAGTTGAGGCCCATACCTTCAAAAAAATTCATAAAACTCACCATAAAGTTAAACAAAATAATACATGGACATTGGGCTTGGATTAGTGTTGGGCTTCAACTCTAATCCTACCCATCAAGACCAATACTTAAAATTTAATTAGTGGGCTTACTAATCCAACTTGCTTAGTTGATTAACCCAACCCACTTAAGTTAATTAAATAAAGAAGAATTAATTAAGATTAAATTTAATTAAAAATAATGAAGATTAACCTTAATCTTAATCATTAGTCACTAATGAGGTATTAATAATGTAATTAAGACTTAATGGTGGTTAAGAACTAATTAATTGTGATTAACCTTAATCAAGTATAATTAAAAGCTTAATCCAAGATTAAGGAATAGATTAAGGGATAATTAGGAATTAATTAGGATCTTAAGTAAAGATTAAGACTTAATTAAGAAGAATTAGGCTTAATTGTAGTCTAATTAAGGAAGATTAATCATGATTAAGGGATTAAACTTAATCCTAATTATACATACAAGATAAATTAGTTATGTAGCACTATTCATAAGACACAGTCATAAGCCTTAGTAAGCTATAGGACTTAAGTGAAAGGGATCACTAGTATTAAAGACGAATGAATACAACTTACCTTAAAAGCTTATAACGAACACATTCTTCTTGGATAAGACTTGAGAAGCCTAGTGAGAGAGTGTTGATTAACCCGAGATGGGGTTTTGTTCTCCTTGCGAAGGAAAGACATTGAATCGGAGTCGTGCCCGCGGGGAGTGGTTACGTGGGAGGATTCAATGGGCTTTGCCTGTAAGGATTGTGTGTGCTGAGAAGGCGTTGTTGGTTCTCCTTGCGATGGAAAGACATTGAACCGGAGTCGTGTCGCGGGGAATAGTTACATGGAATGATTCAATGGGCTTTGCCTGTAAGGATTATATGTGCTGAGAAAGCATTGTTGGTTTTCCTTGCGATGGAAAGACATTGAATCGGAGTCGTGCCACGGGGAGTGGTTATGTGGAAGGATTCAATGGGCTTTACCTGTAAGGGACTGTATGTATGACATGCATCATAAGCATTGATGAAATCTAAGGTTGAAAACCTTACAACCTAATATGGCAGTGACACTTTGGTACAGTGTGAAACTGGTTGGGAAGGGTGCACTAGGTTTTGCAAAGAACTCCAGTGGATCCCCAAATGAGACGCCAACCCTGAGGATAGTTGAGTTCCAGAAAGAACATCATGAGACGTAGGCTAGCTCCCTACCGTCGAATACGAAGGGGATCAAGCTTGACTATCCTGTCGCTCTCAAGGTTTCGGGGTCAGTTGAGATTGTCTGGAAGGTTTATAAAAAAAAATTTGGCCAAAAGAAAATATATGAACAAGGCTTTTGTACCGGTGCTAGTACAGACTCTAACTCCTAATACGTTGTACAGCCAGGTCGTGCAGTTGTTGTGTGCACTGTGGTGGTGATTTCCCTAGGGCCCTCATGCATTGCAAGGTACATGGTAGTTGCTTGAAATCCTTGGTGAATGATGTGGTTGTTTGAATTGCATGAGCATATGACACCATTTTATGATGTTGTGACCTTCTATGTAATGATTGGGTTTATTGTTATATGAATTGTGTGAATTCCCGTATCTATTTACTTTAGTTATCATATCCTGCGTTAAGTGAGTTCATGTAAAGTGTTCTCACCCCCTTGTCTTTCTTTTTCGTTGTTTGTCACTCTTCTGGCACCTAAAAGGGCATGGACTCTATAAGGATGCCTTTGGTTCTGAAGATAGATGTGGCGTTTAGGTGGAACCGGATCTTGATGAGTCAGGTCGTAGGGTTTAGGGACATATTTGAGTAGCAGTATACAGTAAAGATAGGTCGTAGTCTGATAGAAAGCCCCATTACTTTTTGTAATGTAATATACTAAAACCCCAACGTAGATTACATTATTTCCGTTGTAATTTTGAATAGTAACGGAATGATATTTTAGTACTAATATATTTCTTCTTGTTTTATCACAATTATAATTCAAAAAAAAATCACCAATTTTCTTCACTTCCTTAAGAGATTAATTAACAAATCTTAACTGAGTTAGTCGAGTCATACCCGTCACGGAATGAGGGCGTTATATTTAGTGGTATCAGAGCAGTTCGGTCCAACCGGACTGTGAGTTTGGGTCTGATGGTTATATCGAGTCTAGTTTGATCCGGTATAGGTGTTTTGAAGTCTTGAAAGGTAGGTGTGCTTCTAACTACTCTGGTACAGGATAGTGGGACTGGCCACCCCAATGGCTTGTTCAGATTAGAAGGAAGTGTGACAACTTGCAGTTGTGAGTGTTGGGAACACAAGGCTGATAATCTCAGCTTGAGTAGTTGTGGAGATGAGAAAGGATGTCTTGGTCATCTGTATGATGAACATAAGCAATTATAAGAGATGGAGTTATTCGTCTATTGAGTTTTGTCTTCTTTTGATGTCTTGAGTAGAACCTCATGTGTTTGAATTAGTAATTCTTTTCATGATTTTGTTTGGATTGATGAACTGGTGTGTAAGTGATTGTTTCATGTTGTTTTGTGTGACTTTAGCATGTTAAGCTTTACTTCCTACTTGTATGCAGTAGTTTGCAGCATGCTTATTGTTCAGAATTGAATTGAGTTTTGAGTTTGAAAGAATATAGAAGTTGTATTGGGTATTAATTATTTAAAAATCCTAAATATATGTATGTATGTATATATATAACACTTAGATATGCCTGTGTTTTCTTCCTTGTGAGTTGAATTATCCTAATCCTTATCCTTAGATCTCTCCTCTTTCCCTCATGAGAGTTTCTAACCATTAAAAGCTAGTTGATTAAGTACGAACCAAGTAGCCAACCTTCTAAAATGGGTTTGCTAAGACCTCTAGGTCTTGAGGTTGTACACGAGTGTAGTCAATAGTTGATCAGGATTGTGATTTGAGGTGATGAACGAAATGTCAAAGGTTGGAATAGGATGACCACTAAGGATAGGTGTCCATTCCTTTATATGAATGACCTAGTTGATCAATGATGGATTCGAGGTTTTTAAATCAAGGTTTAAGATGATTGATCATTAAGGTTTTGATATTGACCTAGGAGTTATATTGATAGCTCTTGAGAATTCAATTATTAACAATTGATTTGTTAAAGTGATTTAGAAGTGATTGATGACTTGGGGTATACTTAGGGTAAATGATTATGGAGTTAAGGATAAGAGTTACAAATATACGATTTGAGATCAGATTATAGCAGTTAAGGCATATTTGGATACCTTATCGATTGACTTGAAGTCTGGAAGGGTTTGATTGTAGGATAGGTGTCATGCCTAAAGTTTAATAGATACAATAGAGTATGATTGCTATCTCTAATGATTGGTAACATAAGGGTTTATGGAATTAAGATAAAAAAAACATGATTTAAGATGAAGGATGTCGAAGTGTTGAGACCAATAGCATAAGATGGGAATCTTAAAAATTTTTAGTTGGAGAATAGAACATGACTAAGCAAATGATCTGTTAGCATCAAGATTGCACAGAGGAGATTAAAGAAAGAAATCATGGAATAGGGAATTGGATGTATGAGTAGGCACTACAAAGAACTATATTTTTATGAAATAAGTAAGGATAACACTTCCATGAGAATAGTAGAAATAATAGATATGAGAAACAATGAGGCATTGTTGTATGTGTTAACCTTGATGATTAAGAGATATACTTGATTGACGCTTCTGTAATTGAAAGAGGTATGTGAGTGAAATCCCATAAATGATTAGATTGGATTTGGTAAAAGTTATGGGTGTGTTGATTGAGTATGATCATACTAATTTATAGGATTAGTTTATGCATTTATATTAATGGGATTAGATTCTCAAAGAAGAGTATTTCAATCAGTGAATATTTAGACAAGGTTTTGAAGATTGGAATAGTACTACACATAAGTAGGTGATGTTTCACGTAAGGATGCCTTAGGGGACAAATGCAATCCATGGAAGTAGAATGACCTTAAGAAAAAAAATTAATTAAAGAAAATTTAATATTTTCTAAGATAGGTTTAAGGATTAATTACCTCTAACTATGTATCGAGACTATAGGTGGTCCTATAAACTGCTTTTGGGTTTTTGCTATGAATGCTATAGGTATCTAGTAATTACATCTGGATTGGTTGTCATTGGTGTTCGTTTCCCTCCTCTGTGAACCCAATATTCTAGCCTCATTCAAGCCAACTTATCTTCATTCTTACATGTAACGTCCTCGCCCATTCCTAGGACCTAACAGAATGTACAGAATCCCTTGGAATAATCTCGGGGTTAATTATTAAGGACAAGTAGGTTATAAGTGGGACTATCTAATTATAAACCTTAGGTAGATAGAAGTAAAACCCTTGAAATGCATTTTGTTTAGGAAAAGGATATGTGTGGTTATAAAAAGGATAGTTTTACGGTAAAAAGGACATAAGGTGATGATGGATGGTGAGACCTTCTTGGGAGTAACAGCTTATGGAGTTAAGCCTTAGTTATAAGTGGTGATTGATATGAAGTTGGTTGAACGTCTCTAGAAGGGGGGGTTGAATAGAGACTTGAAAATATTATTCCTGAAAATTCACACTTAAATACACGTTGAGACGTGATCTCAAGTTTGACACTTGGAGTCTCAAGTAGGTTAGATGAGGTGTTGTCTCAACAATAAATTTGTAATCAAGTAATGATGATTTGTTGATAAATGAAGCTTGATTATTCTTGAATAGATTTGATTTAGTTTGATAAACAGATTTGAGATGTAATATTAATTAGCTCATCAAATGTTAAGACCTTAAAAGAGAATGAGTGAGACTATTGACTGATCTCAGGTTGAGATAAGGTCTGAGATGAGATGGGCCTGAGATGTAAGATGAGATGCATGGACAGATCTTAGTTATTACAACTTGGTTTTCTCTGAACATATCTAATTTATTTTAACAAACAGATTTAGATATGAGATGTGCAATATAAATAAAGAGATAGGGAGAAGAGATGCACACAGAGATTTATACTGGTTCACCCACAACCTTGGGCTACGTCCAGTCCTCACAACTCGTGAGATTTCCACTATTGACAAACCCGTCAATACAAGTATTCTTTGTTTTCAACTGCCTCTTCAGGCGACTCATGCAGTATTCTTTTGCAAGCATCCTCTCCAGGCGCAACGAGTATTCTTTCATTTTCAACTGCCTCTCCAGGCAGTTCATGCAGTATTCTTTTGCAAGCAGCCTCTCCAGGCACAAACGAGTATTCTTTTATTTTCAAACTGCCTCTCCAGGCAACTCAGTGAGTATTCTCTTTACAGTGCCTCTCCAGGCTTTACAAACGCTCACACTAAGCTCAGGCACCTCCTGACTTAGTTGAGACTTGATGGTATGAGATGAGATGTGATTGATCTAACTTAGATTACATACAAAGTATGGATAAACCGTGAGCTCAGCTAGATGGTAGCTCTCTAAATCACTCAAAGAGTGTATACAAATCAGTACAAAACAAGAGCTAAGCCTACCATAAGATATTAGCTAAGATAGCATAGGTAGGTAGGTTGAGATTCACTAGAGACTTAGATTTTTCTGGTTGTGCAGCAGCATCTCTGCTGAGTCTCACTCGTGTCTCTCACGCGTCTCATCATAATGAGACCTCCTTTATTAGTCTTCAGAAAACTAGCCGTTAATAGAGCCGTTAAACTAGCCGTTAGAAGAGAGAGAAGCTGTTTTTCACTTTTCTGACGTGAGACAGGTGCTTTTCTGATGCTGTCTCTGCTGTGACAGTGTACTTGCGTTGACTTGCTTTTTGCTGCTGAGACTCTGTTTGCATCTCATGTATGCGTCTCATGTCTGCGTCTCAAGTCTGAGTCTCATGCTTGCATCTGATCTCTGTGTCTCATGTTCTGCGTCTCATGCTTGCATCTGATCTCCTGCGTCTCATCTTGAGACTGCATCTGATCTGAGATCGTCTCATGTCTGCATCTGATCTCTGTGTCTGATCTTGAGACTGCATCTGATCTGAGACTGTCTCATGTTTGCATCTGCATCTCTGCATCTGAACTTGAGACGGCATCTGATCTTGAGACTACATCTGATCTGAGACCATCTCATGTCTGATTCTGCATCTCAAGTTGAGTCTACATCTCAAGTCTGATTCTGCATCTCTGTTGAGTCTGCATCTCAGTCTGACTTTGAATCTCATCTTTGCTCAGCTTCATATTTCAAAGTTCTTCTTTGTCATGCTTGGACTGAATATGATCATACAATGATTTTGGGCTTGTCTCAATCTGTCTTTACAGTTTGAGCTTGTCTCAAGCTGACTTTGAATCTCTTCTTGGTTGACATCTTCTATTCTGATCTTATCTCTTGATTCTAAAGCTAAGTTAGAGTCTCATCTCTTGACAGATCTTGCGTCTGACTGTTGATCCTTCCTTTTAAGTTTGTAGATGAGTCTCTTCTTTGAGCATTGGTCTTAAGCTGATTTTAGACTGAGCTTGTATTTAAACATGAGATAGCATCTTATGCTTGAGTCTGCGTCTCATCTTGAGTTTTAAATATTGGTCTTCTTGATGCAACTTAATTCATTGTTTGAGCTCATCTTGACTTGACTTGACTTGATGATTGGCATTTCTAGTAGAGATCTTTTCTGATTGTAGCTGAGACTTCACTTTGATGTGCACCTCTCCCAACTTAGGCTCACTTCATATTAAACCATTCTAAGATTCTTGAAGACTTTCTGATAATGATATGTCTTGAGCTTTCTTCTGAAATGACCTTCAGCATATAGAACTTTCTAAGCTCTGCCTATTCTTCAAAGATAATTTTGTAGTCTGATGTTTCTTATCATTTAGATTCTGATTATTCTGAATCTCAGGAAAGACTTGCATTGATTGCTCAAACTCAGGTTGATCTTTTATCTTCATCTTAAGTCTGAGAATTACTACCAATCTCAATCTGTGGTTACCTCTCAATCTCAGTCTGAGCTTGGATGTAGTTGATCTTTCTGAGTTCTTCATGAGAATCCTATCTTTCTTAAGATCTCACATACAAAACATCAGTAACTTCAAGAACAGAAAACATTAATTTTGATCAACAGGTTTGTTGTCATTAATACCAAATCTCAGAGGGTTTTCGCGCTAAACAATCTCCCCCTTTTTGATGATGACAAACCTATTTGAACAAAATTAAGTTTTCATGTATACAACATGTAAGAGATGATGGGAGTCTATAAATCTTTCATAGTATGATTCATTCAAATGAACTCCCCCTGAATTCATGCGTATAACAATGAAAATTTCAACTAATAACATAGCATGATTCAGAAATTATATGATAAGCATGAAAATTTTGTTCTTTCCTATTTCTCCCCCTTTTGGCATCAATCAAAAAGATGGAGGGAGAAATATATTAAACACGTAACATTAGGAAAATCTGTCAAATAACCACTTCATATTGATTTTCAATTATACTAATGGCATCAAGGGGCATGATTTTCACTTATCAAACATATGGTTGATCTTAACAGAGGGTTTTGAGCAAGAGATATATGCAGTGATATTCATCAACAACCAACTGTTTTAACAACAGTCCCAAGTGCCTAAGATGTCCAGATAAATCAATATGATATGGAAAGGGATAAATGCTCCAATGAGAATAGTTTAGAATAGAAAAATCAAAGACTAAGGTAAGAAGAAGAGCTTTTAGAGTCCAGATTCCAGAATTTCTTAGTAACTTGATATCCATATTTTGCAGAATCTCTCTTACTAAGTTCAGAATCTTCTTAAACATCATTCTTACAAATTTTCTCTTTGATCATCTTTCACAATTTAAGCTTCAAGAGAGCTATTTTCCCATTCTCTTTTCAATTTAACATTTCCTCTCTAAAAGAATAAAGAATGATTTCTAGGATTGTAGAGGGAAGAGAAATATGGATTCATCAATCTCCATGAGTGATTATTAACTAGCAGAGTCAACACACATGGTTAGCAACAATTTGACTCACTCCCCCTCAAAGAGTGAAGGTTCTGCTTAAATTTCCAAAGTTGCTGGTTTAGCAATTTTTCAATAACAAATGCAATATTTTTAACTTGCAGAAAGATCATCATTTAGTCCAATATTGAATAGGGGATGCAGTTAGGATAGATCATTAGAGAACAGAACTCAATCCTAAACCAGAATAATAACTTATTCTGTTTGCATACTTGATTAGATGATAGAAATTTCATTTGATGTATGATCAAGCAGAAATAATACATTCAGCACAAAGATTGGTTCAGCTACTCCCCCTAAGTATGTTACTCACCTTGAATTTTATGCCTATAGTGAGTTAAATTTATAGAACATGAATAGAGGCATAAAAGGTCAAGATTACAGACTTGGACAGCAGGGGAACACAGAACACAAATATGATTTGCAGATAAGATCATAATCACTGCATATTTTTCAGCATTTAAACAAAATCTGTTCTGATAAACCTTTCAAAGATTGAGGTGTTCCATGTTAAGTTCTTCTTCATATTCATTGATTCACCCAATATTCCAAATCATAATATGCACATCAATTTGATACAGAAATTCACTTTTGATATGCCAAAGTTTATCACAGATTTGGGAATCAAGGGAACATTGTCAAAGGTATCACTCTCAAGAGATCAAGTTTTACTATTTTTCTATCATGTATCCTTAATCTTTGACAAGTACTGCTCCTATCATAGATTGATCTAGAAATTTAAATTTATATTCTATCACAATAAACCACATCATGACAACTTTCCAATGCCACAAAAATCAACTCATTTGGATTGGTACAATTAAAGATATTTTAACTTGAAGTTTCAGCAGCACCAAATCAGAAAACATCCATTGACTTAGCTACTTTGATCTGTACTTGTGAGCTATTTCTAGTTCATAAAAATATGAGATTTCAACACAATAAACTAGACATCACAAGCTTTAAAATGATATAAAATTCATTTCATTTGGAGTTTTCTATCATAAGATATGAGTGATTAAAGTTGGTTGTTCTATAATAGAGTGCTTACTGTGATAGGTCTGGTTTTTCATTCACTGTGATCAATCTATGGATCCAAAATAGTGAAAATTAGTACTGTTAAAACATAGAACAACATCTTTCAAATCCAACTGGTTTCATTTGAAAAGGCTTTTCCTAGCTCTAGATATAAGCATGCAAAACAGATGTGTTCAGATTTGACTACATGAGAGATCAGTCCACTTGAAGTGTTTGCTGGGAATTATGCAGATGATGAAAAATTCTGAAACTTTCCATTCAAATACTTATATGAGCTAGCTTTCATACAAAACTGGTTTCACTCAAAAATCATTTCTGTAGCTCTAGTTATGATCTATTTAAGTGAACATGTTTATATCAGACTTTGTATCGGTGAAGCTGTGTTCACGAATTTACTGGCATTTTTGTGGTCAGTGTAAAATCTTAAAAATTTCCAGTTTGATACTCATATAGAATATCTTTCACACAAAATTTGTTTCACTGAAAATCATTTCTATAACTTCAGTTATGACCTTTTAAGTGAATATGTTTACATTGAAGCTTGTAATACTGCAACTGTGTTCATAGATTTACTGGCACTTCTGTGATTTATATGAAAATCTCAAACTTTCCAGTTTGATTCTATTTTAAATTATCTTTCCAATAAAATTGGCCTCATAGAAAAATAATATCTACAGCTCCAGTTATGATGATTTTAAGTAAACATGTTTCTATGAGCATTTGCAAAACTGCATTTGTGTTAACAAATTTTCTGGTGCTTCTGTGCTTAGTATAACAGCTTCAAACTTTCCAGTTTTGCACTCTTATGAATCAGCTTTCCAAAAAAATTGGTTTTTTCTCAAAAATCAATTTTGTAGCTCAAGTGATGATCATTTTAGTCAGGCTATATCAGAAATATTTCTGCATACAGTGCAATAACCTCTTTGCCTTCAACTTTCACTTATTTCAAAATCCTTTTATGAGTCTTGAATCTCATGATTTCCTTTTTATATCAGTTACTTAGAAGATTGACTTGATTAAAGAAATGGAGAGCATATAGGCTTGGCTTGTAGAGATGTATCTCCTAAACAATTCAATCTTTCCAAGTTTACTCTTTTCTGTTTTATCATGAAATTGACTCAAGGATATCTTTTCATATGATCAGCTCATGTTTCATCATACATAGATTTCAAAATCAAATTCTCACGTGATGCAAGATCATAACTTAAGCATTGTTGCATTACAGCATACTCACAATAGTTGAGATTCAAAACTGTATTAAGATCATGACAGAGAAGCATTCAGAATTCAAATTATCCAAACAGCACAGAATCATTCAAATAAGCATATGTTTGTCATTGAAAAATGATTTCTAAATTCTGCATAGCACCATCATACTTTAAATCCTATCTTCAAAACGAGAATATCACATATGCATCATCATGAAAGATTAGAGTTTCAGAGTACCTCATGAAGTAATCTTCAAGTTATCATTTGATCCACAAGATTTAAGAATTTGTAGCTTGATATATTGTAGAGATGAGCTCAGCTTCTACATTTTCTTTTCAATACTTAGTCATTTCTTTGTGCTTTCATCTTGTAGAAGCTTCTTTCTCTTTCTCATCTTGTGGGAGATCACTTGCCCTCTTGTGTAGTAGCCATTATATAAGCTAATTGTGATTCATGGATTTCCTTTTGTGCTGTCAGAAGCACAGCTGCAGTAGGAGTCTCACTTGGATGTTCTTTCTCATATATTTCCATCTAAGTCTCAGTCTAGTCTCAACCTGAGACTCAGATGTGTCTTCTCCAAGTGCAGCCACAGATTCTGACTTCTTCTTTTATCTTTTTCATTTCTGAACATCCTTTAGACTTGGATATGCTCTTTTTGAAGATTTCCCATATATTTCTTATTGAGATCCAAGCATTCCATTTTGTCTACAAATCTGCAAGCTTTCTCATCTCAAGTGTAGGATTAGTCTTATCAAATTATCATGCATGCTTTCTTCTACACATTGTGTAATGAGACTGCATACTCTATAGTTACTTTATAACATGTTCAGAAAATTTTCAGATTTCAAAGGTATGAATATATTGGGCACTTTCCAACAAGAGGATATCTATCAATTGACACTCCAAACTCTAAGTAAGCATATGAGACATTCAAACATTTGATAAAGTGAGTAAAAATATAATTTACTTTGTTGTTTGAAATTTCAAGTAATCACGACAGTGGTAAAACATAATGACCAAACAACTTTTCATATCTTTTGCAAACATGGTTTCTGCAAATCTAGCATGCTTGTTCATAAAAATACTTACAACCATGATTCCATTAAAATAAGTGAAGAAATATAACAGAAATTTCAATGATTTGATCAAGTATGTTTTAGTCCAAATATAAAGAGGGATAAGAGATTGATATCACCAATGGGTCTTCCTTGTATAAGCACTTTCAAGCTTCAAGCATTTTTGACAGCATCTATTTCCCTTTCTTTTCTTTGAGAGTGTCCTTTAATGCTTTTTGCTTAGCTTTGGAATAAAATTTTCACCCATTGCTTCTCTTTGAGAAGTTCCACTTTATGCATTTAAGAAGCTGTGATTCAAAATCCTATATCCTCTTTGACTAGACAGACATGCTCATCCTTTTGAATAAATTTTCTGCATAATCAAAACACTAGGGGAACATTTTGGTACCCATTTATCTCTTGGGTCCAAGTTGGTTAGTAATCAAACATTTATATTTTAACAAATTTAGCAAATGCATGATGTTAATATCAACATAAAATACTCAATCATTTCATTGCATTTCTCAACTAAAATATCCAACCATTTCAAAATGCATATTTGTATTTATTATCACCGTAACATAACAAGGAATTGGTAAACGTTTTCCTTCCCTTTTTGATTTAAACGTACTCCAATTTTGGCTTAAAATTTTGGCGTTGTTCACCTCCTTTTTTTTTAAAAAAAAACTATCTATCTTGTTTCAATCAAAAGGTGAAGAAGGAAATGTTGTCTAACTTACCTTTTGATGATAACTATCCTGCTTAAAATAATGAACAGATAGGCCAGTACTTAAAAAGAAAGGAGTTCAAACATATACTTACAGCAATGTTCCTCTGTGTGTCATTACCGTCCAGGCCGGTCACTTCCACCCTTTAAAGTCCACTCCTTTTATTAATTTTTTTTAAAAGAAAATCGTTGTTGAGATCGTGATTTAATATCCGAGATTCTTCTTTGTGTATTTTCCTGTGTAGTCCCATTTGGTCCTTATCCATGTATGAAAACTGATCTTTAATATTGTGCATGACTTTCTTTCAGCATCATCTGTAGAGAATTTGTAACCAACTAGAACTTTACATCCAGCCCTCCTGAGTGGAATTGAGCATTGTGTTGAAGTTGATCTTTTAGCACATCTTCTTTCACTCTAGCTGTAACTACTGCAGCAGAAGCGTCAATTTTTGCAATTCAGGCAGAACTTTACAGGGAAACAGCTTTGCTCTTAGCATCTTATCAAGAAGAGTACTGCTGGTCTTTTAGTTATAGGCTGTTGTTCCTGTCATTTACCGCAGAGTACATTTCGTGGCAGCCTTTGTTTTCTAACTGACTTTAGTTTCATGCCACCGTTGCAAGCTCTGTTGTTGTTCCTTTAGTTTCTCTAAGTCTTTGATGTGAGCCATTTTCTATTTGCCTCAGAGTCATCTTAAGCCATGTAGGATGTTATCTCAGTTTTCTGCATGATTGGCACTTCCTTGAAATTATCTTTATGATTCCAAGAGCAACCTCCTTCATGAGTGAACAGAATGGAGCTAATTTCAGCCATCTTTCTTTCTTGGATCTTTCTCCTCTTCACACGTTGGTGCGCTCAACCCCAAGAGTCCAAGCTCTGATACCAACTGAAGTTGGTTGAACGTCTCTAGAAGGGGGGTTGAACAGAGACTTGAAAATATTATTCCTGAAAATTCACACTTAAATACACGTTGAGACGTGGTCTCAAGTTTGACACTTGGAGTCTCAAGTAGGTTAGATGAGATGTTGTCTCAACAATAAATTTGTAATCAAGTAATGATGATTTGTTGATAAATGAAGCTTGATTATTGTTGAATAGATTTGATTTAGTTTGATAAACAGATTTGAGATGTAATATTAATTAGCTCATCAAATGTTAGACCTTAAAAGAGAATGAGTGAGACTATTGACTGATCTCAGGTTGAGATAAGGTCTGAGATGAGATGGGCCTGAGATGTAAGATGAGATGCATGGACAGATCTTAGTTATTACAACTTGGTTTTCTCTGAACATATTTAATTTATTTTAACAAACAGATTTTAGATATGAGATGTGCAATATAAATAAAGAGATAGGGAGAAGAGATGCACACAGAGATTTATACTGGTTCACCCACAACCTTGGGCTACGTCCAGTCCTCACAACTCGTGAGATTTCCACTATTGACAAACCCGTCAATACAAGTATTCTTTGTTTTCAACTGCCTCTTCAGGCGACTCATGCAGTATTCTTTTGCAAGCAGCCTCTCCAGGCGCAACGAGTATTCTTTCATTTTCAACTGCCTCTCCAGGCAACTCATGCAGTATTCTTTTGCAAGAAGCCTCTCCAGGCACAACGAGTATTCTTTTATTTTCAACTGCCTCTCCAGGCAACTCAGTGAGTATTCTCTTTACAGTGCCTCTCCAGGCTTTACAAACGCTCACACTAAGCTCAGGCACCTCCTGACTTAGTTGAGACTTGATGGTATGAGATGAGATGTGATTGATCTAGCTTAGATTACATACAAAGTATGGATAAACCGTGAGCTCAACTAGATTGTAGCTCTCTAAATCACTCAAAGAGTGTATACAAATCAGTACAAAACAAGAGCTAAGCCTACCATAAGATATTAGCTAAGATAGAATAGGTAGGTAGGTTGAGATTCACTAGAGACTTAGATTTTTTTGGTTGTGCAGCAGCATCTCTGCTGAGTGATATGAACCTTGAGGTTCTATTTTTATGGACCTTAGAAAATTTCTGATAAATAGAGAACTTTCCTTAGCAAGCACTTTTCTTACAAAAATATTCAATATTTTTATTCCTTTTCTTTTATCACGTACGTAACTGTTTTTCTTTTCTTTTCTTTTCTTTTCTTTTCTTTTCTTTTCTTTTGATGTACGTAAACCATAAAATAAAAATTGTAAAGGAAAGATAACAAGGATATAATCAATAACAAAGGTATCCTTAAGCAACTTGAAAGTTAAATCACATAAAATTCAAGAACTCGTAGAGGAAAGTATGCAATTGATTAAACAGATAACATAGAAGATAGAAGAAAACAGATAAATGGACGTCACACTTTCATGAATTTGAAAGGTAAGTCCAAGAAGATGATCACACAAAGGTATATGAACCTTTGATAACCTTCACTCTTGACTAGCAAGAAAGTTAGAGAAAATCACTCTCTCAAGTAAGAAAATCACTTTCTAAATTTGCAGCAATTTTGCATAAAACTTCAATTGTATTTTGTGCATGCATGATGCATGTATTTATAGGGTTTTACAAGGTTTAGAAAGCCATGTAGCCAGCTACATTTTCACACCCTAAAGCCCCCAAAATACCCGTAAAATAATTTCACATGCAACCCTACACAATTAACTAGGAATGAAAACAATTAAGCAAAATAAACTCTACTATACTAGGCTTATTTGGCCGCAACTTTGGACCAGATTCATGGGCACATGGAACCTCAATTTGTAACTTACAAACAAGGGTTAATTTAGCTAATAAACCAGCCATGTGTGGCCGCCCAAGACAGCTATGAGTCTTCATGAGTTGGCTGCCAACTTCATTGCTATTCATGCTCCAATTCAATGGCTTGTTGGAATTCTTTGATGGCTCTTTGCTCCATTCCAACGGCTATAAACATGAAGTTTAATGCTATTACACTCATGTTTTGTAACCCCCCAAGTAGGAAACATAACCACCCAAACCATTAAGCCTATTGTCTTGTAACTTCCCTAATATTATTGAAACAAATTAAAATTAAAATTCAGCAAATTAAAGAAAGAAATGGCCGCCCCACATGCATCCTATGTGGCCGCCCATCATGCTTTATTAATGCTTGGAAGTGCTTCAATTATCAGTTGCATTAAATGCAACTAATTTTCCATCAATTAAGCTATCCTCTTCAACTTGAGTGCAATTAATGAACTTAGGACTTCCATTAATGTTTTGCTCAGTTTGAGTCTGGACTTCTTTAATGATGACTTGGAGTGCTTCTTTAGCCTTCCTAGCTTGTGCCCTTGTCATGGGCCCACCCAATCTGTTGACTGCTTGATTGATGTCCACATCACTGAGTCTCACTCGTGTCTCTCACGCGTCTCATCATAATGAGACATCATTTATTAGTCTTCAGAAAACTAGCCGTTAATAGAGCCGTTAAACTAGCCGTTAGAAGAGAGAGAAGCTGTTTTTCACTTTTCTGACGTGAGACAGGTGCTTTTCTGATGCTGTCTCTGCTGTGACAGTGTACTTGCGTTGACTTGCTTTTTGCTGCTGAGACTCTGTCTGCATCTCATGTATGCGTCTCATGTCTGCGTCTCAAGTCTGGGTCTCATGCTTGCATCTGATCTCTGCGTCTCATGTCTGCGTCTCATGCTTGCATCTGATCTCTGCGTCTCATCTTGAGACTGCATCTGATCTGAGATCGTCTCATGTCTGCATCTGATCTCTGTGTCTGATCTTGAGACTGCATCTGATCTGAGACTGTCTCATGTCTGCATCTGCATCTCTGCATCTGAACTTGAGACTACATCTGATCTGAGACCATCTCATGTCTGATTCTGCATCTCAAGTTGAGTCTACATCTCAAGTATGATTCTGCATCTCTGTTGAGTCTGCATCTCAAGTCTGACTTTGAATCTCATCTTTGCTCAGCTTCATATTTCAAAGTTCTTCTTTGTCATGCTTGGACTGAATATGATCTTACAATGATTTTGGGCTTGTCTCAATCTGTCTTTATAGTTTGAGCTTGTCTCAAGCTGACTTTGAATCTCTTCTTGGTTTGACATCTTCTATTCTGATCTTATCTCTTGATTCTGAAGCTAAGTTAGAGTCTCATCTCTTGACAGATCTTGCGTCTGACTGTTGATCCTTCCTTTTAAGTTTGTAGATGAGTCTCTTCTTTGAGCATTGGTCTTAAGCTGATTTTTAGACTGAGCTTGTATTTAAACATGAGATAGCATCTTATGCTTGAGTCTGCGTCTCATCTTGAGTTTTAAATATTGGTCTTCTTGATGCAACTTAATTCATTGTTTGAGCTCATCTTGACTTGACTTGACTTGATGATTGCCATTTCTAGTAGAGATCATTTCTGATTGTAGCTGAGACTTCACTTTGATGTGCACCTCTCCCAACTTAGGCTCACTTCATATTAAACCATTCTAAGCTTCTTGAAGACTTTCTGATAAATGATATGTCTTGAGCTTTCTTCTGAAATGACCTTCAGCATATAGAAATTTCTAAGCTCTGCCTATTCTTCAAAGACAATTCTGAAGTCTGATGTTTCTTATCATTTAGATTCTGATTATTCTGAATCTCAGGAAAGACTTGCATTGATTGCTCAAACTCAGGCTGATCTTTTATCTTCATCTTAAGTTTGAGAATTACTACCAATCTCAATCTGTGGTTACCTCTCAATCTCAGTCTGAGCTTGGATGTAGTTGATCTTTCTGAGTTCTTCATGAGAATCCTGTCTTTCTTAAGATCTCACATACAAAACATCAGTAACTTCAAGAACAGAAAACATTAATTTTGATCAACGGGTTTGTTGTCATTAAAACCAAATCTCAGAGGGTTTTTGCGCTAACATGATATTTTAGGTAGAAAGATCCTACAACGATTAATAGTGATAGATAGGGCAAAAACAATCTGATTCGTGAATCAGAGGATTTCATCCTAATGGGATAGAGATAGATTTAAGATTCTTGAGAAAAAAGGGCTTAGAATCTTTGATACAGGGAAGTGATGGAAGATGAACGAGATTAGTAAAAATGTTGATATTATGACCAAGGGAACTACTGTAATCATTGGTATAATAAACAATACTTGTAACTATTGTGTTATGTGGAATTAGATATTCAGACATGGTGAAGGAAAATGGACATTATAGAGTTGTAAGAAAACAAGATATTGTGAGAGGTCATTGGGAATCGGAAGAAAATGTTGAGGAAAAATAGTTATTGGAAGGAACATACTTTGGTGATTCTTAAGATAATTTTTATAGGAAAAATTTAGCGATTTGACTTATGGATTGAAATTGTGCGTTTCATTAACTCTATGTTGATTATAGATCAGAAGGGAGTGTACAATTGCTTTAGAAATCCAAGATAAAACATCAATGATACTTAGAGAGACAATCGAACCTTAAGCATCCTAGGAAGGAAATGGAGTAGCATTGTAGCACACCCCACAATGTATATACTTAGTACTCCAATAAGATAGAAGGTAGTATGAGTAATGATTGAAATGTTGATAGGGTCCGCTCATTAACAATAGGTGTTCTCGATCGAATCGTATATTAGATAGGATACTAGGTCGTACTAGAGTTTTTAAGGTAATGTGTTAGACCAAGGTTTCTGATTGGCTACGAGTTTTTAAAGAAGAGGTGAGACTTTGAAGACTAGGTTAATCATAATTTAGGATATCATCCCTACATCCACAAGTAGTTTAAAAATGATTATCCAACCTTTAGGGAACCGTTAAGGTCTTAAACGATCCAAAAAGAGGAGTAACTCTTAAAACTTAAGAAAATAGATTTAGTCCTATCCAATAATAGGAACTTCAAATTTTGAGGACGGAATTTCTTAAAGGAGGGGAGAGATGTAACACCCACAATTTCCCCTACCAGTATATATAAATAAGATAGAGAGTTTAAAAACGTTTAATTATGAGGTATTTAGGGACTATTGATAAACAATCAAATTTATTTTTTGAAATTATCCAACCGTAATTATAAATAATTTTTCTAGAGAGGTTTTTGAGAAAATGACCTAAATACCCTTAGTAATTGTACAGTTAAAGAAAATATAAATTTAATTATGAAAAATATCTAAAAACTTAAGGGGACCTATATTTTTAGTCAAAATGGTCTTATTATAATTAATAATGAATTTTAGAAATGTATTTAGAATTTTCTGGCACTTTTGGGTAAAAAGACCAAAATGCCCCTGGTTGGCAGTGTAACCCTAGCCAGTATATTAAAATTTGAGAAATAATAGGAGAGATGTACCTTGGACCTTACATTTAGATCATTAATGATATTTGTAACTTTATAGAATTTTTGTGTGTAACGCCATAATTTTTCTATCTGCTTATTCTAGTTAAAAATTGACTGTTGTGTGCGAAAACTGGGAAAATTGGGAAATAAGAGAGTTTAGGTGAGAAGTGAGTTCTAATCACATTTTTAGGCTTAAAATAGGTTAGAGCAATTATAGGAATTTTTCTAGAATTTTTGGGAATTTTTGGTGTGAAATTACCTTTGTACCCCTACTCTTTTTTGAACCGAACAAAAATGCCCTTATCTGGACCAGAAAATTCGGCAACAATTTAGCATAATCCCTCTCTCTTACTCTCTCAAAAATCGTGTGTGCATGTGGGAGACACATTTGGCTTGTCTCACACACTTTCTAAGACATAAAGTGAGAAATGACCTTATGTTGTCATAAGGCACTTAACACTTGGCCTCATTCTCCTTACCTACATGCAAAATCACCTTTCATTTCTCCTTTCCTCTTCCAAAAAAAAACCGTGAGCCCTTCTTCCTCTTCTCTCCATTTCTCCATTTCTTTCACCTTCACATTTTAGTTAAAGGTTCCATTTGTGAACCTTAAACTTCAAAATTTAGCCTACATCCTTTTGAGAATATTGTTTGGGAAATCAAGAGGAGCACAAAAAGGGGAAGATCTTTGAAGTTGCTGCACTTTTTCAAAGCTTGGTTGTAACATCTCAAAATTTAGAAAATTAGAAATATAATTTAAATACGTATAATTATATTTAGATGACGTTAGCTGTAAAAATAGAAGTTACATAATAATAATAGTGAATATTAATATAACTGTATTTATGAGATAATAATAATAAAACATTATAAATATTAGGAGAGACGTCAGATTATTAGGATCTTAATCAAATATGTTTATATTGAATATAATAATAAAATTATTAAGAGATAAATCATAAGATTGTAATTAACATTAATTGTTATAAATATAGTAATTGTTATATTAATAAAATAGTATCAGGATTAATAATGATAATCTTATGAGAGAGATATGGTTAGTATTTTAAAGAAGGATCAGATTTTAAAATAGGGATACTGAGATCGCAAGGATTAAGGGTAAGAATTAATACAAATTTAGGATAAGATTTAATTATAAGCTTTGAATTTAAATCTGAATATAGACGGATAAGGACTCTATAATATCCTAATAATTCCTAATGAATAAATAAAATAAAGTAAGACTTATGAAGAAAATAATAATAATATCATTATATTATTATGTTTCGGAAAAAGATAATATTTAATGGGTGGGTAGGAGTAGGCCCGACTCACTTGGATATTTAAATAAGGGGAGGGTTATCTATTTCACCCGATTAGCTTTAAAAACGTCAGATAACCAAATCCTAGGAGGAGAGAAGCAACTTCACAAGGGGAAGGTGTAGCAGAATAGATCATCAAGGGAGTGGAGTGCTGCTATTTGATTTCTAGTCGTCAACTCTAAGGTACGGTGGGGGAGAGGGTGTTGCTTGTATGTGCATGTGAGGGTGCTTGGGTAGTGATTTAAGACTTTAAATTCGTATTGATATATGTTTATATTGAGTATGGATGATGAAAACTGTTGATTGATGATTGATTTTATGAATCTTGATGAATTCTTGGGTGAAACTGAAGAGGATATTGAGAATAATAAAAAGGGGTAAATAGGGGTTTGATGATTTGGGGTTTTGATGGATTAACTGTATAATCTATGGAAAGATTGGTGTTTTTACTGAAATTAGTTGATATAAACGTATATGAATGATGTTTTGACAAAGAGGATTGATTAGAGATTGAATAGAGAGGTTTAGAAGTGGTAGAAGTCGCGACAACTGCGATCTGCGTCGCGGGTAATCGATTACAGAGGTCTGTAATCGATTACCAGGGATTTCTAGGCAGCCTGGAGTGTTGTTTGCTTGCAGGTAATCAATTACAGAGACGCTGTAATCGATTACCAGGGTGTTTGCTTGCAGGTAATCGATTACAGAGTTACTGTAATCGATTACCAGTGTTTGCTTGCAGGTAATCGATTACAGAGGGCTTGTAATCGATTACCAGAGGCTTTGCTTGCAGGTAATCGATTACTGGAGGCTGGTAATCGATTACCAGTGTGGATTTTGTGATCTTAGTGCTTGATGATGATTGTTATACTTTGATTTTGGTGTGACTATGATGAGTTGATTATACCCTTGATGAATAAATGTTTATGATGATAATGATGATGATGTATATAACCTTATGATGGGTGTAAATTGGTGTTCATATAATGATGCATTGAGCATGCGATGAGTGTTATGATTATGATGATGATGATGATGATTGCTGATGCTTATGATGATTTATGATGAGGATGATTGATGATGATTTTATGATGACGATAATGATGATGATGATGATGATGATATATTTAATCTTATGATGTTGATTATGCCTTGAGCATATGAGATGTGGTTCCTAAGATGCACAAGCCCAAAGTGGGGTGGAGTGCAACTCAGGGAGGTGTTGTACTTGAGATGCACAAGCCCAGAGTGGGGTGGAGTGCAACTCAGGGAGGTGTTGTACTAGAGATGCACAAGCCCAGAGTGGGGTGGAGTGCAACTCAGCGAGGTGTTGTACTTGAGATGCACGAACCCAGAGCGGGGTGAAGTGCAACTAAGGGCAGTGAACTGCGCGGACCCATTAGAGGGGGTGCAGAGACCATGATGGGAGATAATCTCTGTACTAGCCTAGAGTGGGATGATGTACAACTTACCGTCCTGTGTGGTGTTTAACGGTAGGGCCATCATTGGTGACAACTAGGGAGATTGATGAGGTGCGCCCATTGTGCGGAGTTCCAAGTCATGATCCTTGGGATGATGTTGATGATGTTTTGGTGTGCATGATGATAAATGAACATGCATTGTATTTCATGATGATATTGAATTATATTGTGATGTTATGAGAATTATTGATGAGATGAATACTATGTATTGAGTGTAGAGAATATGCTTGATTATTTATAAAGTGTGATTCGTATAATTGTGACGAGATAGGATGTTTGATAATAAAGGTGTAAGATGTTCTGAGTATATTATTACTTGATGAGAATGATAATTGTATTTGGGTGAGGATAGGGTAGCCTCCTATGTGTACGTATGAGTTGGTATTCCTTTCCTCACCGTTACACTGTGGTTAATTTTACAGGTGATGATGATGACACGACTGGTGTCGAGTATTGAATGAAGGGAAAGTCGCTCTGATACATGTGACATCAAGGCATATTATTGGGGGTTTTTACTTTATGTTACTGGTTAGGAAGAGATTTTGTAAACTGTTTTAAGTGTCTTACATGGCCAGTAGGATATTTTGACGTTGATACTTGAGATTCCGCTGCTTTAAGTATTTTGAAAACCGTTGTTTGATTGGTCGGTTCATCGACCTTGAGTTAAGTGTTTGTTGTGCTTCCGTGGTGCTAAATTGTGATGTTGATTGAGTAAGGTGTATCATTGAATTTTTTTCTAGTTTTCAGTGTTCTGCAAGGTTGGTATATCCTTGACTATCTTGTTTTGAGTGATTGGGACTGGCCACCCTAATGATTTGAACATGATAAGAGAAGATGTAACAACTTGAAGAGAGAGTGTTTTGTCAATAACGTTGTTAGAGGAAAATCTTTTTGAAAATGTTTTCAGAAAGAAAATTCTAAATTAGATTTCTTGAGTTGAAAAGAGTTTTGTATAATATAGGTTGCATACATGCATACAATGCATTGCATCATACTGAGATGTGTGTTAGAAGTCATGTATAACATGATTATTGAATGATATGATTGTGATGATATTTTTACCATGTTATGTGATGTGAATGATGACAAAATAATATTTTAGAGATTTTGAGATTCAGATTGATTTAGATTTAAGTGAGAGGTAGGAGAAGAAATAATAAATAATAATTTATTGAGTATTTAAGATTGAGGTTCTTTTGACAAGTAATATATATCTATGTGTGTGAGTATGTTTGAATTTGAATTTATTGGATTAGGATTTATCTAAATTGGATTTGAATGATATGCCTAATTCGAATTTGAAGTGAGGATTAGAATTTCATTAGCTGTTGGATATGAAATATATGTATCTTGATTTTGAGTTTTAAAATTAGGACATGATTTTGAAATTTTGTTAGGATTTGGTCAGATTTGGATTAAATGATTAAATCTGGATTTAGATAGTTTAGATTTTATCTGTAGTTACAAGGTGAGCTAAAAGAATGAGAAGGTTTTGGTTGAGGATGAATTTAAACTTTAGAAATTTGGATTAGTCTATGTTGAATTTCAAATTAAGATAAGATCTTATTTGTATTTGAATTAAAATGTTTCTAAAGATAGAATTTGTTTTACATAAATAAGATTGTTAGGATTAATTAAATTTAAATTGGAAGATTTTTAGGATTTGATTATCTTATGAGTTTAAATTTTTAGAGAAAGTTAGGAATTAGCGTAGTATAGCTAAGATTTCGATAAAGATAGTGATAATAGAAACCAACCAACTATTTTATAGCATTACGAGATTGATAGGAAATATATATTGTAAGATAAATAATAATGTTTGTAAAATAAAATAAGGTCTATTGAAGGTAGATAGAGTCATGAAGGAAAGATGACATATAGCTACGATGAAAGTAGATATGATTTGTATGGTGGAATATATATTAAAAATAAATTTTCATTTATGATAGTATAATTTTATTTTAGGATAAATGCTATTTTATTTTATGAACCATGATAATGGTTGTGACTGATTTTATTTGTAGTAAACTCTTTTCTTTACTAGAATTGGTATATACATCTGTCTGTAATTGTTATAGTGTACTTGTGAGGAAATAATAACTACTATTTCTTGTATATTTTAGAGTTTGTTTAGTCTAGAGGAAAAGTGGAATTATAAGATATAGTAAGGTAAAGAATTTTTAGAAAGAGATCCTAGTATATATAGTTTAGACAATAGAACCTTCCTGAAATAAATAAAGATTTTTTCGAAAATTTAAGAAAGAACCTTATTAATATTCATATCAGTATACACACATGATTTATAATCACTAATATGAGAAAGTAGGAAAATGATGATATGAAACTAGAAAATGAGAAAAACTTTTATAGGAGATTGAATTATAGGGGAAAATTTTATAAGATTAAATTATATTATGTGTGACTTGACCTAAGGAGATTGCAATCAAATATAGAAATATTTCTAGATTAATGATAAATTATTAGGACTTAGGAAGTTGGATATTTTTCTGCATAAAGTTTGAATGGTCTTTTATTCGAGGAAAACTGTTAAGCTTGTTTTTATGGTTTAGATATAGAGATTTAAAGATTTGATATTTTTTAAATTTTTATGATTTAAAGAATAGAGATTTAATTTTTAGAGATAAAGATTTCCTTTAATTTAATGGTTTAGAGATAGGGATTTGATAATTTTGAAAATTTTATGGTTTTAGTATAAAGATTTCAAGATAAAGACAAAATATTAAGTTTGATAGAATTTGTTTGGTTGTGAATATTTATGGTTTAGAGGTGTTGATTGATCAATGGATCTAGGTGGATTTTGATGATGATATTGTGCAATCTTGATAGTTTTATAATTATGATAGGATCATAAGTCAAAGGCCGGTAAATTTATAGTTATTTAGGCTTTAATCTTTGAACATATTGAAAGTAATTATTTATTAGTTCTTAAGTCTTCAATCATACGAAAATATATTAACATAAAAGATAAAGAGCTTAGACTTAGGGAGAAAAACTTGATTTTTTAGGCTATCATAAATGTGGTTATGCTAAGCGTGATTAGCGATTTAATGGATTTAGTTTGGTCATTATCAAATTTTATTTTCGAATTTGAGTATTCAATTTACAATTATATGAGTTAGTAGCGTGATATCCAACCCAAGCTATAGGTTATTAATACTAAGTGTCATAGACTTCAATCTAAGAGAATAGTAAGACAAAATTCGAGGACAAATTTTCTTTTTAGGGGGTAGAGTTGTAACATCCCAAAATTTAGAAAATTAGAAATATAATTTAAATACGTATAATTATATTTAGATGATGTTAGCTGTAAAAATAGAAGTTACATAATAATAATAATAGTGAATATTAATATAACTGTATTTATGAGATAATAATAATAATAATAAAATATTATAAATATTAGGAGAGACGTCAGATTATTAGGATCTTAATCAAATATGTTTATATTGAATATAATAATAAAATTATTAAGAGATAAATCATAAGATTGTAATTAACATTAATTGTTATAAATATAGTAATTGTTATATTAATAAAATAGTATCAGGATTAATAATGATAATCTTATGAGAGAGATATGGTTAGTATTTTAAAGAAGGATCAGATTTTAAAATAGGGATACTGAGATCGCAAGGATTAAGGGTAAAAATTAAAACAAATTTAGGATAAGATTTAATTATAAGCTTTGAATTTAAATCTGAATATAGACGGATAAGGACTCTATAATATCCTAATAATTCCTAATGAATAAATAAAATAAAGTAAGACTTATGAAGAAAATAATAATAATATTATATTATTATGTTTCAGAAAAAGATAATATTTAATGGGTGGGTAGGACTAGGCCCAACTCACTTAGATATTTAAATAAGGGGAGGGTTATCTATTTCACCCGATTAGCTTTAAAACCGTCAGATAACCAAACCCTAGGAGGAGAGAAGCAACTTCACAAGGGGAAGGTGTAGCAGAATAGATCATGAAGGGAGTGGAGTGCTGCTATTTGATTTCTAGTCGTCAACTCTAAGGTACGGTGGGGGTTTTGATGATTGATTTTATGAATCTTGATGAATTCTTGGGTGAAATTGAAGAGGATATTGAGAATAATAAAAAAGGGTAAATAAGGGTTTGATGATTTGGGGTTTTGATGGATTAACTGTATAATTTGTGGAAAGATTGGTGTTTTTACTGAATTTAGTTGATATAAACGTATATGAATGATGTTTTGACAAAGTGGATTGATTAGAGATTGAATAGAGAGGTTTAGAAGTGGTAGAAGTCGTGAGAACTGCGATCTGCGTCGCGGGTAATCGATTATAGAGGTCTGTAATCGATTACCAGGGATTTCTGGGTAGCCAGGAGTGTTGTTTGCTTGCAGGTAATCAATTACAGAGATGCTGTAATCGATTACCAGGGTGTTTTCTTGCAGGTAATCGATTACAGATTTGCTGTAATTGATTACCAGAGTGTTTGCTTGCAGGTAATCGATTACAGAGGGTTTGTAATCGATTACCAGAGGCTTTGCTTGCAGGTAATCGATTACTGGAGGCTGGTAATAAGTGAAAACTAGTTGATAAATTAGAGCACTTTTTAGTTCACTTATCGAGAATAAAATGGTAATTTTGCCCCAGTTTAATCCTTTTTTATTGAATGTTAGATAAATTGTATTTATTAATCTTAGATTTGAATTTGATGCTATTTTGATAGAAATATTGCTGATTTTTGCAGGATATTACAAAGATTTGATTTGAAAGAAAGATAGCATTAAATGAGGAAGATATCTGCAGGATTTGTTATTGATTGAAGACATTTAATAAAGATTTAAAGAAGATTTGAAGCAATTAATCAAAAGATCACTGCAAATCAAACAAGGATTCTGCAGACAACCTTCCCAAATAAATCAAAGATGCTCAATAAATGCAAGGATTTCATCAAAGAAAAGGGAAACAAGGAAAGACAAATCAACCAAAACCAGTCTCGGGGAGATATCGAAATTAAAAAGAGAAAGTTCGAGCTGCAGGACGCATCCTGCGCTTCAACCTGCGCTACAGCGTGGGGTGAAGCGCAGCCCTCTGGATCCTGCATTGCAGCCTGCGCTGTAGCGCAACTTGAAGCGCAGGTTACGCAGATTTGTTCCCTGTTGCCGTTTTTAGATAGATTTCTCCCCAATTTCCTTTGTCTTTCCTTAGCCTATAAATAGGAACCTCTTGCACCAGATCAGGTGTGCATGATTATTGTAATACAGTTATATTCCAGTGATAATGCACCAGAGCTAATTTTAGAGTAGGAGAGGAGGAGCGCTTCACAAGGATTGAAGATGGTGACAGCATCTTCGGTGGTTTGTATGGCTACGTTGTGTAGTTAACTCTCCATTAGGATTGAATGTAATCGATTCCATTCCCAAGTGTATGTTGAACTCTATCTATTTATTTATGCAGTTCCCTAGCTATAATATTGGTAATCTTGTTCTGTGCTTAATTCCTAACTTACGCGCTTGTGCCGGAGTTATAGGCTAGTTTGTAATTAACGTTACGACTAGGATTGAGTTTGGGGGAGCCTAGAAATAGGAAACTCAACCTCTGAGTGAATGAGAATACTCGGTTAACCACTGACTGAACCATGGGTGTTACTAATGATTGATGGATAGTGTGAGTATCATAATGAAGGGCATCTAAACAATAGGCTTGGTATTAATAAACCGATAGCAAAGGATTAGTTGATTGTCAATCCAGGAAGCGAAACGTGGATGTACCCTAATGAGTGATGGGTAGTGACAGTACTCTAGCGAAGGTGCGTCCAGAGGAGTAGGCCTCATTTATCAATTAGTTCTTTTACAAACGGAATAAAGAAAGCAAAATAAGCCGAGGGTAAGTCTGTCGCTTGGGAGAGCCCGCATGGATTACCTTTGAGTGTGAGTGGCGCCTGGTAACTCGGGGTCTTAGCAATATAGTTTGTCTACGGTATTATAGTTCAAAGCCTATAAATAGTAGGTAGTCTCGACATACACGAGGGGTGTGATGAGATGAAGTTCAATCTTAATCCAAGTAAAGTGTCTCTAACTCTTCCTTTCTAATTCAATTGATTATTAATTTACAATTTATATTTTCTATACAAAATATTCTCACAAATTCGTTGTTTTTCCCTTGATAAATAGATCACAATTATACGCGAATTGACCGTTCCCTGTGGATATTGTAACATCCCAAAAATTTAGAAAATCGAAAATTATAACAAAAATAATAATCATAATAAAATTAAAATACTTATAATTGTATTTCGATAATATTGGTGATGAAAAGAGAATCTTTATAATAATAACAATAACTATTAATAAAATAATATTATAATATTAATGATATAATAATGACACGATAATATGAATACTAAAAGAGAGATATAGAATTTGATATTAGAAGATATAATAATTGTTATTAATATAACAAGATAATAATAAAATTATTAGAAGATAAATTATATTATTAATGTTTCAATTAACCTTAATTGTTATAAATGTAGTAGTTATTATATTATTAATATTAATATAATAATATCAGAACCGATTGGGATATCCTCAGGAAAGAGATATGCTTTAGCATTTTAATTTAAAGATCATGTTTCAAAATAGGAATGATAACATCACAAGAAATAGAGATAAGAGAGTAATGTCAAGTTTAGGATAATGTTTAAATATAAGATTCGAATTCGAATTTGAATGTAGATGGATAAGGAAAAGCTTATGAGGCAAAAACTAAGGTTGCTGCTTAATTTTGGGAATTAGGCCTAATGACCTTGGTGTACTAATTCGCAAATATCTAGAGTTGTAGATGTTCGATTCAGGTAATTCCACTCTCATTAGAAATATTATTTCCGGGGCTTCAGTTTGATAGGTTATATGATAGGGTTTGGATGAAAACTGCACCTTCAAACAGACTCATTTTCGCTCAAGCGCATCCTGAGCGAGGATATCAGCAAGAAGGGAAAATTACAATCTGGTTTTCTCGCTCGAGCTGAGCTCGAGCCCAGCCTGAGCGCGGAAAACAGAGAGCAATTTGAGAAATTCAGCTCGAGCTGAGCTCAAGCGCAGCCTGAGCGAGAACTTGCGATTTCTGCACTTTAAAAACATAAGTTACGGTTTCTTTCTTGAATTCTTTCCGTTTCTTCTTCATTTTAGAGAGAGAAAGAGCGGTTTCTAGAGAGAGGAACGCCTTGGGAACTTGGAGGAAGAGGATTAAAGCTAAGGCTCTCCAACCCTAGTCCTCCCCAACCTTCTTCCCTTCTCTTAGGGCTTCTATTGAGGTGGGTGTGACTCTCACTTGTTTGTCTTGATTGTTCTCACAGCATGTTCCCCATTCTTTTTCCCTTTCTTCCATGAAATAATGATGTATGTATGAGATAAGTTTATGAATTATGAATGTATTGATGATTGGATGTCTAGAATTGCAAAACCATAGGGTAGATGATTTGAGTGATTATGTGTTATGAACCTTGAACATGTTATTTATGAAATCACGGGCCTTTGGCCATCACAGTCATGGATTATGAGTTGAGATAATGATGATGTATTATGAACCTTGAATATTTTATTATGAAATCATGGGCCTTTGGCCATCACAGTCATGAATTATGAATTAAGATATCACAGGGCTTATAGCCATCACAGAGCCTCCGGGCTATCACAGGGTCATTGACCGTCACAGGCCTTCGGCAATCATGTTTAAGAAAGACAAGGTGATCTCATCTAACCCTCGGCCAAGGGGAAGATGCGGGATCCTCAATTATTAAAAATAATCAAGTAATGTGTCATTCATGTTCAAATAAGACTTAATCTCAGGTTTCCCTGGACGACGGTCCTTGGATTCTCAGGCCGAGCGCTCATCACAGTCACGTTACAATGTAAAGACCCCGGGTGTCGGGTAACAACACCTCACAGTCATGCATTGCATCATAAACATTATTTCAATGATGATATATTATGCGTAATTCATTTATTCATGATGCTCTAGATAGATATGTGTAATTGTGATGATTCTTGATTGTTTTCCCCACACCGCACACACTTGTTACGCTCACTGGGACGTAGTCTCATCCCACGATATGGGAATTATATTTCAGTTGTGCAGGACGAGTTTCAGGATTAGGACGAGAAGTAGAGGATACATGAAGTACCATAGATTAGACCTTTATTTCTTATTATCGTTATTGATTTGCTTAGGACTACTGTAGTCTTTTGTTTCGTTGTTTCCTAGGAAATTACTATGTTAATTTTGATGCATTGTATTGGAGCCTTGACGGCAACTTTGTTGGATTTTCTATGTTTTAACTATGTAAAGTGGAGCTTTGGTAATGGTTGGATTACACAAGCGATTATGTTTTATTTTGATACGCGAAATTGACGAATTAATTTTATGAATTTGGAAATAGTGCTCCCAACAGGCATTATTTTTTAATTTAGAAATTAGGACGTTACAGATATGATAACTCTTCTTACTATTATACTACTGGATTTTTGGTTCGCTTGCCAGAAACCCATCAAGTATTTTTGGCGACGTTGCCGGGGAACGGTTTCCAATTCGTGTAGAACTTGGAGGTCTAATTATCAAGGATATCTATCTTAGGATTTCTTTTATTTATTATTCTTATTATTTTAGGAAATTTTTATTTAGGAAATTTATAGTTTTTTTATTATTATTAATTTTTCTTCCACGCTTACCTTTTTCAAAGTTTCTTGTTTATGCTTTTGAGAGGCCAGGTGTCCCCCAATCAATTACAACTTGTGCCAGAAATAGAAAAGACATCAAGGAAGAACAGAAGTAGAAACAAGAGAAGGAGACGAGGGAGAAGTCGAGAAGAAAACAAAAATATTTTATTTTTAATTATTTTATTTTAATTATTTTCTTTTTAAAAAATATAAAAAAATATTATTATTATTATTTTTTTAAAAAAATTATATATATATTTATTATTATTATTAAATATATTTTTTAAAAAATTTATTATTATTATTTTTTTTAAAATTAATTAATTAATTAATTATAAAAAAAATATATTTATTTTTGTTTTTTTCTAAAAAAAAATATTTTGTTCCTCTTTCCTGAGCTAACATTTGTTTGAGCTTCTTGAATAGTGCTCTTGTGAAAGACAAGTGATGACAGGAATTGCACAGGATCTAGAATTGAGCAAAACAAACCAATTAGAACCACAATCAAGCAATAAAATCACGAAATATAGGTGTTGGGCAGCAGCTATATTCACGTGAGAAAGTGATAGAAAATGAGAGAAAATGAAAGAAAAAGTGGAGAGGAAGAAATGGGAGGGACGCCACTGAAGCAAGAATCCTCCTGCAGCAAATAAGTCCAATGCCAGACGCCACTAATTCCGGGGGAATTAGATAAGTCTCACCATGGTTTAAGCAACAACCACCAAGCCTCACTCAACTCTCAAGAGAGGAGAAAATTTGGCATAATACCTTTACTATTCATCAAAGTTATGAATACATGGAGAGAAGACTCCTATTTATAGGAGAGGAGGGGGAAGGGGGCGGCCAATACATGGAATAAAGGGGAGAAAATAAAAAGATGGGTGCAAACCCATCCTAAGGAGGATTTGAACCCATGCCTCTAAAGGCTTTTGACTAAGCTAAGCCTTAAATCATTAAACCTCCAAAAAGGCGCCCAATCATGTAGGAAAATACAAGATGAGTCAAATTTCTATCCTATGTGGGAATAGAACCCATGACCTCCTAAGCCTTATATCAAGGCAACCTACTAACCAATAAACCCACTAAAAATAGCTCCCAAGTAGGAGGAATTAAAAGAAAATTACAATCAATAAAAAGAAAATATAAGAGAGTCCTAATTATGGGTGGTCCATAGGACAAGGGTCCTATCCAAGGTCAAGGTGTCCTTCTGTAGGGTAGTGACCTTTATTTTGTAGGGTAGTGACCCTTTATTTGTAGGACACTAATTTCTCTAACTCTTCCTTGCTTGAAGCTCAGGCCAAAAGTTGGTGTATTTCCTCCAATGTAGTCTTGCAGGTCCAAGCTTCTAGCAGTGTGTCATCATTCCCTCCCCCTTGAAAAGGATTTGACCTCAAATCTGAAAATTCAAAAAGAAGCCATAAGAATAATGAACTGGCTAGAAGAAGGGGATGGATGACAACAAGAAAGTAAGAAGATACTTCCCTTAGCCCTTGGAGATTAGAGTTTAGAGGTCCTCAAGTTTAACATCTTCCTTGAGCCTAGACAACAAGAATAAGACCCATAAGTATTATTCCAAAGCAAGCAAAGTGAAGGCTCATAACAAAAATACTTGGGGATCATAAAGATTAGCAAAAGAAAAACATATGATATGAACAAGAGGTATTTGAGAAAAGGGTTAGAAAACTCCCTCAATGGAGATTGAACCATTTTGTCCATGTACTCTATGGATTTAGATCCTGGATCAAAGACTAATCTTTTGAAGCCCTTCTTTTCAAGTAAAGGGGTTAGTTGGTTAAAACGAAATTTAAGCAAGTGATATGCATGTTTCAAACCAACAAAATAATCCACAATATATTGGCAAATGAATGCACAATTAAAACTATGTGGCATGAATGTCCTATTTCTTAGAAGTGAGATCACATCATGCTCATTGAACATATGAGACACATCTTGAGTATGATTGTTAAAATTATAGTGCATGTGTTTGTGCCATGAAGCATTCATGCAAGTTTTCTCAAGAGCCATATTCATGCTAAAACACTCACTCAAGTAAGATGATACCTTTTGCATATTATCAAATGTGTTCATGTAAGGTGAAATACAAAAAGAATCACATTGAGTGTGCATATCAAGAAACATATCATCATATGAATTAGATGTCAAACAAGTTTTCCCATATGTGACAGCTTCATCAAAATTTTTATTCTTTTCACTAACTAGTTCAAGAGCATAATACACATCTTCATATGAAACAATTATTTTAGGCCCAAAATATGTATTCAATTTATAAATACAAACCAAAGGTGCATGCATATTCAATCCAACTTTGTTATCATTCCTATCATGCAATCTTAATTGATCAAAGGAATTGACTAAACATGCATCTCTAGAAAGTTTTATGGTACTCTTAAACTTAATTGATTTTTCTAAACATGCAATAGGTTTCAAAGCATTATCAAAATTGTTTATTTCTTTCAAACATGTAATGCTTTGTGGCATAAAATTGTGCATAGAGAGAGGCATTTCATGCATAAAGAAAGTAAGTTTAGGAAACTCCCTTTCAACCACTTGACTTTTCCTCTTTGCAACACTAGATGTATTTTCCATCAACCTATTCAAGTTTAAACTAGAAGAGTTAGCATTTAATTGATCACAAGATAAGTTTGCTTCTTCTTTGTTTTTCTTTTCTTCTATTTGTACTTTTTCTACCTCCTTTTCTTTTTCTCTCTTCAACCTTTCTTCTTCTTCTTCTTTTTCTAATTTTCTTATCTCTTCTATCTCAATTAAGGATTTTGAAAAGAATTTTGAAAATTTATCTTCGATTTCATTTGAAAATCTTTCTAACCTTCTTCCAATTCTATCTTCTCTTGTAACTTTCCTATTTTCTCTTCTTCTCCTTTCCTCTTTTTCATGATCTTTTCTTCTAATTTCACTCTCATAATTTCTCCTAAGTTTTCTTTCTTCTTCATATCTTCTCCTTTCATGGTTAGAGTTATCATAACTCCTTTCCTTATCTTCAAAATGATTCCTATTTATTTCTCTCCTTTCTTTTCTATACCTTTCATCAATTTTATCATGAGAAGAGTGTCTTCTCACTTCTTTTTCTCTTCTAAATTTTGTCCTATCTTCATCTAGCTCCTTTCTCCACATTCTATATGACATCTTAAATTGATTTTATTTTAAGGGACCTCACCACTCACTAAGTGTTTACACTCAATGGAATGTATCACTCGTGTATGTCACTCTTTTTAGGCTTTTTCTATAATGATACTCTCTAGCCTCTTCTACTCGGTTGGAGGTTGATTGAAGTTGCAAAGACCAGATTGAGTCTAAGTCTTAACCCTTACCCAAAATAGAAGCGCACTAACAAAGAAAAATACCTACTGGAAGAGAATAGAAAATCCTAAGACAAAACAAAAGAGTTGATATGACAAACAAGAAAAGCTGGCACTCAAACAAGCTTATACACAAGAGCAGACAGCAAACAAGACAAGACGGAAGAAATTGCAAAGAGAATTGTTTTTGGTGATTTTTGAAAAGAGTTGCCAAAATTGTCGTTTTTAAGAAAACAGCAACTACAACTCAATTACAGTATACAGGGAAATGAAACAGAAAATTACAGTAAAAATGTCACTGTATTGTTGGGATACTTCTTTGTTTTTGTTTTTCTATTTTTCTGAATTTTTTTGAATTTTTAACTCTTTTTGGGTGTCTTTTGACTCTTTTTCTTCCTTGTTGCTGACTTTTGCACCCTTTTTTTGCTTTTTACACCTCTTTTTCTATTTTTGGCACGTACCTACTTTTTATATTTTTCTTGCCTTTTCTTTCTTTTTTTGGCTTTTTCCCCAACAGAAAATTACAGAAATTTGTACACAATGAAAAGAAAATATACTGAACCTACTGTAATATTTTTGGAATTTTCTAACACTAAAATGGTCCAAGTGGCCCAGAAAAGCAAAAATAATGAATAAACGGATTTCTAAAAACTGTAAAAACGTGATGGCAACTTGATTTCAAAAATGGCCAAAAAAATTGCTTAGCACTTCCTTGTTGATTATACAAGACCAGTGTGGTCACAGAAACGTGTTTGGTTCAATTTTAAGTTTGGAATTAAATTTGAAGGAAAATCAACAATTAGAATTTGTTGATCTTCTTCCAATACTATGAACCAAAAAAGATCCTATAGGTGAGCGTTTTGCACAATCAAACAGGGAAAGTTCTAGGTAGAGATAGCAGTCAATCCAAATTTGCAATCAGAATGCCAATCAAACAGACATAACAAGAGTAGAATATGAACAAAACATAAGCCCAAAAAATGCGCATAAATGGCAAAAAATAAGAAGAAAATTGCGCAAAATTAAATGACAAGAAAGTAAAGGGGGAAGCGGAAATTAAAAGGATGGGGAGAACTGAAAAGTAAATAGCAGAATGTAAAGGGGAGAGCTGAAATTAAAGGGATGGGAGAAGCGGAAATTAAAAGCGGAAAGTAAAGAGATGAATATGGGGGATGACAATTAATGGTGATGGGAGAAAATGTAGGTGAACGATCTTTGGAAAAATGAAGACAACAATGCCTCCTCTTACCACACTTCACCAACAAACAAGCAGTTTATAGCAATTATATGTAGAAATCACTCAAGAACAAGTATGAGCAATTAAGAAACATTTTATAAAACACCTAGGTGGTGGGAATTAGCGGCCCAAAACGGCCCCCAACTAGCAAGATTATCACCCAAATCAATCAAGCAGACAAGCACAAAGTAGTCGCAGAAAGGCACCTCGGGCCCGGGAAACAGTCCAAGTCCAAATTACAATGAAAAGAGGGATTGAATTACACTAAAATGAAGCAAAATTCTGCACATATGAGGTGCAGCCACATGCCCAAGAACAGCCACAAAACAACCCCAAATTGCTTAATCCATCAAGCTCTTGATACCAAATGATGACAGGAATTGCACAGGATCTAGAATTGAGCAAAACAAACCAATTAGAACCACAATCAAGCAATAAAATCACGAAATATAGGTGCTGGGCAGCAGCTATATTCACGTGAGAAAGTGATAGAAAATGAGAGAAAATGAAAGAAAAAGTGGAGAGGAAGAAATGGGAGGGACGCCACTGAAGCAAGAATCCTCCTGCAGCAGATAAGTCCAATGCCAGACGCCACTAATTCCGGGGGAATTAGATAAGTCTCACCATGGTTTAAGCAACAACCACCAAGCCTCACTCAACTCTCAAGAGAGGAGAAAATTTGGCATAATGCCTTTACTATTCATCAAAGTTATGAATACATGGAGAGAAGGCTCCTATTTATAGGAGAGGAGGGGGAAGGGGGCGGCCAATACATGGAATAAAGGGGAGAAAATAAAAAGATGGGTGCAAACCCATCCTAAGGAGGATTTGAACCCATGCCCCTAAAGGCTTTTGGCTAAGCTAAGCCTTAAACCATTAAACCTCCAAAAAGGCGCCCAATCATGTAGGAAAATACAAGATGAGTCAAATTTCTATCCTATGTGGGAATAGAACCCATGACCTCCTAAGCCTTATAGCAAGGCAACCTACTAACCAATAAACCCACTAAAAATAGCTCCCGAGTAGGAGGAATTAAAAGAAAATTACAATCAATAAAAAGAAAATATAAGAGAGTCCTAATTAAGGGTGGTCCATAGGACTAGGGTCCTATCCAAGGTCAAGGTGTCCTTCTGTAGGGTAGTGACCTTTATTTTGTAGGGTAGTGACCCTTTATTTGTAGGACACTAATTTCTCTAACTCTTCCTTGCTTGAAGCTCAGGCCAAAAGTTGGTGCACTTCCTCCAATGTAGGTCTTGCAGGTCCAAGCTTCTAGCAGTGTGTCATCAACAAGTGTCTCAAAATAAATTGAGAGAAGGGACCAAATAGAGAGAGAAAAAAAAGGGCAGAGCTCAAGGAGACAATTTCAACACTCTCTGATCATCCAAGAAGAAGAAGGGACAAGCTCAAGGAGACAATCTCAACACTCTCTGTTCAACCACCTCAAGTGAAGTAAATGTCACATGGCTTCTGAATGGCAAAATTCACCAAAAAGACTCTTGGGAGACTATATTATACCTCAAGGGCTACATTATCGCTCAAGTATTGCTCTCCCAAGTACCACAAAAGCTTTGGAGTTCAAAGCATCACACCTTCAACTTGTGGAAGATCACCAGTTCTCAGGCTTAGAACATGAAAATCCAAATAATCATCTTTCTACATTCTTTAAAAAGATTGAAACTATGGGTTTTGAAGGAAAAGACAAAGAGACTGCATATTTATGTTTATTTCCTTTTTCTCTTACAGGAAAAGCAAAGGATTGGTTAAGGTCACACCCCGGCCAAAGTCTGAACAATTGGAACGTGGTAGAAGATATTTTTTTAAGGAGATTCTTTCACAGGCCATGTTACATTCACGCCAAGGCAGACATTTCTTTGTTCAAGCAAGAACCAAAATATTTCTCCCATGCACCGATTCAAGGTAACTTCTCTAATTACAATAATTATTCTAACAACCTTTCACAGGATTGGGGAAGTTACCAGAATCAAAATTTTGGGTGGCAACAAGATGCTATTTCATCCCATAAGCAAACTTTTGAAGATGAACTCATGGAAGAAAATAAGAGTTGAAGCAGTCATTAGAAGCACTCCAAAATCAGCTAGACAGATTTTCTCAGCCACCGCAACCAGTTCACTCTTATGCTGACCAGTCACCACAATCAATTTGTGATTTTTGTGGAGGTAATCATCTCAATGGTTACTGCTCTTATCTAGAGATTCAAGAAGAGGAGACTGAAGAAATACATGAAAGGGAGATTGAAGAAAGGAAATCAGAAGAAGCTGCTGAAGAAAATAAAGAGGAAGCAAGAAACACTGACGCCTTGTTGGAGCAATTCAAAGAAGCAGGAGCCAACCAACAGTCAGAACAAATTTTAGCAAGGCATTCAGATAGGGACGATGATATTGAAGACAAGTGGGACAAATATATACAATTTCAGCAGTATTGTGAAAGAGAAGGACTAATCGTTGGCCTCGTACTAGAGTAGATAGAAAATATGATCAACTGTTGGAACAAGCAATCTTCAGCAAATGCATTACCCAACCCCGAAGAGCAGTGCGATGACATTGTTCAGCTAATAGGGGAGGAAATCAATGACAATCTGGCTGATGAAGAAGAAAAAGAAAAAGAAGAAGAGGAAACTGAAGGAATTCCAGAAGGAAAAGCTGAAGAAAGGGAATCAGAAGAAGCCGATGAAGAAAAAGAAGAAGAAGGTGCAGCAGAAGTAGAAGAAGAAGATGGAGAGGATGAAACAGAAAATATGGTGCTTGAAGAAGAGACTGACTGTGAAAAGGAGAAAGAGAACAACACATCTGAGGGTGTACCTGACGAAAAAGATCAAGAAAATGAGAAAAAGAGTGAACAGGGAGATGGAGAGTCAAAGCCCGAGGAAGGAAGGGAAGTGGTACCAAGACCAAAGACCTTGCCTTATCCAACCAGTCCTCCAAAGGAAGATCAAGAAAGGCATGGTACAAGTGATAAACCTTCCAAACCTCACAAAAGAAAGGCATGCGATCACACTGACCAGGACAAGGCAAAAAGAAGAAAAGTCAAGCTAGAATTAAATTCAGAGCCTAGAGCCAGATTGAAGATCAAGTGGTCAGGTGTGTTCCATATCAAAGACCCCCCTGAAGCAAAGAAATTGAGAGCAATCAATTGTAAATCATCAAAGCTTCACAGTACAGGTTTTTCCAAGGCAAGATTATGGCGAGGTATATGGGCCAGAGAAAGGAAGGGTGCAGCTTACAAGCTCATCAAAATATTTCAGTTTCGGCCACCTTGAGAGAACAGGCATCGAGCTATCAGACGTTAAACAAGTGCTTTCTGGGAGGAAACCCAGAGATTTTTAAAGTCTTTAATTAATTTTAGTTTTGTTTTATTTTCTTGCTGTTAATTAGGATTTTTCCTTTTTTAGGATTTAGGAAATTTTCAAAATTGATTGGAATAAGTTTGTGGAAAATAAAATTTTTTAAATAATAGGAAGCAGCAGAAAACGTGACTGAAAATTGCAAAATTACATTGTTATCTGCCTTTCACCTGCGCTGTAGCGCAGGTAAAGCGCAAGAATGCAATTTTAGTCACTGTCTTCTGCGTTTCACTTGCGCTGTAGCGCAGGGTGAAGCGCAGCAGTACGAAATTTTAAAAATCTTTTATTTTCTCATGTACTGTTTCTCTACTTCCTAAGCTCTTCTTTTCACTCTTTCCACTCATAAACTTCCATCAATTTTGAAACTTTCAGTTATGTTTTCCTTACTTTTTACCAATTGAAATCTTCATTTACTCTATTTGCACTTTAGGGTAGCAACCTTAGGATTGTGAATATTATTGATTATTGCTATCTTGAATGCAATTTTGGCTGTGTGGAACATGAAGAACAATTTGCTGAATTGAAATGCTCTTTGTTTTGTGAGTTATTAAAATTGAAAGTGTTATGCTCTGTTTCTTTCAAAAAAATTTAAACTTTCACTTTCCATGGATTGATCTAATGCTTGCAAAACAAATGAGTATATGTTGTTTTTAGGAAGGCATTACCAAGTGCAGTGAAATTTTGTTGTGAAGAGAGTAATTATTTCTGCATGCAAATTGGTTAATGATAGGCTTCCATGTTCTTCATGAATTGATATTTGCAATAAGGCATCATTGAATTGAATGTGTTGTTATTTGACTTTTCAGATGTCAGAATTAAATTGTTGGTCTTTCCCGTGGCTTTAGCTCATGAGGATAAGGCATTGTGAAGAGGATGAAAGAATATGATCCCATGAGAATTAAAAGTGCACATACTGCTGCAAAGTATAAAGAATAACTGACCTCAAACCAATCAGGAGTATTAGACCCATACCCAAACATGTTGCTTGAAGAGTTCCGGATATTCTTGCAGTGGCCTGCGGACAGGCCTATTCTTCTAGGGGGAGGTAGAGCAACAGCAGGACAAGGACTTACAAGATACAGAGGATGAAGATTGATACTGGTGTTTTCTTTCCTTTAGTTTTTCTTTTTATTTTCTATTATTTTATAGGATTTTTTTTCAGTTAATTAGGATTTTTGTTTTGTATTTCATTTTTTTTAGGATTTTTAAAATTTTTTAGTAATTAGAAATTAGAATTTAAGGTAACTTTTTCAAAATTTTCTGTAATTAAGTAGTTTAACTAACCAGACTAGAAAAGATGATAGGGTTTTATGATTAATTCCATAATCAGTTAGGATTAGGATACTTCTCAAGAAAATCTATCAAGATAGTTAATTAAAACCATTAAGTGCTTTATCAAGGAAAGTTTAGCCCATAACCGGTGAGATGAGAGCCCAAACACTGAAATTGAGAGCTTTTTACTGTTGCTTGTCAACTGTTATTGCTTGAGTTTCTGAATTTTGTCTTGCTAGTAGAAGATATGGAAGTGATATAGGCATATTTTGTGATTCTAATATTGTGCTCAGTGCCAAATAGTCAACCCTGATAAATGTTTCCGTTTATTGCTTGCCCATTTGAACCTTGAATATTTTCTTTGATGCACCCTAACCATATTCAATGAATGTAACCTGTCCCTTAACACTTGGGGATATAGAGCAAGGTGCACCACAACAACATGGGACAAGAGGTTGGTGAAGTAGAAGGTCAAAGAGATTCAAAGAGCAGACACAAGAAATCACAAAGAAGAATAGTCCCCCACAAATATGCACAAAAGTGTGGAATTGAATAAGTTGAGGGGAGTATTTCTTCAAACAATGAGGCCAAGCTGAAAATGGGTGACCATTCAAGAATGACCAGGTGAATGGAGAGAAGTCCCAAGCACAATCACAAGATGCTCTCTATTCAAAGTGTTCCTTGTTTATCCAGAAAAACCATGAATTCTTGATAGCCCAGCCTCATTACAACCTAAGAAAGACCTTTTGATCCATATTAACTGCTTGTAGGTTCAGATATTGGAAACGACTATCAATTCTAGTTGTTCAACAGTGGTGAGAAAGATTGAGGGAAACACTTACCCGTGAGAATGAGAGATTTCCTTGGTTTATCACTTACTGCTTTAATTTCTATATTTGAAAAGTTTGATTGATGTTTGTATTCCTATTCCGATTGATGATTGGTAATATCCCTTGATCCTGAGTTTTTCTTATGTTTGGGAAGTGACTGCTACTTAGCAAGAAGTTGATGAATAGTTCCTTGAATTTGTTTTTAATTATTTGAAATACAGTGGGAATAGAATTGATCTTTGATTGCAAAGAGGTCTCTTGTGTGAAGTCTATAAATCTATTTAAGTAATTAAACATGATTATAAGACTTAACATCCGTTAGTTTTAATGATTAACAAATAAGATTATATAAAGAACAAATAAGATTATATAAAGAACCAATTAGATTATATAAACAGGTTCTACTGAGAAAGGTATTTGTTTGTTAATTATGTTTCAGGATGAAATACTCTTTAGAAGAAGAAGAAGATTTTGTGAACAGAATCAGAATCAGAAGATCAGAATCAGAAGAACAAGAGTGCAGAATCAGAAGAAGATTAATCCTTAACAGAGTTGAAGCAACTGAAGAATAAAAGTGAAGACTTGAAGACTGACTGAAGAATTGAAGACTAGAAGACTATCTGAAGAATTGAAGACTAGAAGACTATCTGAAAAATTAAAGACTTGAAGACTGACTGAAGAAGTGAAGACTTGAAGACTGTCTGAAGAAGTGAAGACTTGAAGACTGACTGAAGAAGTGAAGACTTGAAAACTATCTGAAGAATCAAAGATTAGAAGACTATCTGAAGAAGTGAAGATTAGAAGACTATCTCAAGAACTGAAGGCAAAAGATATGAAGAAGTATAGATTCAAATATACGTCTGTCTGAAGAACAACAATGAACTAAAGAAACGAAGAAGAAGATACAAAGAAGAATGAAGCTACAATTCTATTATCATAAGGAAGAAGGCGTCTAAAGTTTCAACTAGTATGAAGAATTGAAGTTGTCTGAAGGACGCAACCCATCTGAAAGACTTGAGCTGTCTGAAGTCATGAACCTGTCTTAAGTGTTGAAGCCGTCTGAAGAGCCAAGCTCGTCTGAAGACTCGAACCCGTCTGAAGACTGGAACCTGTCTGAAGACTGGAACCCGTCTGAAGTTTGGAAGCTATCTGAAGCTTTAGTAATGACGTGGCATCTTTGTTGAAACCTTGCGTGAAGACTTTTCTAAGTCTCTGCTGCTCGTACGTTTTGAAACACATTTGTGGCAACAAACACAGAGACCTTTCCTGGTGCATTTGAACTTCGTACACCACTGAGGAAATCTCTGCAACGCAACATTCGCAGCAACAACAGTAGCAGCTTTACTGCAGCACCAACGTTGTACTATGTCAGAATTCTCAAGAAGCATGTCTCACAACGGATTAAAAGAAGACTATTTGCTGTCTCTAAACGATAGTATTTCAACGAGACATTTCTTCATTTGTGCAATCTAGAACAAAGCAGAAGAAAAGCTCAGGAGACTAAGCAGAAGCAACAAGGAAGATGTTTGAATAAAATATATTCAATTCAACATCTTTATCTAAATCTCAAAAGAGGAATCTGCAAACAATGACTATTGATCAAGACATCTCATTCAAAGAAGTAATGGTGTCAGGAGCAAATGAAAAAGGAGTATATGCAGAATAAGCAAAAAGGGCAAATTCAACGGATACATACTCTCAAGAGAATCAGAGGAAATCCGAAAGCAAGCAGATGCAAGATAATGCAAGCTGGATAAAGCAGATACAAGCAGATGCAAGCAGATGCAAGTTAATGCAAGTTGGAGCAAGCAGATGCAAGCTGAATAAAACAGATGCAAGAAAGCAGAAGAATACACATAATCATCACATCTCTCAAAACAGAGCTCATCAACAGAAGTGTCAGAACGGGAGTATTCTGAACACTCAATATGCTTAAGGAGAAGCAACCGTTTGAGAAGCTATTACACAACGGCTATATGAGCCACATCATCAAAAGCTCAACGGTATTATGAATCATCTTCAACGACTATATTCAAGCAGAACATATAAATAGCCTCAAGATTGAATTTGAAGATGTTGGTTGGTCGGGCCAACCTGTTGTTGTTGGCATGCTGAGCATATTAACCATGCTGCCGACCTGCAGCTGCTGTTGCAACCAAATTAGATCAATTGGGATTGTTTTTCAAGAAGGTTCTTGAAATCAATCAGGATGAAAATTGTTAACTAGGCTGAGTGTCTTACAGTTAACAAGAGTTGACTTGAGCTTAAATACATCATGAAAAAGTCAACAACAATTGATCAGAGAGTTAATTCTCAATCGGGCTACTGATCAGTAGGTCAGTTAGTTAGATTGTACAGTTGGTCTGTTGATCAAGTGAGTTGGTTGTCGGGAAGGCAATCATGCTGTACAAATGACTATCAAACCAGGCACGGTTTGAAGCTTTGAAGATACCTTGGTATTCTAATGATACGGGTGAGAATGTAGCCCATGGAAACCAATGGTTGGAGAATAAGGCTGGAGCTTAATTTCACATTCTTAGTTAGCCTACTCTCAGAGGATGTATTCCTCATAGAAAAGACAGGGATTGTACTTAAATTCAAACACTTGTATCACTGTCTATTCCTTGTATTTAGTTTGTAATGACTGTATCCTGAGTATGTACTCAGTAATCTCTATGTACAAGGAGAATCTAAGTTGAGAGGTTCTAGCGAACATCTAGCTTAGATTGAGTAGTAATACTCAACACTTAGTTAAGTGTCTGAGAGCCTGGAGAGGCTTGGTGGAAGAAAGAATACTCGTGGTAGAGCCTGGAGAGGCTTGATAGAAAAGAATACTTGTTGTGTTGGCCTGGAGAGGTTAAGATGTGTATCTGTGGTTTCAGATAGTGTGACATATATGTGGCTGCAAGGGTCTGGGGGATTCGGAGTGGCACATATGTGTTGTTGTTATTAAAAGCTAGTGGTGGTTTGCCACTAGGACTGGATGTAGCTCACAGGGTTTGTGGGTGAACCAGGATAAATTCTGTGTCTAAGTTTTCTTTCCCTTAATCTCTTTTATTTACAGTCTTTACATTTACGATGGGGATTGAAAAGTATTTTTCATAACAAGCTTAACTCAAGGATTTCAATAAAACAAGTTTTCATACAAACATAACGTTAAAACGTCTCTAGTGTAGGTTGAAGTATTATAGAAGAATATATTCAGAGGGATGTCTGAAATACCTGTCTGAAGTGAGCCCAACAGGAACTCAGTTCAGACACATGATGTAGATGGTCTCTGATCATCTAAAGTATTTCAGAAACAGTTCTTAAGGTACTCTTAATAATATTCTTCAGAAGACACTAAGAGAAGTTTGTTTAAAATCAAAACAATCTTAAGTGTAAGAAAAAGTTTTTAATCTAAATCTTTCATATATTCCGCATGTTTTTAAAATAACTCTGATCTTAAGATTGGTTTTGTACAATGATCACTTAACGTGATTGTTTATTTTAAAGATTACCAAAAATTGTCTTAAAATGTCTAAAACACTATTCAACCCCCCCTTCTAGTGTTGCCTGTGGTTCTAACAATTGGTATCAGAGCTCACCTTCGGGTTGAGCATCTAACAAATGCAGAAGGAGTAGATCCTCAGAAGATGGAAATCTCACTAGGCTGAAGCAACTCTGAAGAATGACAATGAGAATAGGAAAATCATTTTTCCAATACTCATTATTCATAAGGCTAAAGCACAGGACGCAACAGAAAAGGAAAGTGAATCTATCTCTAGATCACAAACTAGTAACACCTTTCCTATCTATATTTAAGTTATAATTTTAATATAGCTATTAATATGTTGCATGATTTGTTTTATTGAAATTGTGAAAAATATGATTACATGATATAATTGTTTCATGCTCTCTAATTTGTGTTAAAATAAATCATTGCATGCTATGTGTTTTAATATGTTTACTGTGTGAAATGTATGATTCATTTTATGTATGCTTTACTTATTTAAATATATGTGTTGAAGAGTCACTCATGTTTAGTAAAGTAATAACTGCGTTTTTAAATTAAGTAAATGAAGAGTCGTGTGTGTTAGTCATAACTGTTTTTGAAAATATGAAACGGCACGATGTGAATCATTGAATCATCAACCGGTTTCTCTCAATGGACACGATGCATTACTCCCCACACCGGTTCAGTACACATAACCGTCTATCATCAATGCTTGAAGCATGCTTGGCTATCTATTTAAAAGGATTGGATGATCAACATGGAAATCACACTTTACTCAATCCTTTCCCTAAAAAGATCAAATCTCCTCAAGTATCTTCATCTCAGAAAGATCATTTGATTCATAGAAATCAATGGCAAACGCGTCTGCATCATCAAGGAACTCAAACCCTTCAGTGTTTGATAACAGAATCATACCCTGTAAGGCGGTTAACCTTTCTGACTTTGATGAAGCAGACTACAAGATATCTGAGTACTTCAATGCCGTTGGATGGACTCCATACTTCAACAACATTTCCTCCTCCTGGCATAAGAAGAAGTGTAACGGATTTTTGGGACAACATCAAGATCATATCTGAACCCAATAGAACCGAGATTGAGACAAAGGTGATGGGAAAATCACTGTCTGTGGACACCAAACTTATTGCTGAAGTTATAGGTGTTCCTGACAGCGGAGAACAATACTTCCAAAGATGGGAATCTCTTCATGGTGGAACATTCGTTCTTGACCAACATCTATTTGGAAGAAGAAGGATTGCCCCTTTCAGACCCTCTCAACTTCTGAGCACACCCAGAGCCCTCCTTGCTGTATTAAACTGCTGCATTCTTCCCAGAGGAAGAAATAATTTGACTTTAAGTATGATGGAGAGGTTCGTATTGGGACTCTTGATGACAAAGAAGAAAATTAATCTCCCATGGGTACTGTTGTATCAGATGATGTTTAGAGATGAGATGGGAAATGAGGACCTCTATCTTCACAACACCCTGATTATGAAAATTCTATTGCACAAGGGATTTCCTATGGAAAGTTTCCTTGACCAACCGTCTCCTGACTTCTTCACTCCGGCTGAATATGCTGAGTTAGACCGGACTCTCATAGAAAGAGAAGAAGCTCCTGAGAATCAAGTGGTCATTCCTCCTCTTTTTGCTCCACGCATTGAAGAAGGAACCAAAGATACCAACTTGAAGTCTCGTAAAAGGAAAATGATGGCATTGGGTGCAAATAATCTGAAGAAGGTGAATGATAGGGTAATTCGGCTGACAAAGAAATTGAGAGCTGCAGAAGAAGAGCTTCAAAAGCTTAGGGATGAAAAGGAAAAGGCTGATGAGAACCAATCTAATGATCAATGATATACGTGTGTCCTGTTTTGGAGTCTTTATTTCTATGTCTTTGTGTTTATATTTTTAATGATATTGAAATTCTATTTTGTTTGAAGTCTCTCTGTTTTGATTTCTTTGTGTTAATATCTGTGCATAATTAAGAACATAATCCTTTCTTAACCGATTAACAAATTGTAATTCTAAAAGATAAATTTAATTAACCTAATAAGATAATTTTCAAATTTGATGAAATGTTATCTGTAATTCTAAAATGCTTAATTTAAATAATTAGACAAATTACAATCAGGTGCTATTGAAAGGTACTTCTAGTTTGAATGTTTCAGGAAACAGGTTTTAAGAAGACCATCTAAGAAACATCATCTAAAAGGACATAATGTGATAACATCTTTATTATCTGAACCTATTCAGAAAGTTCAAAATGAACTCTCTGAAAGTGTGGGTCATCAATATTAAAGATAGTTAACACTCTATGTTCAAACCTAACTCAATCTCTGAGTGGATTATACTAACTTAGTAATATCTCTGTTCATCTAACCCTTTCAGAAGGCTTCTTATGGACTGTCTGAAATCGTGGGTCTGAAATGTTAAGGGATAGTTACTCAAGTCATTAGAATCCAACTCAAGTATGATGGAGAGGTTCGTATTGGGACTCTTGATGACAAAGAAGAAAATTAATCTCCCATGGGTATTGTTGTATCAGATGATGTTTAGAGATGAGATGGGAAATGAGGACCTCTATCTTCACAACACCCTGATTATGAAAATTCTATTGCACAAGGGATTTCCTATGGAAAGTTTCCTTGACCAACCGTCTCCTGACTTCTTCACTCCGGCTGAATATGCTGAGTTAGACCGGACTCTCATAGAAAGAGAAGAAGCTCCTGAGAATCAAGTGGTCATTCCTCCTCTTTTTGCTCCACGCATTGAAGAAGGAACCAAAGATACCAACTTGAAGTCTCGTAAAAGGAAAATGATGGCATTGGGTGCAAATAATCTGAAGAAGGTGAATGATAGGGTAATTCGGCTGACAAAGAAATTGAGAGCTGCAGAAGAAGAGCTTCAAAAGCTTAGGGCTGAAAAGGAAAAGGCTGATGAGAACCAATCTAATGATCAATGATATACGTGTGTCCTGTTTTGGAGTCTTTATTTCTATGTCTTTGTGTTTATATTTTTAATGATATTGAAATTCTATTTTGTTTGAAGTCTCTCTGTTTTGATTTCTTTGTGTTAATATCTGTGCATAATTAAGAACATAATCCTTTCTTAACCGATTAACAAATTGTAATTCTAAAAGATAAATTTAATTAACCTAATAAGATAATTTTCAAATTTGATGAAATGTTATCTGTAATTCTAAAATGCTTAATTTAAATAATTAGACAAATTACAATCAGGTGCTATTGAAAGGTACTTCTAGTTTGAATGTTTCAGGAAACAGGTTTTAAGAAGACCATCTAAGAAACATCATCTAAAAGGACATAATGTGATAACATCTTTATTATCTGAACCTATTCAGAAAGTTCAAAATGAACTCTCTGAAAGTGTGGGTCATCAATATTAAAGATAGTTAACACTCTATGTTCAAACCTAACTCAATCTCTGAGTGGATTATACTAACTTAGTAATATCTCTGTTCATCTAACCCTTTCAGAAGGCTTCTTATGGACTGTCTGAAATCGTGGGTCTGAAATGTTAAGGGATAGTTACTCAAGTCATTAGAATCCAACTCAATTGTAAAGGGATAGGTTAAGATGACTGTTCAAAGATTCTCTGGGAGCACAAAAGACAAAAGCATACTGAAACGTGCAGACATCAAGCAACCTCAGATGAAGAAAAAGTCTTTCAAGCAAGAAGTAATGTCAGAAGGGACTTCTTTACTCAATGAACAATAACCAAATTCATGGTAGCATCACTTCATCTTAAAACTTTTATAGCTTTGAATACCTGTCTCCATAAAAACTTTTAAAAGCCTTTAAGAAACCTTTAAATAAGTACAAACTTAAAAGACTTATAAAAAGTTTTCAGATACATGCCTTTACAATTTTTTTTCTCTCTCTCAAAATATTTTCGAGAAGTTTTTCAAACATAAATTTATAAAACCTTCCTCTCTCTCTGTATTTAAACATATCCTGTCTTTTAAAATCTATGTTTTCAAAAATGTGTTTGGCACTTAATTTTTTATTTTTAACTCAAAAATTTTAAAAGCTTTTCAGATAGTAATAATAATCATAATATCCTTTGCTCTGATACCATATAAGTCTGTTTTTAAAAGTTTTCCTTTTGAATGTTTTCTCACACTTTCTCTTTTATTTTTTTCTGAAAACGTATTTTCAAAAATATTTTCAAATATGTTTTTATGTTTCTTTTTAATTGTCTTTCAAAAACGTTTTCCAAAACTTACTTTAACCATGCTAATGACTCAGTTTCCTATGGTGCTTCATCTATGACCAAACACTGATGTACGTTTCGATACCCTCAAGGTCTGAAACTGTCATCATTAAAAGCTACCTGAGCCCACATACATCGCGTGAACAACAATCCAATGGATTCGTTCTCCTTACTTCTCTGTTTTACCCCTGCTTTAAAGTCCTATAAATTCACAAGAGCTCTTCACACAAACTCACATCTTCAAAGCTCTTCCATAGCTTTGTCTAAGGTTCTGAGTTAGTGGCTCTCAATAGGATGATAAAGAAGCAAAGGAAAATAGCAGAAAGTATCTTGGAACATGTTGAGGCAAAGATCAAGTCATCTTGGATGATGTATGGAATGAAGAGTAAGGGAAAGGGTTCATCTGAAAACCCGTTTCTCTATACTTGGACCATGGTGATCTTGTTGCATCACAGGTGGACTGGAAGACCACTGGGAGATCCCAGAATAGTCAATCTTATGAAGAGAACTACTGACATAGTGGTTCTTGAAATTAAGGTGCTGACTGTTGGTCGAAATACAGTCTTAAACGATGCACCTCCACTGTCTCAGATGTCACAAGGAGAATGCATGCAGCAAAGCACGGCTGGGATGAAGTCTGGGGCTCTGAGGCAACTCCTGAAGCTCTTGCAGCGAAAGGAGTGGGGATAGCTTTGAAAGAGATGAGGTCTATAAGGCTATGCCTCAGCCTTCGAAGGAATCTCCGGAGGAAGCAATGGATGGATGCATTCTATTTTTGGAATGTAACCTCTTTTCCTTTTTGTGAAAACCTGCTTTTGTAAATATCAAATGTTTTATTTAAGTTTCTCTTTTGAGCTTTCTTTTCAAACTTGTATCTGAGCAACTGTAAAGATTTAATAAAAATCTTCTTTGTTTAATTTCATTTATGCTTCATAACTTCTTGATAATTGCTTAATAAAATCTCAACTGAAATGAGAAATTCTTAAAAGACTGTAGAAAACTAATCAACTTAGGGGGAGAAACCTCAGTATTAAGAAGTAGATCTTTAAGTGTAACCAACTTAACAGGAGAAATATATCTGTCAAAACAATACATTATTTAACATTTGGTATAGGATTACATTAACTTATAATATAAACCTTTTTAATTAATGACAAAAGGGGGAGAAATATAAACTAACAAAATACTAAAAAGAGTGTAACAAAGAGGGAAATATATAGGGAGATTATAGGAAGTAGAAATAAATAGCAAAGAAATATAAAATACAGTAAGAGAGAAGATAACAAACTAAGAGTTCTAATAATAAGTAAGAATAACAATAAGTCATAACAATAGGTATCTGAAATCTTAACAAGAAAATTTTAACAATCGTCTATCTAAAATTTCTGAAGTATTATATAACAATAAGGGTTCTAATAACAATAGGTGTCTGAAATCTTAACAAGAAAAATAACAATAGGTATCTGAAATCTTAACAAGAAAAATTCTAACAATCGGTTATCTAAAATATCTGAAATATTAACAATAAACTTGTAACAGTTGGTTAATAAAAGATTTAACAATTGGAATTGATTAATTAAAGACTTAATTGTTTCAGAAGATATCTAAAAGAATCAATGCCTGTCTCAGGGGGAATAATATAGATAGGGGGAGTAATACAATTTATTATCTTATTTTATTATCTCTCATTTCTTTTTATACCCATTTTGTCAGTAATATATAATTTATTTGTCATCATTAAAAAGGGGGAGATTGTGAAGTCTATAAATCTATTTAAGTAATTAAACATGATTATAAGACTTAACATCTGTTAGTTTTAATGATTAACAAATAAGATTATATAAAGAACAAATAAGATTATATAAAGAACCAATTAGATTATATAAACAGGTTCTACTGAGAAAGGTATTTGTTTGTTAATTATGTTTCAGGATGAAATACTCTTTAGAAGAAGAAGAAGATTTTGTGAACAGAATCAGAATCAGAAGATCAGAATCAGAAGAACAAGAGTGCAGAATCAGAAGAAGATTAATCCTTAACAGAGTTGAAGGAACTGAAGAACAAAAGTGAAGACTTGAAGACTGACTGAAGAATTGAAGACTAGAAGACTATCTGAAGAATTGAAGACTAGAAGACTATCTGAAAAATTAAAGACTTGAAGACTGACTGAAGAAGTGAAGACTTGAAGACTGTCTGAAGAAGTAAAGACTTGAAGACTGACTGAAGAAGTGAAGACTTGAAAACTATCTGAAGAATCGAAGATTAGAAGTTTATCTGAAGAAGTGAAGATTAGAAGACTATCTCAAGAACTGAAGGCAAAAGATATGAAGAAGTACAGATTCAAATATATGTCTGTCTGAAGAACAACAATGAACTAAAGAAACGAAGAAGAAGATACAAAGAAGAATGAAGCTACAATTCTATTATCATAAGGAAGAAGGCGTCTGAAGTTTCAATTAGTATGAAGAATTGAAGTTGTCTGAAGGACGCAACCCATCTGAAAGACTTGAGCTGTCTGAAGTCATCAACCTGTCTTAAGTGTTGAAGCCGTCTGAAGAGCCAAGCCCGTCTGAAGACTCGAACCCGTCTGAAGACTGGAACCTGTCTGAAGACTGGAACCCGTCTGAAGTTTGGAAGCTGTCTGAAGCTTTAGTAATGACGTGGCATCTTTGCTGAAACCTTGCGTGAAGACTTTTCTAAGTCTCTGCTGCTCGTACGTTTTGAAACACATTTGTGGCAACAAACACAGAGACCTTTCCTGGTGCATTTGAACTTCATACACCACTGAGGAAATCTCTGCAACGCAGCATTCGCAGCAACAACAGTATCAGCTTTACTGCAGCACCAACGTTGTACTATGTCAGAACTCTCAAGAAGCGTGTCTCACAACGGATTAAAAGAAGACTATTTGCTGTCTCTAAACGATAGTATTTCAACGAGACATTTCTTCATTTGTGCAATCTAGAACAAAGCAGAAGAAAAGCTCAGGAGACTAAGCAGAAGCAACAAGGAAGATGTTTGAATAAAATATATTCAATTCAACATCTTTATCTAAATCTCAAAAGAGGAATCTGCAAACAACGACTATTGATCAAGACATCTCATTCATAGAAGTAATGGTGTCAGGAGCAAATGAAAAAGGAGTATATGCAGAATAAGCAAAAAGGGCAAATTCAACGGATACATACTCTCAAGAGAATCAGAGGAAATCCGAAAGCAAGCAGATGCAAGATAATGCAAGCTGGATAAAGCAGATACAAGCAGATGCAAGTTAATGCAAGCTGGAGCAAGCAGATGCAAGCTGGATAAAACAGATGCAAGAAAGTAGAAGAATACACATAATCATCACATCTCTCAAAACAGAGCTCATCAACAGAAGTGTCAGAACGGGAGTATTCTGAACACTCAATATGCTTAAGGAGAAGCAACCGTTTGAGAAGCTATTACACAACGGCTATATGAGCCACATCATCAAAAGCTCAACGGTATTATGAATCATCTTCAACGACTATATTCAAGCAGAACATATAAATAGCCTCAAGATTGAATTTGAAGATGTTGGTTGGTCGGGCCAACCTGTTGTTGTTGGCATGCTGAGCATATTAACCATGCTGCCGACCTGCAGCTGCTGTTGCAACCAAATTAGATCAATTGGGATTGTTTTTCAAGAAGGTTCTTGAAATCAATCAGGATGAAAATTGTTAACTAGGCCGAGTGTCTTACAGTTAACAAGAGTTGACTTGAGCTTAAATACATCATGAAAAAGTCAACAACAATTGATCAGAGAGTTAATTCTCAATCGGGCTACTGATCAGTAGGTCAGTTAGTTAGATTGTACAGTTGGTCTGTTGATCAAGTGAGTTGGTTGTCGGGAAGGCAATCATGCTGTACAAATGACTATCAAACCAGGCACGGTTTGAAGCTTTGAAGATACCTTGGTATTCCAATGATACGGGTGAGAATGTAGCCCATGGAAACCAATGGTTGGAGAATAAGGCTGGAGCATAATTTCACATTCTTAGTTAGCCTACTCTCAGAGGATGTATTCCTCATAGAAAAGACAGGGATTGTACTTAAATTCAAACACTTGTATCACTGTCTATTCCTTGTATTTAGTTTGTAATGACTGTATCCTGAGTATGTACTCAGTAATCTCTATGTACAAGAAGAATCTGAGTTGAGAGGTTCTAGCGAACATCTAGCTTAGATTGAGTAGTAATACTCAACACTTAGTTAAGTGTCTGAGAGCCTGGAGAGGCTTGGTGGAAGAAAGAATACTCGTGGTAGAGCCTGGAGAGGCTTGATAGAAAAGAATACTTGTTGTGTTGGCCTGGAGAGGTTAACATGTGTATCTGTGGTTTCAGATAGTGTGACATATATGTGGCTGCAAGGGTCTGGGGGATTCGGAGTGGCACATATGTGTTGTTGTTATTAAAAGCTAGTGGTGGTTTGCCACTAGGACTGGATGTAGCTCACAGGGTTTGTGGGTGAACCAGGATAAATTCTGTGTCTAAGTTTTCTTTCCCTTAATCTCTTTTATTTACAGTCTTTACATTTACGATGGGGATTGAAAAGTATTTTTCATAACAAGCTTAACTCAAGGATTTCAATAAAACAAGTTTTCATACAAACATAACGTTAAAACGTCTCTAGTGTAGGTTGAAGTATTATAGAAGAATATATTCAGAGGGATGTCTGAAATACCTGTCTGAAGTGAGCCCAACAGGAACTCAGTTCAGACACATGATGTAGATGGTCTCTGATCATCTAAAGTATTTCAGAAACAGTTCTTAAGGTACTCTTAATAATATTCTTCAGAAGACACTAAGAGAAGTTTGCTTAAAATCAAAACAATCTTAAGTGTAAGAAAAAGTTTTTAATCTAAATCTTTCATATATTCTGCATGTTTTTAAAATAACTCTGATCTTAAGATTGGTTTTGTACAATGATCACTTAACGTGATTGTTTATTTTAAAGATTACCAAAAATTGTCTTAAAATGTCTAAAACACTATTCAACCCCCCTTCTAGTGTTGCCTGTGGTTCTAACATCTTGTTTGAGGAAAAGCAAGAAGTTAAGTTGGGGGGTATTTTGATAAGTGAAAATTAGTTGATAAATTAGAGCACTTTTTAGTTCACTTATCAAGAATAAAATGGTAATTTTGCCCCAGTTTAATCCCTTTTTATTGAATATTAGATAAATTATATTTATTAATCTTAGATTTGAATTTGATGCTATTTTGATAGAAATATTGTTGATTTTTGCAGGATATTACAAAGATTTGATTTGAAAGAAAGATAGCATTAAATGAGGAAGATATCTGCAGGATTTGAAGTTGATTGAAGACATTTAATAAAGATTTAAAGAAGATTTGAAGTAATTAATGAAGAGATCACTGCCAATCAAACAAGGATTCTGCAGACAACCTTCCGAAATAAATCAAAGATGCTCAATAAATGCAAGGATTTCATCAAAGAAAAGGGAAACAAAGAAAGACAAATAAGCCAAAACCAGTCTCGGGGAGAGATCAAAATTAAAAAGAGAAAGTTCAAGCTGCAGGACGCATCCTGCGCTTCAACTTGCGCTACAGCGCAGGGTGAAGCGCGGCCCTATGGATTCGGCGCTGTAGCGCAGGTTACGCAGATTTGTTCCCTGTTGCCGTTTTTAGATAGATTTCTCCCCAATTTCCTTTGTCTTTCCTTAGCCTATAAATAGGAACCTCTTGCACCATATCAGGTGTGAACGATTATTGTAATACAGTTATATTCCAGTGATAATGCACCAGAGCTAATTTTAGAGTAGGAGAGGAGGAGCGCTTCACAAGGATTGAAGATGGTGACATCATCTTCGGTGGTTTGTATGGCTACCTTGTGTTGTTTACTCTCCATTAGGATTGAATGTAATCGATTCCACTCCTAAGTGTATGTTGAACTCTATCTATTTATTTATGTAGTTCCCTAGCTATAATATTGGTAATCTTGTTTTGTGCTTAATTCCTAACTTCCGCGCTTGCGTCGGAGTTATAGGCTAGTTTGTAATTAACGTTACGACTAGGATTGAGTTTGGGGGAGCCTAGACATAGGAAACTCAACCTCTGAGTGAATGAGAATACTCGGTTAACCACTGACTGAACCATGGGTGTTACTAATGATTGATGGATAGTGTGAGTATCATAATGAAGGGCATCTAAACAATAGGCTTGGTATTAATAAACCGATAGCAAAGGATTAGTTGATTGTCAATCCAGGAAACGAAACGTGGATGTACTCTAATGAGTGATGGGAAGTGATAGTACTCTAGCGAAGGTGCGTCCAGAGTAGTAGGCATCGTTTATCAATTAGTTCTTTTACAAACAGAATAAAGAAAGCAAAATAAGCCGAGGGTAAGTCTGTCGCTTGGGAGAGCCCGCATGGATTACCTTTGAGTGAGAGTGGCGCCTAGTAACTCGGGGTCTTAGCAATATAGTTTGTCTATAGTATTATAGTTCAAAGACTATAAATAGTAGGTAGTCTCGACATACACGAGGGGTGTGATGAGATGAAGTTCAATCCTAATCCAAGTAAAATGTCTCTAACTCTTCCTTTCTAATTCAATTGATTATTAATTTACAATTTATATTTTCTATACAAAATATTTTCACAAATCCGTTGTTTTTCCCTTGATAAATAGATCACAATTATACGCGAATTGACCGTTCCCTGTGGATACGATTACTCTTCTTACTATTATACTACTGGATTTTTGGTTCGCTTACCAGAAATCCATCAGCTGGTAATCGATTACCAGTGTGGATTTTGTGATCTTAGTGCTTGATGATGATTGTTATTCTTTGATTTTGGTGTGACTATGATGAGATGATTATACCCTTGATGAATAAATATTTATGATGATAATGATGATGATGTATATAACCTTATGATGGGTGTAAATTGATGTTCATATAATGATGCATTGAGCATGCGATAAGTGTTATGATTATGATGATGATGATGATTGATGATGATTTATGATAAGGATGATTGATGTGACACCCTTCTACCCCATACTCTTATACAATTAATAATTCGAAATATAGAAAGAATAGTATTCCACAACGGGTAAAAAGGTTCACATAACTCTTCATTTAAAACCTCATTCATTGTAAAACAACTTAATTATAACGAAAATAGAACTCAAAGGTTTTCAGAATACACAAGCAGCGGAGTCTCCAAAATATAAATAACAAATCATCCTACTCGTCGTGCAAGGCATTTAAAGAAAGGTTTGTAAAATCCTTCATAACTAAAACATAAAGAAAGAACCCCCAATGATATGCCCTAATGTCACATGTACCAGAGCAACACTCCCTTTACTCAAAACTCGACACCAGTTGTGTCTCCATCGTCACCTGTAAAATAACCACAGTGTAACGGTGAGGAAGAGAATACTACTCATACATACACATAGGAGGCTACCCTATCCTCACCCTCATATAGACAACATCATCATCAATCACACCACATACTCAAACATCAAATAATTGATCAGATAATATCACCTATAATTCATCATATAACAAACATCAAAATCATCATATAATTCTCCTATCCCATTCACCAAATAATTCGCCTACTCTATTCTCAACACCTATTACTCATTTCATCATCACGAAATCATAGCATCATCATATAACTCATTTTTATATCAACATATATAAGACATAATCATCCATGATCATATACACCAACAACATCATCAATATCACCATAACCATCATAATCATCAATATCATCATAATCACCAATATCATCATAATCATCATACTCATCAATATCACCATATCATCATACTCATCAATATCATCATAATCATCAATATCACCATAATCATCATACTCATCAATATCACCATAATCATCATAATCACCAATATCACCATAATCATCATAATCATCAATATCACTGTAATCATCATACTCATCAATATCATCATAATCACCAATATCACCATAATCATCATAATCACCAATATCATCATAATCATCATTCACCTCCCTGAGTTACACTCAGGTACCATATTCAATATCATCATAATCATCAATATCATCATAATCACCATACTCATCAATATCACCATAATCATCATACTCATCAATATCATCATAATCATCAATATCACCATAGTCATCATACTCATCAATATCATCATAATCATCATAATCATCACTATCACCATAATCATCATAATCACCAATATCATCATAATCATCATTCACCTCCCTGAGTTACACTTAGGTACCATATTCAATATCATCATACTCATTGCTCACCTCCCTGAGTTACACTCAGGTACCATAAACAATATTAACATACTCATTGCTCACCTCCCTGAGTTAGACCCAGGTACAATACTCACCTCCCTGAGCTACACTCCACCTCTCACTGGGCCTGTGTATCTCAGGTACAACATCATGTATGCTCAAGACATCATAAACATCATAAGATTAGTTCTATCATCATCACCTCATCAATACTCTCCTGAGTTGCACTTTGCCCCACTCTAGGCTTGTGCTCCTCGGTACAAACTCTCCCAAGTTGCACTCGCCCCTCTCTAGGTTTATGCTCCTCAGTATAAACTCTCCCAAGTCGCACTCGCCCCTCTCTAGGCTTATGCTCCTCAGTAAAATTCTCCCAAGTTGCACTCGCCTCTCTCTAGGCTTATGCTCCTTGGTACAAACTCTCCCATGTTGCACTCGCCTCTCTCTAGGCTTATGCTCCTTGGTACAAACTCTCCCAAGTTGCACTCGCCTCTCTCTAGTCTTATGCTCCTTGGTACCACACTTATATACTCAATGCATGATCATCATATTACACAACTCGTGGAGTTATATACATCATCATCATCATCAAACATCCTCAATCATCATTATCATCATCGTACATTTTCAACATAAATCATCATAGGTATCATCAATCAAGCACCATCATCATAATCATTATAAAGCATCACAAGACATCATCAATTATCCATCGCAGTAGTATAAACATCTATCATCAAGGATATGTCATATCATAATACTCATACCATAATCAATTCCCTTTAAACTTTCCACTTAATATCGTCAATTCCACAAAATTACATTAATATTAAATACATATCAATCTCAATTCCATATGTTAAGGAAAAACCATTCTTACTCCGAAAAGAACTCATCAAAATCACATCAAAAACAGAAATCTGCGCGCTGCACTTCAACTTGCGCTGTTAGCGAAACCTGAAGCGCAGATTCCAGAGAGCCACGCTTCAACCTGCGCTGCAGCGCAACCTGCAGCCCAGGTGTCGCAGAACACGACAGCACTACGTTTTTGCCCCTTTTGCTCCCTTCTTCGATCCCTACTCAATCCTCATTGTTTATACTTCGATCCAACACGTTTTTTATCAAACAAACTCAATGAAATAATCAATCTTTAACACGACTACACAGTTAATCCATCAAAGCCCCAATCATCAAACCCTTATTTACCCCTTTCGCTATTTTCGCTATCCTCTTCAATTTCATTCAAGAACTCATCAAGATTTATCAAATCATTCTTCAATCAATAATTTTCATCATCCATACTCAATATAAACATATATCAATATGAATTTAAAGTCTTAAACCACTACCCAAGCACCCCATATGCACATACAAGCAACACCCTCTCCCCCACCGTACCTTGAAGTGAAGATCGAACCGCAACAATTCTTGATTCTCAATGATTATTCTGCAGCAACCCCTTCTTGAGACGTCGTTTCTCCCCTCCTTGGCGTTTCGCTCTCTGACGATTTTACGAATAAAGATTAGGGTGAACTGAGAACCCCTCCTTAAATAAATACTTAATTGGGCTAGGCCCACTCTCAACCCACTTATTCTATTTATTTATTATTCTTATTATTTATTAAATAACCTTATTCATAAAATATACTAATCTTACTAATATTATTATTTATTTATTTCTCTTATTTTGTTAATTTTATTTTATTTAATAAAATTTGGAATGTTACAATTGATGATGATTTTATAATGACGATAATGATGATGATGATATATTTAATCTGATGATGTTGATTATGCCTTGAGCATATGAGATGTGGTACCTGAGATGCACAAGCCCGAAGTGGGGTGGAGTGCAACTCAGGGAGGTGTTGTACTTGAGATGCACAAGCCCAGAGTGGGGTGGAGTGAAACTCAGGGAGGTGTTGTACTTGAGATGCACGAGCCCAGAGTGGGGTGGAGTGCAACTCAGGGAGGTGAACTGCGCGGACCCATTAGAGGGGGGTGCAGAGACCATGATGGGAGATAATCTCTGTACTAGCCTAGAGTGGGGTGATGTACAACTTACCAGCCTGTGTGGTGTTTAACGGTGGGGGCCATCATTGGTGACAACTAGGGAGATTGATGAGGTGCGCCCATTGTGCGGAGTTCCAAGTCATGATCCTTAGGATGATGTTGATGATGTTTTGGTGTGCATGATGATAGATGAACATGCATTGTATTTCATGATGATATTGAATTATATTGTGATGTTATGAGAATTATTGATGAGATGAATACTATGTATTGAGTGTAGAGAATATGCTTGATGATTTATAAAGTGTGATTCGTATAATTGTGACGAGATAGGATGTTTGATAATAAAGGTGTAAGATGTTCTGAGTATATTATTACGTGATGAGAATGATAATTGTATGTGGGTGAGGATAGCGTAGCCTCCTATGTGTATGTATGAGTTGGTATTCTTTTCCTCACCGTTACACTATGGTTAATTTTACAGGTGATGATGATGACATGACTGGTGTCGAGTATTGAATGAAGGGAGAGTCGCTCTGATACATGTGACATCAGGGCATATTATTGGGGGTTTTTACTTTAAGATACTGGTTAGGAAGAGATTTTGTAAACTATTTTAAGTGCCTTACATGGCCAGTAGGATATTTTGACGTTGATACTTGAGATTTCGCTGTTTTAAGTATTTTGAAAACCGTTCACTTCTATTTATATTTTAAACGAGTTAACTTTGAAATAAATGACGTTTTAAACGATGAGAAATGTGAACCTTTTTACCCGTTGCGGGACACCGTTTTTCCTATATTTTGATTTATTGATTGTATAAGAGTTATGGGTAGAAGGGTGTCACATTGGTTTCCTTAAGTAAATGGGGGGGGGAGAACCTTGAACTCTAGTAGGATTGGTGACTAGAGTAAAAGGATTACCCTTGATCCTTGTCCCTCACCCTTTTTCCTTCTCAAAAATAAATTGTTGGTGTAACGTCCTAATTTCTCAATTCAAGAATAATGTCCGTTGGAAACACTATTCCGAATTTCTGAAATTATTTCACGCATTTCGAATATCGACATACATCCACATAACGCTTAAGCAATCCAATGCTTGCTTAGGCTTCCACAAAAATTCATACATCCAAACTTCCGATATTAATTCTTAATTAAAGCCTAGGGAACGAACCCACACTTTGAGTGTTATGGTTCATAAAACTCCTACTGGAAATCTGGCAGAGTTTCCCCTGAAAATTGGACATTTCCCAATTTCACAACTTAACCTGAAACTCAGAAAAGTACCAGTACAGTTTATAATATCACCATATAGTATCAATCTACCATAAGGCCTCCATGGCTAAACCAAAATCAATACATTAATACATAACTGGTCTTCTAATTTACAAATACAATTCTTGACATTTTACTTCGATTGAGTCCTCTACTCTTGCTTCAAGAGCCTGTACAAAGACCTGCACAACTGAAAGTAATTCCCACAACGTGGGATGAGACTACGTCCCAGTGAGTGAGGTAATAGTGTGTGCAGTGTGGGGAGGCAATACAACAAACACAATGATATACAAAGCTAAATCAATTCAGGGAAACCTTCGTGATGGCAATCCAATACATATAACGTTAATCATGCAATAATGATTATGAGTGCAACGATAATCATGCAACAGATATTCAGTCATATATGTCATGCCACGTAATTCAATCAAAATCTGTAACATCCTGCATATTAGGAGCTTAAATAATTCATCAGATTGCAAACAAAAGAATTAGGTATTAGTAAGGAAGGAAGGGTAAAATTAAGAAGCTATGAGTTAAAACCCTATTTTAAACCAAGTTCAGGCTTTAAACTTAAGAATATCTAATTAAAGATTAGGTCCACATAGTAAGTTATTATATCTCATAAGACTTAAAGGGTAATCCTGGGTATGTTGAGTTGAAAACTGGAAGTAATGAAGATTAGGGAATAAAATCTAAGGTTGGGGTTCTTGAAATAAGTAGAATCTAGGAGCCATTGCTAGGATTAATATAACTTGTGAAATTAATAGGTAGGAAAGGATAAAATCTAAGTTTGGAGTCTTAATAGAACAAAATTTAGGAGTTTTGGTCCCTGGTAATCGATTAACAAGAGCCTGTAAGCGATTACCAGAGAGTCTGGTCCATGATAATCGATTACAAGGATTAAGTAATCGATTACCAGCAACCTGGGAACTTAGTAATCGATTACCAAAGGTGGTAATCGATTACCAGGTTCCCAAGATGGGTTCCAGGCGCGTTTTTGCTGTGAGTAATCGATTACCATATGTTGGTAATCGATTACTGAGCGAAAATATATATACCCAGGACGTTTTAAAAATCAGAATTTTGGAGAGAAACCCTAATCCAGAGAGAGAGATGGGTTCTAGAGAGAGAAAGAAGAATTGGAGCTTGAAGAAGGATCTTTGGGCAAGGAAACACCGATTAATCATCTCCAAATCTCCTTTCCCTCTTGGATTGCTTGCAATTTGTGAGTATAACTCACCTTTAGGATAGAAATTGGTCTCCTTTGCATGTTCCCCCTCTCCTTCCCTTCCCTTTCTTGGCTGGTAGTTGTTTGATTGTTTGGATGGTTGAATGTTTGATTAAGCATATGAGTTAGGATCGAGCGTCGAAAACCTTAGTTTCGAAGTTGTCGAAACTGTCGAAACTTACGAAACTATAGGATTTTCCCCGATTGTAACTCATAAGAGTATTCCTTTCGAATCATGCCTCTTTGTGTAGTATCGATTATGGTTATATTGTTGAATGAATTCGAAATTGAGTTGTAAGACCGTAGAGTCGAAATAGCGATATTGACGAAATGCTCCTTGTATGATCCCTACCTCTCGAATCCCTTTCTATATGATTAAATTGAGCGGAATTACGATGTTTGTAAGGAAATCTATGTTAATAACGTTACGTGCTATGTATGTTAGAAGTACCTTCCATGCATTAGTACGATGTAAAAGACACAAGTAATTTCATGTGGGTCCAGGGTCGAGTCCCAGGTCTTGGATCCGGTTAAGGGAGGTTCTCTTTGGAGAAGAATTCACCTTAGGGGGGTGGAGAAGTTCAGGTTGTTAATACTCCTATCCGGACATGGGCTAAGAAATAGCAGTCACAGTTCGGATTTGAGTATTGACTCCGCTGACGCCTCTTAAGACCGTATAAGTTATAAGAGAGGTTGATTCCGTTTACTCCCCGGCCAAGGAGGTAAATTGTGAGCCCTCAACACAGTAAATTTATTGTGGTTGCTAATAAAATTTAATTACTGGTGGCCTTGGACGACGGTCCTTGGTCACAGGCCGAGCGCTCAAAATACAGATAGTGATAAGAACCCTTGAGTATTTGGGTTAAAATACTCCAAGACTGACCTTATTTATGTTTGGCATTGATTGGCTAACTATACAGATTGTTACGTGACTTGATGCTATGCTTTAATTGAATATGATGATGTACTGAACTGATATGAGTATGGGATTGTCATCCATATATGTATGTCCCCTGCATTCATGCATAGAGTTATACTTGCTGAGACACTAGTCTCACCCCACGTTTCGGGGATTTTCTTTAGTGTGCAGGATGATCCAGATGACTTGAGGATAAGGTGAAGTTAATGAAGCAGATTAGAGTTAGAATAGGAATTTCCTTGTAATAGAATTGAAACAGTTGTTAATGAATTTATGTTAGATGTTGTAATATTCATGTATTTTCTTAGTCAAGAAGGCTTGATTATGAATGAGTTTAGTTTATCTATATTATTAGATTAGAATTGGCTATTGATGGGTTTCAGGCAAAGCTAGAAACTGGTAATAACCAGTCTCTGGGGAGATTCTACCGGACCTCCGGTATGGATCTCTTGAATCCTATTACTCTAAGTGTAGGTTTCTTCCCCTAAGCTCCATTAAGATGTATTTATATGTGTAACTTAAACTAATCGTTGGAAAGTTTAAGTAATTTGATTGACGATATCTAAAATTTAACGAACTAATTTCAAGGAATTCAGGAATAGTGTCTCCAACGGGCATTATTTCTGAGACTGGAAATTAGGGTGTTACATTTTGGTATCAGAGCAGTTCAATCCAATTGGACTGTGGTTAGGTTAGTTGCCCGTGACTTACTGTGATCTTCTAGTACATATACTCATCATAGGAACTGATCACTCTTACAATGGGTGATGTATATGGAGATCATAGCTTGTTATGTGAGTAGGATACTTTGGTTCGGAGGTTAGGATACTTTCCTAACAAAGTTAAAGCCACCATTGTAGTTTGAGAAAGAAAATATCTTAGGTTAAGATCCTAGGGAACCCTTACCTTAAGAGTCTTATAGAATATTACCTTGAAAACCTAATAAAAGTTAGACACTCTTAAGCTAGTTAGAGGATATGATTTATTAATTGAAGGATGATTGTTGCTTGACTTGTGATGTAATTTCAGTGGTGTAATGTGTATGATTTGATTGTATTTGATGGCTTACTATGTGTTTAGAACATTGCTTTGTTGTTTGATTTATGTGTGGTCTAAATTGGGAGTAATTTATGCTAGTTGAATGTTTTGTGTTTTTTGCTTTTGATTTGTGATATTGATTTGTTTGAAAGGTTGTGTGCCATGTTGTGTTAGAATGTGCACGTGTTTTGTTAAGTAGTAATTTACATAGTTAAAGCTTCCGTGAGACAAACCCTCGTGAGATCACGTTAGAAGGAATGCGGGACTGTAGTTTAAGTTAAGATAGAAATCCTATTTAGGAAGAGGGTATATAGAGGGCTTTAACCTAAATAGGGTTAAGACCTTACCTAATGTCATTAAACTTAGCAGAGGTAAGTAAACATTTAGACTTAAAATTAAAAAGGGGTAGGGTATTGAATTTTCTTTCGAACCAATGTAAGAATAGATGTATTCCTTCGGCCGCTTGAGGGTAGTCGGGAGACTGTCAGTAGAGTGAGAATTCTTTTAGCCACCGTGCTCCTTGGCGTGTCCATGGATTACATGGACGAACCTTTAGACCTTATCAAACGGGCGTGTAGTTATGGAGACTACCATCACCTCATCCATTCAGCTCTTGTTTAGGAAACTCCTGGTAGCCTTAGAAGCAGTGTCTTGTGACCCTTAAGTGAGGACTACACCATCATTGGTAACCGCTAGGAGTTGGGAGTACGTTTAGAAAATAAGCAAGCTAGCAATTCCTAGTAAGAGGTGGTGAGACTTCTATTATCTAGTATTAGAACTCTTCTAGAACTTATCTTAGTAATATCTTTAGCCCTACCTGGTGGGTAAGTTGTGAGAGAAAACAGTACCTCTACTTTTCTCTTCACCTTAGGAAATACTTAGGAATATTTCATTCATACCCTTAGCTTAACTATACTAGTTTTAACCTCGAGGACTCGGGGTAGTAATCGGGAGAAGAATTGGGTAAAGACCCTTAGTCAGGACAGTTAGTAGGAACTAAAATTTCTCAGAAATTCGACTTAGTAACTCCACTCTCCTAAAATCACCTAATTTCACTTATTATTTCCAACTGTAGAGAGAAACCTTAATTATAACCCTCTTAAGGGAGAGGAACCTAAATTACGAAAGTTAGAAGAACTCCCGTATAGATTGCATTAGGTAGGGTAGATTTATCCTCGAAACCAAGTAAGTTTCATCCAACCTGAAAATTAGATTTGACTGTGTATAGTTAAGCTTAGCTAGTATGTTAATAAAGGATTGAGTTATTGTTAGGCACGCTCACTAGGCTAGAACTTTAGAGTATTCAGAAATCCTTACTTATTAGAGAACTAGGAAGTGAATTACATTAGGTCACTCTCCTTTTTCCTTAGAACTCCAAACTTAAATAAATACAGCATGACCGGTAAGATGGGATAGAGAAAGATCCCCTTATGGGATGATAGGGAAATAGGAAGAGCATTGTGTTCATGCCGTAACCGGGAGATGTTACCTCTACGATTATGTCATGAATGTTGTTTTCCTTTTTCGTGTGAGATGTTTGTTTATGTTTTTATGCGAACTTAATTTCTCGAAATATGGCGTGAGTGTTGAATGTTTTGGTCAACACAAACTTAGTGATTCGAGAGATTGGGTTGTTATGTGTTCATAGCTAAGTACTAGTAATATAAGTAGAAACTTAGAATATAAACTTGAAGGGACATTTGGAAATTCCCTCAAGCTTAATTGGATTATTAAGAATATAAAATTTGAAAGGAAACAATAGGTGGTTGATAGGTTAGGTTTGGAGTTAGAACCCTTAATTAGTGGTAGCATGAAATTTTTCTCATGATTCGATTCTCTAGTGTGTTGTCTATCCAAACCTGTCTAGAAAGCTTAGAGAGAGTAGAGAGTCCTTCTATGTATCTTTCGTAGGCTCTTGAAGAGAGTTGTCATAGAAATTTAGAGACCCAAGTTTAGATGCAGCCACTGGAGAGCATAGTACCAATTACTGTTAAGGGAGATCTTTGGTGAGCTGAGAGCTCTAATCAGAGAGGCTTTGAGTTTGGACTCAAATCTATAAAGGGAGAGTCAACAGTTAGGGTTTCTGGAGCAAGAGATGGGATGATTCCTTCTAAGAGGGAGTTTGTATCTCTAAGGGGGGGGGTAGTCTTAGGCAACCTGTGTCAGAGGAAGTCATCAGAAGTGAGTTTTTGGTGCATCCTGGATCTACCAAGATGTACCAGGGTTCGAAGGGAGTTATAGTAGATTGTGTTTTTGCAACCTATAGGGTGTCGACGAGTCAGTATAGAACTTCAAACCAACTAGAGCCCCGTTACCATTAGAAATCCTGAGTGAAAGTGAGAGAGTTTATCAGCGGAACCGTGGTGGGATTGCCTCGAATCCAAACAAGACTTGAGGCCATTTAAGTGATTGAGGACCGACTGAACGAGTCAGCCCACTTTCTATCTACTAGAAGTACCTTTTCCCTTAGCAAGTTAGAAGTTTTGTATGTTAGGACGAATGTCGAGCTCTATAGTATTTCCCCAATTGTGAGTCAGATAGAAACCCTAAGTTCACTTCTATGTGTTAAAATGTTCTTTATCAGACCTTCGAGAAAGATTTCCTTAACCCTTTTAGTTGGGTTAACCTTAAGTTCCTTTTCCTAAACAATTTTGAGGACAAAATTGTCTTAAGGGGGGTAGAATGTAACATCCCGCATATTAGGAGCTTAAATAATTCATCAGATTGTAAACAAAAGAATTAGGTATTAGTAAGGAAGGAAGGGTAAAATTAAGAAGCTATGAGTTAAAACCCTATTTTAAACCAAGTTCTGGCTTTAAACTTAAGAGTGTCTAATTAAAGATTAGGTCCACATAGTAAGTTATTATATCTCATAAGACTTAAAGGGTAAACTGGGTATGTTGAGTTGAAAACTGGAAGTAATGAAGATTAGGGAATAAAATCTAAGGTTGGGGTTCTTGAAATAAGTAGAATCTAGGAGCCATTTCTAGGATTAATATAACTTGTGAAATTAATAGGTAGGAAAGGATAAATTTGGAGTCTTATTAGAACAAAATTTAGGAGTTTTGGTCCCTGGTAATCGATTACCAAGAGCCTGTAAGCGATTACCAGAGAGTCTGGTCCATGGTAATCGATTACAAGGATTAAGTAATCGATTACAAGCAACCTGGGAACTTAGTAATCGATTACCAAAGGTGGTAATCGATTACCAGGTTCCCAGGATGGGTTCCAGGCGCGTTTTTGCTATGAGTAATCGATTACCATATATTGGTAATCGATTACTGAGAGAAAATATATATACCCAAGACGTTTTAAAAATCAGAATTTTGGAGAGAAACCCTAATCCAGAGAGAGAGATGGGTTCTAGAGAGAGAAAGAAGAATTGGAGCTTGAAGAAGGATCTTTGGGCAAGGAAACACCGATTAATCATCTCCAAATCTCCTTTCCCTCTTGGATTGCTTGCAATTTGTGAGTATAACTCACCTTTAGGATAGAAATTGGTCTCCTTTGCATGTTCCCCCTCTCCTTCCCTTCCCTTTCTTGGCTGGTAGTTGTTTGATTGTTAGATTGATAATTGTTTGATTGTTTGGATGGTTGAATGTTTGATTGAGCATATGAGTTAGGATCGAGCGTCGAAAACCTTAGTTTCGAAGTTGTCGAAACTATCGAAACTTACGAAACTATAGGATTTTCACCGATTGTAACTCATAAGAGTATTCCTTTCGAATCATGCCTCTTTGTGTAGTATCGATTATGGTTATATTGTTGAATGAATTCGAAATTGTGTTGTAAGGCCGTAGAGTCGAAATAGCGATATTGACGAAATGCTCCTTGTATGATCCCTACCTCTCGAATCCCTTTCTATATGATTAAATTGAGCGGAATTACGATGTTTGTAAGGAAATCTATGTTAATAACGTTACGTGCTATGTATGTTAGAAGTACCTTCCATGCATTAGTACGATGTAAAAGACACAAGTAATTTCATGTGGGTCCAGGGTCGAGTCCCAGGTCTTGGATCCGGTTAAGGGAGGTTCTCTTTGGAGAAGAATTCACCTTAGGGGGGTGGAGAAGTTCAGGTTGTTAATACTCCTATCCGGACATGGGCTAAGAAATAGCAGTCACAGTTCGGATTTGAGTATTGACTCCGCTGACGCCTCTTAAGACCGTATAAGTTATAAGAGAGGTTGATTCCGTTTACTCCCCGGCCAAGGAGGTAAATTGTGAGCCCTCAACACAGTAAAGTTATTTTGGTTGCTAATAAAATTTAATTACTGGTGGCCTTGGTCACAGGCCGAGCGCTCAAAATACAGATAGTGATAAGAACCCTTGAGTATTTGGGTTAAAATACTCCAAGACTGACCTTATTTATGTTTGGCATTGATTGGCTAACTATACAGATTGTTACGTGACTTGATGCTATGCTTTAATTGAATATGATGATGTACTGAACTGATATGAGTATGGGATTGTCATCCATATATGTATGTCCCCTGCATTCATGCATAGAGTTATACTTGCTGAGACACTAGTCTCACCCCACGTTTCGGGGATTTTCTTTAGTGTGCAGGATGATCCAGATGACTTGAGAATAAGGTGAAGTTAATGAAGCGGATTAGAGTTAGAATAGGAATTTCCTTGTAATAGAATTGAAATAGTTGTTTAATGAATTTATGTTAGATGTTGTAATATTCATGTATTTTCTTAGTCAAGAAGGCTTGATTATGAATGAGTTTAGTTTATCTATATTATTAGATTAGAATTGGCTATTGATGGGTTTCAGGCGAAGCTAGAAACTGGTAATAACCAGTCTATTGGGAGATTCTACCGGACCTCCGGTATGGATCTCTTGAATCCTATTACTCTAAGTGTAGGTTTCTTCCCCTAAGCTCCATTAAGATGTATTTATATGTGTAACTTAATCTAATCGTTGGAAAGTTTAAGTAATTTGCTTGACGATATCTAAATTTAACGAACTAATTTCAAGGAATTCAGGAATAGTGTCTCCAACGGGCATTATTTCTGAGACTGGAAATTAGGGTGTTACAAAATCTCCCACAAGGAGCAATCAAGTGTGTAACCCACACCCAGGAGTCTTTTCATTGTTACCATCTTTTGAGCGCTCGGCCACGTGACCAAGGACCGACATCCAGTGCCACCCTCATTAAGTTTTAATTACATAAACAAGGATGCTATGCATGAAATTCATTTTTAATGGAGGAATCTCATTCACCCCTTGGCCTAGGAGCAAATGCGATTACCTCTCTTGTAACATGAATCCAAGGACCAGAGACAAAGTCTCAGAAACGTGAGTTCAGGGATCAACCTCATTAATTCACATGAGTTGAAGGACCGGAGACAAAGTCTCAGAAACGTGAGTCCAGGAACCAACCTCATTAATTCACATGAGTTCAAGGACCAGGGGCAAAGTCTCAGGAACGTGAGTCCAGGAACCAAAAGTCTGAGTGTAAAACATGATCAATTGAAACTTGAAATCCAAGGACCCAAAATAATTTTTTTCAAAACATGAAGTCCATGGATTCAAAGTCATTAAGTTCAACATAAGGTCTAAAAGACCCAAAATCCTTTTACAATAAAACATGAGGTCATGGACCCAATTCTTTCCTTTCAAAGTATGTGTAAATGGGGACATAGAACATGATAATAATTCCATGAACATGAGTGTATGCATAAATGAACAATATTTCCATGCTTACAACATCAACAATCAACAATTTCACAAAAATCCCCAAATCCTCTAACCTAGGGTTTGAGCCAAAAAGTCACACATTCAACCAATCCATTAATCCATCCTAGGGTTGCATAAAATTAACTCTAATCAACAATAATAGAAAGGGGAGGAAGAATAGGGAGCATACATAGAAGAACAATCAAGAAAGCAAGTGAGTGAGAACCACACTCACCTCAAATGGAGAACCAAAGGGTAGGAGAAATCGAGAAATGGAGGTGGAGGGGAAAAGGTGGAAATGATCCCCAAGCTTTCTCTTTGCTCCCAAGCATGGTTCTCTCTCTAAAATACTCCCTTCTCTCTCTAAGAACCCTAAAGGAGGAAGAAGAATGAAGAAATGAAGAAGAAAGGAGAAGAATTGAAGAATCTGCGCGTTTTAAAGAAGCCACTGCGCGCACACGTTTGAACGCCCTCCTGGCGCGTTTAAACGCGCAAAGCCTCTGCCCCCTGCAACAGTGCGCGTTCAAACCTCCTCCTGGGGCGTTCAAACGCCCAGTTTTTCTACCAATCGCGCATTCGAGCGTTTAACTCATTGTTTGGGGGTGCAAATGAACTCAGAATACTTTCATATAATATATCAAATTGAAGCCCCGGAAATTAGATTTCTAATGAAGGTGGAATCAACTTAATTGGACACTCATAGCTCTAGATATGTGTGAATTAGTGCACCAAGGTCATTAGGCCTAAAACCCAAAATTAAGCAACAACCTCAGTTTGTGACCCTCTTGGCTCCAACTCAATTCTCTCCTTCTTAAACCTAATTCCTCTCCATGAAAACCTTCTTCTAACTTAGTTCTTCTCATCCAAACCCTTCCCCACACTATGCCAAAAAAGTCCTATTAGGGCGCTCCCGCATCCCATAAAAGAGCGCTTTCGTGCGCACTTATAGCAACTGCTCTAGTATGATCGTTGAGAGAAGGGAGTTTCTGACATGCCCTGATAGAAGTGGAGGGAGCTTAAAAAAGACACGGAAGTGCCCTCAGAAGAGCCCTGCCGCTTTTGCTTTCTATTTTTATTTTTCTGCGCTGGGGAGGGCCCTTCCAGTGAGCGCCCTTGATTACTGGCGGTCTGGAGCCCCCACAAAGTGCATATTTTAAAAAATTGCACATTACTGGAAGTATTTGACCGCCACAAACTGCATATATTTGTAATATTTTATATTACTGGAGGTCATTGACCGCCACAAAACTTAACATCCTACACAAATGCCTAGATAAGAATCAGCAAATAGAGCCTAATGGAATATTTAACATGAAGTCAAAACTGAAATTAAGCATTCCACCTCACAAATACAATGTAAAATATAATTATGCAGAATCAATATGCATAAGCCCAATTATTTGGGTCCAATTGTTCAAAATAAAGTTAATTAAGATGAATCAATTAAACATAAATGAGAGAGTTAATTAATATATGTAATGTAAAGTTTATAGTTAATTGGTGATTGACATGTCTTTACATTTCTATGGCCATTCCAAATTATTCTTTACATTGAAACACCACTTTTACCCATGCAAGATATCAAATTAATCACTATCTTCACTATAGGAGCAGAGTAATTTCAGAAACAAGACCTTTTATTTATAAAGTTATAGCATTTGATTGCTCTTCTTGATGTACATTCTAGTTGTTTAAGCTCCTCTTGGAACTTATGATTATGATGTTAAATTATGATTTTTCAGGTGGAAATGAACCCATCATGGCAGCAAGGGAAACTCAGGGAGTTCTGCAAGCAGAAAGGAATTCATGAAAATATCATGGCAGCAAGATATTTTGGGATTCAGGAGTAGTCATGGAGAATCAAATCCTCCAAGACATATTAACAACAAAAGGGAAGACCATAGCTCAGGTAATCTATTATCTATTATATATATTTAGTCTCAATAACTTAGTCTCAATCATTAGATATTCACTACCATCACTAGGGGAAGAAAGGTTAAATACTTAGTCTCAATCATTTAAAATATCATACTTTTATAGTTAACAGGCTAAAGAATTATTCAACCAATGAGCAAATTGTCATCTTCAACAAACAAGGGACTGCATTTTCAATTAACAGGGAAATTATTTAAAATCAATGGCATGATAAAACAAACAACCAATACCTTCATGGTTAAACAAATCCCGAAACAAACACTTCAAGAGTCCATAATTTGGGTCTTGATCAAATATTAAAGAGTGACAAGAGTGAAAGTAAGAAGTGAACTCCACCAAATATGACTTGCAAAGCATCTAAATAGAAGAAATATAGAATTAGTAAACTTCTATAGGTAACAAAAATCTTCAATAAGAAAATGTCCAAAGAACAGATCTAGACTTTGATTAATCCAACAACAGCAAGTTAGCAACTTAAAAGCTCTTATTTATATGTTTAGCCAAGATTTCAAGTATTCAAACTTAAGTTTGGGATTGCATTTGCTTCTTGTTTTACATAATTCTAATTGTCAAATCTCACCCTTGAATTTAATTGCTTTAATCATTTGAACAACCTGAAATACAACAATAAAACTTAAATATGTGAAAACACAAATGTAAACATAAAACATGAAAAAAAGTATAATTAAATCAATGAAAAGACATCTAAAAGGTATTAATGATAAGTTCCATTTTGTAACCAAACCTTGCTCGAGCACTTAGTATCTAAAAATAAAAACAAGCCAATAAACTAACTAGTGTAGTATGTAACGTCCTAATTTCTCAATTCAAGAATAATGTCCGTTGGAAACACTATTCTGAATTTCTGAAATTATTTCACACATTTCAAGTATCGACATACATCCACATAACGCTTAAACAATCCAACGCTTGCTTAGGCTTCCACCAAAATTCGTACATCCAAACGTCCAATATTAATTCTTAACTAAAGCTTAGGGAACGAACTCACACTTTGAGTGTTATGGTTCAGAAAACTCCTACCGAAAATCCGGTAGAGTTTCCCCTGAAAATTGGACATTTCCCAATTTTACAACTTAACCTGAAACTCAGAAAAGTACCAGTACAGTTTATAATATCACCATATAGTATCAATCTACAATAAGGTCTCCATGGCCAAACCAAAGTCTCTACATTAATACATCAGTAAAACTTTAAATTCACAAATAAAATCCGTAACACTTGGTTTTAATTGAGTTCTCTACTCTTCCGCCAAAAGCCTGTACAACAACCTGCACAACTGAAAGTAATTCCCATAGCATGGGATGAGACTACATCCCAGTGAGTGAGGTAACAGTGTGTGCGGTGTGGGGGAAAATAGAACACATAACACATAGCAGTTAAGCATAACTTAAACAATTTATAAAAGCGTTCATAATAGAAAATCAGACATGTAGGGTTAGTCATCCAAGGACAATCATAAATGCAGGGTCAGTCATGAAGTGTTTTACCCAACACTCAAGGGGTCTTTCCACTTATCTGTGAGGCTAGACTGAGCTCAGACTAACAGAGACCGTCGTCCCTGAAGGCCATAAGACCTTAACACATTAACCGTGATAGATTCAAACAGAGGTTTATTTCTTTAACATGAGTCCATGGACCAAGCAAGGCCTTAAAACATGAGTCCATGGACCAAATCTTGCTTAATTAACACGAGTCCAAGGACCGGAGACAGAGTCTCAAAAACGTTAGTCCAGGGACCAAAACATGATTATTTACATGAGGTCTAAAGACCCAAGTCATTTTCATGAGGTCATGAGACCCAAGACCATTTCCATGAGGTCCAAAGACCCAAATCATTTTCCTTTACCATTATCATGAGGTCAAAGACCCAAAACATTTCCTTTTCCATTTTCATGAGGTCAAAGACCCAAAACATTTTTCCATGAACGTGGTGGGGGTTAGAAACATGTACAAACATTAATTCAGTGCATAAACATGATAATAAGTATGAACATAAGCAATTATAGGCATAATCAACATGTCAAACCTTCAATTTCATGAAACCTCCAAATCCTCTAACCTAAGGTTTGATCCAAAATCAAGCAATCCAAGGCAATACACACATAAATCCCATTTTTAACTTCAAATAATCAAATAATCAAGGTTCCATCATCAATCATACAAGAAAATTCTCAAATCCCTAATTTCCTAACCTAGGGTTTAGGCAACAAAGACATACATACAATTAATCCAAGATTTCACCCTAGTTTTACATAAAAGCCAACTCTAATCATAATTAATAGCAAGGGGGAGAAGAATGGGGAGCATACAATGAGGTAGCAACCAAGAATCCAAGAAGGTGAGAACCACACTCACATGAATAGGGAGAAGAAAATGGAGGAACGAGCAAGAATCCTTAGTTCCAAAGGTTGAAGATGATGAAGATCAACCCCCATGGAAGACCTCCTTAGCTCCCTCTCACTTTCTCTCACTACCCTCTCTCTCTAAAAACCTAAGGAAGAAGAGAAAAATGAGAAAGAAAAGGGTTTTGTGCGTGTTTTAAGGTGCAGACCGCGCCTGGGCGCTCAAACCTCCGTCAAGGCGTTCAAACACCCACTTTTCCTGCCAGACGCGCGATTGAGCGTTAAACTTGCTGTTTGGGGGGGGTCAAATGAGCTCGGAATACTATCATATAATATATCCAATTGAATCCCCGGAAATACGTTTTCTAATGAAACTGGAATCACCTTAATTGGACACCCATGTCTCTAGATATTTGAGAATTAGTGCACCAAGGTCATTAGGCCTAAAACCAAAAACAAAGCAATAACCTCGGTTTGTGCCTCTCTTGGCTCCAATTCAGTTCTCTCCTTCTCAAACCTAATTCCTCTCCATGAAAACCTTCTTCTAACTTAGTTCTTCTCATCCAAACCCTTCCCCACTCTAATTCTTGATAAATCAATTCCCTAACTCTCATCTAATATCACACCTTCCCAATCTAGTTCTTCTCCATCTTATATCCTTTTTCTTATTCTTAAATCGTTATAATCCTCTTAATTAATTTACCAAATTCCTATCTAAATTCGCATTCAGAACTCCAACATCTCATACCACTTCCAATTCTCTGTTACTTGGCCGGAACCCCAGTCTAACGTTCTCACCATAGTTTCTAGGCCCTAATTTTTGGGATGTTACAATTCTACCCCCTTAAATAAATTTTGTCCTCAAAATTTGTTCTGGTTACCACCCCCAACATCCGATCCCAAACATACCTCTAACTACGTCCAAGAACTATGAACTCCAAAGAATTACCTTCCGATACAAATACCTTCACTACTCTAGGTGGTTAAAGGAAAATTAGGGTTCGTCTGCATTCTTGGACTCGTTTTCATAATGCTACCCTTATAGGCTACTTCCCAAACGTCATTATCCTTTAAGTGTTCCATGCCTAACTCACATTAACTCTAAGTAATCCTCTCATCCTTCCTTCAAATACATGCCCCAACATCTACCCTTCCTTTGCCACAATCCTGACATGGGTTCCTAAGAAGCCTCTCCTTGGTTTTCCTCACTCTCGAGTAACTTACAACTTGATTCAAACTATCTATATAACGGTGTTAAGACGAAAAATGTGGTTTTCCAAGCTCCTAATTATGATTTCTAACTCAATGCCTAAACCATGCACAAAACCTTGGAGGGTACCTACAAGTTGTTCCAGTTATTAGGGATCCTAATATCCAACATCTACTGATTGATTTCAACTCTGGGTTGCTAAATACCCAACTGTGCTCTGAGTGTTTCTAGTAAGCATTCTAAGTTATACGATGGGTTCTCATGTCCTTCCCTACAAGGCTACCCCCCTTGAGGGCTCGACCCTCTCTAACAACCTTCAAGGTTTAAGTCTACTCCACAAAACTACACTGTTACCTCTAACAGCTAGCTGGTCTGAAACCTCATCTTATAAACAACACCATCTCATCACTAGTTTCTGGAACAACAACACACAGGGCTCAATTTCTGATACACTTATGACAGGGAATGGGCAAACTCCTATAGTTCATCCGGGGAAAACCAACCTCATTAGACATAACATGATAGTGTGTAGGTCTGCTTGTACCTATCACTCCATCATGTGTACAAGTGTAGAAAACACAATTGTCTAACATTCCAACCTAGGAAACTGAGTACGGACACATGCTCTATATGTGACACCCTTCTACCCCATACTCTTATACACTTAATAATTCGACATATAGATAGAATAGTAATCCACAATGGGTAAAAAGGTTCACATTTCTCATCGTTTAAAACGTCATTTATTTCAAGGTCAACTAATTTAAAATAGAAATAGCGGTCAACGGTTTTCAAAATACTTAAGCAGCAGAATCACAAGTATCAACCTCAAAATATCCTACTAGTCGTGTAAGGCACTTAAAACAGTTTACAAAATCTCTTCCTAACTAGAAACATAAAGTAAAAATCCCCCAAAAATATGCCCTGATGTCACATGTATCAGAGCGACTCTCCCTTCAATCAATACTCGACACCAGTCGTGTCATCATCATCACCTGTAAAATTAACCACAGTGTAACGGTGAGGAAAAGAATACCAACTCATACATACACATAGGGGCTACCCTATCCTCACCCACATACAATCACCATTATCATCAAGTAATCACATACTCATATCATCTTATATTCCTTATTCATAAAGTTATTTTCCTCATCATAGTTATATTAATCTCACTTTACTAATCATCAAGCACATTCTCTTTACTCAACACATACTATCATATCATCAATACTTCTCATAACGTCATAATATAATTTGTCATCATCATTAAATACAATGTATATTCATCTATCATCTTGCACACCAAAACATCATGAACATCATCCCAAGGATCATGATTTGGAACTCCGCACAATGGCGCACCTCATCAATCCCCTTAGTTGTTACCGATGATGGCCCTACCATTAAACACCACACGGGCCGGTAAGTTGTACATCACCCCACTCTAGGCTCGTACAGAGACATCCGCCCCACGTGTTAAGTGAAGTAAATGGTTGGATCACAAGAAGGGGGGTTGAATTGTGATTTCTTTTTAAAATTCTGCAATTTATCTTCTAATAAAATTCTGCTCAAGATGAGTTCTTGGCTTTTATTAGAAGATGGATTCCCAAAGGATTACTTGTAAGTATAATGCTTATTATGCTGAAAGTAGGATCCCTTTGATGGAATCAATTTAGTTAACACTTACTTAGGTATTAAGTAGTTTTAAAATCTTTGTATGATCATGCAATAATCAAGAGTGTAGGGAAAAGAAGAGAACACAAAGGATTTATACTGGTTCACCTTTTCCAACCAAAGGCTACATCCAGTCCCTACCTCAAGTAGGATTTTCTCACTAACCAAACTCAGTTACAACCTTGGGTACACACTACCACTAGTATTCTTTTCCCACAGCCTCTTCAGGCTTCTTACAGAAACACCAAACACTTAGAAACAAATTCTGTCTCCTTGCAGCACCTCCTGCAGAAGCACAGAATCAGAAATCTGCAGAACTTGCTTCTGCAGACTTCAACCTCTCACAGGCTCACACCTAAGCCTTTACAACCTCTCAAATACTTCACCTAAAATACCACAAGATATTTTACAACCAACCAATCTCTTTGGCCTTGCAGAAGCACAGAAACAACAAGGTAAAGTATAAAAAGCTCACTAGATAACAATCAGAGCAGTAGCAGAAATTTCTAGTGAGCAAAGCTCCCCCTCAACAACTTATATAATCAGTTTTGAAAGAATTTGAGGAGAGAGAAAATGTTCCAGAAGCTAGAAGTGATAGAGCAATCAGCTGAGTTATGCTTCTGGAAGGAGAGGTGTGTCTCAATGTGAAGAGAGCACCTCCTTTTATAGGTGAGGAGCCTTGTAGCCGTTGGAGATCAGTTCAAATGGTCCAGCTGTGATGTATTAATCAATCCCTTTCAGGTACAGCTGCAAAAGCTGACAGGTACAGCTGTCCAGTTGACTGCCTTTTGTGCTTCTGCAGAACTTGCTTCTGCAGACAGCAAAACTAGCTCATTTCTTCACCTATGCTTCTGTGGATAAGCTGAGGAAGATTTCTGGATTATTTCAAGTGTATGTTGACTTCTGTAACTCAGCTAAATCATCAGAAGAATCATTTTCTTATTTTGCCTTAATCTGCTGCTTCTGCAGAGTTCATGTATATATGCTGCTTCTGATGAACTGCAGTTGTTTCTCATGCTTCTGTGACTTATTTTGAGGTTCCATAGTTGATATGTATTGAGAATAAAATGCTATTATTGCTTTCTTCTTGAGATTTTCTCTTTAAGTGAATCTTCCTTCTAATGTAGCTTCATTTGAAGTTCTTTAGAAGCTTCTTCATGTTTCTGGAAGATATGAGAAGTGCTTGACAGCTTCTGAGTACTTTGAATGAGTCATTCTTAATTTGCTTATTATAATGTCAAGCTGTCCTTCACAGATTTGTCTTTCTTTTCAATTTGTTGCTTCTGTTAGTCATCAAAATGAAGTTTCTCATGTTTCTCCTTCTGCAGAATGAGACCTGTTGCTTCTGGACACATTCTCAAATGAAATGATTAGTTCTCTTTGAAATCAGAATTATGCTAAGTTGCATTTGATTTGGTTGTCATGATTAAAACCACTTTGAGGGGATATTTGAACCTTACAATCTCCCCCTTTTTGATGATGACAACCTAATCAAGTTTTACTTAGATAATCCTGATTTTTATACCAAACTCCCCCTGAATGTTTGCATTCATTTTGATAACAATGATAGTTGCAGATCATGTGATTTTAAAAAAACTGAATTTCAATTTGAATCAATCATTTGCAGCAAGTCATATTTGATTAATTTTATCATTTAATAAACTTATGAATATGCAGCAATCAATATGCATCAAAAGACATCATTTGTCATTCATTCTTTTAAAAAAAAATAGATTTACATCAGAATAATTATAAGATGATCACAGTCAGATCACAAAAAGAGATTAGCAAAATATCAGCCCAGCCCTAATCCCTAATATTAGCCTTAACAACCTAATACTACTTCTCCCCCTTTGTCATCAATCAAAAAAAATTCCTAAGGAAATGTATGGAGAGAAGCAGAATCATCATCTATCACTTGGATGGGGAGGAGTGGTCAGATGATGATGAGGTAGAAGGCTGAAGTAGATTCTGTGGGGGCTGAAACTGTGTGAAAGGCATGGGAGGAACTTGAGGTGCAAGGACAGGAAGAACAAAGTTGTTTAACCAAAATTGATGTTGAGTGAACCTCTCTATCATTTCATTCACTGTATTCTGCAAGGTGTTCACATTGGAAAACAACTTCTTCATGTCAGATTTAACCTTCTGGATGTTCTTTTCCATAGACTTAGTAGGGGATACACTAGGTGGTGGTTCTGTAGAAGCAGCAGCAGCATCAGGCTGAGGAACAACATGCTCTTTAGTAGGTTCTTCTGGTGGCTTCTCACTGCTCAGCTGCTGAATGAATGTGTTCATAGATGACAGATGGGAGGATAAGGCTGGGATGTTATCTATGATTGGTGCAGCAGCAGGTATTCCAGAATCCAAAATTGGAGAAGCAAGGAACTGATTCACCATATCAGTTCCAAAGGTACCTACAGAAGGAGAAGAAACAGTGGCTCTCTTCTGCATTTCTTCTTCTGCTTGCTTTTCTGCTTCTGGTGCTTCTTCAGTTGATTTTATAGGAGAGGGAATTGGATCGGGAGATGCAATCTGAGGTGAATGAGGAGAATATGGAGTACCTTGGGCAAGGTTAGACAATGTGTCAACTGCCAGACCCTCTGCAGAAGCACTAATAGTTTCTTGGGAGTCTTCTTGCAAGGGTGCTTCTGTTGGTGGTGATTTGGGCTGAGAAACAGCTTCTTCATCTGAAATGGGATCTAAAGACAGTGAAGTGGAGGATGAGGTTTTGGCAGACATCTCTGGAGTAGGAGAAGGAGAGGAAATCCTTAGGTTCTTGGTTGAGGGTTCTCCAGAAGCACTGACAGTGACATCTTTCCTCTTTCTGGAGAAGGTTTGGAATTTCTTCTTCTTTGTCCTAGGTGTTGTACTCTCCTCTTCCTCACTTGGACTGGAATAATCATGAGAAGGCTCAGGCTTCTTAATCAGCATCCTTTGCACATTTATCTTTCCAAAGAAGCTGCAGCTATCACTAGAAGCTTCATCTTCTAAGTGAATGTTGTTAAGTCTGAAGATTCTTGTAAGAAGCATTCCATAGGGCAGACTGGCATTAGCTCTTTGGGGATTGGCAAAGGAAATCATGCTTCCGAGGATGAGGTAGGGTAAGGAGAATGGTTTACCAAGAAGGAGATGGTAGATAACCATTAGGTCTTGATCAGTGACTCTTTCTAGTGTCCAAGCTCTTGGCAAGATTGAATAACAGCAAAGTTTATGGAACATTCTGCAAATGGGAATGAGCTTGCTGGACAAAATTTTGGAAGAGGTTTGGTGAGAGACTTTCTTCTTCACTTCTTCTTTGGTTATACCAGCAGCAGTGAACCAATCATCATACAGTTTATCATGATCACCCTCACATCCAATTGCTTCTACAATGGTTTCAGTAGTGACAACAAGAGTTGAACCTTTAATATCCACTACCAATGAGTTTCCATCACTTCTGTATTGACTTGCAGAAGCATAGAATGCTTTTACAAGTCTGTCATAAACAGGTTCCTTCATCAGCAGGTAATCTCCCCAGTCTTGCTTCTGGACAAAATGTCCAATGTTCCATCCACACTTTCTGATTTCCTTAAGGAGAAACATCTTTCCGGGAATGATATCCTTCCATTCCCATTTCTCATTGAAGATTTTCAGCATCTCCTCATCTTCAAATAGGTCACAGTTGGAGTCCTGTGATGCTTCTGAAGGGTCACTTTCCTCCAAGTTTTCACTTAAGCTTTCCTTCTTCTTTTCATCAGCTTTGGGGTTTTCATTTTCATGAGAAGGAGCAGCTATGTGAGTGACAGAAGGAGAGTCTATTTCTATAGGTTTATTTGGGTCATTTCCTATGGTTCTGAAAGCAGGGTCAGCTTTGCGCCTTTCAGACCTTCTAACATAAACTACAGGGGGAATTGGTTCTTTAGGGATATCTTTAGAGGGAGGCAATGGTGTAGTGGGAAGTTTTGAAGGTGTTGGGTCAGGTTGAGGTTCAGAAGTCGGTGGTTCAGAAGGAACAGAGATCGGTTATGTAGAATGGTTAGAAACAGAGGGTTCATCAGCAGGGGAGAGAGCTGCTTCTGGTTCTTCATAGGGCACAATCTCATTGCCCAGTACGATAAAATCTTCAGATTCTGTGGAGGAATGATCTTTCTTTTCCATAGCTATTTGCTTAATTCTCATGATGAGTGACGAACTTAAAAACAGAGACAGAGGAGAGTGGCAGAATCTGAGAATGAAAGGTTTGAGTTTAAGAAGGATAGAGTGATGGTTTTCTTCTAGCTAAGAGACACTCCTAAATAGTAGAACATGACTAGCCGTTGCTTTTGAGAATGGAAGAGGGAGAGAGAAAATTCAGGCCGTGCGCGCAGTTTTTTAGAAACTGGTTTTTTATCCAACGTTCATAAGCTTTAAATTTCCTTAATCATGCAACAACCACCCTGCACCTTTTTAGATAGAGACAAAAGTCAGCTTTCTTTATTCCCTTTGTAGCTCACAAAAAGGCTCATAGGTGCAGTTTTGACTTTGCCTAGAATGGATAATCTGCACTAAGCTTTGACAGGAACATTTCCTAGGATATGTGATATGACTAACCTATGATTATTAGTCAACAATCACTGTTGTCACGTTTTTCTAGCTAAGCTATTGAGCAGAAGCATTTTGAGACAGTTCTTTGAAGAAGGATAACTGCAGAAGCTAAGATTTCATCTTCTGCAGAAGGTGAATATTTTCTTGCACCTTTTTAAGACAGATTCTGCAGAAGGTAGAGTGTTTTCATGAACTATCTTAGGCTAGTTTCTGCAGAAGGTGAAAAATTATTTTTCACACTTCAGATGCAGCACATACTACTGTATCTATTACAGTCTTGTGCTTCTGCAGACAAATATGCTTCTTAATATGCTTCTGTGAAAGTATCAGGTATCAGAAACATATAGATTTTAATCCACACATCAATCATCAAGGCACTTCATATTAATTTTATTTCTAAGAAACACAAATCTATCTTCCACAAGAGGTTTTGTGAATATATCAGCAAATTGAAGCTTGGTTTCAATAAATTTTAGTTCAATATCATGCTTCTGGACATGATCTCTAATGAAATGATGTTTAATGTCAATGTGCTTAGATCTAGAATGCTGGATTGGATTCTTAGACAAGTTAATTGCACTAGTATTATCACAGAATATAGGGATATTAGTGTACCTCAAGCAATAATCCTCCATTTGGTGCTTAATCCAAAGCATTTGAGAACAACAGCTTGCTGCTGATATATATTCTGCTTTTGTGGTGGACAAGGCTATTGTGGGCTGCTTCTTGCAAGACCAAGAGATTAATGATAACACATTCATCAAACCACCACCTAGCACACAAGGCATGCATTCATTCATGAAGCACATACAACAAACATTCAAGCAACCTTTCAAGCAGATATAAGAATTATCATTGTTCAAACACATTACATCTCCAAGGCTAACTTACAAGCAACCAACACCCTGCTAGCCAACTAGGGAGCTCATTCATCATTCCCTTTAACCTTTCCTCTTACTTCTACCTTCCAAAACCAACTACACACTCTTTCTCATAACCTCTTCCCGATCTTCCCTTCTAAGGGTACCTTAATTCCTCTAGGAACTAAAATGACATCTCATAAGGCTCTTGAGGTGGAGATCCTACTATTGGAAATAGACCTATGTCACTCTCCCTCTAACTATCATGTAGGTGGCTCTAACCTTGTTAGATAAGTGTCCCAATTCCCTCAACAAGGCACCCTATTTACGTTACTAACAATAATTCCGTGTACAACGCACCCAGTAGAGGGGTGATCAGTCCCTAAACTAAGCATGAGGCACGGTGGAATTATAGTAAGTTACGGGCAACTAACCTAACCACAGTCCAATTAGATTGAATTGCTCTGATACCAAAATGTAACGTCCTAATTTCTCAATTCAAGAATAAGGTCCATTGGAAACACTATTATGAATTTCTGAAATTATTTCGCGTATTTCGAGTATCGACATACATCCACATAACGCTTAAACAATCCAATGCTTGGTTAGGCGTCCACCAAAATTCATACATCCAAACTTCCAATATTAATTCTTAACTAAAGCCTTGGGAACGAACCCACACTTTGAGTGTTATGGTTCAGAAAACTCCTACCAAAAATCCGGCAGAGTTTCCCCTGAAAATTGGACATTTCCCAATTTTACAACTTAAACTGAAACTCAGAAAAGTACCAGTACAGTTTATAATATCACCATATAGTATCAATCTACAATAAGGCCACCATGGCCAAACCAAAGTCTCTACATTAATACATCAGTAAAACTTTAAATTCACAAATAAATCCGTAACACTTGGTTTTAATTGAGTTCTCTACTCTTCCGCCAAAAGCCTGTACAAAAACCTGCACAACTGAAAGTAATTCCCATAGCGTGGGATGAGACTACATCCCAGTGAGTGAGGTAACGGTGTGTGCGGTGTGGGGAAAACAGAACACATAACATATAGCAGTTAAGCATAACTTAAACAATTTATAAAAGCATTCATAATAGAAAATCAGACATGTAAGGTTAGTCATCCAAGGACAATCATAAATGCAGGGTCAGTCATGAAGTGTTTTACCCAACACCCAAGGGGTCTTTCCACTAACCTGTGAGGCTAGACTGAGCTCAGACTAACAGAGACTGTCGTCCCTGAAGGCCATAAGACCTTAACCCATTAACTGTGATAGATTCAAACAGAGGTTTATTTCTTTAACATGAGTCCATGGACCAAGCAAGGCCTTAAAACATGGTCCATGGACCAAATCTTGCTTAATTAACATGAGTCCAAGGACCGGAGACAGAGTCTAAAAAACGTGAGTCCAGGGACCAAAACATGATTATTTACAAGAGGTCTAAAGACCCAAGTCATTTTCATGAGGTCATGAGACCCAAGACCATTTCCATGAGGTCCAAAGACCCAAATCATTTTCCTTTACCATTATCATGAGGTCAAAGATCCAAAACATTTCCTTTTCCATTTTCATGAGGTCAAAGACCCAAAACATTTTTCCATGAACGTGGTGGGGGTTAGAAACATGTACAAACATTCATTCAGTGCATAAACATGATAATAAGTATGAACATAAGCAATTATAGGCATAATCAACATGTCAAACCTTCAAATAATAGCAAGGGGAGAAGAATGGGGAGCATAATCAAGGGTTTAGGCATCAATCATATAAGAAAATCCTCAAATCCCCAATTTCCTAACCTAGGGTTTAGGCAACAAAGCCACACATACAATTAATCCAAGATTTCACCCTAGTTTTACATAAAAGCCAGCTCTAATCATAATTAATAGCAAGGGGGAGAAGAATGGGGAGCATACAATGAGGTAGCAACCAAGAATCCAAGAAGGTGAGAACCACACTCACATGAATAGGGAGGATTTGGAGAAGAAAATGGAGGAACAAGCAAGAATCCTTAGTTTCAAAGGTTGAAGATGATGAAGATGAACCCCCATGGAAGACCTCGTTAGCTCCCTCTCACTTTCTCTCACTACCCTCTCTCTCTAAAAACCTAAGGAAGAAGAGAAAAATGAGAAAGAATAGGGTTTTGTGCGTGTTTTAAGGTGCAGACCGCGCCTGGGCGCTCAAACCTCCGTCAGGGCGTTCAAACGCCCACTTTTCTTGCCAGACGCGCGATTGAGCGTTAAACTTGTTGTTTGGGGGGTAAATGAGCTCGGAATACTATCATATAATATATCAAATTGAAGTCCCGGAAATAAGCTTTCTAATGAAACTGGAATCACCTTAATTGGACACCCATGTCTCTAGATATTTGAGAATTAGTGCACCAAGGTCATTAGGCCTAAAACCCAAAACTAAGCAATAACCTCGGTTTGTGCCCCTCTTGGCTCCAATTCAGTTCTCTCCTTCTTAAACCTAATTCCTCTCCATGAAAACCTTCTTCTAACTTAGTTCTTCTCATCCAAACTCTTCCTCACTCTAATTCTTGATAAATCAATTCCCTAACTCTCATCTAATATCACACCTTCCCAATTTAGTTTTTCTCCCTCTTATATCATTTTTCTTATTCTTAAATCGTTATAATCCTCTTAATTAATTTACTAAATTCCTATCTAAATTCGCATTCAGAACTCCAACATCTCATACCACTTCCAACTCTCTGTTACTTGGCCGGAACCCTATTCTAACACTCTCACCATAGTTTCTATGCCCTAATTTTTGGGATGTTACATAGTAACTAGTAAACAATAATTAATTGTTAAAGAAAGCGAAGGTCCAACGTTATTGATTTGATAACAATGAAAATAAACCACGCTAGTTACATAATTGATTTAATTTCACATTAGCCACAAAGTTAATTTCACATGGAATTGATTTAATTTCACAATAGCCACAAAGTGATTAATCAAAAAGAATGAACATATACTTATTTTTTCCCCCGAAGAAATTGATAACCAGAAAGAATGAACACATCATTAAATAATTGTTTCTTTTGCTTTTTCTGCAAGACAGTAGAAGGAACAAAGTACTTGATATAAAAATGAAAGTTGCAAGACTTGGAGATTAAACCATAGTAATTAGTAAGCCAGTCAACAAGTCATAATTTAAGCAAAGGCAAAGGCAACCTCAAATCCAATAGGTAATAAGCAAACTTTTATCTCTCCTTGTGCTTGGGTTCTTTATAATCAACATGAAAAGTATCGGGGGTTCAACAACTTTAGCAAGGACAATCTAATCCACCAATCATATATAGCATACATTCAAGAGCTTAAGTAATCTATTCTATTATAATTTAGAAGTTTCAAAATCACTGTTCATTCAACACTTTTTTTCCATACTTTTTGTTATGGGCCGCTTCATTTTTAAATGGGCCTTGCGCACCATATTGTTATTCAGGTGGGGCCATTTATCATTCTCATAGGTATGAGCCATTTAACATTCTTTTTTAGGGTTACCCTAAACACACTTTTATGGAGGGATGATAAGCCTTAACTGTGAGCGAGCCCTGAATAGGATTAGCCTTGGTAATAAGAGATACCTATGGTGAAAACCAAAAAATTGGTCACCCATAACACGTGTCATTTTTCTCACTTGTGTTTTTTTTTTAGTTTTTTTATTCGCATTACAGTAAAGTGATTTTTTTATGAACCATACATGTATCCTACATGGGAGGCAATCCTGCTCCCGTTGTTTTTTTTAATTTTTTATCACACTTTCATTTTCTTTTTATTATTATATTGAAACAATTATAGCTCTATTTTATTCATTAATGTTTTCACTTATTATCTCTACTATCTTTTCTATATACTCCATATTAAAATTACACATTTCACGTTTTCTCTCACTTCCGTTATTTATATTATTTCAGATTTTTTATTCTCACTTCAGTAAAGTGAATTTTTTATAAACCCAAATACTCTCCACAAAAGGGAGTCATGTTCCTTCCGTGAACATCCACGTAATGCTGGAGTTAACTCTTCCAACAACGGTTTGTCCATACACTTTATATAGGTTTTAAGTAACTAAGAGGAGGAATCTCAAATATCAATATAATTTAAATTTATAATTATATAGGTTTTTCTAACCTTTGCAATATTGCACAGGATAATAAAGCAAAAGTGAAAAGGTTTTATTGGTAATTACAACCATTAACATTACCAAAGCATTAAATGTTGTGATAGTTATTTTTTTAATGAATTAACCATGTATATACTCCACAGGAAATAATTCTGGTTCTATTGTTTTCTTTTTTATCACACTTTAATTTTATTTTTTTATTATTATTATATTAAAATAAAATCTATCATTATTTATTCATGTTTATTCGTTTCATTACATAAAAACACGCATTGAGAGATACAATAAGTGTGTCGATTTATATTAAATATAATGTGTTTTTTTAAATATATTATTTATCTCTCTACTTTATTCATTAATGTTGTTACATATTATTTCTTTTATCTATTCTATTCATCTATTTACTCTATATTAAAAATGCTTCCACCGTACACATGTCATGTTTTTTACATGGTTTTTTTCTAAGTTTTTTATCCTCACTTCAATAGGGTGATTTTTTTATGAACCACATTTACCCTTCACGGGAGGTAGTCATGCTCCTGTCATTTTCTTTTTTCTTTTTCTTTTTGTTTCTTATCACAATTTCAATTTCTTTTTTATTATTATATCAAAATATTTCTCTCTTCCTATTAATCTATTTCATTATAAAAGTTATTTTTTTAATGAACCATGTATATCCTCCACAGGAAATAGTTTTGGTTCTATTGTTTTCTTTTTTATCACACTTTAATTTTCTTTTTTGTTGTTGTTATTATTATTATTATTATTATTATTATTATTATTATTATTATTATTATTATTATTATTATTATTATTATAATTATTATTATTATATTAAAATAAATTCTCTCATTATCCATTCATGTTTATCTATTTCATTACATAAAAACACACATTAAGAAATACGATAAGTGTGTTGATTTACATTAAATTATTTAATAAGTTTTTTAAATACGTTATTTATCTCTCTGCTTTATTCATTAATATTTTCACTTATTATCTCTCTTTTATATTATATTTATCTATTTACTCTATATTAAAATGCTCCCACAATACACGTGTCATATTTTTTACTTGATTTTTTTCTAAGTTTTTTATTCTCACTTCAATAGGGTATTTTTTTTATAAACCACATTTACCCTTCACGGGAGGTAGTCATGCTCCTATCATTTTCTTTTTTTTTCTTTTTCATCATGTTTCTTATCACAATTTCATTTTCTTTTTTATTATTATATTAAAAAAATTTCTCTCTTCCCGCTATTAATATGTTTCATTGTAAAAGATATTTTTTAATGAACCATGTATATCCTCCACGGGAAATAGTTATGGTTCTATTGTTTTCTTTTTTATCACACTTTTTTTAACAACGGGTATCCTCCACGGGAGGCAACCCTGTTCGAGCCGGGAACATCCACACCATGGTGGGACTAGCTCTCCCACCGAGGATTTTTTCCATCCACGAGACTCGAACCCGAGACCTTGCTTAAGGGGAATAAAGCATGTACCATTTGAACTAACCCCCATTGGTTTTTTTATCACACTTTAATTTATTATTATATTAAAATAAATCCTTTCATTATTCATTCCTGTTTATCTGTTTTATTACAAAAAAACACACATTAAGAAATACAATAAGTGTGTTGATTTAGATTAAATTTAATGTGTTTTTTTCAATATATTATTTATATCTCAGTTTTATTCTTTAATGATTTTACTTATTATCTCTCTTTATCTATTCTACTTATATATTTACTTTATATTAAAATTGTTCAACAATTACATGTGTCATGTTTTCTTGCATTTTTTTTAGTTTTATTCTCACTTCATGATTTTTTTTAACATGAGTATCCCCCACGGGAATAGGGATGGCAATTGGACCCAGACCCAGTGGGTACCCGTAAAAACTACCCACAATGGGTAGGGTAATTACCCATCAAGTGGGTCTGGGTCTGGGTCTGGGTATGGGTAATTACCCACACTTTTTAATGGGTACGGGTGCGGGTACGGGTACTATGGTACCCTACCCTACCCATACCCGCACTTATATAATATATATAATTAATGTAATTTATATACATATGATTAATTATATATATATATATATATATTTATATTATTAATTAATATTTTTCCCAAAAAAATATTAATATATATTATTAATTTAATTAATATATATATGTTAATATTTATTATAGTCACAAAAAACATTAATATATATTACTAATTTAATTAATTTAAATGTTATAATTTTGTCCAAAATAATAAAATAGCAAAACATGAACTAATTTTTATTTCTCCTCCCATTATTTTAATCTTTCATCCACTTCCCATGCGGTAGTTGTTTTATAGGTTAAACGTAGATGGTTTATAAAAAAAAAATTCATTTATTTTTTAATTAATTTTTTTAATTAATTTATTATTCTATAGTAAATAAAAGTGCGGGTAATGGGTCCGGGTATGGGTACTTGAGTACTCAGCGGGTAAGAGTACATGTATTAGAATCACTACCCACGCGGGTATGGGACCGGATACGGGTATTTTTAAAAACGCGGGTATGGGGACGGGTACTATAGTACCCTACCCAAACCCTACCCATTGCCATCCCTACACAGGAACAGTCCTGCTCCTGCCGTTTTCTTTTCTTTTCTTTTTTTATCACACTTTCATTTTCTTATTTTAATATTATATTAAAATATTTATCTCACTATTTAAGCATCATATAGTCATGTCTTAAAAAAAGTACTGATGTTATTATACTTAAATTATTTCTATTAACATATGCTAAATTGTTGATTTTCTTAAAAAGAGATAAATATTATAATTATTGATCTTAGACATTGTAATTTAAACTTAATAAATGTGCATATCGCACGTGTTAGATACTAGATAATACCCGAGTGAATTCTTGCATTAGGTGATGGTGATTTAAGCACTCATGTTGATGATACGACTAATACTGAAATATCGAAGGATTTACTGATAAATTTTACAAATAATACAATTGGAGATATAGTTTTGTTTGCATACCCTAACTTACTTTCAAATTTTGGAAACATTGCCTTTGTTTAGGATAAAACAATTCTTGCTCCTACATTAGATGTTGTTAATTCAATTAATGAATATGTCATGATATTATTTACTAGAGAAGAGAGAGTGTATTTGAGTCTTGACACTATATGGAAATAGATGAGAAGAATGGTATTGAACCTAAGGTGTTTTGCACTTCCTTATTATAAGTTGGTGTTAAAATATGAGTGTCTGTTATGTTAATGGGTGATCTTGATTTATTTGCTGGACTTTGCAATGGAACCGGATTAATAAAAGTGAATGTCAGACATTATCACATATTAGTGTGTATTTACCAAAACCACTTGCACGGTCAATTACATATTGTTGTATCTAGGGTTTAGTCTCAACAAGGACTTATGATCCTTATATGTGATGACAATTTTAATTGTTGTAATGTGCCAAAAAAAAATAGTGTATAAGCAGACATTTCAAAAAATATAAATGAAACAAAATTTATAATTGTTTCCATTTTTAATTATTAATGTTTTCTATTTGATTTTCCAAATCCATTTTTTATTTTAATTTTTTTAATATTCTTTGTATACTAATAAATATATAATTAAATATTAAAAAAAATAAATCATTATTATTATTTAATTATACATATTTAATAAATTATGTATATTATATCATTCAATTTTAATAACCTATTAGAATAATAATATCCGTGCATCGCACGGGTAGGATACTAATTTACTATCAATAACCACATAAAAAGGCATCCCATTTTTTTCTTTTAGATTCCGTCCCTTTGAAACTACTCAATTTTGAGAAAAGTATTGCCTTCACTTGTCTTCTACACATTTTGCCTAAACCAACTAATTAACTCGACTACTTCAAATTATAAGAGAGATAAAAAAATGAATAAAGGAATTACCAAATAGGAAATTATCCACACAAGTCATCCATTAAATAGAATGAATTCTGATGATGCTACCTGACTTGCTTTCCTTCCAAGACCCATAAGTAACTCGAAGAGTGACCAGAGAAAAGTCCTGACAGAAAACTTGCAGTGTATGGAAGTCCAAAACTACAAGGGTACCTTTCTTCCTCTTGTGGTGTGCCTGTGGTGGGTAATTTCCATGTGAAACTATCCTCTGTGATCAGTTTTTCCCTGAGAATATCTTGCTCTCTGAAAAAGATGACTGAAAAGGAAGACCGGTTAATGATGATTGGATAAAAATAAAATTTTGAATTCGAGGAATAGAGATTTTTACTATATCTTGGAAGGGCCCATTTTAGCTATTTACTCTTTGTTTTTCTTTCTTTTCAATATCTAATATATTTATTTAAACTATTCTTTATACTAATTGCTACCCAGTCTTCATCAGTTATATAAATCAACAAACATGATGCAAGTCCAAGACCACTTTTACATTATCAATTTCAGGGATTGCCTAATCTTGTAAAAATTGACCCATTGTGAAATAATGACAACCAAATGGGCATAAGAGAGTAATTTCATTGCAACAATTTAGAACATTATGATTATGCATGATTCCACAATAAATTGAAGAAAAATATAAGTCAGAAACTAAGCCAATACCTTTTTCAATGAACGACCACATAGAACTCTCAATGCATCATGGAAGTCTCTATATTTCTCAAACTGAACCACAGTCTTGTAGAGAAGACCTGAAACTAGGTCTCCACTGTCTTCATACCCATCCTTACTTGAATCATTGTCCTCAACAACATTAATAATCCTATCAAACCCAAGTTTAGGAGCAAATGAAATAGGTACAATCAGATTATTGATAGGCTAAGCAAAACACTATCTCAGCAACTTTTTGAGTTTATTCATGTACTATGACAAGTTCTATACTTTATGCATTTTGAAAAGGATAAAGAAACAGAAAAATTAACAATCAAAGAAATCAGGGATAAACCTTATCTTGCCAAATTTTGAAAAGATGGTATGAGTAACGAGCAATGAAGGCTTAGAAGAAACTCTGGGCACAGGGAACCAGCTCGATGGCACAACCCTAAGAACGATTGTGTCTGGTTCATGCCAAGAATTTCGATTATGAAAGGGGAAAAAACGCATCCCAAGCTTTCTCCATGGTGTCTAAATCATTCAAAACGCGAACAGTGGTGGTGTGAGCTTCGACGGCCGGCAGTGAGCGCACGAGGAAGGGGTGAGGGAGAGAGCAGAAGAGGACGCGAGAGAGATCGACGATGAACGTGCTTTTGCATCAGATTAGGGTTCAGGAAAAAAAGATGGGGAAAAAGGAAAAATAAAACAAAACAATAAGGGGAAGAGGAGGGCGCTCTGTGAGCGCCCTGATGGGAAAAATAAATTAAAAAAAAGGAATGGCAAGGCGCATCCAAGAAGCGCCCTGAACACCAACATATTAAAAAATGTTTTTATTGGGAGGGCGCTTCCTAATAGCATATAAAAAACAAAGAATTGGACTCATAAGGGCGCGTCATAAGGGCGCGTAGATGGAGCGCCCTAACTTTTAACTATAAGGGCGCTCCCGCCCAAATTTGAAGCGTCTTGATTTTAAAACGATCAATTTAAGCGCTAACCAACACGGGAGCGCCATAGAGTCGGTGCTCTTATATCCTAAATTTGGCGTAGTGCCACTCTAATTCTTGATAAATCAATTCCCTAATTTCTTGTCTAAAATCACACTTAACCGTTGAGTTCTCACCCTACTTATAACTTCTCTCTCTTGGCTGGGTTCACCACCTAAGGCTGTCCTTCTGTTTCCTAGGTTCCAATTTCTGGGATGTTACAGTTGGAACCTATTTCCTCAAGGAAATGGTTCGGCCTTGAGTGATTAAACGTGCATGCATGTTTTAAAAATTTAATTGATGATTGAAATGTGTTTATGTGATGATTCTAAGTGCATGCAAGCTATTGTTTGATGATTGAAAATTTTCTCTTTTTCCTCTAAAATGGTTCGGCCATGACCATTATGTGGGCTGCATATTTTTAAAAATTTGTTTGATGCTTGAAATATGTTTATATGATGATTCTAAGTACATGCAAGTGGTTATTTGAAATTATGAAATTGGTTTGTATGATTGGATCACGAAAATGACACTTTTTGAACATATTTAAAAGTATGAACTTTATGATGATGATTGGTATGTTTGTGTGAAATAACATGAAATTGTTGGCTTAGAATGCTTGTAGATCATCATACTTGAGTTTGGTAATTTTTGGAAATTTATTGAATTTTTGTGTTCTTGATGATGTTCTTGGTGTTCATCATGTTGTTAGTGTTCTTATTCATATTCATGAGAAACTCATGAAGTGAATGTGTTTGATCTTGGAATGTTAATGAAAATGGTGTTAATGTGTTTATGGGCCTTAAAAGCCCAATAAGTAAAAAAAAAGGTAAAGACTTAAAGTGACAAGTAAAGTTAAAAGAAAACAATTTTTGTAAAAATGTCCAAATTAAATTCGGGTACAAAAAGGAACCCACTTAAAAGTCACCTTAAAATTCATAAAACTTGATGGTAACTTGAGAAAATGGATCCTTATGGGTTACCTAACCATTGGGCCTCTAGTTTAGCCCCAATGCCTTCAAAAAAATTAATAAAACTCACCATAAAGTCAAACAAAAATAATACATGGACATTGGGCTTGGATTAGTGTTGGGCTTCAACTCTAATCCTACCCATCAAGACCAAGACTTAAAATTTAATTAGTAGGCTTACTAATCCAATTTGCTTAAGTTGATTAACCCAACCCACTTAAGTTAATTAAATAAAGAAGAATAAATTTAATTAATCATAATGAAGATTAACCTTAATCTTAATCATTCAGTCACTAATGAGGTATTAATAATGTAATTAAGACTTAATGGTGGTTAAGAACTAATTAATTGTGATTAACATTAATTAAGTGTAATTAAAAGCTTAATCCAAGATTAAGGAAGAGAATAAGGGATAATTAGGAATTAATTAGAATCTTAAGTAAAGATTAAGACTTAATTAAGAAGAATTAGACTTAATTATAGTCTAATTAAGGAAGATTAATCATGATTAAGGGATTAAACTCAATCCTAATTATACATACAAGATAAATTATGTAGCACTATTCATAAGACACAATCATAAGCCTTAGTAAGCTATAGGACTTAAGTAAAAGTGATCACTAGTATTAAGGATGAATGAATACAACTTACCTTAAAAGCTTATAACGAACACATTCTTCTTGCATAAGACTTGAGAAGCCTAGTGAGAGAGTGTGGATTAACCCGAGATGGGGTTTTGTTCTCCTTGCGAAGGAAAGACATTGAATCGGAGCCGTGTCGCGGGGAGTGGTTACGTGGGAGGATTCAGTGGGCATTGCCTATAAAGATTGTGTGTGCTGAGAAGGCATTGTTGGTTCTCCTTGCGATGGAAAGACATTGAATCGGAGCCGTGCCACGGGGAGTGGTTACGTGGAAGGATTCAATGGGCTTTGCCTGTAAGGATTATGTGTGCTGAGAAAGCATTGTTGGTTTTCCTTGCGATGGAAATACATTGAATCGGAGTCGTGTCGCGGGGGAGTGGTTACGTGGAAGGATTCAATGGGCTTTACCTGTAAGGACTGTATGTATGACATGCATCATAAGCATTGATGAAATCTAAGGTTGAAAACCTTACGACCTAATATGGTAGTGACACTTTGGTACAATGTGAAACTGGTTGGGAAGGGTGCACTGGGTTTTGCAAAGAACTCCAGCGGGTCCCCAAATGGGACGCTAGCCCTGAGGATAGTTGAGTTCCAGAAAGAACATCAGGGGACGTGGGCTAGCTCCCTACCGTCGAGTTCGAAGGGGATCAAGCTTGACTATCCTGTCGCTCTCAAGGTTTCGAGGTTAGTTGAGATTTTCTGGAAGGTTTATAAAAAAAATTTGGCCAAAAGAAAATATATGAGCAAGGCTCTTTGTACCGGTGCTAGTACATACTCTAACTCCTGATACGTTGTACATATAGGTCGTGCAGTTGTTGTGTGCACTGTGGTGGTGATTTCCCTGGGCCCTCATGCATTGCATGGTACATGGTAGTTGCTTGAAATCCTTGGTGAATGATGTGGTTGTTTGCATTGCATGAGCATATCACACCATTCTATGATGTTGTGACCTTCTATGTGAATGATTGGGTTTATTGTTATATGAATAGTGTGAATTCTCGTATCTGTTTACTTTAGTTATCATATCCTGAGTTAAGTGAGTTCATGTAAAGTGTTCTCACCCCCTTGTCTTTCTTTTTCGTTGTCTGTCACTCTTCTGGCACCTAAAAGGGCATGGACTCTAGAAGGATGCGCTTTGTTCTGAAGATAGACGTGGCGTTCAGGTGGAACCGGATCTTGATGAGTCAGGTCGTAGTGTTTAGGGACATATTTCAGTAGCAATATACAGTAAAGATAGGTCGTAGCCTGATAGAAAGCCCCATTTCTTTTTGTAATGTAATATACTAAAACCCCAACGTAGATGTACGTTATTTCCGTTGTAATTTTGAATAGTAACAGAATGATATTTTAGTACTAATATATTTCTTCTTGTTTTATCACAATTATAATTAAAAAAAACAATCACCAATTTTCTTCACTTCCTTAAGAGATTAATTAACAAATCTTAACTGAGTTAGTCGAGTAATACCCGTCACGGAATGAGGGCGTTATACATGGGACCCTAACTATGATGTGATGCTTCATTTTGCTGTTGTAACTTGCAAATACAAAGAGATTCAAAGTGATCAAGGTCTATCCTATAAAAATGCTCTGCTTCGTAGAATGACTAAGAAGGATATTGAATTTTATGATGATGAGTATTTTGATGATATGTATTAAGAATTAAAAATGAAATATTGCATACAAGTTAATTAGCTATTGTGTTTTAAAAACTTTAGTCCGTTTAAACCTTTTTTATCTATTGTTTGTTCGTTTTTATTGTGTCTCATGAATATTAAATTCATTTTTACCTATTCATTATCATAAAAAAGAAAATGTTTTTGTATGAAATTTAATCACTAGTTGTAATTAGTAAAGGGTATATGATAATGTGATTTTTGGGTGAATTGAAATATGAATGAAGAAGATTTACGAAAATATACATTATATGTACCAATATGTAGAATGGTGCAGAATTCATTTATGATAGATTTCTTGATATGATAAGTTTTGTATTAATTGACAACTGGGAGGCACAAGTCTCCAAGTGGTTGTTAAAACAAAAAACGACAATACTTTCATCATATAGTTGGATTAATCCAAAATAAATAATCTAAGAAAACTTGGAAATAAAAAACAAAGTATACAACCTTTTGGAATTACTGCAATTTAAGTTGTCAATACAAAGAGGTTCAATGGGTATGACTATTTTCTTCAAATTATGAGGAAAAATAATGATCCATGAGACCCTAACTATGATGTGATGCTTCATTTTGCTATAGTGACTTGCAAATACAAAGTGATTCAAAGTGATCAATGTCTATCCTATAAAAATGCTCTGCTTCGTAGAATGACTTAGAAGGATATTAAATTTTATGATGATGAGTATTTTGATGATATTTCTTAAGAATTAAAAATGAAATATTGCATACAAGTTAATTAGCTATTGTGTTTTAATGTGTTTAAAAAACTTTAATCTGTGTAAGCCTTTTTTATCTATTGTTTGTTGATTTTTATTGTGTCTTATGAATATTTAATTGATTTTTACCTATTTATTATCATATAAAAAAATATTTTTGTATGAAAATTAATCACTAGTTGTAATTAGTAAAGGGTATATGATAATGTGATTTTTGGGTGAATTGAAATATCAATGAAGAAGATTTACAAAAATATGCATTATATATACCAATATGTAGAATGATGCAGAATTCATTTATGATAGATTTCTGGATATGATAAGTTTTGCATTAATTGACAACTGGGGAGACACAACTCTCCATATTATGATGATATGCTGATGACAAGAGAATACACACATATGCATATGCAGTGATGCCATGTCCCATGTCCCACATCGGGTAGCAGCCTTGCTTTTGTGTGTATTCTCTTGTCATCATCATATCATCATCATAATAGGTATCTATTTTTAACAAGAGAAAATTATATTAAATGGATAAAATTATTTTTTATAAGGAAAAGGTTATTTTTAATTATTATCTTTAAATTAATAATTATTAATTTTATATTTTTTGTGATAAAAATATTAATAATTAGTAATGTTTTTATATTTGATATAAAAATTCTATTAATTTTAATATATAAATGGTGATGGAGTTAGTCAATGATATTAAATAAGGGTAAAAGTAGAAAGTCAAGACTATGTTTTTAAAACTGCAACAAAATTAACTAACTTCAACCATTTTTATTGGTATGTGTAATTCGGTTAAGTCTGCCTTATTAAAAAAAGACCGGAAGGAGTAGTTAAAAAATTAAAAATAAAACCTATTTTATGAAAAAAAATTATTTATTACATTTAAAACATAAAAAGCATTTACTAGTTGTTTATATTTTAATTAATGGAAATGTTTATGGCACTTGTTTAGAAATAAAAAATAGAAAAAATTTATTGGAGTATGTATAGCATTTAATGTTACACATGTAATCATTGTCAGTAAAAACTTTTATAAATGCATCTCCTAACTAGTACCTATAGGACACTAATTAGCATGGTGGATTAATTAAAAACATAAACTTATAACTTAAAATTGTACTAAGTTGCATTAAACAAAGGTTCCTTCCACAAAATAAAAAAACTGAAGTGAAAAGGCATGAGATGTGTAACATCCCGCAAATTAGGAGCTTTAATAACTCATTAGGCTGAAAATAAGAGAGTTAATGTATTAGTGATTAGGGGAAAGTAAGTTGAGGAATTAAGGGTTAAAACTTAATTATAAAAATCAAGATCAGGATTTTGTCTAAGTAAATTTAGTGAGTTTGGGTTACTGGTAATCGATTACAGAGAGTTTGTAATCGATTACCAGAGAACAGAGTTTTTGGTAATCGATTACCAGGGGATGGTAATCGATTACCCGAGAGCTGAGTTTTTGGTAATCGATTACCAAGGGGTGTAATCGATTACCAAATTCCCAGAAAGGTTTTCTAATGTATTTTTAGCTACTGGTAATCGATTACAGTCTGACTGTAATCGATTACCACCCGTCCAGTATATAAAGACCGGAAGTGAAAAATAAGGCATTGCATGTATTTTCTTTCTCCTTCTTGTGACCTAGAGAGAGAGTGAGTTTAGAGAGAGAAAACCTAATTTTGGAGCTTGGAAAGGAAATTGAAGCAAGGATCATCAATTGGATCACTTCAATTTGTCATTCTCCTCTTGAATTCCTAGATTTGGTGAGTATAAATCACACACCCACTTTCCCCTTTGATTTTGATTTCTCCCCAATGTATGAACCCTACGCTTTAATCCCTCTTCTATATGATTATTGTGGTTAGATTAGTAATGTATGCATGAAATTGAGTAGTTTGGTTAGTATTTTCATTGAAAACCTTTGGGTAACGAGATTTATGAAAGTAGCAAGATTACGAAATTGACGAAATGCTCAATGCATGAACCCTACCCCTTCGATTCCCTTTCTATATAGTTAATTTGATTGTATTTATGAAGTTTATGCTAGAATTGAGTAATTTATGCTAGGAATTGATTGTAAATCCCTTGAATTTCGAAGTTACGAAACTTACGAAAGTTCCGAAACACTCGAAGTGCTTGAAATTCTAGTTTTGGGTTATCAATTCATGTTTACCGGTTTCTACTGTGAGTTAAGTAAGCCGACCTTGTGCTGTGAGTTAAGAAATTGATTGATTATGTAAAAACATTGACTTCGGTCCAGTAATGGGTGGGATACGTCCCCGGGAAAGACGTTTCCCGTAGTCTGAGCTCAGTTCTAACTCCAGTTTCAGTATTAAGTTCATGCCTGCTGGGCACAGCAGTGAGTTGCATTATTATTGCATCATAATGATTTGAGTATTAAATTTATGAATATGTTATGTTAATTATCTTTAATTGTTATGAATATGAGTATGTTATTTGGCTTCATAATAGTTAGTTAAGTTGAATTCCCTCACACTTTATGAATGTTTAGTTATGCTCGCTGAGATTATTATCTCACCCCACGTTTCGGGGATTTACTTTAGTTGTGCAGGAATTCCAAGTAATGATATGGCAGGAAAGGTGTTGGTGGAGCTGAGTTTTATTTCACAATGAAAGTTCCTTGTAATAGAAATTAGTTCATTTGTATTTGTGAGTAATTGATTAATGGTGTATGGACGTATGTATATGTTTATTAGACATGGAGGCTTAATTATGAGATTTGGAGTATTTATGTTATTAGATTGTACTGGTTTTTGCTGAGTTTCAGGTTGACCTTGGAGATGGTAACATCCAGTTTCAGGTTGACCTTGTTATTAGATTGTACTGGTTTTTGCTGAGTTCTTTGAATCACACTCCTTCAAGTGTAGATTCTTCCCTAAGTTTAAGCAAGAGTTGTTCTTATTTAGGGATCTTATTGTTTGTATTGTAATTGCTTAAGCTAATCGTTGGGGAGTTTAAGCGGATGTATGACGATATCGAAAATTTAACGAAATGATTTCAGGAAATTCAGAGATAGTGTCTCCAACGGGTATTATTTCTGAGTACAGAAATTAGGGCGTTACCTTTTGGTATCAGAGCAGTTCAATCCAATTGGACTGTGGTTAGGATAGTTGCCCGTGACTTATTATAATTTTCTAATACATGTACTCATTATAGGAACTGATCACTTCTATGGTGTGTATTATATATGGAGATTATGGTCAGTTATGTGAGTAGGATGCTTTGGTCCAGAAGTTAGGATACTTCCTTAACAAAGTTAAAGCCACCCATTCTTGTATCAGAAAGAAAGTAACTTAGGTTAATTTTGACAAGGGAACCCTTACCTTAGAAGCCTTAGAAAATGTGACCCTGGAGCCCTAGTAAGCATTAGGCATTCTTAAGGCAGTTAGTTAAGTTTAATTCATTATTCTTAGAGGATGGATGTTGTTTGGCATATAAAGTAGTTCTGATTGTGTAAACTGTACAATCTGGATGTATTGTGTGATTTGCTATCTCTTTGTGACAATGGTTTATATGAGTGATTTTATGTCATGTTATGTTAAAATGTGTGTGTACTTGTTAGGTAGTAACTCACATAGTTAAAGTTTCTTTTGAGACGAACCCTTGTGAGGTCATGTTAGAAGGAATGCGGGACTGTAGTCCAAGTTAAGATAGAAACTCTACTTAGGGTAAACCAGAGGTCGCAGAGGCACCCAAGAGGATTCCAAACTATTGAGAAAGTGTATAGAAGATTGTAACTTAAGTAGGCTTAAGACCTTACCTAAAGTCAGCAAACTTAGCAGGGACATATAGACATTTAGACCTAAACTTAGAAGGGTTAGGAAATTGAGGTTTCTTTTGAGATAAGGTAAGAATAGGTGTATTCCCTAGGCCACCTTGAGGGTGGTCAGGAGACTGTCAAGTGAGTGATGATCCCTTCAGCCACCTTACTCTTTGCCTTATCCATGGATTACATGGACAGGGTCCTTATGCCTTACCAGACGGGTAGGTAGTCATGGCGGCTACCATCTCCTCACCCTTTCATCTCACGTTTAGAGAACACCTAATAGCCTTAGAGGCAGTGTCTTGTGACCCTGACATTCTAGAAACCCTTAGGTGAGGACTTCACCATCAATTGGTAACCCGTAAGGAGTTAGGGACATGTTTAGGAGATGAATAAGGTAGAGATCCCTAGTAAAGGTAGTGAGATTTCAATTATCTAATATTAGTACCCTCCCAGGACTTGCCATTAGTAACATCTTTAACCCTACCGAGTGGGTAAGTTGTCATGAGAAAACAACACCTTTGCTTTTTCTTTTCACCCTTAGAAAATACTTAAGGATATTAGGAAGTGATGCCTTAAAAACCTGAAAATCTAGAAATCATCAAATAAGAACACTTCACCCATACCTTAAGTCTAACCATATCGGTTTTAACCTCGAGGACTCGGAGAAGTACTCGGGAGAAGAATTAGGTAAAGGCTTTTAGTCAGGATAGTTAGTATGAACCAAATTTTTTCTCGGAAATCCAACTCAGTAGTTTCACCATCCAAAATCACCCAAATCAACTTATTACCACTAGTAGAGAGAAACCTTAGCCATAACTCTCTTAAGGGAGAGGAACCTTAATCAAGAAAGTTAAGAATTCTAGTATAGATTGCATAAGGTAGTGTAGATTTACCCACAACCCAAGTAAGGATAGGAAGTTCCCAATTAATTCATATTAGGGGTAGGGGTAGTCTTGTAGAAAGGAATTAGAAATCACCTGAGAGAATTGTTAGACAGAAAGTAAGTGATTCTAATACCTTAGTTAAAGATAACAAAGTAGCGGGAATAACATAGACTTTTTAGAATTTATTAGGAAAGGGAAGGAAATTATAGTTGAGGTCCTATGGGAAATGAATAGAATAAGTAGATTAGCAGACAACTCTAGAGCTAACCAAGGATTTATCAAGTAGCTATAGATGTTCTCCCAGCCACCCAAATACTTAGCCTCATCCATGAATTCCATGAGGGAAATATTAGAACATTAAACCATATACTTATATATTGTAGTGTGATCATGTTTACATATGTTCACATCCCAAACAGAAATAGGGAATTCCATTTCACACCATAATAGAAATAACTCTGGATATTATGAGAAGGGAAAAACAAATTAGTTTAGGCATCTGGATGTAGGTTTGGTATCTCCAAGAGAGAAAATAATGATTTTAAACGCTGAGAAATATTAGGAAGAGCCTGAATCCTTAAGGGGGTAGTTTTATAGACAGACCATGAGAATCCGTAGAAGGCACTCGGTACTTGAACACAACTAAGTTGCACCCAACCTGAAAGTTAGATTTGATTGTGTATAGTCAGGCCTGGCCAGAGTGTTAGGAAAGGAATGAGATATTGTTAGGCATACTCACTAGGTTAGAACTCTAAAGCATTTAGAAATCCTTACTTATAGGAGGACTAGGGTATGGATGACATTATGTCACTCTCCTTTCAATGAAACTTAGAACCAAATTAAATACAAGCCCTGACTGGTAGGGTGGGATAGAGAAAGATCCCATTATGGGAAGATAGGAGACTACGAGATTTTACCGTGTTCATGCTGTAACCGGTACGTATTATACCTACGTTTATGGCATGAGTGTTGTTAGGATTCCGTTATTTTCTTAGAAGTATGAGTGACTTTCCTCTCTCTTGGGTGTGGTGTTTGTCTATGTGATTATGTGAACTTAATTCCTCGAACATGACGTGAGCGTTGGATTATTTAGCCAACACAAACTTAGTGATTCGAGGGATTGAGTAATTATGTGTGCATGACTTATAGTTAGTAATATAGTAGAACTTCGAATATAAACATGTAAATCACTTGGAATTTCTCAAACCTAGCTAGATCAGTAAGAACATAAGACTTGAAACCAACCGGTAGTTGATGGGTTTGGGTATGGAATTAGGATCCTTACTTAGTTATTGTATGAAATCTTTTCCTATGATTAGATTTTATCAAGGGTGTTGTCTAACCAAGCCAGTCAAGTATACTCAAATAAGAGTAGAAGTCTCTTCATGTGTCTTTCATGATGATACATGAAAGGAGTTTGTTAGAGAAGTTCAGGAACCTAAACTTAGGTGTAGCAATTGGAGGGCATAGTGTCAGACTTCATTTAAATGAGATCACTAACGAGCTAAGAGCTCTAATCAGGGAGGCTCAGAGTTTGGACTCAAGCCTCTAAGAGAGTTGACAACAGTTAGGGTTTCTGAATCAGAAAATGGGAAAATTCTCTTCCAAGGGAGAGTCTGTGTCCCTAAGGGGGGTAGCCTCAGGCAGCAGGTGTTAGAGGAAGCTAATGGAGGTAAATTTTCTGTACATCTTGGCTCTACCAAGATGTATCAAGATTTGAAGAGAGATATAGTAGATTATGTTTTTAAGCGTTTAGTGTGTCAGTAGGTCAATAAAGAACATCAAAACCATTAGGAACCCTTTTACCATTAGAAATCTCTGAGTGGTAGTGGGAAGGTATTAAAGGGAATCAAGCATGTGGTCAGGGTGCAGCGGAAATAAATGGATTCCCTCCCTTGTTATAATCGTTTTGCGAAAACACGAATCAAGGAATAAAAGGTATTGAAAAGAAAGGTCGTACCTTATTAGGATTATAAACAAGGCAAGTGTAGCCACGTCTCTATTGGTATCCACGCCAACAACCGTACTAGGATACCCTCCTCAGCTCTGCTAGTAGTCTTAGAAAGTAAGAAGCGATTGCTCATGTGTCTCTAGGGTAGTGCATCTCATGCTCTATTTATAGAGTGGTGGCTAGGGTTTACCCCCTCACTCACTTAACCCTCACACTTATGGGTCTGGCCCATTATGTAATAATTCTAATTTAATTTAATTAGAATTATTATCCTTTCCTAGTGGCATGTTGTATGCGTGTGACCCAATAGGATTTTAATATTTGGTTATAATATTAAAATAAAACCCTTTTATATTTAATATCATAAATAGTAAGCGGTATCTAGCAACACATCACTATCCAAATATTGAGATTATCAATAACTTTGATAAATCCTATTTTATTATAATAATTTATATGTTCTGTCCCTTTGTCCAAATATCTAATTGAACACAAGGGCATGGATTGTGTCAACCTTGTATAGTTCAATTTATATTTTCTTGATCCCCAAGTAGACTGTACAGAAAATAAATATCTCATATTTATTCTCCTGAGCATAGCCATGCATTTTGCAGTCTCACTTTACCAAGAGGCCTACAGATATAACTCCTGTTACATAGGAGGGACAAATCCCATCTAGGGCACTCACATTCCTCCACATAATTTATTATATGTCCAAAATCAACTTTATGATTACCCTGTTACAGGTAACGTTTGATGATAATTAAAACATATAATTCCTTATGTAGGAATCGTAGTGATTTCAGGTCGAAGGACTTCATATAACATTTATTAATTTAAGAAACGTTCATGACACTTATGTAACAACCCATGCAACGTTCTTAAGGTGGGTCTGTCCAGTACACCATTACTCTTAATGTGTACCTATGTGAGCACATGATATCTCATATCCATGATCTGTGAGATGTGACCATCAATGAACTCACATACTAGTCTAAATGCATCTTTGTCCTAAGATGATAATTGACTAGGGACTATTTAAGAATAGTTCTTCATAAGCTCTCACGATCAAGTCATCTACTTGATTCCTTATGAAGTTTAAGCTTACTATTCTAAGGACAATAATTATATTCAAAAAGAGTAAGTTTGCCTTTATAAAATAACATGATACAAGTGATGGATGTTCACAAATATATAAGTCTCTAGTGCATATTCCTAACAATCTCCCACTTGGACTAGAGACATTCAGACATAACTATTATGCCTAATGATCTAGTGTGCCCTTCATGCTTCTGCTGCACAAGGGGTTTAATGGGTTTGTAACAGCGACTATTTCTTTCTTTGAACTTTTCTAGCTCACAGCGCCACCATTCAAACAAAACACATAACCTGATTGCGATCTTCAATCATCTTTGTCGGTTTGGAAGCTAGCATTAGTGTAACCTTTTACAAGTAGCTCTTCCTCACCTCCATATATCAAGAATGAATCCTCAGTTCTTCTCAAGTACCTAAGGATGTTCTTGATTGTTGTCTAGTGATCTTCATCAAGATCAGACTGGTATCTGCTAGTCATGCTTAAAGCATATGATATTTCTGGTCGAGTACATAACATGGTAAACATGATAGACCCTATAGCGGATGCATAAGGAATCTTACTCATGCGACCTCTCTCTTCTTCACTGGAAGGAGAATGAGCCTTAGATAGGCTTATACCATGTGACATAGCCAAAGATCCCTTCTTAGAATCTTGCATGTTAAACCATTTTAACACTTTGTCTATGTATGTACTTTTGACTTAGGCCAAGTAATCTTCGAGATCTATCTCTATAGATCCTAATACCCAACATATAGGTTGCTTCGCCCAAATCTTTCATAGAAAAACAATTTCCTAACCAAGTCTTTTCAGATTGAAGGGTAGGAATGTCATTTCCTATGAGGAGTATGTCATCTACATACAAAACCAGAAAAACAACTATATTGTCACTAACCATTTTGTAAACACAAGGTTTATCTTCACTTTTAATGAAACAAAACTGTTTTATAGCTTCATTAAAACGAAGATTCCAGCTTCTAGAAGCTTGCTTTAATCCATAAATGGATTGTTGCAACTTATATATCTTTAGGTATAACAAAACCTTCAGGTTGTATCACATACATATCTTCAAGAAGGCTTCCATTTAGGAAGGCTGTCTTGACATCCACTTGCCAGATTTCATAATCATGGTAAGTTGCAATAGCAAGTAAGATCCAAACAGATTTAAGCATGGCAACTGGGAAAAAGTGTTTCATCATAGTCTATACTATGAATTTGCGTGAAACCATTTATCCACCAACCGTGCTTCAAAGGTACTTACATTACCACCCATGTCAGTTTTCCTCTTTGAAAACCCACTTGCACCCTATGGGTTTTATCCCTTCGGGTTGCTCAATCAAGGTCCATACCTTGTAAGTGTACATGGAATCCATTTCAGATCTCATGGCATCAAGCCATTTCTCAGATTCTGGACTCAAAAGAGCTTCTTGGTAGATCACTAGTTCACCTTGATCCATTAGCAATACATCCCCTTCCTGAGACACAAGGAAACCATATTTCTCAGGTTGGTGGTGTACCCTATCTGACCTACGCAAGTCTTGCGCTACTTGAGCAGGTGGCTCCACAACACTTTGTGGTATCTGCTCTTGTTCCATTACCGGCTCATTACTACTCTGTGGTACTTGAATTTCTTCAAGTTCTACTTTCCTCCCACTCATTTTCTTAGAGACAAATTCTTTCTCTAAGAATACAGCAGTCCTAGCGACAAACACTTTCCCTTCGCTAGGATTATAGAAGTAGTAACCCATAGTCTCTTTTGGGTATCCCACAAATAAGCACTTATCTGATTTGGGTCCTAGCTTATATGAAACTTGGCGTTTCACATAAGCTTCACAACCCCAGATTTTCATAAAAGACATACTAGGTCGTCTCCCAGTCCATATCTCATATGGTGTCTTTATGACAGCCTTAGATGGAACACGGTTTAGTGTGAGGGCCGCTGTTAACAAAGCATGACCCCAAAAGGAGTCGGGGAGATCAGAATGACTCATCATGGACCGAACCGTATCCAATAGGGTTCGATTTCTCCTTTCTGAAACTCCATTCCATTGAGGTGTTCCAGGAGGAGTGAGTTGGGATACTATCCCACACTCTTTTAGATAGTCATCAAATTGTTGGCTCAAGTATTCTCCACCTCGATCTGATCGAAGTGTTTTAATAGTCTTGCCAAGCTGGTTTTATACTTCATTCTTAAATTCCTTGAACTTTTCAAAGGATTCAGATTTGTGTTTCATTAGATACACAAATCCATATCTACTGAAATCATCAGTAAAAGTGATGAAGTATTAAAAACCTCCTCTAGCCATTGTGCCCATGGGCCCACATACATCACTATGTATGAGACCAAGAAGATCACCGACCGTTTCACCTTTTCCAGTGAATGGGGTTTTGGTCATCTTTCCTAATAAACAAGATTCACATGTCTCAATTGATTCAAAATCAAAAGAGTCCAAATAGCCATCTTGGTGGAGTTTGGAAATGAGTTTCTCATTTATGTTGCCTAGGCGACAATGCCAAAGATAAGTTGGGTTCAAATAATTCGTTTTTACCCTTTTAGCATTTATGTTATAGATAGGAATTTCGAAGTCGAGAACATACAATCCATTGTTTAATTTTGCACAACCATAAAACATATCATTTAAATAAATCAAACAACTATTGTTCTTTATTATAAATGAAAAACCACTCTCGTCTAAACAAGAAACAGAAATAATATTCCTACTAATGGCTGGCACAAAATAACAATTTTCTAATTCAATAACTAGCCCAGTTGGCAAAGTTAAATAATAAGTTCCTACGGCTAAAGCAGCAACTCTTGCTCCATTTCCGACTCGCAGGTTGATTTCACCTTTGGTCAACGGTCTACTCCTTTTTAGACCCTGCACATTCACGCAAATGTGAGATCCACATCCAGTATCTAATACCCAAGATGCAGAAGTAGATAAATTGACTTCTATAACATAAATACCTAAAGCGGAAGTCTCACTTCCCTTCTTCTTGATCTCCTCCACGTACTTTGTATAGTTTCTCTTCCAATGTTCTGATTGGCCACAGTGGAAACATTTTCCTTCCTTAGCTATCCCGCCCTTAGGCTTCAAAGCAGAGGTACTAGGCTTGTCTTTGCCCTTGTCCTTTGATTTGAAATAGGGCTTCTTGAATTTCTTCTTACCCTTGCCTTTTTCAGGTTGGACCATCAATATGGCCTTCCCTTTACCTTTATTAATGTTTTGCTCAGCTGTTCTCAACATGCTCAATAATTCTAGCAGTGGTTTGTCAAATTCAGTCATGTTGTAGTTCATGACGAATTGACCATAGCTGTTCGGCAACGATTGCAGGACAAGATCAGTAGCCAACTCTTGGCCTAATGGGAATCCAAGCATTTCCAGGTTTTCAATGTACCCAATCATCTTGAGTACATGAGCACCAACAGGATTTCCTTCTGCCAGTCTACATTGATAAAGTGCCTTTGAGACTTCAAATCGTTCATGCCTAGCTTGGCCTTGAAAAAGTCTCTTTAAATGTACGATCACATCGTACGCTTCCATGTTCTCATGCTGCTTTTGGAGTTCAGCATTCATGGTAGCAAGCATAAATCAACCTACATCAAGAGCAACATCCAGATGTTTTCTAAAAACATCGTTGTCAGCTTTCGAAGCATTTGCAACGGGTGTTTCAGGAATAGGCCCTTCCAGGACATACAGTCATTCCTAAGGACAATCCTTAGGTCTTATACCAGTCTAGAAAGTTAATTCCAGACAGTTTATCCTTCTCAAGGACAGATCGCAATAAAAGTTACTTGTTGTGCTCATTGCTATGCACGTAAGTATCATATAACAAAACATATTCAACAAGGTCTTAATTAAATATGTCTCCCACTATTTTGATTCAAAACAAGTACCCTCAATATAAAGAATCAGAAAATCCCATCACCAGATTTTCTAGTAGGCCAAGATCCATATTTCACCTAATTTTAAGTCAGCTTTAGCTGATTGCTTAAGAAAAGGCTACATCACATATAATCTTGAAGTCTCCATCCACATGTCTCCACATGCTCCTTTTGCGACACCCTTAGTTGTACCGCTAAGAGTATCACATTACGAACGTAACTGATGACTCTCGTTTATGTTAAATGTATGCTTAGAAAATACGGGAATATTTTTTTTTTTTTTTGAAAAGAGTTTAATCATTATCAACTAATCTCATTCTAATTCCATTTTAGATATTTGTAAAAGCATCCCTTCCTTAATTCTGAAATACGTTTTCGGAAAGCATCTAGTCGATTCAATCGTTCCGCATACATACACAACACACACGCAAATATAAAGTAGAGACTAGGGAAGAAGCGTGAAAAATATACATGTACATAACCACAGTGTCAAGTGATCCCCGAGATACCACACCATCATACAAAATGAGAGTTCTGGCAGTAAAATAAATAAAACCTCTATCAATACAACCAAAATAAGAGGTCACTAATCAGAGCTACTACTGCTAGACTCATGACTACCCCAAACACACTCCTCTACTCATCGTCATCTGACCTAGCAGGGGCAACCCTACAACTCCTCCTCCTGGCATCCGGGAGGGTAATCATCCTGAATTCCTCTGAAGGAATACCGTCAGAAGAATCCTCCCTCAGCTCCTCGTCCTCGGGGTCCTCCTCAGGGTCCTCCTCTGGATCCTCCTCCTCGGATGAAGTATCATCAATGACGACCAGATCAGGCCCAATGGCGGTAGGACGACCGAATGCACTGAAACGCATGGTCGGTGGGGATGACGACTCTGGTCCAGGAGTGTAGCGAGGGGAATCCGGCTCTCCTATAGTGGCTATCCGAGAGGACTGGGAAGAAAACAGATGGAACGGGACGATGACGACGGTTAAGGAAAGTGGTATGACGACGAAGTCCTGGTGGTGTCTCGAACTCCAGAATCACGGGCACAGTGAAGACGACCTCTGGCACAAGGGGAAGGTTAGGGTGAGAGATCGTGACGTGTACTTCCCCTGTGAATATACAGCGTCTAGGAATGTCGGTGACCCGCCACTGTCCTCGTGGCCCCCATCTCAGTGTAATCCTCATGGCCGACATCTTGAAGCTCCCAAACCCGACTGGCGATGGAGAAAGAGCGCGACGACAGAGAATAGAAGCAGAGAAGAAAGGGTGAGAACATCATATGAACTCATAACAAGTAGAACATAGTAACTAGAGCACTAATAAAATATTCACAAACATCCACATAATCTCAATCACAAGTATGTAGCTGATACTACCATGCTATATGTATATAATGCATGAGGGCCCGGGAAACAACACCAAAAGCAGAGCACACAGCAACTGCTCGACCATATATGTACAATATATCAGGAGTATAGTCTGTACTAGCAAATAGTACGAAGAGCATTGCTCAATCTCTGGCCAAGACGATTTTCCGACTTCCAGACAAACTCACTGATTATGAAAACTTGAGAGCGACAGGATAGTCAAGCCTGTACCCCGTTTGCACGACAGTAGGGGGCGAACCTACGCCACTTATGCCATTCCGGGACCTGACTCATCCTCAGGGCTGGTCTCCTTTACCGGACCGCTGGTGTTCTTTGCAAAACCCAGTGCACCCGTCCCATCCAGTTTCACACTGTACTAGAGTGGTATTGCCATATAGGTCATAAGGTTTTCAACCTTGATCATCATTAATGCTTTATGATGCATGTCACACAATCAATGCTTTCAGCATCTCATCCTTACAGGCAAAGCCCATTGAATCATTCTACGTCACCACTTTACCGTGGCATGGCCCGATTCAATGTCTTTCCTTCAAGGAAAACCAAACAATGCTTTCTCAGCATACACAGTCCTTACAAGCAAAGCACATTAAATCATTCTACGTCACCCACTTTACCATGGTACGGCCCGATTTAATGTCTTTCCTTCAAGGAAAACCAAACCCTATCTTGGGTTGGAACCGCACTCTCTCACTAAGCTTCTCAAGTCTTATGTAGAAAGAGTGTGTTGGTTATGATCTTTTAAGGTAGTTTGTACTAATGTTCTCCTTTTAAGAATCAATAATCATTTTCACTTGAGTCCTATAATTTACTAAGACTTATCGTATCTTATGGATGACATTACCTACCCTAATTCGTCTTGTATGTCTAATTAGGATTAGGTTTAACCCTTAATTATAATTAGTCTTCGTTAACTAAACTATAATTAATCTTAATCCTCCTTAATTAAGTCTTAATCCTTACTTAAGATCCTAATTAATTCCTAATTATCCCTTAATCTCTTCCTTAACCTTGGATTAAGCTTTTAATTATATTTGATTAAGGTTAATCATAATTAATTAGTTCTTATTCATCATTAAGGCTTAATTATCTAATTAATACCTCATTAGTAATTATTGACTAAGATTAAGATTAATCTTCATTAATGTTAATTAACTTAATTAATTTAGGCTAATCAACTTAGGTGATTAAATTAGTTAAGTCTACTAATTAATCCTAAGTTTAATTTTCACAACTTAGATTAGTGTTTGAAGTTCAACCCTAATCTAAACCTAAGCCCATAAATTATTTTAGTTGTCTTTTAAATTGAGTTTTGACCCTCTTTTTGAAGGCTTTGGGACTAAACAAAAGCCTAAAGGTTATTGGACCCATGAGAGCCCATTTTTATTCATAATAAATAAAAATATGAATTTTAAATAGATTTTTATTTTAGTTAAAATAAAAATCCGAATTTAATTACTTAATTTAAAAACTTATCTTATTTGCAACTTAGTCCTTTTTGTTACAAATTTATTCTTTAGTCCTTTGGGCCAATTTAGCCCAAAAACATGTTTTAAACATTCTTTTGATCTTTTTAGGATCAAAAGGACATTCTTGATGAGTTTCATCAAGAACACTCATGAACATCAAGAACAACCTTGAATGTTCATCCAAAACTTCAAATTTTTCACAACATCCAATCTTCACCAAAACTTCACACATTCATCAATAAACAATCCAAATGCCAAATATCATACTAATCCACTCAAATCATTCACATGCACATTAAAGTTCATAACTTCCATTTTCAAGCTCAAAACATCATTATTTTCAAGATAAATCACCAAATCAATTTTTCCACTTAAGATCAACCACATGCATGTACATATATCCATCATATAATCTCATCCAAACCATCAAAATAATTTTTGCACACATGCAGCCACTTCTTCCTCTCTTGGCCGAGAGCTTAAGGGGAAAAAGGTGGGATTTTTCAACAAAAATCCTTCCTTGGCTTGCATGCAACACAACCCAACCATCAACAACAATCCAACCAAGATTAAAGACATGCAAACAGCCACAATAACCCAGCTCATCAAGACCGAAATATTTTCTCAAAAAACAAGCTCAAAGGTTTGATTTTTCAAGAGAAAAACAAGGGAAAAAGCAAGGATTCAAGGGCAAATCCTTGACTCTAGTTACATGGCCTACTAGAGTTCAAGTTCTCCCCCCCTTTACCTTAGATCTTCAAAGGAATAAGTGCAGATTTTTTCCTCCTCTAACAGCCCCTTCAAGCTCCTCCTTCAAGCCTCCAACAAGTGGATTTTGGTAGAAAGTATGTATTTTTATTTTTCTTTAGCTTAAATCCAAGATGGGACTTAAGCTTGGTTGGTGATTTGGGTGGAGATGAAGAAATTTTGGGGAGGAAGAGGGTGGTGTTGCGCGGCCAGCAAGGGAGGAAGAAGAAGAAGAAGAGAGAAAATGGTAGGTTAAGGAAATGGCTAAGTGAAAAATGGCCAAAAAGTGGAGTTTTTCTCCTTTATATAGGCTTAATGGTGTGAAGGAAAACATGGACAAGTGGCCACACATGCACCCTGCTGTGCAGCGAAATTTTCAGAGGAGGAAATAAGGTTTGTGCAATTTTTCTGGCCCGGATCAAGAGTATTCGGGCCCGGGTCGGGGTACCGGAGGGCAAAAAGGTCAATTTTTGCAGAAAAATCCCAAAAATTCCCAGAAAATTCCTAAAAATAGGAAATTTAATACTGATCCAAAAATATAAATTTTGACAATTAAAAATAATTTTTAATCATTAAAATCCATTAAAACGCTTAAAACAGCAAAAACGGGGAAAAACGGGTAAATCGGGAAAAATACGGGTGTTACAATCCTCCCCTACTAAAAGAAATTTCGTCCTCGAAATTTGCGTACCTTCTTGAAAATAATTGAGGGTGAGACTTTCTCATCTGCTCTCTAACTTCCCAGGTTCGCGTTACCCTCGTCGGTCGTACTCCAGATGACTTTTACTAATGAAATCTCCTTCCCTCTCAGCTGCTTACCCTTCGGTCTCCGATTCTCACAGGTAACGCCTCATAAGTTAGGTTTTCTTTTAATTGTATTATATCGGGTTCTATGACATGTGAAGGGGTCAGGGACATATTTCCGGAGTTTGTGACACATGAAACACATTATGTAGGTTTGAAAGAAAAGGTGGCAAAGCAATCTGGTAAGCGACAGGGCCAATTTTTTTTCAAAATTTGGTAGGGACCAATGAATTTAGGTGTAAGCTTTCGAGATCGAATTGCCCCTGCCAACCCCAGTTGTTGGTGTAACTCTCAAAATACAACGTGATCTTCTTCTTTGAATTCTAGGGTGGTTTCCTCCTCCGATCATAGTAGCTTCTTTCTGCCTGCTCTGTGATATTCTCATCTTTTTCCTGTATCATTTTGATCTTGTCCGTGGTTTGCTGGATCATCTCAGGCCCTAAAAACAAGCCATCGCCAGACTCGAACCAGCATAAGGCGTTCTACACTTCTACCATACAGGGCTGTCAAAAGGTGCCATTCCAATACTAGAATGGAACTATTGTTGTAGGTGAACTCAATCAGTGCCAACAGCTGATCCCAACTCCCTTGGTGTTCTAACACACATGCTCTCAGCAAATCTTCTAGGGATTGGATAGTCCGCTCGGACTGACCATCGGTTTTGAGGGTGATAGGCTGAACTAAGCCTCACTTGGTTTCCTAGAGCTTGTTGCAGACTAACCCAAAATCTGGATGTAAATCTAAGGGTCTACTATCCGACACAATGCTATGATGGAACCCCATGCAATCTTATTACTTCCTTTATGTATAGTTGGGTCAACTTTCTAGGGAAAACTTGATGTTGATGGGTAGGAAATGGGCAGATTTTGTTAACTATCAACGATTACCCATATAGCATCAAAACCTGCCGGAGTTCCTAGGTAAACCTACCACGAAATCCATAGATATGCTATCCCATTTCCATTCAGGGACATCCAAGGGTTGTAACTCTCCTGATGGTCTCTGATGTTCAATCTTGGCCTTCTGGCAAACCAAACAAGATGCTACATAACCAGCTACTTCCTTTTTCATCCTAGACCACCAAAACATCTTCTTCAGGTCTTGGTACATCTTTGTTGCCCCCAGGGTGAATACTCAGCCTACTCTTATGAGCTTCCTCTAAGATCAGTTTCCTTAACTCCATATCATCAGGTACACATATCCTACCTTTGAATCTAACAATACCTCAGTAACCCTTATGAAACTCAGATTCTCCTTTCTTAGGAATTAGGTCCTTCAAAACTTGCAAAGATTGATCCTTTTCCTGAGCTACTCGGATTTGTTCCCAGAAATCACTTCGAAATCTTCAAGGTTCCTAGAATTATACTCTTAGGGCTAAATCTAACATCCAGGTCAGGTCTCTAAATCCTTCTATTAATTCTAGTCTTTAACCATCATTGTTGACATATGCAAGGATTTCCTACTCAAGGCATCAGCCACCACATTGGCTTTCCCAGTGGTGGTATTGCAGGCTAAATCATAGTCCTTTAAAAATTCCATCCATCTCCTCTGCCTCATATTCAACTCTTTCTGATCAAACAGATACTTCAGGCTCTTATGATCGCTAAAGACTTCAAACCTGGCGCCATACAGATGGTGCCTCCAAATCTTCAGGGCCAAAAACTATAGCTGCCAACTCTAGATCATGTGTAGGATAGTTTACCTTCGTGTGTTCGCAGTTGCCTAGAGGCATACGCCACTACTTCCCTTTTGCATCAACACACAGCCTAATCCTTGCTTCGAAGCATCACAATATACTTCAAAACCTCTCTTGTGGGTCGGGTAAACAAGATTGGCGCAGAAGTTAACCTCCTCTTCAGCTCTTGAAAACTATCCTCACACTTCTGGCTCCAAACGAAGGGTTGATCCTTTCTAATCAGACGGGGTTAACGGAGTTGCTATTCTAGAAAATTCTCAATGAACTTACGGTAGTAACCGGCTAACCCCAAAAAGCTCCTTATCTCCGTTACAGACTTTGGTGCTTCCCATCGTAACCAGTCTCTACTTTAGCTGGGTCTACGCTAACTCCTCCACTAGAGATCACATGACCTAGGAAGTTTTACTTCCTTCAACCAGAATTCACACTTAGACAACTTAGCATATAACTTTCTGTCCTTTAAGGTCTGTGTAAAGTTATCCTAAGATGTTCCGCATGCTCTTCCTCACTCTTGGAGTATATGAGGATGTCGTCTATGAAGACCACAACGAACTTGTCCAAGTAAGGATGGAAAATCCGGTTCATATAGTCCATGAAAACTGCAGGTGCGTGTGTTACACCAACGGCATTACTAAATACTCATAATGCCCGTTTAGCGTGTTCTGAAGGCTGTCTTCGGGATATCCTCAGAGCTTAACACGTATTTGGTGGTAACCTGACTTAAGGTCAATTTTCGAGAACACAGTTGCTCCTCTTAACTGATCCATCAAGTCATCTATCCTAGGCAAAGGATACCTATTCTTTATCGTCACCTTATTAAGCTGACGATAATCTACACACAACCTCATGCTACCGTCTTTCTTCTTTACTAATAACACCGGGGCTCCCCAAGGGGACACGCTAGGCCTAACAAACTGTTTTTCTAACAACTCTTCCAGCTGTTTCTTCAACTCAGCCAACTCTAAAGGGGACATCCTATACGGGGCTATAGAATAGGTCCGGTTCCAGGCACTAACTCTATGTTAAACTCTACCTCTCGTTCTGGCGGCAAACCAGGAATATCACCAGGGAATACTTCAGGAAATTCTTTCACCACAGGCAGTTTGCTAATGTCGGTTCCCGCTCTTCCTCCAAAGAAGAAAGTATCATGTAGATTTGAGCTCCTTCTCTCAAAGAAGCATTCACTTGGTTGGCAGACAAGAATCTCGTACTTACAGAATCAAGAGTAGAGGGAGAAAAAGGATTTTAAACACAACAGTTCTATTATAACAGTCAAGCTGGACTCGGTTGGAAGACAACCAGTCCAGTCCCAAACAATATCAAGTTGAGAAAGAGGTAAACAGATCAAATTAGCAGAGAAAGTTTTATCACCAATGGTGATTTGGACAGTTTCAACAAGCTGTTGAGGTAATAACAGGCTAGCAGTAGGAGTAGAAACAACCAAGTCATAGGGTAATCTAACCACAGGCAAATTAATTGTTTCACACACTCCAGAGAAAACAAAAGAATGCGTCGCACCCGAATCATACAATACAATTCAGGAATTCCACTTATGACGCCACTTACCTTGGATCAGATCCTCGGATTTTGCAGCCTCAGCACCGCTCATGGTAAACACTCTGCCTCTGGTTCTGGGCCTCCCAGCTTGTGCATCAGGTTCGGGACAGGGGCGCTTGCAGCACTGCTACCACTACCATTACCGCTTCCCTTCCAAACAGGGCAGTCTCTCTTAATATGGCCACTTTGTCTGCAATGGAAACAAACCCTTCGTTGGATAAGTCGCTAGATTGATTCTTATATGGGCAATCCCTCAAGAGATGATTCTTCTTGCAGCGTGGACAACTGACAGAGTTGTTGCCAAGTACTGCTTGCCGGGCTTGCTCTGCTAGCAACCACCGATTGTGGTCTTGCGGCGCTTCTGTCGATGAACCAGAGTTATTCCTTGGGCAAAATATGGCTTCCTCCTTTCTTGTGAGAATTTAGGTTTGTTCCTCTGTGGACCAGAATTCTTCCACTGAGCTTGTCTTGCTTTGGTGTCATCTTCAAAGATCCGACACATATTCACCATCTTTGAGAACTCAGTAACTTGTTGGTATCCAACAGCCTGTTTAATTTCTGGCCTCAGTCCACTTTCAAACTTGAACACTTAGACTCTTCATCTATGGTGTTCTGGAAGTAGGGGCAGAGAACTTGGACAGTTCCTCAAACTTTGCCGCATATTCGCCAACAGTCGTGTTTCCTTGCTCCAACTTCAAGAATTCTATCTCTTTGCGTTTTCTCAGAGCCGTGGGAAAATACTTTTGGAGAAAAGTTTCCTTGAACAGTCTCCAGGGGACCAGTCTCCCAGTAGCTTCTAATTGACGTCTCGCGTACTCCCACCAATGCTGCGCTTCTCCAACCATCATAAACGCTGCAAAGGTTACCTTCTGTTCATCTGGGCATCCCATAGCTAGGAAAATCTTCTCCAATTCCTCCAGCCAAGCTGAGATCCATCGGGGTCGTGACCCCCTTTGAACTGTGGTGGGTTATTCTTCTTAAAAGTGGATAGTCCGCGATAGGCATCGGGGACGTTGTTCTGATTGCGAGCTTGGTTCATCTCGTTTATGGTCTGTTGATGATTTTCCAGGACATCCGCGATCCTTCCCAGGATGTCGTTCATTACAGGATTATTCCTTCCTGCCATGGATCCTACATTCACAGGGTACGTTAGTTCTTCTGTTTCATGCAGACCATTAAGCAAGAACAAATAATTCTACACACAATCTCTTACATTACGAAGGTGGTAATATAAGAGCAAACAATCCACACAAGGCAATCAATCTACACAACAACAAGCAATCCTCACAGAGTAAGCACAGAGGGAAGAGTATTATAGGCCATACCCGAGGCCAAAAGGAAAGAACAGCTCTGATACCACTAAATGCCGACACCCTTAGTTGTACCGCTAAGAGTATCACATTACGAACGTAACCTGATGACTCTCGTTTATGTTAATGTATGCTTAGAAAATACGGGAATATTTTTTTTTTTTTTTGAAAAGAGTTTATATCATTATCAACTAATCTCATTCTAATTCCATTTTAGATATTGTAAGCACCCTTCCTTAATTCTGAAATACGTTTTCGGAAAGCATCTAGTCGATTCAATCGTTTCCGCATACATACACAACACACACGCAAATATAAAGTAGAGACTAGGGAAGAAGCGTGAAAATATACATGTACATAACCACAGTGTCAAGTGATCCCCGAGATACCACACCATCATACAAAATGAGAGTTCTGGCAGTAAAATAAATAAAACCTCTATCAATACAACCAAAATAAGAGGTCACTAATCAGAGCTACTACTGCTAGACTCATGACTACCCCAAACACACTCCTCTACTCATCGTCATCTGACCTAGCAGGGGCAACCCTACAACTCCTCCTCCTGGCATCCGGGAGGGTAATCATCCTGAATTCCTCTGAAGGAATACCGTCAGAAGAATCCTCCCTCAGCTCCTCGTCCTCGGGGTCCTCCTCAGGGTCCTCCTCTGGATCCTCCTCCTCGGATGAAGTATCATCAATGACGACCAGATCAGGCCCAAGGCGGTAGAGACGACCGAATGCACTGAAACGCATGTCGGCGGTGGGGATGACGACTCTGGTCCAGGAGTGTAGCGAGGGGAATTCCGGCTCTCCTATAGTGGCTATCCGAGAGGACTGGGAAGAAACAGATGGAACGGACGATGACGACGGTTAAGGAAAGTGTAATGACGACGAAGTCCTGGTGGTTGTCTCGAACTCCAGAATCACGGCACAGTGAAGACGACCTCTGGCACAAGGGGAAGGTTAGGGGTGAGAGATCGTGACGTGTACTTCCCCTGTGAATATACAGCGTCTAGGAATGTCGGTGACCCGCACTGTCCTCGTGGCCCCCATCTCAGTGTAATCCTCATGGCCGACATCTTGAAAGCTCCCCAAACCCGACTGGCGATGGAGAAGAGAGCGCGACGACAGAGAATAGAAGCAGAGAAGAAAGGGGTGAGAACATCATATGAACTCATAACAAGTAGAACATAGTAACTAGAGCACTAATAAAATATTCACAAACATCCACATAATCTCAATCACAAGTATGTAGCTGATACTACCATGCTATATGTATATAATGCATGAGGGCCCGGGAAAACAACACCAAAAGCAGAGCACACAGCAACTGCTCGACCATATATGTACAATATATCAGGAGTATAGTCTGTACTAGCAAATAGTACGAAGAGCATTGCTCAATCTCTGGCCAAGACGATTTTCCGACTTCCAGACAAACTCACTGATTATGAAAACTTGAGAGCGACAGGATAGTCAAGCCTGTACCCCGTTTGCACGACAGTAGGGGGCGAACCTACGCCACTTATGCCATTCCGGGACCTGACTCATCCTCAGGGCTGGTCTCCTTTACCGGACCGCTGGTGTTCTTTGCAAAACCCAGTGCACCCGTCCCATCCAGTTTCACACTGTACTAGAGTGGTATTGCCATATAGGTCATAAGGTTTTCAACCTTGATCATCATTAATGCTTTATGATGCATGTCACACAATCAATGCTTTCAGCATCTCATCCTTACAGGCAAAGCCCATTGAATCATTCTACGTCACCACTTTACCGTGGCATGGCCCGATTCAATGTCTTTCCTTCAAGGAAAACCAAACAATGCTTTCTCAGCATACACAGTCCTTACAAGCAAAGCACATTAAATCATTCTACGTCACCACTTTACCATGGTACGGCCCGATTTAATGTCTTTCCTTCAAGGAAAACCAAACCCTATCTTGGGTTGGAACCGCACTCTCTCACTAAGCTTCTCAAGTCTTATGTAGAAAGAGTGTGTTGGTTATGATCTTTTAAGGTAGTTTGTACTAATGTTCTCCTTTTAAGAATCAATAATCATTTTCACTTGAGTCCTATAATTTACTAAGACTTATCGTATCTTATGGATGACATTACCTACCCTAATTCGTCTTGTATGTCTAATTAGGATTAGGTTTAACCCTTAATTATAATTAGTCTTCGTTAACTAAACTATAATTAATCTTAATCCTCCTTAATTAAGTCTTAATCCTTACTTAAGATCCTAATTAATTCCTAATTATCCCTTAATCTCTTCCTTAACCTTGGATTAAGCTTTTAATTATATTTGATTAAGGTTAATCATAATTAATTAGTTCTTATTCATCATTAAGGCTTAATTATCTAATTAATACCTCATTAGTAATTATTGACTAAGATTAAGATTAATCTTCATTAATGTTAATTAACTTAATTAATTTAGGCTAATCAACTTAGGTGATTAAATTAGTTAAGTCTACTAATTAATCCTAAGTTTAATTTTCACAACTTAGATTAGTGTTTGAAGTTCAACCCTAATCTAAACCTAAGCCCATAAATTATTTTTAGTTGTCTTTTAAATTGAGTTTTGACCCTCTTTTTGAAGGCTTTGGGACTAAACAAAAGCCTAAAGGTTATTGGACCCATGAGAGCCCATTTTTTATTCATAATAAATAAAAATATGAATTTTAAATAGATTTTTATTTTAGTTAAAATAAAAATCCGAATTTAATTACTTAATTTAAAAACTTATCTTATTTGCAACTTAGTCCTTTTTGTTACAAATTTATTCTTTAGTCCTTTTGGGCCAATTTAGCCCAAAAACATGTTTTAAACATTCTTTTGATCTTTTTAGGATCAAAAGGACATTCTTGATGAGTTTCATCAAGAACACTCATGAACATCAAGAACAACCTTGAATGTTCATCCAAAACTTCAAATTTTTCACAACATCCAATCTTCACCAAAACTTCACACATTCATCAATAAACAATCCAAATGCCAATATCATACTAATCCACTCAAAATCATTCACATGCACATTAAAGTTCATAACTTCCATTTTCAAGCTCAAAACATCATTATTTTCAAGATAAATCACCAAATCAATTTTTCCACTTAAGATCAACCACATGCATGTACATATATCCATCATATAATCTCATCCAAACCATCAAAATAATTTTTGCACACATGCAGCCACTTCTTCCTCTCTTGGCCGAGAGCTTAAGGGGAAAAAGGTGGGATTTTTCAACAAAAATCCTTCCTTGGCTTGCATGCAACACAACCCAACCATCAACAACAATCCAACCAAGATTAAAGACATGCAAACAGCCACAATAACCCAGCTCATCAAGACCGAAATATTTTCTCAAAAACAAGCTCAAAGGTTTGATTTTTCAAGAGAAAAACAAGGGAAAAAGCAAGGATTCAAGGGCAAATCCTTGACTCTAGTTACATGGCCTACTAGAGTTCAAGTTCTCCCCCCCTTTACCTTAGATCTTCAAAGGAATAAGTGCAGATTTTTTCCTCCTCTAACAGCCCCTTCAAGCTCCTCCTTCAAGCCTCCAACAAGTGGATTTTGGTAGAAAGTATGTATTTTTATTTTTCTTTAGCTTAAATCCAAGAATGGGACTTAAGCTTGGTTGGTGATTTGGGTGGAGATGAAGAAATTTTGGGGAGGAAGAGGGTGGTGTTGCGCGGCCAGCAAGGGAGGAAGAAGAAGAAGAAGAGAGAAAATGGTAGGTTAAGGAAATGGCTAAGTGAAAAATGGCCAAAAAGTGGAGTTTTCTCCTTTATATAGGCTTAATGGTGTGAAGGAAAACATGGACAAGTGGCACACATGCACCCTGCTGTGCAGCGAAATTTTCAGAGGAGGAAATAAGGTTTGTGCAATTTTTCTGGCCCGGATCAAGAGTATTCGGGCCGGGTCGGGGTACCGGAGGGCAAAAAGGTCAATTTTTGCAGAAAAATCCCAAAAATTCCCAGAAAATTCCTAAAAATAGGAAATTTAATACTGAATCCAAAAATATAAATTTTGACAATTAAAAATAATTTTAATCATTTAAAATCCATTAAAACGCTTAAAACAGCAAAAACGGGAAAAACGGGGTAAATCGGAAAAATACGGGTGTTACACCTTTGACTCCATGCTCTTTCCGGTTACATTACATAACAAGAAGAAACCTCGTTTAACATACGAGGGGATAGAGATGAGAAGAGAATTACAAGAGGAATGTCAAGAGGTAAGGCACGACACGCAGGTCGTATTTAAATTTAAAACAACTAAGGCCATAACCAACCATCATGCAAAAATTAGCATTTATTGATTGTAAAACGAGTGATATAATAAGATGTATATATATTAAGCGAGGTTCGATTAATGCGCATACGAAATAACACACTACGCAGTGTAGCACGGGTGAGTCCCTCGTATCATTTGAATACGTTCTTGTCAGCAAATTGATAAGTGGCATGTTTATCGCAGCCAATATTTGAGTCGAGACAAGGTTTCAACAATTGAACCCTTTGACGCCCAAGACATGAACTCTTTCATGTTCCATGGGACCCTCCAACATTAGAACATATAAACATATATATACATCGCACATAAAACAATCAATAAAGGATACATCGCTCATAAAACGATCAATAAAGGGAATAAAATAAAATGATTCTGAAAGCTGCGCTTCACCTGCGCTTCGCTCTGCGCTATAGCGCAGCTGAAGCGCAAGTATGAGAATTAAAGACGTAACTTTCGTAAACTGCACTCCGCTTGCGCTACAGCCTAGCCTGTAGCGCAGATCTGCGCTTCAGTCTGCGCTATAGCGCAGCCTGCAGCGTAGAAAATAGCGCTTCATTTTGTCTGCGCTTCACCTCCGCTACATATGCGCTTTACTTGCGCTTCAGCGAGAGTGAAGCGCAGATTCGTCGTTTCAAAAACGTTCTTCGATTTAAACAATAACAACCAGGATATCACTATATTCAAACGATTAAAAGCCCAAAATGTGTTCATCGCAAACCAACGCTCTGATACCAATTAAAGGGAATCAAGCATGTGGTCAGGAGGCAGCGGAAATAAATGGATTCCCTCCCTTGTTATAATCGTTTTGCGAAAACACGAATCAAGGCATAAAAGGTATTGAAAAGAAAGGTCGTACCTTATTAGGATTATAAACGAGGCAAGTGTAGCCACATCTCTATTGGTATCCACGCCAACAGTCGTACTAGGATACCCTCCTCAGCTCTGCTAGTAGCCTTAGAAAGTAAGAAGCGATTGCTCATGTGTCTCTAGGGTAGTGCATCTTATGCTCTATTTATAGAGTGGTGGCTAGGGTTTTACCCCCTCACTCACTTAACCCTCACACTTATGGGTCTGGCCCATTATGTAATAATTCTAATTTAATTTAATTAGAATTATTATCCTTTCCTAGTGGCATGTTGTATGCGTGTGACCCAATAGGATTTTAATATTTGGTTATAATATTAAAATAAAACCCTTTTATATTTAATATCATAAATAATGAGCGGTATCTAGCAACACATCACTATCCAAATATTGAGATTATCAATAACTTTGATAAATCCTATTTTATTATAATAATTTATATGTTCTGTCCCTTTGTCCAAATATCTAATTGAACACAAGGGCATGGATTGTGTCAACCTTGTATAGTTCAATTTATATTTTCTTGATCCCCAAGTAGACTGTACAGAAAATAAATATCTCATATTTATTCTCCTGAGCATGGCCATGCATTTTGCAGTCTCACTTTATCAAGAGGCCTACAGATATAACTCCTGTTACATAGGAGGGACAAATCCCATCTAGGGCACTCACATTCCTCCACATAATTTATTATATGTCCAAAAATCAACTTTATGATTACCCTGTTACAGGTAAAGTTTGATGATAATTAAAACATATAATTCCTTATGTAGGAATCGTAGTGATTTCAGGTCGAAGGACTTCATATAACATTTATTAATTTAAGAAACGTTCATGACACTTATGTAACAACCCATGCAACGTTCTTAAGGTGGGGCTGTCCAGTACACCATTACTCTTAATGTGTACCTATGTGAGCACATGATATCTCATATCAATGATCTGTGAGATGTGACCATCAATGAACTCACATAATAGTCTAAATGCATCTTTGTCCTAAGATGATAATTGACTAGGGACTATTTAAGAATAGTTCTTCATAAGCTCTCACGATCAAGTCATCTACTTGATTCCTTATGAAGTTTAAGCTTACTATTCTAAGGACAATAATTATATTCAAAAAGAATAAGTTTGCCTTTATAAAATAACATGATACAAGTGATGGATGTTCACAAATATATAAGTCTCTAGTGCATATTCCTAACAGGTATAACTATGGACCTTGTGATAGGATTGCCTCGAGTCCAAGCTGGTTTTGATGCCTTACAAGTGATTGAGGACCGACTGACCAAGTCAGCTCACTTCCTACTAGTTAGGAGTACCTTTTCCCTTAACAAGTTAGAAGATTTGTATGTTAGTGAGATTTTCAGACTCCATGGCATTTCCTCTAACATCATATCAGATAGGAACCCTAGGTTCACTTTTGGGTTCTGGGATGCACTTCACCAGGCTACGGGAACGACTTCCAGAACTTTTAGTTGAGGTAGTCTTTAATTTCTGTCTCTTAAACAATTTTGAGGTCAAAATTGCTTGAAGGGGGTAGAATGTAACATCCCGCAAAATAGGAGCTTTAATAACTCATTAGGCTGAAAATAAGAGAGTTAATGTATTAGTGATTAAGGGAAGGTAAGTTGAGGAATTAAAGGTTAAAACTTAACTATAAAAATCAAGGTCAGGATTTTGTATAAAGTAAATTTAGTGAGTTTGGGTTACTGGTAATCGATTACAGAGAGTTTGTAATCGATTACCTGAGAGCTGAGTTTTTGGTAATCGATTACCAGGGGATGGTAATCGATTACCCGAGAGCTGAGTTTTTGGTAATTGATTACCAAGGGGTGTAATCGATTACCAGATTCCCAGAAAGGTTTTCTAATGTATTTTTAGCTGCTGGTAATCGATTACAGTCTGACTGTAATCGATTACCACCCGTCCAGTATATAAAGACCGGAAGTGAAAAATAAGGCATTGCATGTATTTTCTTTCTCCTTCTTGTGACCTAGAGAGAGAGTGAGTTTAGAGAGAGAAAACCTAATTTTGGAGCTTGGAAAGGAAATTGAAGCAAGGATCATCAATTGGATCACTTCAATTTGTCATTCTCCTCTTGAATTCCTAGATTTGGTGAGTATAACTCACACACCCACTTTCCCCTTTGATTTTGATTTCTCCCCAATGTATGAATCCTACTCTTTAATCCCTCTTCTATATGATTATTGTTGTTAGATTAGTAATGTATGCATGAAATTGAGTAGTTTGGTTAGTATTTTCATTGAAAACCTTTGGGTAGCGAGATTTACGAAAGTAGCGAGATTACGAAATTGACGAAATGCTCAATGCATGAACCATACCCCTTCGATTCCCTTTCTATATAGTTAATTTGATTGTATTTATGAAGTTTATGCTAGAATTGAGTAATTTATGCTAGGAATTGATTGTAAATCCCTTGAATTTCGAAGTTACGAAACTTACGAAAGTTCCGAAACACTCGAAGTGCTTGAAATTCTAGTTTTGGGTTATCAATTCATGTTTACCGGTTTCGACTGTGAGTTAAGTAAGTCGACCTTGTGCTGTGAGTTAAGAAATTGATTGATTATGTAAAAACATTGACTTCGGTCCAGTAATGGGTGGGATACGTCCCCGGGAAAGACGTTTCCCGTAGTCTGAGCTCAGTTCTAACTCCAGTTTCAGTATTAAGTTCATGCCTGCTGGGCACAGCAGTGAGTTGCATTATTATTGCATCATAATGATTTGAGTATTAAATTTATGAATATGTTATGTTAATTATCTTTAATTGTTATGAATATGAGTATGTTATTTGGCTTCGTAATAGTTAGTTAAGTTGAACTCCCTCACACTTTATGCATGTTTAGTTATGCTCGCTGAGATTATTATCTCACCCCACGTTTCGGGGATTTACTTTAGTTGTGCAGGAATTCCAAGTAATGATATGGCAGGAAAGGTGTTGGTGGAGCTGAGTTTTATTTCACAATTAAAGTTCCTTGTAATAGAAATTAGTTCATTTGTATTTGTGAGTAATTGATTAATGGTGTATGGACGTATGTATATGTTTATTAGACATGGAGGCTTAATTATGAGATTTGGAGTATTCATGTTATTAGATTGTACTGGTTTTTGCTGAGTTTCAGGTTGACCTTGGAATTAGTAACATCCAGTTTTAGGGGAGACTCTGCCGGATTTCCGGTATGAGTTCTTTGAATCACACTCCTTCAAGTGTAGATTCTTCCCTAAGTTTAAGCAAGAGTTGTTCTTATTTAGGGATCTTATTATTTGTATTGTAATTGCTTAAGCTAATCGTTGGGGAGTTTAAGCGGATGTATGACGATATCGAAAATTTAACGAATTGATTTCAGGAAATTCAGAGATAGTGTCTCCAACGAGTATTATTTCTGAGTACGGAAATTAGGGCGTTACAAGATGCCGTAAAAAAAAAAAGAATTGGCATGAGATGAATTTTGGAGCCAAATGAATGCACCAAAGCTAATTAAAGTCACACGGGTTCTAATGAAGAATGTCATGATCACACCATAATAAACCAACCAGCTAACGTCGCAAAAATTGTCATCACAGAGGTTGAGAATTGACCCGCAGGAGCAGAAAGTTAGATAGGAAATTTAAAGCTATAAAGTTGGGGACAGGATGAGGCTATTTGCGTGTGAAAATGTAGCCCTTACGGCTTAATAGAACATCCAACCTTCATTTTGGTCCCACAAAAATCTCCTAATGGGTCCATTTTCATTAATTGGCCGGTTCCTAATATTGCTACTTCAAATGTGAGTATGTGACTCAACAAAGCATTTTTAATAGGGGTGGAAACAGGACAGGCTCAGGTCTTGGCAGGCCTGAGCCTGGCCTGACTCCCAATTCTTAAGCCAGAGCCTGGCCTATTACCCGTTACATGCCTTTTTGTAAGGCCTTGGCCTGGCCTGCGAAAAAGTCTAGCCTGGCCTGCAAGCCTGTTTAGAAGCCTGTTTTATAACAAGGCCTACAAACAGGCCAACAGGCCTATAAGCCTATGCAGGCCAGTAGGCCTTTTAAGCAGTTTTTTATATAATTAATTTAATATATTCTAGTTTTTACTATATTATAAATTTTTTTAATTATATTTATAGTTATTTATATAATTAATTTAATATATTATATATTATTATATTAAACAGGCCGGCCTGTTAAGCCTAATAGGCTTTTTCATATGCCTGAAGCCTGGCCTATTTAACTAAATAGGCCTTTTAACAAGCCTTGGTCTGGCCTTTTTAATAAACGAGTCAGGCCAGGCCATAAATAGGCCAGGCCGGCTGGCCTATTCCCACCCCTAATTTTTAATACTCTTTTAATGCGACGTTTTCTTTTATTCTTTTCCTCAAAATAAATATCCACAATCCACCTTCGATCCACACCAATCAAAAAAATATTCACAATCCTCAAAAAGAGCCTGTCCCATAAATGCGTACATTACTCGTATAGGATTAAGTTTTTTTTTTTTTCAATTCGGATATCTTACCAACATAATTACGGATTTAACTCACTAGTCAGGAGTAGTAGTAGTTTAATTGATTCCCCAAACAAATTAAACTTTGATTAAACCTTCAAGTAGGGATTATACTACCTCCATTTTTTCTTAAAAATAAAATCCCCATCTTTTAGAAAGATTTTTTTTTTTATTTTTATGTATATGTCATTTTAAATATATATATAAGGATATTAATCATTATATTTTATCAATTATATCCTTATTTTTACCTAATTAATTAATATAAGGGAATTATATAAATATAATTTATTAAAGAGATAAAACTGACTTATTAACGGGCTTTCACCAGGATTTGGGTGCAGTTACTGTCCTGTTCGCGGAGCTTCGTGGTATTTTAAATGTGCTGCAGCTGTGTTGGGATTTTGGTGCTAGAAAAATTTTGCTAGAGTGTGATTCGAAGGTTGCTGTGAAACTTATCAAGGATGGGGTAACTAACTCTCACCCTTATGGTGTTGTTCTTCAAAGAATTGGCTTACTACTCAATAGAGATTGGGTTGTTCAGATGACTCACATTTGGAGAGAGGCTAATTCTGTAGTTGATCATTTGGCATGCATTGGTCATGGGGGCTCTTATGATGTTGTAATACTTAGCCATCCCCCTCCTTCTTCTCTTACTTGTCTTTTTTATGATTTGACTGGGCATACTAGCTCTAGACTAGTCTCTTTATAATCCTTTGGCTTGTTGTCTCCCTTTATAAAAAAAAACTGACTTATTAAAAAATTATGCAATATTTTTAATATAAATTAAAATATTAGTTATAATTAATTCTTAATTTGTATGTTAAATAATCCGTACAAGGAAAAGTAGATACTATTATATTAGAATCCCGTCTTTAGCCTTATTTGTTGAAGGTATAATCAACTATCTATTTCACCTTGGATTAGGGGTGTTCGTGGTTCGGTTTGGATCAATTTTGAGCTAAAAAAAACTATCAGATCTAATCATTGCGATTTTATTATTTTATCATCCGATCAGTTTTAATATTTTTTTTCAAATCCGATCCGATCCAACCCAATCCAATCCAATTTAAATTGGATCGGTTTTCAGTTTTTTAAACAAACAATAAATATTTGATAAAAGTGATAAAATTATGAAATAATAGTAAACATTTTTATTAGAACATGTATTTATTAAAACAAATATAAAATTATATAAAATGAATTACATGAGACATGAAAACTAATTTAAAACTAGTTTTAAATTGATATATTTATAGAAATATTAATATGATATTAGATAATAAAGTTATAAAAAGTATACTAGTATAAGTAATTTTATAAATATATATGTATATATATGTTCGGTTTGGATTGAATTGGATTGGTTTTCAACATAGGATCCGAAAACCAATCAAATCCAATAAATAATTTCAGATTTTGCGGTTTTCCATTTACCTTGGACAGAGGCACTCACTCACCTTGCTCTTTCTCTTTCTATGGCTTTTAATCTTTTCTCTCTTCCCTCATTTCATATTGAACTCCATACACAATTTGTGAGAGTGGGACTCTCGCTCTGAATTATTATTGTTAACTTTCTCTCGGGAGTTAGTTTTAGCACTCCTTTTACTATTCACACCCCTCTCCTTTTTGAAAAACTTTTTTCCAAAACTATCACCCCTCATCGCTACCTCCACCTCCCCAAACTAACCTCCACCTCCCGACATCCCATCACTGCTTCATTCACCACTTTTTTCTTCTTTTCCCTATCCGAAAATTAACTTTTGAACAAAACACTTTCAAAAAATAATTTCTGGTAAAAACACTTCAGGAAACATTTTTAGAAATCAATTTTCGGAATTGAATTTTTTTATATAATTTCAATTTTAGAGATGGATTTTTCTATCTCTAAATTATATCTCTAAATTTGTTAGGAATGGATTCGAGACGGATCTAAAAACTTCTAGAAAAGGATTTTTATCTCTAATTTTGTTAGAGATGAATTTTAGAGATAGAATTTTTTCTATCTATAAAAAATGAGAAACTATAAAAAAAAATATACACTTCCAAAAATTAATTCGCGGAAGACATTTTTAGAGTGGTGCAAAAGCAAACAAGAGTGCAAAAATGAAGTCCCTTTTCTCTCTCTTCTCTCATCCTATTTGAATTTTTAAATACTAATATTTAATTTAAAACATATTAAAATTCAAAATCTTATCATTTTATTTTCTATTGTAATCTTTATTTTTAATATAAATATTTATTTTTATTATTATGACTTTAATGTATATAATCAAAATTAGATTTCAATAATAAAACACAATATAGTATTATAACTTAAAATTGAATAATTATATAAAATTATTTATAATTATTATTTTTAAGTTTTAATTATATTAATTTATTATAAATTTAATTTTAATATTATAAAAATATATCATTATTTATGTATTATGTAAGTTAATATACTAGTTATATTAAATGATTTCAAAACCCTCACCACTAGACAAGCTCTAGTGGGTTATAGTGCATATATTCTAAAGAATTGTTGTGTTAATTTTGCATAGGCTTCTTTCACAGTTTATATTCCATGTTTACAACTTACTGATATATTAATTTGTGTAATACGAGGATAAAAGTATATTCTATATAATTAAAATTAATTTTATAATAAATTAATATATTTATAATTAGAAAATAAAAATTAAAATAATTTTAGATAATTATTCAATTTTAAGTTATAATAGTATATTATATTTTACTATTGTATAATTTACATTAATATTTGATAAAATGAAAAAATATATTAAAAATAAGGATTCAAATAGAAAATAATATGATGAAATTTGGAAACTTAACAAATTTTAAAATTTAGGATTAGCATTTATTAGGGTTTAGGGCATTTAAAAATTTAAATAAGAAGGGAGAGAATATTAATACTAAGGATTAAGAGGGAGGATCAAGTAGTGTATGAAATTCATCATCCAAGGAGAGAAGAGAGAATTTTAAAAATCATTAAGAAGGAGTAGGGATGACAATTGGACCCAAACCCAGTGAGTACTGTAAAAATTACTCGCAACGAGTATAGGGTAATTACCTACCAAATGGGTTTGGGTCTGGGTTTGGGTAATTACCCACATTTTTAATGAGTGCGGGTATAGGTACTATGGTACCCCTACCCTATCCATACTTGCACTTATATAATCTATAATTAATTCAATTTATATACACATGATTAATTTAATTTTTATATATATGCTTATATTATTTATTAATATTCTCCCAAAAAATTAATTAATAATAATATATATTATTAGTCACCAAAAAACATTAATATATATTCTTAATTTAATTTATTTAAATGTTATAATTTTGTATCCTTAAACACTAAAATAGCAAAACTTAAACTAATTAATTTCTATTCCCCTCTGGCTATTCTCGTCTTTGATCCACTTCCACATACCAGAGTTGTTTTATAGTTAAACATGAATGATCTATGGATTAATTTTCATTTGTGCTAGAGTTGATTTTAATTAATTTTCATTTTTCAATTAATTTATTATTTTTATAATTAACAAAAATGCGAGTAATGGGTACGGTATGGGTACTTAAGTACCCATCAGGTAAGAGTACGAGTATTAGAATCACTAGGCATGCGGATATGGGTCCGGGTCCGTATAATTTTTCAAAATGTGGGTATGGGGACGAGTACTATAGTACCCTAAGAAGAAGAGTAGGGTGAGTGTCACACTCCAAGATAAGATTTCAAAATTATAATGAAAGAGAATTGATTTCTGGGAAAAAATTGTAATGACCAATTATAATGAGCAAAAAACTAGAGCTGTCAATTTGGGTTGAACTCGGTGAACCGGCTCACCGATGGGTTGGGTTGGTAACTTATAGGCCAAAGTGGGTTCGAGCCATATTAAGGTGGGTTGACTCACTTTTAACTTTTTATATTTTTTAAGTCATTTTTATAATTTTTTATAATTTTTTTCTAATATTTATTACCTTTTGTATTATGTTTTAATTATTTTTATAATTTTTTAAAATTAGGTGAGTCAACCCATCAACTCGCGGTGGGTCGAGCCAAGTTAGTATTTTTCCAGCTCACCAAAAAAGTGAGTCAATCTAGCTCAGCTCACTTTTAGTCTAACCCGTGGTGAGCCAACCCAGGTAAACCGAGTTGGTTCACTTTCACAGCTCTAAAAAACCAACCACTTTGAGACATCCAACAAAATACACATATCTTATACTCCACCTGCTCTTTTTTATCTATGGCACTTAGGTTAATAAAAAAGTAAATATTTTACTTTTTAAGAAAATATTTTTTATCCTTTTATTATATCCTTTATCCATTTAATTTACACTTATCTCTCCTTATTTATCTCTCTTATTAATTACTTTCTCTTAGTTGTTACTCCCTCTGTCCCACTTTACTTGTTTTTTAAGGGGCCGTTCGGGGTGGTCGCGAGTTTTCAGTTTTTGGTTTTTAAAATTTTTCAATCAAGTTTTTACAACCTAAAACCAAAAACTGAAAACCACATTTTGTGTTTGTTTTGAAAACCACAAAAACAAGTTTTCAGTTTTTGGTTTTGAGTTATAAAAAGTTGATTGAAAATTTTTAAAAACCAAAAACTGAAAACTCTCAACCACCCTGAACAACCCCTAAGGTTTTTGCACAGGATTTAAGAAATGCATTTAATTCTCTTATTTTCATAAAACTTTTTAATTGATTTCCTATTATACCCCTTATCACTCATTAATTAAATTATTCCACTATGTAAATTGATTGACACATTATTCCAAGTCACTCAAACAATAATTGTAGAGGATATATTTGGTAAAGAAAAATTAAATACTTCTTGAAATTGTAGAATGACAAGTAAAATGGAATAAATTTTTTTTCTCTAAAAAGACAAGTGAAATGGGACAGAGGAAGTACTTAAAAATTAGGTGAGCTTAATACAATAATTGAGAAATTTATAATTAATATTATCTTGAATTTCTAAATTGATAAATTAGAAAGAACATAGAGGAGTGCACTTAAAAATAATATGATTAAATAAAAAAAATTGAATTCATTATTTATTTTCACCACCAAGTACTATAAATACATTTCACTTTACATTTATAAAATTATAAAGTTTAAAAACGAATAATCATTATATATAAAATATATCTATGTTATTTACAAAAAATCATTTGCTAGAACTATAATTTTAATTTGACCTTTTTTTTATAAGCAAATAATTATAATTAAATATGAGTATAAGGAGTACTCAAACCCATAATACAAACCAATAAAGGTAATACAAAAGATAATCAAACTTCGATATGACCACTAACTAACTTGCCAGACTACGTAGATCTACAGCCAAAACCATAAAACGCAAGCCACACCCCTGCACTTACTACAAGAAAAGGATGATTGAAAGCCCACAGATTCCCTAATAAAGGTTGAGACAAGCAGCTGGTTCCTTTAACCAACAAGAAAATTGATACCTAAAGTCGGTATCTTTAGCATTCAACCATTTCCAAGACCGAAATTTTACCAATTCTGACACTTCAAGAGGAGTTAAATAGTTATTTGAAAAAACCACCTCATTTCGTGCTAGCCACAAACTCCACAGAACTGATAGCCAAATCACTGCCCACCTATTCCGGTGTTTCATATCACAAGTTGGCAGCCCCAAGAATTGCTCAAAGTGAGTAGTAAAATTTACATGATGAGCAGAGACAAAACCACACCATTGCATACACAACATCCATAACTGATAGGCAAAAGGGCAAGAAAAAAATAGATGAGAAGATTCTTCTCCATGATTGCACCATACACATCCTGCAGAAGATAGTTGTAAGATTCCTCTCTTGACAAGGTTAACTTTTGATGGTATTCTGTCTAACATCACTCTCCAAGCAAAGCAAGAGATCTTGGAGGGAACAAAGGAGCACCAGATAAAACGATGAAGAGGGAGGTCAGCATAAATAGAGTCATTTCTAATCAGATGATATGTTGACTTCACTGAATATGAACCACTTGGATCAAGTATCCACCGCCAAGTATCTTCATTGCTTACATTAACCTGAACAAAGCTTAAATTCAGCAACAACATAGATAAAAGAGATCACTCCCATTGTAACAATTGCCTCCTCCAAATAACAATTAAAGTTCAATTCACTCATTAATGTTAAGATTCATAAACGTGTAGGATTTGTTTTTAGTAACAACGGGGTTTGAATCTTTATGTAAACTATTTTAACACTTCACCATTAGTCAAATTCTTGTCGCTTTCTTATCATAGATTTTAAAGAAATATAATTGAAAATAAATTATAATTTTAGATTTTTTTATAGTTTAAGAAAAATCATGCTATCGATTTTTTTTTTTTAAAAAATAGTAACCAAAGGACACACCAAGTGGGTCAAAATATAAAACAAAACTCTTTCTCCATAGACTTTCAAACATAATCATATAGGCATCATTATTATTTTGGGGATTTTAAGATAATATCACATTTGATAGAAAAATAAGCAACCTTGATAATTCGATTTATAGAAAGAATGAGACAAAGATATTCTACTGATGTAGTAATTGAGATGTCAAACACACGAATAAATTGACCATTATATATTAAAAAAATCGTGGAACCAATAATTAATCATAATAAAATGGTTATACACATATGTGTCAACTCCAACTAACCAACAATGAATAATGAATTTATTTCATTACTTAGGGATAGCAAGGGCAAGATTTAGGTAAGGTGATATAATATCCATGTCCATATCTGTATTTAATAAAAAGATTGCATAGTTAGCAATTTTAATGTCCATGCGCATGCCAATGTATACCTATCTATTTGGACCCCGATCTATGTTTCAATTAAATGAGATATGTTTCTTTTTAATGTATTTTTTAATAAACTAATAAAATAAAAAATATTATTTAATACTAAACTTAACTTAATTATGAAACACCAATAAACACAAAAATCACGAACTAAAAATATAGTGGATGCACTGACAATAGAGTTGGCAATTCAGGCTACTCGACCCCGACACGATTTGATGCAGGTGCAAGCTTTATTGAGCTGGGCTAAAATGTCCGTGAGTTATTTGGACTTCTAAAATAGGTGCCCAAGCCAAGCCCTACATATTTACAGGCTTTTTGCGGGTAGCCTGATTTTTTTTACGGGTTTTTGCGAGCTATTCAACCTTTTTGCTGGTTTTTGCGGGTAAAGGCCTTTATCGAGTTAGGCTAAAAAATCCCGAGAGTTATTCGGGTCTCTAAAATAAGTGACTGAGCCCTATGTTTTGCGGGCTTTTACAGGCTGGCCCGGTTGGGCTAGCCCTTTTTACCGGCTCTAACCGACACATATATTGTATAAGTATGGGGTTGGATACTCACTACAAGAAAATGGGTCTTTAGACACGAAACTGTAGTGACGGCCATCAACCGTCGCTAGTAGCGACGGCCTAGCCGTCGCGACGTCGTCATTACATCATTAAATGCGTAGTTCAACGCGTAACTGTGTCATTAATACGTTGCGACAACCCGGATGTAACATCCCAAATTTCATAAACCATTTCATAAACTGAATAAGGTTAGAAATGTGTATTATAAAAAGAATTAGGAAAGGGGAAGTAAAACTAAGTCAGAAGCAAAGAAAAGTGAGAATCAGGGATTGAGTCCTGGCACTCTCGCTCAAGCGAGAAGGGCTCGCTCGAGCAAGAGTGTCAGGCAGAAAGGGGTGTTTCTATTTTGGTAATCTCGCTTAGTCTCGCTTGAGCGTGCCAAAGCGAAGATGTTAGCAGAAATGAGAGAATTTTACTCTGGTTTTCTCTCCCATGATCGCCTGAGCGAGAGTGAGCGAGAAAACAGAGTCAGAATTGAGCGTGCGGACAAGATTCCTTAAAAACACTTTTAGGGCTCATTTCTCACACTTTTTCCATTCCTTCACTTCTAGAGGGAGAGATTTCTAGAGAGAGGAAGAGCCACTTGGAGCCAAGAAGAAAAAGAGAAAGCCAACGACTTCACACCCTAACCCCTTCAACTCCTTCCCCTTCTCTTTGAGTTCCCTAGAGGTTAAGTGGATTGAGGCATAAGTTAGGGCTTATATGTTAGGGTTTATCTCTTAGCTTGCAATAAGTTTATGTATTCATGAATCGTGCTACCTCTATATTATGTTTACATAATGCATTTGGCCCTTGCCCCTAGATAACCGAAAAATGTGTTTTGAGCCTCAGCTTACAGTTAAAAGGCATTTTGGCTCCGACCCTAGTGGTTGAGCTCAGGCTTCCAGGTAGAAATGTATTTTTGGCTCCGTCCCCAGATTAATACTTAAGAAAGATTGGACTTCGGTCCCCAAATAAAACTCGGGTTCCGGACCCTAGAATAATGGCAGGTAATAGTCCCCAAGGAAGAAGTTGCTTGTAGTCTGAGCTCGGGTCTAGCCCCAGAATTAGTAAAAAGACCCTGACTGCCAGGCAATGTAGGTCATGCATGTCATGTCTATATGTAGTTGACATGTTATGTCAGATTTGGATATGTATTCCCTGTTGCAATGCATATGTCTCTTTACCCACACTTCCTGCTTCATAGTTATATTCACTGAGACATCTATCTCACCACACGTTATGTGATTTGTTTTAGACCCATAAGTTCCTCCTTGCACTAGTTAGTGAGCATAGAACTTGGGAGCTGTTTTGTTTATATTTTGATTTTTGGGCCCAGGATATTATGTATTTAGTTGCTAGGCTCTGTTTATGATTGGATATTTATACGTTGTATATTATTCTTTTGTGGGATATGACTATACATGTGCAGCCTTCGGCCTATTTTGTTTAGGGCACATGTATGGAGGTATCCCAAGTGATGTATGTATTAGATATTTTCTTGAGCCTTGATGGCTTTTATGTGTTCTATCTGTTGTCTCATATAAATTTTAAGTAATTGTTGGGCGCTTAAACGATATAAGACATATGTATGCAACGATACCTAAAAAGGCGCGAAATAATTTCAGAAATTTAGGATTTGGCTTCCAATGGGCTTAATTCTTGGATTTAGAAATTAGGACGTTACACCGGTCATCGCTAGGTTTTACCTTGTAGTGATGGCTAGACCATCGCTACAATGAAAATTTCATTTTTATTATCTTGAAAATTAAAAAATTGTGCTAATTTAACATAGCAACGGCTCTAGTCGTCGTTATGTTATTCATTAAAAAATGAAAATTGGCGCCTCTACGTCACATAAGCGATGGCCTAGCCGTCACATAAGCAATGGCCTAGCCGTCTCTATGTTTTTAGACCTTAGAAATATCTGACTGAAATAGCACCTTCTCTTGATAACAAATATTTTCTTGAACAATACTTTTCTTTTCTTTTCTTTTTCTATTTTCTATGATTTTCTTTCTTTTGATTTGAACAACGAAATAATTGAAATAAGAAGATGATAAACTTTTCTTGATAAAAACTTCTAATCAATCCTTAACACTTGAAAAGTAATTCACATGCAATCAAGCTTCCACGCATAGAATATAGGTTCTTATCAATAAAAATAGTAGAATAGAAAGAAGAAATAGGTGGACGTCACACTTTCAAGGCTTGAAAGATAAGTCCTTGAGATCACACACACAAAGGCAAGGAACCTTTGATAAATCTCAACTCTTGACTGGCAAGAAACTTAGAGAAACACTCTCAAAGTATGATAAAATTTTCTGCATAAACATTCTAACATTTCTTGCATACATGAAGCATGTATTTATAAGAGTTACAAGGATAATCCAAAGCCATGAAACCAGCTAGTTTACACACCCAATCCTTCCTGAATTACCCCTCATACACTTCCCATGCAACCCTAAATACATTACTAGAAATTAAATAAATTAAAGAGACAAAATAAGCTAATAAAACTCAACCTAAGTAAGCTTATTTGGCTGCATTTTCCAACTAGAATTTTGGGCACATGTGGCTGCATTATTCCTTGAATTGTAACAACCAAACATGGATTAAAATGGCTAATGAATCAGCCAATAAGTGGCCGCATGTAACAGCCCCCATTCATCAAGTTTCCATTCATTTTGTAACCTCCCTCTTCATGATGTTGGCCGCCACCTTGATAGCTCTTCATTCTCCAATTTACTTCCTTGTTGGCACCTCTTTGAAGACTCTTTATACAACTAATTGTGCACATGTTGGCCGCACACTATGATGATGTATTAGGCTTCCATGTGGCTCCAAAAATGGCCAAGTTCATGCGCATCTAGCAAACCTCTTCCAACGGCTAGTAGACAAAGTTTTAATGCAATTAAACAACATTACAACCTTGTTTTGATATTTTCCTATTGAAAAAGGAATTTTAGCTTGGCTCTTCACGTGCACTTCATCTCTCTCACTAAGCCATTGAAGCTTGTATGGCCTAGGGTGTGGCTTTGTGTCCAAGTTCATATTGTTTACCAATCTGGAACTAACCACGTTAGTGCAGCTACCACCATCAATAATCACCAAACAAACCTTACCATTGATTGATCATCTAGTGTCAAAAATGTTCTCCCTTTGGTTTTCCTCTTTGTCCACGGTTTGGCTTCCAAGAAGTCTCATAATCATGTAGACTTCTCCCACATCAGCACCGGTATCTTCATCACTAGGCTCCCTCTCATCCTCTGATTCGCGGGTATATTCACCATTGTCTTTAAGAAGGATGGTTTTCTTGGTAGGACACTCAAAAGCATAATGTCCTAATCCTTGGCACCTGAAACACTTCACATTGATGGGTTTCTGGCAAGCGAACCACAAATCCAGCAGTATAATAGTAAGAGAGTATCGTATCCACAGGGAACGGTCAATTTACGCAGACTATGATCTATTTATCAAGGGGAAAACAACAGTTTGGAGATTATTGTTGCGGAAATTGTAAAGAGAAAGTAAATATCAATTGGAATTAGAAAGGAAGAGTTAGAGACACTTTACTTGGATTAGGATTGGACTTCATATCATCACACCATTTGTGCATGTAAAAACTATCTATTATTTTAGGTTTACTCTATAATATCCTAGACAGACTTTATTGCTAAGACCCCGAGTTACCAGCGGCCTCACACACTCAAAGATAATCCATGTGGGCTCTCCCAGGCTACAAACTTACCCTCGACTTATTTTGCTCTTTTTTAGTCAGTTTGTAAAGCAACTTAGTTGATAAACGAGGCCTAAAGTTGTAGACGCACCTTCGCTCAAGTATTGTCACTACCCTCACTCATCAGAATACGCCTATGTTCGAATCCTGGATTAACAATCAACTAACTCCTTGCTATCGGTTAATCAATACCAAGCCTAATGGTCGGATGCCCTTCATTATGGTACTCACACTACCCATCAATCATTAGTAAACACCCATTTTCGGTCAGTGGTTAGCTGAGTATTCTTATTCAATCAGAGAGTGAGTTCGTAAAGGATTCGCTCCCCCACTCTCAGTCCTAATCAAAACTAACCTAGTTAGTTGAGACTAGCCTATAACTCCAGGCGCAAGCGCGGGAATTAGGAATTAAGGACAGAATAAGATTACCAATATTATAGACAGAGAACACAAAAATAATAATATAGAGTTTACATACACTTGGGGATAGAATCAATTACATCCAATCCTAATGGAGAGTTAACTACACGAGGTAGCCATACAAACCACCGAAGATGCTGTCACCATCTTCAATCCTTGTGAAGCGCTCCTCCTCTCCTACTCTAAACTTAGCTTTGGTACATTATCACTGAAATATAGACTGGATTACAATGATCGTGCACACTCGAATTGGTACAAGAGGTTCCTATTTATAGACTAAGGAAAGACACAGCAATTTGGGGAGAAATCTATATAAAAACGGCAACAGGGACCAAATCAGCGTAACCTGCGCTCCAGGCTGCGCTACAGCGCAGGATGAGGCGCAACTTCCAGAGAGTCTGCGCTTCACCTGCGCTATAGCGCAGGGTGAAGCGCAGGTAGCGTCCTGCAGCTCCAACTTTCTCTTTTTAATCTTGATCTCTCCCCGAGACTGGTTTTAGCAGATTTGTCTTTCCTTGTTTCCCTTTTCTTGATGATATCTTTGTATTTATTGAGCAATCTTTGATTTATTTGGGAAGCTTGTCTGCAGAATCCTTGATTGATTGGCAGTGATCTCCTCATTAATCTTCTTTAAATCTTCATTAAATGTCTTCAATCAATCTCAAATCTTGCAGATATCTCCCTCATTTAATGTTATCTATCCTTCAAATCAAATCTTTGCAATATCCTACAAAAAATCAGCAATATTTCCATCAAAATAGCATCAAATTCAAATCTTAGATTAATAAATACAATTTATCTAATATTAAATAAAAAGGGATTAAATTGGGGGAAAATTATCATTTTATCCTTGATAAGTGAAATAAAAAGTGCTCTAATTTATCAACTAATTTTCACTTATCACACATCTCTCCCCTTCTTTGCAACCTGTTCAATATTTTTGTTAGAGGATTTACCTTGTGAACTAGGCGCTGCTTGACTTGATGATTTATCCATCTCCTTCTTAACTTTGTCCTTCCAATTTGTAGGTAAATTGGTAGAACTCCGCCTGGCTGCTCAATTTCTTGTTAATTTGCGGCCAGACAATTTAAAATTGTAGGCTGCCAATTATGTTTTGTTTGGGTAGTTACACTTTATTTTATGGCTGCCAATTAAGTTAGTTTATTAGAGCTTTTATTGGTTATAATTCAGAATGCCAAGAGACAAGGAAAATGCGTATAGGTTGAGTTGTTTCAAGCCTTTATATTCAGCGCATGATGCTAATAGAATTCAGATTATCATTTTGTTAAAAAAAAAACTTAGTTTTGAGAGAAGTGATTTCTGTAGGATTCTTGGCAATCCATCTATTGAAATTTATCAAAGGTTCTTCCACCCCTTTGTGTGTTTAATCTCCTGGACATATCTTCCATCCTTGGGAGTGTCGAGTCCTCACCATTTTCCATTCCATCTTCTTTCCTTTCCATAATCATGAAATTATGACTTATTGCCCATGTTTGAGCGTTGATTCTTTGATAAAAAAACTGCACCTCTTTGACATATCAATCTACCTATTAGAAGGTTGGAATTACATGTTCAATCACACCCAATTCTGTTTGTATGTTGTGCGCCCAATTGAGAATTAAAATCTGCCTATAGTCTGTTTTTAATATGTGCTAGCTACTGGGATATAATTCTGCATCTTTGAGTTAACTTTTATTCAACAAGAATTCTCACAATTCTGAATCTCTTTCTGTTTGTATTGAGTGATAAATTCTTCTCTTCTTTGGTCCAGTTTTCTAAGGCAGCAAACACAATTCTTAGAGGTCCTTGTTCAAAATCCTAGTTATCAAGAGGATTCACATCACCCTCCCTCTTCCTCCACCTCGATTGCGCCCCAAACCTATCCCTCTCCCTCTGTTGCGCGTCCACTCTCATTCCATCGTTTAAGGAGGAACTTTCATCGTTCAAGCCTCCTCCTCCTCCGACCACAGCCTCTTCCTCTGCAAAGCTCCTTTTTCTGGTGTGCAAGTAAGTATTACAATTTATTATATTAAGGGTTTAGGGTAATTAGTATTTAGTTAATTAGTTATATAAATATTTAATTTATTTAGTTAAATATATGTTTTTAAATATTTAATTTAAACTTTTAAAATTAGGTAAATATGCCTTGTATGCGTGGTCGAGGTGGACAGAAGGTCCCACCCATTAGAGGGAGGTTCATTCCTCTGGGCGAGCTTGCTGTACAGGCAACTCGCGCACGTCGGGAGAGGACCAACAGTACTCTCCCTCATCAGCTACCAGAGCAGCCTTCTTCTTCGGCCCCTCCACCGTACGTGGTGCCCACCCTTGTAGAGATTGCCCAATCTGCTGCATCAGCTGCAACCTTCAATGACTCGATAACGTTCATCCCTACTCCTGGATATCAGGAGGTTGCCCCCGATGTGGAGGATGATTTTTCATATCTTTCTGACCCCGAGGGTGAGGGTGAGGGTGAGGGCGACGACCATGGCCGTCACTAATAAAAAAATTTAAAAAAATAATCAATTTATTGGACGTCGCTACGTTGTGACGGCTTAGCGACGACAGTGATCATTTCGCGTTGTGATGGACTTCAACATAGCGACGGCTTTAGCGTCGGGCCGGCAGACGCTAAGTAGCGATGATTGATTTTGCTCGTCGCTATTGTATTAACGACGAACATTTTAACGACGTTCGTGTGACCTTCGCTAAGACGCCACTAATTGCATGATAGCGACGGTTTTCCTCTTCTAGCCGTCGCTAATTCCAAATTTCCTGTAGTGACTACAGATCTTAGACCCATATATATGGGCCTTGCTTTTCATATCCCTTTTTGCTTTTTGTACTCTATTACTTTTTAATTTGTAAACAGACATTTTTAGAAAAAACCCTCTAACGATTTCCAGGAATTAACTTCCAAATTTTCAAAAGCTAATGATAAAATGGTTTCCGAAAATTGATTTCCAGAAATTTCCGGAAACTAATTTCCAGAAGAGTAATTTTTTTTTTAATTTTTCAGTTTTTATAGACGAAAAAAACATAATATCTAAAATCCGTCTCAGCTTTTAAAGACGGAATTTTTTTCCTTTTCTTATTCATCTCTAATAACTAAAACTATATAAAAAAAATTACACTTCTAGAAATTAATTTCCTGAAATGCTTTTTTCGGAAATTAATTTCCGAAAAGAGGGAAAAAAAGAGTAAGTCTAAGGTGCACAAATATGTGCACCAATACACAAGTAAAATTACTTGTTGTTGTAAGTTGAAACGGTTAATTTTTTTTTTCGGAAAGTTTTATAAATTGCAAAGTTGTCATCTGTAACGTCCTAATTCCTAATTCAAGGATTTAGCCCGTTGGAAACCAATCCCGAATTTCTGAAATTAATTCGCGCCATTTAGATATCGGTGAGCTAATAAGTTCGATTCAAGTTACCATGAACACTTAAATAATACATGTTAAGAACTCTAAAATGTAAATACATCCCTGGTCATAAAAGTGGAACATGAAAGTTAAGTAGAGTAACAATCTGAGGATAACCTCATACATGTGTCCTGACACTACAAGGAAATCACATGTACAATCATATCCCCACAAAATACAATCTCAAAGTAAAGCTAATAGTAACCAATTACACAGTTACAACTCTCGTCACAAAATACATCTAAATCAGGAGTCTGCAAGTAATATTCTGGATCACTTTCCCGAGCGGGGAGGTACCTGTGCATCTAAAAGGAAGTCCACAAAATGTGTGGTGAGACAATGTCTCAGTGAATATAACTATGCAGCAAATGGTGTGGGGATAACAAGAAAATGGTGCACAAATATTTCAAATCCACTACTTAGTAAAATACTCCAGTAACTCGAACATATGCATAAATACGTGAGACCGACATAACCCAACCGACGGGTTCTTATCACTTTAAGTATTGTGTGGCTAGACCTGAGCTCAAACTACAAGGAACGTCTTCCTTGGGCACTAATCACCACCACAGGGCACTAATCACCCTGGGCACTAATCACCCCTTAAATATCTGGGCACTAATCACCCAAATCTTAAAACAACAATAGAGTTATATTCTTTTCATTCTAGTAAATTAACTGGCCAGAGCCAAAGCTTAATAGAAATGTGAGTGTGAGGGCTAAAGCCAAAAAAATCATCTTCTTCAACATTTCCAATCAACAATAATTCATACATATTCAATAGCTTTAAAATCAACATAGAACATCCAAATAAATTACACAAACCCCATTCACAATTATCCTTGCAAAACCCTCAAAATCCCCCAAAATCCACTACCCTAGGGTTTCTCATGCAAGCTCTTCATCCACAAACATCATATAAGACAATCAAACCAACAAATAATCAACACTCATAAGCCAAAATGAAGAGGATTAAAGAGAGAGGGATCATGGGAAAAGAAACACAAGGATGAGAGTGAGGTGTGAGTTATACTCACCTAGATTGTGACCCTTGATGAGGTTTAGCACCTGGGAGACTCCCTCAGCCAAGTGCTTCACTTCCCAAGTTCTAGGTAAAGCTTTTTATTTTACTCAATAATAGAATTCCTCCTCTGATTATTGATTGGACTATCACTATCCAAATACAAAAGAATATGACCTTGAGTGAAACCCTTTGGAACGATCGTTGCTCCGTGTCTCTTCGTATTTGAATTAATCGATTTGAAGCACAATGTTTGCGAGAACAATCCGTGAGAGATAAGGCACGGTGAACGGAGGGAGAGAAAGCAGTCTGTGGGAGAGAAAGAGAGCTAGCTAGGGATTTTGATTGGATGAAACAAAGAAAAACGAGAAACGCACCTGAATAGGGATTTTGACAATTCCACACTATTCCTATTATTTCAATCTCATTAGTTAATTAGATATCGTTGCTGATTCCTTCCTTTAAATAATAATAATAATAATAATAATAATAATAATAATAATAATAATAATGGTGATGATAATAATTATAATAATAATTTTGAGATTATCGTTATTAATCTTTGATATTGTTATATTAAGACGGTTATTATTTATAACAATAAGGTTTAATTGTGATTTTAATAATATGATTATCTCCTATAAATTTTATTATCATGTTATATTGGTAACAATTATTATATTTACAAAAGTCAAACTTATATCTCCTTCTGATATTTATGTTATCAAATCATCAATATATCATTAATATTATTTCACAAAGCCTCTAACTTTGGTGCGCTGGGCATGCTTGAGCGCACTCCCCTGTTCTCACCATTTCCCTATTTTTTTTCTTCCCCTTAAAGGACCCTCACTCTCCAAGACTTAGGCTACTAAAAGGACTCTACTGACTCACACTAATTCCTCCGAAAATCCGGCGGAGTCTCCCCTAAAAATTGGACAATTCCCTAATTTCTAAAATAATGTGAAACTCAGCACATACCAATCCAATACAATAATTTCGACCACACAATAACAATACACAACTAAAAGAGCCTAAGTGGCTAACATATAAATCAGAAGAGAGGGATGTTACATCATCCGCTCATGAACTCTGACTTGTTTCATCGCTTGGCTTAGCATTTGCGACGGCAACGCGTGCGACAATGGCACTTTGCAAGTTAGCATTTGATGTCAAGTGAATGAAGACTAGTTAATGAAGATGTTTGAGGGTGTGGAGGGGGAGGAGCTACTGGGAGTGGGAGGCACGGTGGAGGATGTTGGACAACAAACATGGCAACGCACTGCAGACTACAGAGGCGGTGGTCGGGTGTGGTTCGGTGCCATTGCAAGACACTTTTTTTTTCTGTTATCCCCAAATTTCTGCAAAAAAAAAAAAAGATCTGCTTCACAATAATTTAATGGCACTACCCTTTTTAATACATTAGAAACTATAATGTGAATTTGGTAATGGCAATATTGTTTCCCTGACCATTGTTAAGAGAAACCCAGTCGTATAACAGGGACCAAGCCGACGAAACAACATAGTTTTAGTAGTATTTATGAATTATGAAAAACACACATTTGCCGATGTGTGAGACAAATAAAACTTACAGGAAAATGGGGTGAATATGCAAAACCCAATAAACCTCCCATTACAACATGTAATCGGTTGTATCTTTAAATTTGAACAGTAGAATTTAATATTAATATATCGGACTATTGGGATTAATTTGTGTACATGTATACAAGTTTTTCACTTATGTATGTTACACTCGCCCCGAGAAAAAAAAAAAAAGGGTGAGTAAAGTGATGGTGGTTGCGAGAATTGGAGGTGAGATGAGAGTAGTTTGAGAAAAATGTATTTTAAAAAGGGGTTTAGGTGTAAATAGTAAAAGGGATGCTAAAAGTAACTCCCCACACACACATATATTGGATTTAATTTACATACACTATGAGTGTAAAAGGATTTTACACTGTGATAATTGTTATGACTTATGAATTAGTATTAACTAGACCAATCTAAATATATAAAAGCTCTATTCATAATAGTTAATTTTTTATGTACCTCTTTTGTTTAGATCTAATTGTTATCTCTATCGATATTACATATTCAAGTTGCATGCAAAAATTCAACTATTAATAACACGCGTCATTTAAGGATATTATCATTCACTAAATATTCTTATTTGAGCAAAACATACAAATATTATAATGACTGTTAATTATGACATCAATATATTAGACTACAAAAAAATTGTGCCTCTTAATCCGCATTTTCTTTATTTATTTTTATAACTATATTCCCAAAAAGTTGTTTAGAATGGTTTATTGAATTAATATGTATTAAAACAATCAAAAAAATATTATTAGTTAAAATAAATATTTGTTGTAAAATAACACTTAGGTAAATTTAAAACGGAAAATCATAATAATTAAAATAATTACTTATGATAAACTCGGGCTTTCAGGCCAATCCACTTTTAATTGAATACTAGCGGTGGACCCGTGCCGATCCATAGGTTGTGTACAGATTGACTAATACTACCTCCGGTCCTATATATAAGAAACAAAAATGAAAATTTTTTTGGTCCTATATATAAGAAACATAGTACTATTTTTAGTTGCATTAATTGTTAAATACCTTATATGTCCTTAATTTATTGTGAGTAGTTAAAGAGGTACCCACTCATTTACTCATTTAATATTAAGGGTATTTTTGAGAAAAAATTAAATTGATAACACTATTAATTACCACTAACAGATTCCAATGCACTTCCTTGGTCTTGATGATTTTAGTCAAATGTTTCTTATATATAGGACCAGAGGTAGTATATCTATATATATTAGTGTGCTTTAATTAGTGTAAAATTAGTGTGCTTTAATTTGAGACAATATATCAGTCGTAAGAAAATCAATAAAAAAAAATTGTATTCCAATAATAACTTAAAAGGTCCCTTCTTGTATCTTCAACAATTTTATTATGCCTTCATCTCTTCACCCTACACAATAAAACAATTCATATAAAGAAAAAAAATATAATATTAGAATGAATTAAGTAAGCATGTAACGAAATAATTTATCTCTTAGATATCCACTTCATATATGAATTTATAAGTCTTTTCTTCACATGTAATAAATTTAAATGGGTGAAAATGATTTTTTTTTAATGCTAATGAAAACTGTATAAGTAAAAGTGAGAGTGAAATCCTTACCATTTATTTGCATATCTTTAATATTATATGCTTTTGAAAACAATGGAACACAAATAAATAAATAATAGTATTTTAATATTATGCATATATATATATATATAATTAATATGAGCGTCAAATCGTAGCAAATAAGTTTTCATTTCTTTAATGTAATATATACTTTGTAGAATCATGCATAAAGTTGCCAAAAGGGTACAATTTTCCTTATGTATATATTAGTATTAAAAATGCAAATGGAAATAAAAAACAAATTAAGCATAAGTCATACTGTAATAATATTTAAGGTTTAAGATACTTACCTATTATAGATTTTGGAAGACCTCCTTGAAGACAACATTGACAGTGGTGTTTAAGGCTCTTCCTTCTTTATCATGTACCAAGATCTTTAACCCTTGTTTGCTTTGAACTCTAGATATTGCAACATATAATTGTCCATGACTAAACACTAGTTTAGGTAAATATAATCCAACACTGGCTAGTGATTGACCTTGAGACTTGTTGATAGTCATAGCATATGAAACAACTAAAGGAAATTGTTTTCTTATAAGCCTAAAAGGCCATGGTGATTGAGAAGGAGACATGGACATTCGAGGAATGTATGTCAAATTCTCAATATTCTTTCCTGGTATGATCTTGGCTTCATTTGTCAGCTTTGTCACGATTAATCGAGTGCCTTTACACAATCCTTCAGATTGGTCTAAATTTCTCAACGACATAATTGGAGCACCAACTTTCAATTTGATTTTGTGATTAGGTAGACCTGAAGTTTGAAGTTGGTTTAAAAACTCGGGAGTAATTACCTCAAATTCTCTTTCATCACCTAAAATCAAAGAAATATTAATCATCAGTTTTATGGACAACTTCAATAGTTGATTGTTATCATAGTTTATATATTCATTTAATCACCTGGTATTGATGAAAGAACATAATCATTAATTTGATCAACAATCTCAATAGTTGATGCTAAAATTGCTCTTGACGGTAGAAAGTCTACATTTAAGTATTGGTGCACCAAGTCAGGATATGTATTTTGAACTATAACATTTAGAGGATTGTCAAAATCTGTGATTAACAATGTTTCAGGAATTTGTATTGTGGCGTAACCATCATTTGACTCACCAACTTTTCCATCTCCAACATCTAATATCCACTGTGAACACTCTTTGAGATCTTCTACATCGGGATTGTTTACATCATTTTGTAGACGAATATTTTTTGTGAGTGTTAATATACGACAATGGTCCCAAAGGTATGAAGCATTAATACTTGCATTAACAATGTCAGAACGACTTCCTCTTGGTACCACTGGGAGAATTTGCCTAAAGTCTCCTCCGAAAACAATGACCTTTCCTCCAAAAAGTGAGCTTGTATTATTAGAATGCTTCATAATGTCTTTGAGACTTTTGTCTAATGCTTCAAAACAATATTTATGCGCCATTGGAGCTTCATCCCATATTATTTGCTTTGTCACTTTCAAAAACAATATTGTTTTTTGCAGTTCCAAAATGATCAATTCTTGCAGTAGCATTGAAAGCACTCTAAAAGTGCAGCTGGTTAGTGAATATAATGGTCAAGGGAATAATAACCATCCATTGAGGGCAAGGCTTTACTGATCTTCCTATATAAATTTCATGCTGATTATATTATCAAGTTACACTTATGTACAATGAGGTGCCATGTGAATCTATCTTATGTTCTAATAGAGGCATAGCAGGTATGATATCTATAGTCAGTGCCTCTTTGATAGCATATTTGATATGCATAGTAAACTAATTATCAAAAGGCAAAACAATACCCCTGTAACTCAAAATATAAATTCATATATTCATATATGTAAAATAAAAATTAACAACAAAAATGAGAACGTCTACAGAGAGTAGACAAAACAAATTAAACATTTAAAATATGTAGCCTAAAGGTAGTTTTTGACTTACAGTAACTTTAAAATGCATGTTCTGCTTGATTGATGTCAATCAAAGTTCCTTGAACCCTTTGCCATTAGTCTCCATCTTTGGTCTTCCAATAAACTTTTGAAAGAAGAAAAGAAAAGCATGAGGATATATATAGATTAAATCCAATAAAATTTTTTAATGTTTAAATAGAACAACACCTTTAGTATGATACTGAAGAGTTCAAAATAGAGGATAAAGTGTATAACAAAAAGGATAGCTTCTGTTTTGTTGGGATAAGATAGGCAACATGTAGTTTTTTCTGTTTCATTCTTAAGATAGATATCAATCTGTCTTGTAAAAGATAGCTTCTGTTTTTTTATACAGATTATTCTCTATTAGTTCAACTCTAGCATGATAAAAAATATTTAAAAATTTTAACAATATTCTTAGCCTCTATGCTCGTCCAATCATGATTTGATTTATGATACTCTTCTTTTCTTTTGCAAAAAAAAATTAAATATTGCCTCTTGTAACGTCCTAATTTCAGAATTTAAGAATAATGCCCGTTGGAGGCACTATTCCGAAACTCCAAAATTATCCCGCTACTCCATCGATATCGTCAAACAATTTTATACAATTACTTAGGCAATTCCAACATTTGCTTAAGTACACAAGTAGTCATACATCCTTCAAATTTAGATAAATAACTTACAACTTATATCCTAAACTCTTACGACACCCCCACCGGAAATTTCGGCAGAGTCTCTCCAGAAAACAGAGATTTTCCCAAATTCTAACTTATCTTGAAAATCAGAAACTTTACCAATACAAAGGTTAAATACACAATTTAATGACAATAATTAACTATGCCTCCATGGCCAAAATTACAACTCAATTCTATTACAAGAATACACATTTGATTTACTATTACTAAACTTAAAAGTTCTACTTAAAATGAGTCCTCGACTCCCCGCTCCAACCCGAACGACAACCTGCACAGGTGAAGATAATCCACGTAACGTGGGGTGAGACTACGTCCCAGTGAGTGAAGGAAATGTGTGTGTGGTGTGGGGAAATGACACAGGAAACACAGTGATATATCATAACTAAATCATTGCAGAAAAACATTTAAGATGGCAATCCAATACATAAAATGTTAATCATGAAATGGTAATCATTCAAGGTAAAGGACATTTCAATGCAACTACCAACCATTCTATATATCGTACTTATTCTGAAGTGTTCGCTTTCCCTAACACTCAATGGGTTCTTATCACTTTCACCTTCTGCCTGGAATTGAGCTCAAAACCGTACAAGAGACGTCTCCCTTGTGGCCACTTAACCTCCTGTCTTAGTTAGCAAACAAATTTACCTTTTCATTCTTAAGTAATTTGGGCACAAGACCCCCTCTTTGGACCGAAGTCCCATTTTTTGTGTTTTCATTATCCATTCTCATATGTGTACATATATATTTCCACCATGCATTAATAGTATTCACAGTCAATTGTTTTACCTTAATTTCTTTACATAAAGGGAAAAGATAGATAGGGCTTATGACATTAATTTCATTTCCTCAAACCCTAACCATCTCAACCCTACATGTTTCTCAAATTATGAAATGAGAGTAATTTTAACTACATGCAAGTATAATTTCCCACTATCATGCATTTGAGCCTTTACCCCAACATTTTCCCCAAATAACATAACCTAGGGTTTGTACATGTTAATATGATACACCAAGCAATTGAAGCAATCAAACAATCCAAACATATATCTAATGATTGCAAGCATGACAATGAGTAATGGAAGAGAAATAAAGGATAGGGATCATGCAAGGGATACAATTACTCAGACATCAAGTGAAAGGAAACCCCACTCACCTCTTGGGTTGCCCAAACACTAGGAGAACACAAGGGATGGTTGGGAGGATGAAGAACTTGAAGTGGAGGACCTTGAAGGTGTGAGAAAGCTCCTCCTTCTTCTCCATCTTCCAAGCCCTAGCACACCCTCTCTCTCTAACTCTCACCCCTTTCTCACTCTAGACTATGATAGAAGGTGGAAAATGAGTGAGGAAACACTCATATTGCGTATTTTAGTGTTTTTAATGTAATAGACGAGTCGCTGCGCTTCAGTTGCGCTTCAGCGCAGCTAAAGCGCAGCTTTTCCCCAAAAGCTCTCTGTTTTCTGCGCTTCAGTTGCGCTTCAGCGCAACTTGGAGCGCAGAAAGCAGAGAGGAATTGAGGACATCCGCTGTTCCTCGACAGCTTTCTTTCCTGAGAAAGAATCTGTCTTTTGGGGGTGCAAACGAGATCGAAATACTATCATATAGCATATCAAACTGAAGCCCCGAATCTTAACTTTCCAATCCAAGTGGAAACACCTCAATTGGACACCTACAACTCTAAATATTTTCAATTTAGTGCACTAAGGTCATAGGCTTGAAACCCGAAATTAAGCAACAACCTAGGTTTTTGCCCTTCTTTCGACTCCAATACAAATCTCACCTTCTCAAACCTAATTTCTATCCTCCAAAACCTTCTTCTAACTTATTTCTTCTCATCCAAACCCTTCCCTATTCTAATTCTTGATTAATAAATTCCCTTAACCACAAAGCTTATTCTTCAACACTTAATGGCTAAGATCTAGGGTATTGCTCTTCTCCTTAACCCCTTCTTGTGACACTTCCTTCCAACTTAGCCCTTATTTACCTAACCTCATTTCCTTATTCTCAAACCGTTATACTTCTCTTTGATACAGGGTATGGTTCCTTCTAAGTTTGACCTACAGTTTGATTGGCTTAACTCTTGGTCTCTCTTCTAAACTCTTTTAAACTCACGGTTCCTAATGATTTCCCTTAATTTCTCGTCTGACACGCTCTTAACCTCTGTATTCTCATCCTACTTTTAACTTCCCTCTCAAGGCTGGGTTCACCACCTAAGGTTTCTCTTATATATTCTAGGTTTAAATTTCCGAGATGTTACACCTCTCGTAAAAACTAAATTTTTATCTTTATTTATTTTTAAATTAATTTTTATCTTTTATTTGATTCAAAGTTGAACATGATGTGTTTTTTTTCTTCTACCTCATTCGATAATAGAGCATATGCACAATGACACTTTCCCAATTAATTAGTATATCAATTTTATTTAATTTTTTTAAGTGTCACTTTCATTTTTAATTTTCCATAAAAAATATTTTTAGAAACAATTTTAGTTGGATTATGTTGAAATTAGTCATTTGAAATTAGCTTTTAAAAGAAAATGTATATTTAAAGAGGATTTTTTTTATCAATTTTTATATTAATTTCTGTTATTAAATAAAAGAGAAAATTTAAAGAGCTAGAATTGTGTGAGAATGTAGCAAAATAAATCTAATCAGTTAGAGGATAGGGTAGAATAAAAGAAAAAATTGAAAAGCAATGTGTAGTATAGATAGATAGATTAGTTAAAGGATATGGTGGAATAAATTGAAAAATTGAATGTGTAGTTTTTAAAAGAAAAGAGGATTTTTTTTTATCAATTTTTATATTAATTTATGTTATTAAATAGAAGAGAAAATTTAAAGAGGGTGAAAAAAAAATTGAAAAGCAATGTGTAGTAAAGATAGATAGATCAGTTAGAGGATATGGTGGAAAAAATTTCAAATTGAATGTGTAGCTTTTAAAAGAACACGTTTATTTAAAGATGAATATATTTTTATCATTAGTTTTTATTAGTTTTTAAAAGAAAACATTTATTTAAGTAGGAAGGATTGTGTGAGAATGTGACACGTGTCCTAGGAGGACTCAGTTTTTATATTATAAATAGATAGATAAGTTGGACCAAGTTGGGTCAATTTTTTTTTTCAATTTGACCTTCCCCACACATTGTTGGATCATTCAGGTTCATATATTTATCCAGTTCAATCTATTATGGCACCTCTACTATAGACTAAGGCCTACTAATGTCATTTGCATACTAATCAGTATCATAGATATTTGAAGTCAAAACAATCAAATTACTTAAATTAATAAGCATCAATGATGCTTCGTAACATGAATCATGTATTAGCATGTTTTTAACAAATCCAAAATCATAATTAATTATAGTACATAAAAATTATTAAATGATTTTAACAAAACCAGGTAATTTCATCGTAGTCTATTGAATGGACCCGATAATAGATCCATTTAGATGACGAGAATTTCTAAGAGTGTTTAATTTAAAGTTTGTAATAACTCAAAGGGAGAAAAAAACACATCTCAAATCCAATGCACATTTTTACAAAGTAACTATTCCCTCCTTTTAAAAAATATACGTTTTCAATGGTTTTAAAGGGAAAAACAAGCATGTACACGTATGAGTTAAAATAATTTCTTCCTTTAGCAAATACTTATGGCCAATGTTATTAAACTCAGACCGGTTGACTCGATTAGGGTATTGAATCAATGGATTACTGGTTCAATTAGTGTTTCTGTGATTGAACCGGTTAAATCGGATATATATTAAAATATATAATAAAAATCTATATATTTATGTAATATATTTTTTAATATAAAATTAAGTGTTCATATTAATTATTAATTGTAACACAGTGATTTAGTTTAATTAATGTATTGATTAAGACTTAAATTAAAATCTCATTTAAGTATATTATTTAAATTTGTTATAGGTATTATGTGTGTGTGTTAAAATTGGCATATGTTTTACAAGACATATAACTGGTTTGATGGTGCAACACCTTGCCTAGTGTAAAAAGGACTTGGGTTTAAACCCCAACATTTGCAATTATTTCTTTAAGTGAAGGACAATTGTTGGCTACTGCAGCTGGAATCGAATCGAGTCGATCCACACCGATTGTTGACTGATTTGACCAGTTCAAATGCACGACTGATCTACACGCGTGACCGAACCAACTAGGGTTCTCGTTTTCATACTACCAGTTGGACGACTAGGCCGTGTTTAATAACATTGCACTCGTCAAAGCTATGACATAACCTACATGACTTATAAAACGAAAGCCAAGATTTTTTTAAAAAGCTTATATAGATAAACAAGTCAAGTTTCGGGCTATCCAAAATGTCTTTTATACCTATCAGATCGGCTAATACAACTAAATATAAATAAAATAATAATATTTTTATATCGCTATTATTATTATAAAAATTTTCATTATAATGTCTTATAAGTTATAATTTATATGCTTACTAACTCATTTAAATATGAGTATATTGTCTTACATAAAATACTTGAGCCTATAGGTATATATGCTTATGACATATTCAAATACCTTATTATAAAACAAGCTTTCAAGTCAAACTAATCTTTTAAAGAGGTCAGGTCAAATTTTAAATAAAGCTTACATACCTACATAGACTGGACTCATGCTATAGCTTCAGGAGGTAGGTCATACTCAAACCTTAAAAAGTCTGATTCGGCCCAACTTATTTTCATCCTTATCTATATGGTACATCATATGTATGGAGAGCACTTACCATAATTGTCAAAGAAGTTACAAGTTTGTCGTATGGTACATATATTTTCATACAAATTAATATTTTTATGTTTAATTCAACTTTTTGTTTTATAATTTTATATTAATCTTAACTTATGGTAATTAATAAAAAGTTCAGTGATTTAGCATGATATCAATTTACATATTTGAAATATAGTTTAAACTGTAATAGATATTTGCAAAATGAGACCCGTCACATCATTTGGTGAATAACTACTAGCTGGTGTAAAACCAAGGGAGAAGGTTTAATGGTACAAAGCTAGAGGGTGAAAATAATGCATATTTCTGCTAATTACTATACGAAGATTCACAGTTGAGAAATAAATGCTATACTCAATGGAACAAAAGGAAGAGAAAACTTGAGGAGTTCAGTGAATTTCAAGGACAACTTATAACTTACAGAATGCTCTATCAAATTATACCAATATGCCTACTGGTTTAAGGACTATTGAAGCTTTCATGAATGCATACATGATTTGGCCTTTCCCAATAAGTACATCAATACAATACAACACATCTCATGTTTTCAACAGTCAAAGTATCAAGCTTGTACAGTTGGTTGAAAAATATCTACTAGTCGTTCCATTGTCTGCAGCTGATCATAAGGAGCAATCTGCATCATATGGTAGAGGTCAAAATTAACTAAAGAATACAATTGTTTAACACTAAATAACTAAAAATGTTTGCTTGTGTTCAGAACTACTTGGTTGCTAGTTGCCACATAATCCCTAGATTCCCACTATTACTGGTTGTCAAGAACTAAAGGCTCTAGTTCTCAAATCAACCAGCAAAAATATTGTTATGATTGCCTAAATGTGATATCACTAACAATGGCACAGCATTAACATGTCAACACCATTTGATGTTCTATAGTTTGAAGTTGGTCAAGCTACGATGATAGGTTTGAACTTTGAAGACTATTCCTTACATAAAGCCCAGTCCAGACCTTATTTCTAGCTATGATTATGAACAATTTGGTATGGTTAATAATTTACAATTTAAAGCTTTCTTTTTCCTGGGTATTATTGCATTTGATGTGTATATCACCTGACTAAACCCATCGGGCCAAGTTATTGAAACTGCATAATTTCCCATTGGCCTAATTTCTTCAGGTTCAATATCTTCAGGAACATCAGTGTACTGCAATTTCTGCTCCCCTGTCCATTCATCCTGTAGAAAATCAAATTAGCTCCAGATACCTAAATTGAGTACGACATGAAAAAGATCCATGTATACATGAATATAATAGAACCAAACCCAACCCAGATTACCAGTCAAGGTGCAATTGTTGTTAGAAAGCAACATTTTTTTCTTCTTGTGCTTTGTATCTCAGGTATGCAAAGTATCTGGTATGGACTTTCTGTCACAACTATCTAGTCTCATCAACCAGCAAATTTGAAATCCTGATTACCACAGATTTCAACTTTCATCCAAAGTTTCCCTTGACTTTTTCGAGTCCAAACAGAAATGGGCTACAGTTTAGGAATTTCAGTATTCTCTCTGTCATGAACAGAGACTTTTGGCTTTTGCTTACTGAATTGCAGTAACCTTTTCATTTTAATGTTGTCTTTCTTTCTCTACTTTTCATAAGTTATGGGCATACACTTCTGGAATCTCTACTATTCCTTGCCTAGTTGTTTTTGACATATTTTGTTTTAATTATTTCTAACTTTCTGACTGAGCAATATATGAAAAGTTACTAGTTATTGCAGCCACAATATTTGCCTTGGTGATCTCTAGCAGTAATCATATAGGGTTATTCCATCATCCCCATTCAATGTTAACTAGATTTGGACCCTGCGTTGCATGGATTTGTGTGAATGAATGAATCATTTTACAAATATTTTAAATAAAATATGATAGAAAATATATTAATAGTATAATTGATATTTTGATATTATATTGAGTAAAGGTGCTTTAACTTCCTTTACTACATAAAAAGAAGTTAAATGGTAATTGGTAAATAATGTGAATATTAATTACTACATGGGGGGAGTGAATGGATAACATATTGAAAGAATTAGTAAATGATTGAGAAAATGAAAGGGTGGAAGATTGAAATTGTGACACCTAGTATAAAATATTGAGGTGGTAAAAATAGTATACAAATGACAATGTAATAACTTGCGACTCAACATTAATATATTATAATAGATAGATTTTTTACTATAAGTTTAACTGAATTATTATAAGAATCAAATTTATCTCATAAATATTCACATACCACACTTTGAGCTGAGCGATCATTCCGTCTTACTGTGGCAGGATGCAGAAAGAATTCTTCATCTGAATCTGGGACCTTCACTTTAATTGCCTTGATTGATTTATCATAGGTGACAGCAGTTGAAACTGATTGAAAGTAAAACAATTTAGTCAAAGAAAAAGCATGAAGGCTAAGAGAAACTGAAATTTTGTATTCAAATACATTAGGTATCAGATATTTGGAAGTTTCTAGATACAATACATTGGCTAGATTGGTTAGGGTTGAAGCACAAACCAAACTTAAACCCACAATAATTTTACATTCTCTAACTCAACCCTATCCAAACTAAGACTCACTAACTGCTTAAATTAAAACATATAGAAGAGGGTTGGGTTGGTTTATAGGGTTAATCCTTTGCAAGGGCCTTTTTCAATTACGGCCCATAATGCTGTGTATTTTTCAAATTTCCTAAAATTTAATGTATTAAGTGTCAGAAAAGTTGGCTTCAATATCTTTTGATTCTATTTTCCCAAATAAATAGTACAAAGACATTTACAGTAATTTATGACAGAATAAATCTAATTCCTAATCTGTACACTCTAAATTAGGAAGTCTAATTATATACAATAAATATATTGATTCCTATTCCTAAAATATACAACATATAATAGGAAATGGTAACAGCAATTGATTCCCTCATTAACATCCCCCCTCAAATTGATGCGGCTGGTCAAGAAGCATCAATTTGCTAACTAGAAACTGATGTCGTGGACGAGGAACCGCCTTGGTAAAGATGTCTGCAAGCTGAAGTTGCGAGGTGACATGAGGAAGGGAGATAACATGATTGTCCAAAGCCTCCCGAATAGAATGACAATCCACTTCAATATGTTTAGTGCGCTCATGAAAGACCGAATTGGCAGCAATTTGAATGGCACTAGTGTTGTCAGCATGGAGAGGTGTTGCGGCTTGCTGATGGAATCCAAGCTCAGCCAGAAGACCACGAAGGCAAATAATCTCAGAACAAGCTGTAGACATAGCCCGATACTCAGATTCGATGGAGGACTTAGAGACACGGGACTGCTTTTTACTTTTCCAAGAAATCAATGCAGGGCCAAGGAACATACAATAACCCGTGACAGATCTCCGGGTATCAGGACAACCAGCCCAATCGGCATCACTATAGCCTACCAAGCTAGGGGGTGATCCGGTAGGAAAGAAAAGGCCGCGAGTAGAGGTTCCTTTCAAATAACGAATAATCCGACGAACAACAGCCAAATGATGATGACATAGAGTGTGCATAAATTGACTCACCTGTTGAACTGCGAACGCGATGTCAGGGCGGGTGATAGTCAGATAGTTAAGACTAGCTACCAACCGTCGATACAGTAAAGCATCTGATAGAAGATCACCCTCATCACGGTGATATTTGACATTAATCTCAAGAGAAGTATCCACCGGGGTAGCAGAGTGCAAACCCGCTAAAGAAATCAAGTCTTCAGCATATTTATGTTGATGCAGAAAGACACCTTTGGAGTCCATAGAAACCTCGAGACCTAAGAAATAATGAAGAGGACCTAGGTCTTTCATATGAAAAGAGGCCTTCAGCTGCTCTTTAAGATGCTGGATGGATGTATGATCAGAACCCGTAATTACCATATCATCAACATAAATGAGAAGAATAACAATGCCATTTGTTGTATGATGAATGAATAAAGAAGAATCATATTGACTTTGAACAAAGGAGAATCCAAGAAGAGTTGACCGAAACTTCTCAAACCATGCCCGAGGAGCCTGTCGCAAGCCGTATAAAGAGCGTTTGAGCTTGCACACGCTAGTAGAAGGGGAAAACAAGCCCTGAGGTGGAGTCATGTAAATAACTTCTATCAGGTCACCATGAAGGAAGGCATTCTTCACATCCATTTGATGAAGTGGCCATCTTTGAGAGGCAGCAAGAGAAAGAATTGTTCTGATGGAAGTCATTTTGGCTACTGGTGCAAAAGTCTCTTCATAATCCACCCCATACTGTTGTTTGTTACCCAAAGCGACCAACCGAGCCTTATAACGATTAAGAGAGCTATCAGAATTCAACTTCACAGAATACACCCATTTGCACCCAATGGGCTTAACACCGGGTGGGCAAGGAATAATGTCCCATGTGAAATTCTCCTGCAAGGCTTGGAGTTCCTCTTGCATTGTTGTTGTTGAGATGAAGAGAAAACGAGAGACATATGATAGAATCCGTGTGTCTAGAATACACAGCGGAAAATAATATATATACACATAAGTGTATTTACAAATATACATAGTGATAGGCCCAAGCCCATATCTATCATATGATATACTAACAATAACAATCTAACACTCCCCCTCAAGCTGGAGCATATAAATCATATGCACCAAGCTTGTTACATATATAATCAATCCTAGGACCCCTCAATGATTTGGTGAAGACATCTGCCAACTGATCATTGGAATTAACAAACTGAGTAGTAATGTCTCCAGATAAAATCTTTTCTCTGATGAAATGGCAATCTATCTCAATATGTTTGGTCCTCTCATGGAATACTGGATTAGAGGCAATGTGAAGGGCAGCTTGGTTATCACAAATGAGGGACATTTGTGTAACCTCCCCAAATCTCAGTTCTTCAAGTAACTGTTTGAGCCAAATAAGCTCACAAGTAGCTGAAGCCATAGCTCTATACTCTGCTTCTGCACTGGATCTCGCCACCACATTTTGCTTCTTGCTTTTCCAGGAAATCAAGTTGTCACCAATAAAGACACAATATCCAGAAGTGGATCTCCTATCAGTAGGAGAACCTGCCCAATCTGCATCTGAGTATCCCACAACTCGAGTATGTTTATTGTCTTCATATAACAAACCTTTTCCTGGGGCTCCTTTAATATATTTTAGAATGCGAATGACTACATCCCAATGACCAGCACAAGGAGAATTAAGAAACTGACTTACCACACTAACTGCAAAAGAGATGTCTGGACGAGTGACGGTGAGGTAGTTCAGTTTTCCAACCAGTCTCCTGTATCTCTCAGGATCTAAAAGTGGCTCCCCCTGACCTGGTAGAAGTTTAGCATTTGGATCCATAGGTGTGTCGACGGACTTGGAATTCATTAGCCCGGTCTCCTCTAAAATATCCAATGCATACTTTCTCTGGGAAATTACAATTCCATTCTTGGATTGTGCTACCTCAATCCCCAAGAAGTATCTCAGTCTGCCAAGGTCTTTAGTCTGAAAATGATGACAAAGGTGTTGTTTTATCTGTGAAATGCCATGGTGATCACTACCTGTAATGACAATGTCGTCAACATACACTACCAAGTAGATACACCCAGCAGCTGAATGGCGATAAAACACAGAATGGTCAGCCTCACTCCGAGTCATACCAAACTGCTGGACTACTGTACTGAATCTACCAAACCAAGCCCTGGGAGACTGCTTAAGACCGTATAAAGACTTGCGGAGACGACACACTAAGCCTGAAGACTCCCCCTGAGCAACAAAACCAGGAGGTTGCTCCATATAAACTTCCTCCAACAAGTCACCATGAAGGAAGGCATTTTTGACATCTAACTGATAGAGGGGCCAATGACGAATAGCAGCCATGGCTAAAAATAATCTGACAGAAGCCATCTTGGCGACGGGAGAAAAAGTGTCACCGTAGTCTAACCCGAATATCTGAGTATAACCTTTGGCGACTAATCGAGCTTTGAGCCGATCAATTGTGCCATCACGGCCAACTTTCACTGTGAAGATCCACCGACAACCAACAACAGATTTCCCATGAGGCAAAGGAACGAGATCCCAAGTACCACTGTTCTGAAGAGCACACATCTCATCAATCATAGCTTGTCTCCAACCAGGGTGGGCTAAGGCATCACCTGCAGTTTTAGGAATAGACACAGAGGAAATGGAAGAGAGACAAGTATAATGGGATGGGGATAACCTGTGATAACTCAGAGTGACATAATGAGGTGAAGGATTACGAGTGGAGCGTATACCTTTACGAAGTGCAATAGGGAGATCAGACTCAGGAGGTGGGGCCGAAGGGGCCGGAGGAGGTGGGACCGGAGGAGACGGAGGAGTTGGCTCCGGAGGAGAGTCAATAGGTGGCCCGTCTGGAAGGCGTGGAGGTTGCCGACGATGATAAACCTGTAGAGGTGGCTGAGGTGGTGGATCTCCCTGCACAAAGGGCATGTCTGAGGGATCAAAGACAAAAGGGGTGGTGGTGGATACTAAGTCAGACCCAGAGGTTAAGGAACTAGACTCAAAGTAGAGAGAAGACTCAAAGAACGTGACATCAGCTGAAATGAGATATCTACGAAGAGAGGGTGAGAAACACTTATACCCCCTCTGAGACCGAGGGAAACCTAGAAAGACACACTTATGAGACTTCGCAGACAATTTATCAAGACCAGGACTATGGTTGTGAACAAAGCACGTAGACCCGAAGACTCTAGGAGGTAAGGGGTGGAGAGGCTCATGAGGGAACAATATAGAGTTAGGGACCTGGTTGTTTAGGACAGAAGAGGGCATGCGATTGATGAGATAGCACGCGGTGAGAACAGCATCACCCCAAAATTGTTGAGGGACATGACCATGAAGTAAAAGGGTTCGAGTTGTTTCAATGAGATGTCTATTCTTGCGCTCTGCAACCCCATTTTGTTGTGGGGTATATGCACAAGAGGTCTGATGAAGAGAAAACGAGAGACATATGATAGAATCCGTGTGTCTAGAATACACAGCGGAAAATAATATATATACACATAAGTGTATTTACAAATATACATAGTGATAGGCCCAAGCCCATATCTATCATATGATATACTAACAATAACAATCTAACAGTTGTTACCCAACGGGTGTCCTTAACTGCCTGTGAATAACATGTAGGAATAGATATGCCAGATAAAGTAGCAGTAAGAGAAATAGGCTCAAATCCATACCTATCTGGTGGACGAATAATTCGTCTTGATCGGCGTTGTGCTGACGGGGCAGGTTCAGGTGGCGGATCAGCATCACGAAGGGGTGGTGTAGGCCGGTGCCGGACATAAACATGACCTGGTTTGAAACGTTCTCTAGGACGAGAACCATTAGAAAAGTTGGGAAGAGTAACAAGGTCATTAGAAGCAGAAGGACACTGAAAAAAATATTGATGATCAAAGAAAACCACATTCCGAGAAATGCGAAAGCGAGAAGCAGTGGCATCATAACACAGAAATCCTTTGTGTGCAGGACTATAACCAAAAAAAGCACATTGGACAGATTGGGCCCCAAGTTTATGACGATCAAGAGGTGGTAAGTGGACAAAACAGACACAACCAAAAGGATGAAGATCATAATAATCAGGATGAGCATTAAATAGACGAAAGAAAGGAGAATCAAGCCCAAGAACCTGAGATGGAAGACGGTTGATAAAAAAACAGAAGTTGATAAGGCTTCAACCCAGAATTTAGGAGGAACAGAACCTTCAAGAAGTAAGGACTGAGTGACATCAAGCAAATGGCGATTCTTCCGTTCTGCAACGCCATTTTGCTGAGGCGTATAGGGGCAGGAGCGTCGAGAGATAATCCCATTTTGTTGGGAGGTACGCCTGAAATTGATGAGAAAGATACTCCCCGCCAGAATCAGTTCGCAAGATCTTAATTTGGGTGTGAAATTGGGTCTCAACATAAGCCAAAAAATTCTTAAACATGGTGAAAACCTCAACTTTGGATCTAAGAAAGTAAATCCAAGTATATCGACTGTAGTCATCAATAAACGTCACAAAATATTTGTATTGAGCATGAGATAAAACAGGAGACACACCCCAAACATCACTATGAATAATATCAAAGCATTTATCGCAGCACGATGAGCATAAGAGGGAAAAGGTAGAGTTTTGCTTTGGCGAGTTTGCACACGGAACAAGGAAGAGATGAAGAAGAAATAATATTTTTATTTTCCAATAAACCAGCTTTTATTAAATGCGACAAAGTTTGGGTGTCCCAATTTTTTATGCCAAGTCTCAAATGTGTTTGGGACATTATTACAAGCAAAGGAGGAAAAACCAGGTGAAGAAAACTGAAGTGGAAACAATCTGCCCACCTTAGGCCCCTTCGCGATCACTTTCCTCGACACCTGATCCTGCACAAAACAACCAGCCCGAGAAAAATGAACATCACAATTATTATCCACCAATTGACCAACTGAAATTAAATTGGAAGCTAGACCAGAAGACACAAAGACATTCCGAAAGAAAGAATTAAGGTCTCCAACAGCAGATATAGAAAGGGTATTACCATCAGCAATCTGAATGTTTTGGGTGTCATTGTAAGAGTGAACATTGTGCAAATGTTTAGGAGAGCCAGTCATATGATTGGAGGCCCCAGAATGAACAAACCAAGGGGAGGAAGCGGCATTAGACTTACCCGTGATGCCCAAGGCAGAAAGAGCGGATAGTACCACTTGTTGCACCATATCCGTAGTCAAAACACCATTTTCGGAGGTTGCGGGAGCAGAAGAGTGGCATGCTGAACCAGCAGTGGCAGTATAGGCTTTCAATGGACGTTGTGCTGGTCTTGTGGGGCACTCAGTGATGATGTGACCACGTTGCTTGCAGTAGTTGTAGAATTTCTTAGTACAATTGCGAGCAATATGGCCAAACTGTTTGCAGGAGAAACACTGGACCTGCCTCATATCACGACCCTTACCTCTACCTTGAGCAGAATAGGCAACTGTAACATCGAAAACATCAGACATGGAGCCTTGGGTGAGAAAGCATTGTTCCTCCCTAAGTAATTCACCAACGCAAACTTCTAGAGAAGGAACCAGATTGCGGTTCAACAGAGCAGCACGAGCAACTTCAAATTCTGGTCGAAGTTTCATGAGAAATTGGTCACGTTTACTGACCTCGTAAACGGCTTGAATGGCAGCCAGCGACTCCTTAGGGAACTTAGCATGTAAGATGGCTGAATGCTCAGCCCACAAATTAAGGAAACCAGAGTAATAGTCCTGAATGGGGAGATTACCCTGTTTATAACTCGCAATGTCAAGCTCTAACGGGAAGCGTTTTGCGGCATTATCTTGATTGTAAATTCTCTTCAAGTAATCCCACATGGCTTTGGCAGTCGAAAACGAGCGCAGATTATTAACCATTTGAGGCTCAATGGACCCAAGTATCCAAGAAATAATTTGTGCGTCCTTGGTCTCCCAAGTTGTCAATGCATCTTTGGTTGTGGGGGCAGCAGAGGACTCGTCGATGTGACCCCACATCCCTTTCCCTTTCACGAACATCTTGATCTGAAACTCCCAGGCAGCATAATTCTTGCCGGTAAAACGGACACAGAAGTTCTCCGTAGCCATGAAGCCAAGAACAAGAAAAAAAAAACGAACCCGAAACGAATAACCGAGAAGCAACCGAGAGAACGAGAACCACGAAACCACGAGACAGAGGATTGCGCACAGACCAGTAGTCGAATGCACAAACCACAAGCAAGAGCGACTGATGATGTCGCTGGACGTACGAACCAGGAGGTAGAGTCGCTGATCGCACGAACAAGAGGCAAGAGCGACTGCAATAATATCGCTGAAGCAATCACAGTCAAGAGAACCTAACTCGTGATACCATGTCAGAAAAGTTGGCTTCGATATCTTTTGATTCTATTCTCCCAAATAAATAGTACAAAGACATTTACAGTAATTTATGACAAAATAAATCTAATTCCTAATCTGTACACTCTAAATTAGGAAGTCTAATTATATACAATAAATATATTGATTCCTATTCCTAAAATATACAACATATAATAGGAAACGGTAACAGCAATTGATTCCCTCATTAACATTAAGTTAATGCATATTTATAGGAATGAAAAAACTGCATACTGTTTCTCTAAGAACTAAGAAGTATCAAATAGAAGAGAGTGGAACTAAACACCGATAAGATAACATTGATTAATAAAAGGCACTAAACATTTCAACTACCACAAATTGATCAGTGATCAACAAATTAAAATTTAATACCAGTTATATACATGTGAACATCAACTAGCTCAGTAGTTTGTTATTAACAGATTTGATAAGATGCATTTTCTCTTCAAATATTATCAAGCAGTAGTAGAATACCTTGTTGGCGTATTTTGGCACACTGCTGCACTACACATACCCCTAGATTTTGGAATATCTTGGAAACTTCACCTTGAGGATCAGCCACAACTTCAGGCATTCCACTATCTCCAGAAGCAGACAGCTGTGAATTCAAATAAACTTGGCTTGTTCTCAAATCTTAGTTTGCATATAGCAATATAGAAAGAACAGTTGAGACTGGTATAAGCAAAATGTTCAATTAACTAAACAAACTCATTATGCACTGTGTAATTAATGTGTCACAAAACAATGCTCCTATAACATTTACAAGCAAGCGCAGGCGCACCTATTTTTGGTGATTTACTACTGTCAAAACATAAACACATAATGTCTTCAAACTGCCAGATGAGTATCAAACAAGTATACTTCGATTTTCCCATTTTTATAATCTTCCTGTCTTCTGCATATGATTTAAACACAGCTTATATTAGGATGGACTATGGTTTGGATATGCCAAATCAAAAACTTTCTTCTATTAAAGCTGTTAATGTTTTAATGGAAAAAAGAAAGGAAACAGAGAAGGTGAGGACTTTATAACTTTGAAGTTGCTCAAAATCTTACTAATTTTGTAGGAAAAAAGTAACTATGGCCTTTACAAGGAGTTAAATATCTGCAGTTTTCTCTTTCCCTGCCATGTGCTTCAACTATCAGTTTTGAGAATTCTGTAAATAAGGATCACAACTCACAAGCAATGGTATCTATCTAAGGCAGGTACGCTTACTTTAAAACTACCCTCTAGTTTGCTAAGTGCTGACGTATGTTGTTTCCCTTATTCCTACTCCAGTGCTTATTATTGGGAGGGTGGAGGAAATAAAAATGCTTCTTTGGCAATGGTAAAGTTGGTGTGGTTACCATGATACAAGTGTTATTACATTGCAAAGACAAAGGGAAAAAGTTTGGAATTTTCTGGAACTTGAGTTGAGAGACTGCTCTCATGTAAAATAGCCGTGGAGTCCAGTAGACAAATGCACTTGTATGAAGAAGGAAAATGGAGACAAAAAGTGGTCTTTTGAAGGAAATTCATCTGAAAGACTTTGCATTCTCTTTCATAGTGCCTCTATTTTAAGTTGGCAAATAACAATGATGCTTGGTTTGGGTTGGGTGACAGATTTTATACAATTTTGAGGTGAAATGCTGCATTTCATTTTAATCACCCTTGAATGATTGGGGGTTGGATGGTGGGGTATTGCCTTCAACTCATATAATTGCATAAACTATGCAAGATGAGGATACATTTTTCTGGTGCCTGGTATTATAAAAGATGTGAGAGCAGAGCAGAAAGGTTTTAATTAAGTATAAAAGGTGAAGTAACATGAGACATACAGCTGCTCTAATAGGGAGATCAAACAAATGAGGTATTCCAAACTGCTGAACAACCTGCAAATATGATCAAACCATCAAACTTGTGCAACAGACAGTTCATAATTGTTATTTATTAAGTATCATAAACACGTCAATTTTTTCCTTTAAATATGATGAAGCAGATAAAAAGTTAACAATCAGAGATGTTATCCATGCCTGAGGACCTGAACCTCTACCAAACGGGTAATATCGCTTTCCATCAGCATCAAAATGGCACATGTTCTCCACAACAGCTACACAAGGCACCTTGCATTAACAAACAAATAATATGTGTAAGTATCAAATGTGAATAGTATCAAATATGTATGGCTCAAATTATGACTAGCATACACTCTGGCAAACTGTTTTGTATATTTTATAAAAAAATATCAAACAGAGGAAGGATAAGAAAATGCAAAACAGTTTACAAGCATGAGATCAAAACAACAAAATGGAATAATTATATCTTCAAATTGTAGAAGAGTCACCTTAAGTTTTGAAAACATCCGAACTCCTTTTGCAACATCAATGAATGATAGCTTTTGAGGAGTGGTAACAATTACAGCAGCAGTCAATGGAACTATCTAAAGAAATATGCAACCACAGTAAAATTGCATTAGAATTGGCAGCTAAGAAAAAATTGACAAACAATTCAAGGATACAATATACAGGCTTCACAAGCCAAATAAGATCAGGAAGGCCAGATTTCAGCCCAAAGGTGATCGGCTAACCCAAATTTCAGCTAAATAATAGGACAAACATTATTGAGCAGGCTTGGTTTCAGCTTGATAGTGATCAAGCTGACCCGATTCTTAGCCCAAAGTTAATTGGACCAAAATGGCTGGTCTGATTCCAGCCAAAAGGTGTTCAAGCTGGCCCAACTCCAGCCCTATCACATCAGTCAAAATGCAATGAAAATAAGCTAAAGGAATAACAAGTGAGAAGCAAGTATGAAATAGAACAGGTTATTATTAGTCCACCAGTTTAGAACCTGGCATAAAGTGAGTTGAATATCTCCAGTTCCAGGAGGCATGTCAATTACAAGGTAATCCAGCCCCCCCCTACATTTTGTAGAACAAATCAAGACATATCAAGCAGAAACCATTTGATCTTCAATCTAATTTCTGGGGAGGACTAAAAGTAAAGATTATTATAGTTTTAATCTTCAGTACATATTCAGGGGTGGACACAATAAAATTTAATAATAATATAAAAAAAATGGCACTACACAGTAGACCTAATGCAAAATCCTATAAAATGACAGGGTTTGTAAAGCCAATATAGGCCCAATTTGGATACAACTTCTACAGAAGAACTTCTAGAGAAAAAAAAATAGAAAGAATCAATGACATAAGATGAATTAAACTTCTCCATAAGTTGAAATTAGTTACTTATGGAGAAGTTAAATGGGAGAGCTTATAAAGAAGGTGGACTACAGAAACTAGTTTTTATTTATGGAGAAATTAAATTCATTTAAACTCTTTGATTTATTCTCCTTTTTTCCTCTACAAGTTCTTCTCCAAAAGTTGTATTCAAACTGGACCATAGAATATATACTTTTTTCCCAATTTTCTGCTTAGTATTTGTCTTAATGCTTTTTCAGAAATGTATACCACTCAGTAGTAGTGAGAAGTTGGTTAATGACTCCAGAAACCATGGGGCCACGCATTATTGCACGTCCTTGTCCAGCAAATCCAAAAGAGACCAACTTGACTCCCATGTATTCAGTGGGAATTATGGTCCTCTTTTCTGCATTCTGCAGCAATACTCTACAATTATGTTTGCAGTATTTCATTCAACTACATCTTAAAAATCAATTGGTTTATCATATATTACCATTTCTAACAGTCGATTTTCAGGAGAGACCATAGTTGGTAAGCTTGGACCATAAACATCAGCATCAAATATACCTACTCTAGCACCCATATCAGCCAAAGTGTAAGCCAGGTTTACTGCTACAGTTGATTTTCCCACACCGCCCTGCAAATTTTGACATAAAAGATATTCATGATATGAAATGCAAGTCATGGTAGATAGATTGGCTTATAGATCCATCTAGCAAAATTTTTTAGCCTCAGTCAATGGTTGAAACAGTATAGTTGTCTGGTTCGTTCTTATGCATTCTTCATTTGCATTTAACAGGAAAAATGTGTGTGTGTGTGTGAGTGTGTGATTTTTTTTTTCTTTAAAGATGGAAGAACTGCAGTTAGTTTGTGTTCCATTAAAAATCCAAGGGAACTTTTATTAATCTACTATACATAAAAAAATCATTCTATTTAACTCCTTTAGTAAGCTCAAAGTCCTCAATCAACAGGTGTAAGGGACAAATTTGTGAAAAAAATAAAAAATTTGACAAACAACCATCCCAAATTATGGCAAACAACTTAATAGACCAACATATGATGAAGCAAAAACCTCCAAATTTGATCAACCTTGCAACTGGACACAGCCACAATATTTGAGATTGTCTGTAGACCTGCTGGAAGTTGCTCTGCAAATATAGGTCTTGCTGGCTGTGCAGACATTGTGACTTTTACATTCTTGACCCAAGGGAGCATTGCTACCACTTCATTTGCCTTCTGCTCAAACTGTCATACATATATATTCAGTTATAATCTCAACAAAACATCAGACTCAAACATTACATTTAGAGATGGGGTAACCGGACATAATCAAGTAGGATACATTCCTTTTTTACAGTGGAAAATAGGTGCAATATTTCATTTATTATCACTGCTTTGTAAAGAGTTCACAGATAAAAGGTCTACCATTCTAACCTACATCAGTTATAGCTCAAACAATGGCAGTTGTGTCATTTACCATGTCCTTGATTGGACATGCTGGTGTAGTGAGCTCTAACCGAAACGATACCTGAGATTCAAAGGAAAAAAAAAATTGGTAAGAATATTATCATTTACATGTGTGTTGCAGAAAGTTTCAGGCCTGTGCTTTTAAGACCTCTCCTTGTGCTTTATCAATCTGCAGATCTTTCACAAATCCACAAGTAACAATATCTGTTCCAAAATCAGGATCAATGATCTGAGACAAGGCTTTCAACACATCATCCTCAGCTGTTCCAGTTGATACTGAAGAATTTCCAACTGCATATATTAGAAAGCATTAAATGAAAGTGAAATGACATTGAATATGAAAATCCACAGAATCAACACAGGGAGCAACTACAAGTATTCCACTAATAAACTATTTCTTGGTTATCTGGTGGATAAACAACTAAAGGCATGTTACACTGTTAGTGTTATAACAAACTATTGTGCACGGGAATCTTCAATTTTTCAAATATATGTCTGCCATCATCCTTAACCAAATACATGAGCCATTAGGCTGTGGACAGTCCCTTGCATGTATATTCCCCCTCATTATTTCACCTGACTGACATGACTTCCATTCACACAAATCTTCACTTGATATATAATCTCAATTGTCTCAACCTTCTTAGCATTCAAAAGTTTAAAATTTAAATCACTTGCTGGAAGTCAATATAAACTGATGGAATGGTCCACATTCCAAAGAAAGAATATTTTTGAAATTCAATCTAAAACATTTGATGCAAATCCTGGATAAGCTTAAAGTTTTTTTAAATTTATCCTAATGATAATAGATATGAAAATTGAAAAGCTTATCTACAAAAAATTTCTTTGCCAAGGTCAACCAGGATATCATAAATTCCTAGAAAGACAATTTGGGGTTGGCTTTCCACAAATGGTTGGCTGTTATTTATTTATTCATTATTTTTTGAGTGTATAAACCAGCCAAATCAACCACGGGAAGCAGCATATACATTGAACTTCCATCTCAATCCCCAACTTTCAAGATTAGCTGGGTGTATATACTATATGCCTATGCCAAAAACAAATTATAATTCACAACAGGAGATATTGATACTGACATGGTTGGATAATTATTATGTCTAACAACAATAACAGGGGACAAAAGAATCTCTACAGTCTCTACACTCCACCAATATAAGCAGGCTAAAATCCCAAACCAAACTTCACCCTCTGACAAACATTCTATTTTAATTCCTTTAAGATGTTAGTGAATTAATTCTTCAATTTCATGCCGCCAGCTTTCCCCAACCACTAATTTGTACAGGAACCAGCAGAAAGAACCCAAAATTTTATGGCCCAAAAGAATTTGTGAATCTACATTCATTTCATCTCAAAGTAGAAGTATGTAGTTCTGCTCATTTATGAATCCAGCTAAGATTTGATGACAACTTAACAAGACTCTCGTGAGTTGAAGGTTGATCAAGCATTGGATTTACTTTCATAGAGACAAACAGGGAAATTGAATTTTTCATTATAAAACAGTTCAACAAATTAAAATCATAATGATGATATTCCTAATGCCCATAACCTTGTTTACAGAACGTGAGCAGAAGTATGCATCTTCCATGTACTAAAGTAAAAGGAATCAAATTACCTTCAACAGAAGCAGCTCTGGCAGCACAAGAGCTCAAGATGGCCCTTTTATGAGGGGTCCATAACGAACTATGGTCCACTTGGGACTGAAGAGAAAAATGAATGGCAAACAAAGGTGAAGTCTTTACACTCACAGGAGGAAGCAAACCTTCAAGAACAAAGAGAGAAAGAAAATCTGATGAGCATATCATAGTATATCATATCATATCAAAAGGTGGTGTAAAGAACCAGTGGCATACCCCATCTTCTTAACTGTGTTGCTTTTGAGCTTTGGATAGAAAGGTGTGGTGAAGATGGAGCATGAACAACTTGCATTGTGAGGGAGAGAGAGAGAGAAAGAGAAGCAGAGAGAGGGGTGAGGTAGTGACAGTTTGTGAGCCTCATGTTTCAGTTGGTACTATGTATTTTTTATTCTGAAAATTCTATCCATTTTCTCAGCCAAAATTTTAAATAATTATGAAATCCGCTTTGCATTTTCCAAGCCAGTAATAGAAAATTTATAATATGATTATTTTATTCAAATCTTAATTATTATTTTTTAAATCAATTTTATTTTTCCAAATACACCTTTTTAACTTTAAAAGAGTTATATTTTATGCTTTAAAATGCATTATACATTATTGGTGTTTTTTGTGGTGAAAAAATGCTTTTTTGTCGAAAAAAAAAATGATTTAAAATGCATTATACTTCTTTTTGGTCGAAAAATGCGTTATACTTTTGTTTGGTCTACTAAAATAAAATGCATTATACTTTTGTTTTTGGTCGAGTGCATTATAGTTTGGTTGCGCTCATGAGCAAACCGTTGGGCCAGGATTTTTTTTTCGTCTATATTAGGCCAAGTAATACTCATTAGCAATGCTTATCCTAAGTTCGGGCTATTACTTTTCCCACCACCACACCTTTCGCTATTATCACCCCTTATTTTTTAAAATTTATGAAAGCTCGAAAATACCCATGGTAAATTTTTAAAATAAACCGAATTCTTTCTCTCTCTCTCTCTCTTTCACAATCATCTGCATACGCTCCCACCATCTCTGTCTTTGAAATCGCTCCGGCCATCCCACCACCACCGTCTTTGCGCTCGTCACCCCAACCAACCCCGACGTTCGACCAGCCTAGCAACCCCGGAGGAAACCCCATTGCAGGTATTCTCTTCTTCCCCTTCGCTTTTCACAAATGGCATTTCACTCACGTTTTCTGGAATTATACGGACAAATTTGTCTGGAAGAAGTTACGGACAACCATGTCCAAAACTATAACCTTTCAAGTTTCGGACAAGGTTGTCCATAAATCCTTCTGAACAGATTTATCCAGAGAAGAATCTAAAAATATGTTATGTTTTTGGTTGTCTATATAATTCTGAACTAGCACGTTCGTACTAGCATTCATCCCAACTAACTCAATAGACCTTACGGACAAGCTAAGCCGAAATAGTACGGACATCGAAAATGCGTATGTTCCCGGTGATGAACACATTTTTATTCACACTTTGCATAATTAATCTTAGCTTGCTTGGACTATAATTGTTATTAAATCCACTGTTTTAATTGGAATTTACCAAATTGGGCTTAATTGGGCTTTAATTGTGAATGTTGTTTAAATTCGGATTTTTAAGCCTACTGACCTACCTGTCTTGTTTTGATGATATCTGGAGCTATAGGTGTCCAATTTGAGAGATTCCAGTGGCATTGGAAAGCTAACTTCCGGGGCTTTAATTTGATATCCAATATGACCATATTACCATGAAGCAATTAGGAGCAGTTGCTGTTTGAAAATCGCCTACTGTTGCTGTCTGACACAAGTCCGAATTTGATTAGTTTTGTAATTAGTTTGTGGGCCTGTTTTAATTAATTTCGGCCCAATTAAGGCCTAATCAGATTGTTAGTGATTTAGGCTCTATAAATAGGTGTGTTGTTGAGTAGTTTGAACACTTTACATTCATTTTTCAGATTTTAGAAAAAAAGACTCTCCACTTTCCCTCTCTTTTCTCTCTTCTTGCAATTTTCGAATTTGGTTCCTCTTCTTCATCTTCTTCAATTTTCGAGTTTCTCCTCCATGGAAATGGAAGGCTAAGCTTCAAGGATTGTTTCTCTACTGAATTCACAAAGGAACTTGAGGTTATAATTTCGTTTTTCATGTCTTGAATTCTTGGACAGATTCTTCACTTTCCTTCTCCTAGTTTCTTGATGTTTAGGTTTGAATTTGAAATTGAGTTACATGCTTTATGGAATTCGAATTCTAATCTGAATCTAACTCACATTTTAGGTTGCTTAATCTGAAATGAATCCTAGGTTTGCTTAATTCCAAGGATTAGAAATTAGGATTCATGCTAGTTTGCTTTATTCTAGTGTGAAAATTAATGAGGATGCTTAATCCGAATTTGAATCTGTCAAGGAATTGAGGAATTTTGTATAAACCAATGATTGATCCAATTTGTGAATGAGATAGAGAACCAATTCGTTTTTCTGAAATTGTTTTCTGCAAATTTAAATTCTGTTTTGGAAATTAGGAAATTAGTATGAAGAACAATCAAAATCCTCTTGTGTGTGTGAGTTGCTATGGGATTGAAATTCTGAATTTGTAATTGGATTCCTTGAGAGAGACGACTTTGGGTTAATCAACCTACTGCACTTTAATTCATTTTATTTGGTTGAGTACGGCCTCGACCAAATTTGGCGCCGTTGCCGGGGAATTCAATTCAAATTCTGTTTCAATTCCAATTCTGTTTTGTGTAAAATTCTGTTTTGTTTTCAATTCTGTTTTGTAAATTCGTGTACTGTTCTGTGTTTAGGAAGTAGAGTCATAATTCATATTGTGTTTTGGTATACTAACCTTGGTTGTGCAGATTTAGTTTGATCAATTTTGGTTCACAGCTTTGAGGTAAGTAGCCTAATTTGTCATAGTTACTGTTACATTGCTTTTAGTGAGGTTCAATTTGTGTTTTGAGTTGTGTGATGTGTTGAGTCATTGTAATTAGTGTGTTTAGTCATGTTTTGATGTTTAGAAATTGTTTAGATGAAATTAGGATTGATTTGGATTGAATTGCATAAGTTGATCAAGTTGTTGCTGACTTTTCTACTGTTGACTTTTGCAGTTGAATCTGATCTTTTTGTTTAACATAGTTAGAGGTTGAATTTTTGTGCCAATTTTTGTGTCCACATTTCTTTAGGTTAATAATGAATTTTAGATACCCCAGTTGCTGTTAGATTAGTCCTGATTGTGAGATTACACTTTGCACTGGCTTATTTTGACCTATTGACTTCAATTGGACATAACTTGAGCTAGGAGTATCAGAATTTCACAAATTTTATATGATTTTGGGGTAGAAAAAGCTAGTTAGAGCAGCCCCTCCCAGCTTGCGCCAGGAGGTCGGCCGTAAATTTGCCAAAAAAGGTCGTTTTCTATTTTTAAAGGATTTTTTAAGTTTTTTTTGGTGTATTTTCCCTTTCTTACCTTAGGTAGTTTTGGTACTTAGGCTTTGAATTTTGTTCTGAAAATTTTTGTGGTTGTTTCCTATGTTAATATAGTGTTTTCCATGTATCCATTTCATTGGTTTCTGCTCATTTGATATAGGCTGCCTTTATAAGCTGACATGCTGTTGTATGCTTCATTTTGTGCATTTTTGTGTGCATTTGGTGTATGACTAGAGCAAACCCAGGTACCCTACATTCATTTGATCCAGAAATTGATAAGACATATCATAGGTTAGTTAGAGAGTCTAGGATTCCATTTGTGTATAATTCTGTTAGTGATAGTGAATTGTCTGATAGTGTGTATTCTGCTGTTAGTGTAAGTGATAGTGAGTCTGTTTCTGTGTTTTCTTCTTCTTCTTTCCTTGAGTCTGATTTTAATTGTGATACCATGGCTGAGAGAAATTTGAGAGAGCTTGCAGCACCTGATGTTAATATTCAGACTTTATGCATTCAATATCCTGATATAGATGTGCCTTGTGAGCTTAAGTCTGGATTGATTCATTTGTTGCCCAAGTTCCATGGTCTTGCAGGTGAGGATCCACATAAACACCTCAAGGAATTCCATATTGTCTGCACCACTATGAGACCACCTGGAGTTCCTGAGGATCATATTAAGCTGAAGGCATTTCCATTCTCCCTGCAAGATACAGCAAAAGACTGGTTGTACTACCTTCCACCTGGATCCATTACTGGCTGGGATAATTTGAAGAGGATGTTTCTGGAAAAATTCTTCCCAGCATCTAGAGTGACTTCAATCAGGAAGGAGATTTGTGGTATAAGGCAGATGGATGGAGAGAGTTTGTATGAGTACTGGGAGAGATTTAAGAGGCTTTGTGCAAGCTGTCCACATCATCAGATTCATGAGCAGTTACTCATCCAGTATTTCTATGAGGGCCTATTGAACAATGACAGACAGATGATAGATGCAGCCAGTGGAGGAGCTCTTGTAGATAAAACTCCAGTTGCAGCAAGGCAGTTAATTGAGAATATGGCTTCTAATAACCAACAGTTCAGTACTAGAAGCAATTCAGTAGCCTTGACCAGAGGAGTTCATGAAATGGAGACCACTTATGCTGCTGATCATAGGAAGTTGGAGAGCAAGCTAGATGATTTGGCTTCCTTGGTTAAGCAGATGGCAGTCTCTCAACAAGTTGCTAAGCTATGTGGGATTTGTACTTCTGCAGATCATCCCACTGATGCATGTCCCACCTTACATGAGCCTGCGGGAGATGGTGCTTTTCCTCCTCAGGCTTATGCAGCAAATATCTATGGTTCTGGCAGACCCCCTCAGCAGCAACAGTATAATCAAGATCTTTCTTCCAACAGGTACAATCCGGGTTGGAGGAATCATCCAAATTTGAGATGGGGGAATTCTCAGCAGCAGCCACAGCAGCCTTATGTGCCTTATCAGTCTCATGCTGCTGGGCCTAGTAGACCTTACCAGCCTCCACATGTACAACAGCAACAGCAGCCTACACCGCCTGCTGCTGCACCTTCCAAGAGTGAGCCTTCCTTGGAAGAATTAATGAGGCAGATGGCCGTCAATAATATGAATTTTCAGCAGAGGACAGAGGCACTATTCAGAGCCTAGAGAATCAAATAGGCCAAATGGCTACCACTCTTAATCAGTTGCAGTCTCAGGGTTCAGATAAGCTTCCTGCTCAAACAGTTGTCAACCCGAAGAATGTTAGTGGCAATCACTTTGAGGTCGGGTAAGAGTGTGCAAGCACTTGATAGGCAACAGTCTGAGCAAGAAGATGAGATTCATACAGTTGTAGACCCTGTGCAGGAGAGAGCTAGTCCTAGTCCTTTGAGTAGCCCTAGTTCTTCAAGCAGTGAGCAGCCTTCTATTCCTCTTCCATTCCCTCAGAGAGTTATGCAGAAGAGTAAAAAAATGGAAGAGGCTGACAAGGAGATCTTGGAGACTTTCAGGAAAGTAGAGGTGAATATACCTCTACTTGAGGCCATAAAGCAAATTCCGAGATATGCCAAGTTCTTGAAGGATCTGTGCACCCATAGGAGGCGGCTGAAGGGCAATGAGAGGATTAGTATGGGAAGGAATGTCTCTGCACTCATTGAGAGACCTATGACTCCCATTCCAGAAAAATGCAAAGACCCAGGGACATTTACTATTCCTTGTGTTATAGGCAGTAACCAGTTTGATAATGCTATGCTTGATTTAGGAGCATCTATTAATGTTATGCCTTTATCTGTTTTCACCTCTTTGTCTCTTGGTCCTTTGCAGGCTACAGGTGTTGTCATTCAGTTGGCAAACAGGAGCACTGCCCACCCTGCAGGCCTTATTGAGGATGTGTTGGTTCGAGTGAATGACCTCATCTTCCCTGCTGACTTCTACATATTGGATATGGAGGGAGGAGATTCACTCACTGGTGCAGCCCCCATCATCTTGGGCAGGCCCTTCCTGAAGACAGCTCGGACTAAGATTGATGTTCATGCAGGCACACTTACATGGAGTTTGGAGACAGTGTGGTTCGGTTTAATATTTTAGATGCCATGAGGCATCCTGTTGAGGATCATTCTGTATTCCATATTGATATGCTTGCTGAACTTGTAGATGATAGTTTGTCTGAGTTTGTAGGACATTTGGACTTTCCGGACTTTTCTGATTTCATTGATGTCTACACTTGTGATTTATGTTCTGATTCATCTGTGTGTAGTATGTGTGCTGAGATAGATGAGTTCATATCTGTTGATTATGTTGATTGTTCTGATTGTCCTACAGGTTTCTGGTATTGATGCACCAGTTGTGTCAATTGAGTCAGAATGCAGTGGCTTGATTACAGCAATTATAGATACATCTGACTTGATTGATTTGCAGGTTGCAGAGGTTCTACCAGTACCAGATCGTTACCTTCTATTGTTCAGCCCCCATCACTGGAGCTGAAGCCACTTCCCACTCACCTCAAGTATGCATATTTGGAGGATGAGCAGAAGCTTCCAGTGATCATCTCTACTGCTCTCTCAGCTGATCAGGAGCAGAGGTTGTTGCACGTGATTAGAGAGCACAGGAGAGCTCTAGGTTGGACTTTGGCAGATATTCCGGGTATTAGCCCCTCCTTGTGTATGCATCGGATTCTGTTGGAGGATGGGGTTAAACCTGTGAGGCAGCCTCAGAGAAGGCTGAATCCCCAGATTCTTGACGTGGTCAAGAAGGAGGTCACCAAGCTGCTACAGGCGGGTATCATATATCCCATATCAGATAGCACTTGGGTGAGCCCGGTACAGGTGGTACCGAAGAAATCTGGGATTACAGTTGTGAAGAATGAGAAGGATGAGCTGATTCCTACTAGGGTGCAGAACAGCTGGAGAGTCTGCATCGACTACAGGAGGCTCAACCAGGCGACCAGGAAGGATCACTTCCCACTTCCTTTCATTGATCAGATGCTGGAGCGCCTGGCAGGTAAATCCCATTACTGTTTCTTAGATGGTTTCTCTGGTTATTTTCAGATTTGTATTGCACCAGAGGACCAACATAAGACTACATTTACCTGTCCTTTTGGTACCTTTGCATATAGGAGGATGCCTTTTGGTCTATGCAATGCTCCTGGTACTTTCCAGAGATGCATGATGAGTATATTTGCTGATTTACTTGAGCATTGCATAGAGGTTTTCATGGATGATTTTAGTGTATAGGCTCCTCATTTGATGCATGTTTGGATAGCTTGACTAGAGTGCTTGATAGGTGCATAGAGACTAACCTTGTTCTTAATTATGAAAAGTGTCATTTTATGGTAGAGCATGGTACAGTCTTAGGCCATATTATCTCTAGGAAGGGTATAGAGGTAGATCCTGCAAAATTAGATGTTATTTCACACTTGCCTTACCCCTCTTGCGTGCGAGAGGTTCGATCTTTTCTTGGACATGCAGGTTTCTATCGCAGGTTCATTCAGGACTTCAGTCGGATAGCCCTTCCGCTGTCCAACTTGCTACAGAAGGATGTCAGCTTTGAGTTTGGAGAGCGGTGCAGAGAGGCATTTGATCGCCTCAAGAGAGCTCTCACCACCACTCCCATTATTCAGCAACCGGATTGGACGCTTCCGTTCGAGTTGATGTGTGATGCATCAAACTACGCCTTGGGAGCTGTTTTGGCACAGAGGGTTGGTAAGCTGTCTCATGTGATATATTATGCATCTAGGACTTTGGATGCAGCACAGGTAATTACACTACCACTGAGAAAGAGCTGTTAGCAATTGTTTTTGCATTGGATAAGTTTAGATCATATTTGCTAGGCTCTAGGGTAGTGGTTTTTACTGATCATGCTGCTCTTAAGTTCCTTTTGAAAAAGACAGATTCCAACCCAGGTTGATCAGGTGGATGCTACTGCTTCAGGAGTTTGATTTGGACATCCAGGATAGGAGTGGTGCGCATAATCTGGTAGCAGACCATTTGAGCCGCATTGAGAGAGCGGAGGATGTGTTTCCTATTCGGGATGACTTCCCGGATGAGCAGCTTATGGCTTTGCTTGATTCCCATTCCCCTCCCCTTACCCCTTGGTTTGCTGATATTGTTAATTATCTTGTTGCATCTGTTTTCCACCCTTGGCATCTAGGGCTCAGAGAGATAGACTTAAGAGTGATGCCAAGTATTATGTATGGGATGACCCTTATTTATGGCGTTTTTGCAGTGACCAGGTTATCCGTAGGTGCATTCCAGATCAGGAGATCCAGTCTGTACTTCAGTTCTGTCATTCCTCACCTGTTGGAGGACATCTTGGACCCCAGAGGACAGGACGAAAGGTGCTAGATTGTGGATTTTATTGGCCTACGATTTTCAGAGACGCCTGGAAAGTCTCCTCTACATGCGAGCAGTGTCAGAGAGCAGGAGTGGCCATTTCTAGCAGGCAGCAGATGCCCCAGCAGCCTATGTTGTTTTGTGAGATTTTTGATGTGTGGGGTATTGATTTTATGGGTCCATTTCCTGTTTCTTTTGGTTTTATATATATATTGCTTGCTGTGGGACTATGTCTCCAAGTGGGTGGAGGCTATAGCCACAAGGACTAATGATGCTCGAGTTGTTGTGGATTTTGTCAGGTCTCACATCTTTTGCAGGTTTGGAGTGCCTCGAGCCATTGTTAGTGATCAGGGGACCCACTTCTGTAACCGGTCCATGGAGGCTTTGCTGAAAAAGTATGGGGGTGGTGCATAGAGTTTCTACACCATACCACCCGCAGACTAATGGACAGGCTGAGATCTCCAACAGAGAGATCAAGAGGATTCTGGAGAAAGATGGTGCAGCCTAACAGGAAGGATTGGAGGCTGCCGCCTTCATGATGCTCTCTGGGCTCATAGGACCGCCTACAAAGCACCTCTTGGGATGTCTCCCTTTAGAGTTGTTTTTGGTAAGGCGTGCCACTTACCTGTGGAGATTGAGCATCGGGCATACTGGGCAGTTAGGGCTTGCAATTTGGATTGTGACCAGGCAGGAGAGCAGAGGAAGCTTCAGCTGCAGGAGCTTGATGAGATCCGCCTGGAGGCCTATGAGAACTCTAAGTTCTACAAGGAGAAGACTAAGAAATTTCATGATCAATGTATTGCTAGAAAAGAGTTTGTAGTAGGCCAAAAGGTGTTGTTGTTTAATTCTAGACTTAAGCTCATGCCTGGTAAGCTTCGTTCTCGTTGGATTGGACCTTTTATTGTCACTCATGTTTATCCTTATGGTGTTGTAGAGTTGAAGAGTGAGTCCACCAACAAGACCTTCAAGGTCAATGGCCACCGTCTCAAGCTATTTCATGAGAGTCCCGCTTTGGTTGAGGAGACGGTTGAGGAGATGAGCTTGGAGCTTCCCACATTCCCTCAAGTGCAAATTTTTCCACCTTGATGAGGGAGTCTCTTTCCCCACTATTTTATTGCATTATGTCCTTTTTTCTATAATTTGATTATTTTTCCATTGAGGACAATGTGTGATTTAAGTGTGGGGGGAGGAGATTTGTAGTTTTAGGACTTTAGGATTGATTTTAGGAATTAGTATGTGGTTGGGATTATACTGTTTGTGTGTTAGTAATTTTTAGGATTGTTAAAAAAAAAATTGTTTGCTGTTTTACTGTTCAAAAAAAAGAAAAAAAATGTTGTTTTACTGTATTTTGGTGTTTTCCATAGGAAATTTGCTGTTTTTGAGTTGCTGTCAGCATTTTCATAGCTATTCTGTAGCTACTGCTGTTACTGTTTTGCTGTCTGAAATTATTGTAATCTGTCTGTTTTGCTGTTTGGCTGTTGCTGTTGCTGTTTTTGCATTACTGTAGCTGCTGTACATTTTTATTGATGTTGTTACAGCAGAATTTTTTTTACAGCAGTTTTATTACAGCAGAATTTCATTTTACAGCAGAATTTTGACAGTTATCTGAATTTTGCAGCAAAAACAGAATTTTCGACAGTAGGAAAAATAATACATTTGGCATGTTTTTCATTGGATTTTTAGGATTTGTGTTGGTAGTGGCATTTTCATCATATTTGGACAATTGGTTTCTTGATTTATATTGTTTGGATTCCTTATAATTTAGTGAATAAGTTGGTTTTGATGATTATTGGGTTGAATATTTTGTGATAGAGTTGTCCTTGGTGAGATTTTGAGCCTTATTGATGGATGGACCATTCTATGCCATTCTCTCTTTTTCTTGTGTGATTTCACTCTTGTTTGCTTGTGCTCTAGAACTTGGCTTGACTCTTTGATTTTCAACTTTGTTCACATGCATGTATTGAGATGATTGAGGCATTTTTGTTGATAATTGAGCTACTAGCCATATTAGCTTACCTTGATGATTTTCCACTTGCTAGCCCCTTTGAGCCTATGGATCCCATTTCTTGTTTTTGAAAGCTCATTACAAGCCTTGAAAGTGAAAACCATGATTGTCCTTGCCTTAGAGGATAAAGGAGCTTTGGAATTGTTTTGGGAATAGGCTCTTGAATGAGTGTGGGGGTGTGCTTGAATTTCTTATCTGATCTCCTCTTGTGATATCATATTGTTAACCTTTGGCTAGTTACAAAGAAAAAAAAATGAAAAAGGAAAAATATAGAAAAGTAAAAAAAAAAATAAAGAATAAAAAAAAAAAAAAAAAAGCTCAAAAGAAAAGTGTTAAAAAAAAGAGCAAAGAAAATAAAGTGTTCTTGAAATAGCAAAAAATGGGTCAAAAGGTAGAAAAGAGGAGTTTAATTGTATTCTTGAGATGTATGCTACTTGCATTTCTTCTTGGATTTATTCCCCATTGCTCCTCTATTCTCTTTGGTTTTTAACTTCTTATCCTTCATTTTCCCTACCTTTACCTTGGCCCCATTACATCCTATTTGAAGTCCTCTTGATCTTTGCTTGCATGTGTTTCAATTGTTGTGGATATTAGAGTCTTGCCAAGCCTATGGTAGTGCTTGCTTTCATGAGTGCTTTGAGTGTATATACACAAGCCTAAACACTTGAGAGTTGGAGAGTTTGTCTTGTGAGGATTCTATCACTTTTGATTCACCCCTTTGATTTGATTCACCCTCTTGTTTGCTAAATTGTAGGGAATTCCATTCATAATTTTCTTGACTCCATGACTCCTTTGATGATGTATTATGCCTACTCCTATGCATTCCTTGGATCTCTTGTTAATAATGCCACTTGTATTTGCATTGTGCTCCCTAATTGATTTTTAGCTTCATGTGGTGTTTTGCCCGGAGTGCAAAAGGGCAAGTGTGGGGGAATTTGATGAACACATTTTTATTCACACTTTGCATAATTAATCTTAGCTTGCTTGGACTATAATTGTTATTAAATCCACTGTTTTAATTGGAATTTACCAAATTGGGCTTAATTGGGCTTTAATTGTGAATGTTGTTTAAATTCGGATTTTTAAGCCTACTGACCTACCTGTCTTGTTTTGATGATATCTGGAGCTATAGGTGTCCAATTTGAGAGATTCCAGTGGCATTGGAAAGCTAACTTCCGGGGCTTTAATTTGATATCCAATATGACCATATTACCATGAAGCAATTAGGAGGCAGTTGCTGTTTGAAAATCGCCTACTGTTGCTGTCTGACACAAGTCCGAATTTGATTAGTTTTGTAATTAGTTTGTGGGCCTGTTTAATTAATTTCGGCCCAATTAAGGCCTAATCAGATTGTTAGTGATTTAGGCTCTATAAATAGGTGTGTTGTTGAGTAGTTTGAACACTTTACATTCATTTTTCAGATTTTAGAAAAAAAGACTCTCCACTTTCCCTCTCTTTTCTCTCTTCTTGCAATTTTCGAATTTGGTTCCTCTTCTTCATCTTCTTCAATTTTCGAGTTTCTCCTCCATGGAAATGGAAGGCTAAGCTTCAAGGATTGTTTCTCTACTGAATTCACAAAGGAACTTGAGGTTATAATTTCGTTTTTCATGTCTTGAATTCTTGGACAGATTCTTCACTTTCCTTCTCCTAGTTTCTTGATGTTTAGGTTTGAATTTGAAATTGAGTTACATGCTTTATGGAATTCGAATTCTAATCTGAATCTAACTCACATTTTAGGTTGCTTAATCTGAAATGAATCCTAGGTTTGCTTAATTCCAAGGATTAGAAATTAGGATTCATGCTAGTTTGCTTTATTCTAGTGTGAAAATTAATGAGGATGCTTAATCCGAATTTGAATCTGTCAAGGAATTGAGGAATTTTGTATAAACCAATGATTGATCCAATTTGTGAATGAGGTAGAGAACCAATTCGTTTTTCTGAAATTGTTTTCTGCAAATTTAAATTCTGTTTTGGAAATTAGGAAATTAGTATGAAGAACAATCAAATCCTCTTGTGTGTGTGAGTTGCTATGGGATTGAAATTCTGAATTTGTAATTGGATTCCTTGAGAGAGACGACTTGGGTTAATCAACCTACTGCACTTTAATTCATTTTATTTGGTTGAGTACGGCCTCGACCACCCGGACAAGCCTGTCCGTAAGCAAAAACATAACAGTAATATACTTGCATTTACGGACATGCTTGTCGGGGGGATTTACGACCTTGATATATTTGTATAGCTTTGGTGATTGCATACAATATGGTGAAAACTTGAAGAGCATCAACTCAGGGCATTGAATCAGCTAGCATTGGTCGTGGTGCACTTGTAGAGCACGTCTGCATCTGCATGAAGACGGAAGAGGTCACATCATGTGGAGCAACAGGTTGAGCCGGTACCAACACAGGGGGTTGGTTATGAGGGTGGTCCTCACTCCTCAAGATACGTCTCTTTTTAGGTCTTATGAGTGACATGTTGCACAATGGCTATGTACTAGCGAGGTAAGGAATGTTGTAACTTTTATGTTGTATTGAAAATCTTTAATTTATTATTACAGTGAGTTCATTATTAAATTTCGTACTTGTTGTAGGATCGGGGGACGTTGAAGGTAGTCACCCACGGCAAGAAGCTGAAAAGGCTAGAAAAAGACTACATTCGGGACATTGTAGATGATTCTGGCCTAGGACCACTAATTAAAGGTACACATTTAATGATAGATAGGAGTCTCTTATTGACGCGAATCTGAGGGGGTGGATTCGTTTTACGGATCTATCTAGGTTGGAATGATCATAATTAAGAAATTTGGGAAATGGTTAAAACGAGAAAATGGAAAAAGGTAAGAAGATGGAATGGAAATTGATAGACGTCACACTTCCAACGATGGAAGATAAGCCTAAGAGTTATACACACAAAGGGGTGAAGGACCTTTGATAAAACTCAATTCTTGTATAACAAGAAGACATCAGAGAATCAAACTCTCAATTTTATAAATTCTGAATTCCAAGTTGTTCCTTACATGAAATATGCGCCCTATATATAGCCTTCAAGCATTTAGCCTGTGCGCACAATGTATGGCCTTTGACATTCAGCCTTGTAACTCTTCCTATTAATTCTACTAACATAAAAGCATGAAACACTTAATTAAAACAATTGAACTATAACCTAAAACTAACCCATGTAGCCGCCCATTACACCCTTGTAGCTATAGCCAAGATTCTAAGTAAAATTCAGCCAAATAATTTCTATATTGGCTGCCCATTTTAACCAACATAACTCATCCAAATATGTTACAAAAAATAAATGAAAATAATGTGCATTCAGCATGTGTTGGCCGCCCCCTTGATTGGCTTTAATCAACCAATTCAATAGCTTCTATTGCATGTGTTGGCCGCCCCTTTTGATGAGCTTTCACTCAGCCAATTCAATTTCATTTTATGGTTACAATTCAGCCAATTAGGCACATGTTGGCCGCAATTTTAATTGCTCATGAATCAGCCAATTCATTCTCATGTTGGCCGCCCACAATTCCTCAAATTGTAACCTCCATGCAACTAATTTCTTTGTCTCCTTGTAACCGTTGCAGCTTCAATTCGTTTCAATTCTTTGTTTCTATCAACCAGCCACATTATTGTAAATTTGTAACAACCACATGATTTTTATTGAAAGCAATAAAACAAAACAAACAATCCAACAACTCCTCTCCTTGGCCGCCCCACCTTGGATTCATATCATACCCTCCTTCTTCGAAAAGATTCGTCCCGAATCTTAAGGCTTTATTTATTTGCTAATTTATTTAATTCACTAACTACTGCAGGAACTCAAATGCTTCCTCCTGGGTCGAAGACATCTTGCTTGTAACTATCTTTAGCTTCACCTATTAGTAAGCTATTAATCATCAACGAAACAAATAAAATATCTTCAAACTCATAACCACGAACATACTCAATAAATTGGAACTGAATCTCATTCAAGTGGAAATTCTGCAAAACGGTAACTTCGAACAACAAATAAACCCCACTCTCCAGGTGCAGGGTCTCTTGAATTTGATTCTGAAAGGTGGGCTGAATCAGTAAAGGTACGTTAGGAATGATGTCGACTTGCTTCTTCAAACAAGAAAACTTTTCCTCCTGTTCCTGTAAATTTGAAACATCAAAGAAAGAAATGTAACGTTACAGTTGTCATCTTCCTCTCTATGTCTCTTTTCCTTTTCACGCCCTTCTTTCATCTTCTCTTCTTTTTCTTTTTCTTCTTTTTCTCTCATCTTTTCTTTTCTTTCTTTTTCTATTTTTATTTTCAATGTCAACTGATCAGCACGCACAACGTCAGATGATAGACAAATCAACTTGATCTTTCGTACGCCATGCACAAAAGAAATAGACGGCCTCTCAGGATTTATACTTTTATTAAACAACCATGCCCTCCCTAATAACATATGGCATGTCTCCATGGGTGCAATATCACAAAGAACTTCGTCTTCATATTTCCCAATAGAGAATTTAATCGTTGCTTGTCCATTTGCAGTAGGCAGGTGTAACTTCTCAACCACCCTGCTGCTCACAACATTTCTAAAGTTGAATTGATCTACTGCAACCAAGAACAAATGACCTTCGAATGAACACCTGGTATAGTAAAATTCCAACGCCATTCCAAACCCAGAGCCGGAGCTTTGATACCAAATGACGAGAATCCAAGGGGGGTGGATTCGTTTTACGGATCTATCTAGGTTGGAATAATCATAATTAAGAAATTCGGGAAATGGTTAAAACGAGAAAATGGAAAAAGGTAAGAAGATGGAATGGAAATTGATAGACGTCACACTTCCAAGGATGGAAGATAAGCCTAAGAGTTATACACACAAAGGGGTGAAGGACCTTTGATAAAACTCAATTCTTGTATAACAAGAAGACATCAGAGAATCAAACTCTCAATTTTATAAATTCTGAATTCCAAGTTGTTCCTTACATGAAATATGTGCCCTATATATAGCCTTCAAGCATTTAGCCTATGCGCACAATGTATGGCCTTTGACATTCAGCCTTGTAACTCTTCCTATTAATTCTACTAACATAAAAGCATGAAACACTTAATTAAAACAATTAAACTATAACCTAAAACTAACCCATGTAGCCGCCCATTACACCTTTGTAGCTATAGCCTATATTCTAAGTAAAATTCAGCCAAATAATTTCTATATTGGCCGCCCATTTTAACCAACATAACTCATCCAAATATGTTACAAAAATGAATGAAAATAATGTGCATTCAGCATGTGTTGGCCGCCCCCTTGATTGGCTTTAAGCAACCAATTCAATAGCTTCTATTGCATGTGTTGGCCGCCCCTTTTGATGAGCTTTCACTCAGCCAATTCAATTTCATTTGATGGTTACAATTCAGCCCGTTAGGCACATGTTGGCCGCAATTTTAATTGCTCATGAATCAGCCAATTCATTCTCATGTTGGCCGCCCACAATTCTTCAAACTGTAACCTCCATGCAACTAATTTCTTTGTCTCCTTGTAACCGTTGCAGCTTCAATTCCTTTCAATTTATTGTTTGTAACAACCAGCCACATCATTGTAAATTTGTAACAACCACATGATTTTTATTGAAAGCAACAAAACAAAACAAACAATCCAACAACTCCTCTCCTTGGCCGCCCCACCTTGGATTCATATCATACCCTCCTTCTTCGAAAAGATTCGTCCCGAATCTTAAGGCTTTATTTATTTGCTAATTTATTTAATTCACTAACTACTGCAAGAACTCAAATGCTTCCTCCTGGGTCGAAGACATCTTGCTTGTAACCATCTTTAGCTTCACCTATTAGTAAGATATTAATCATCAACGAAACAAATAAAATATCTTCAAACTCATAACCACGAACATACTCAATAAATTGGAACTGAATCTCATTCAAGTGGAAATTCTGCAAAACGGTAACTTCGAACAACAAATAAACCCCACTCTCCAGGTACAGGGTCTCTTGAATTTGATTCTGAAAGGTGGGCTGAATGAGTAAAGGTACGTTAGGAATGATGTCGAATTTCTTCTTCAAACAAGAAAACTTTTCCTCCTGTTCCTGTAAATTTGAAACATCAAAAGAAAGAAATGTAACGTTACAGTTGTCATCTTCCTCTCTATGTCTCTTTTCCTTTTCACGCCCTGCTTTCATCTTCTCTTCTTTTTCTTTTTCTTCTTTTTCTCTCATCTTTTCTTTTCTTTCTTTTTCTATTTTTATTTTCAATGTTAACTGATCAGCATGCACAACGTTAGATGATAGACAAATCAACTTGATCTTTCGTCCGCCATGCACAAAAGAAATAGAAGGCCTCTCAGGATTTATACTTTTATTAAACAACCATGCCCTCCCTAATAACATATGGCATGTCTCCATGGGTGCAATATCACAAAGAACTTCGTCTTCATATTTCCCAATAGAGAATTTAATCGTTGCTTGTCTATTTGCAGTAGGCAGGTGTAACTTCTCAACCACCCTGTTGCTCACAACATTTCTAAAGTTGAATTGATCTACTGCAACCAAGAACAAATGACCTTCGAATGAACACCCGGTATAGTAAAATTCCATCGCCATTCCAAACCCAGAGCCAGAGCTTTGATACCAAATGACGAGAATCCAAGGGGGGGTGGATTCGTTTTACGGATCTATCTAGGTTGGAATGATCATAATTAAGAAATTTGGGAAATGGTTAAAACGAGAAAATGGAAAAAGGTAAGAAGATGGAATGGAAATTGATAGACGTCACACTTCCAAGGATGGAAGATAAGCCTAAGAGTTATACACACAAAGGGGTGAAGGACCTTTGATAAAACTCAATTCTTGTATAACAAGAAGACATCAGAGAATCAAACTCTCAATTTTATAAGTTATGAATTCCAAGTTGTTGCTTACATGAAATATGCGCCCTATATATAGCCTTCAAGCATTTAGCCTATGCGCACAATGTATGGCCTTTGACATTCAGCCTTGTAACTCTTCCTATTAATTCTACTAATATAAAAGCATGAAACACTTAATTAAAACAATTAAACTATAACCTAAAACTAACCCATGTAGCCGCCCATTACACCCTTGTAGCTGTAGCCAAGATTCTAAGTAAAATTCAGCCAAATAATTTCTATATTGGCCGCCCATTTTAACCAACATAACTCATCCAAATATGTTACAAAAAATGAATGAAAATAATGTGCATTCAGCATGTGTTGGCCGCCCCCTTGATTGGCTTTAATCAACCAATTCAATAGCTTCTATTGCATGTGTTGGCCGCCCCCTTTTGATGAGCTTTCACTCAGCCAATTCAATTTCATTTGATGGTTACAATTCAGCCCATTAGGCACATGTTGACCGCAATTTTAATTGCTCATGAATCAGCCAATTCATTCTCATGTTGGCCGCCCATAATTCCTCAAATTGTAACCTCCATGCAACTAATTTCTTTGTCTCCTTATAACCGTTGCAGCTTCAATTCCTTTCAATTCTTTGTTTGTAACAACCAGCCACATTATTGTAAATTTGTACCAACCACATGATTTTTATCGAAAGCAATAAAACAAAACAAACAATCCAACAACTCCTCTCCTTGGCCGCCCCACCTTGGATTCATATCACTTATCTGCACTTACAGAGAGATGGCTCGGAGAGACATCCAGTTTCCATCTTTCGGTGGGTGAGATGACAATCACCCTAGATGATGTGTCTAGCTTGTTGCACCTCCCGATAACAGGGAGGTTGTTCTTCTTACCTGCTTTGGATAAGGATGATGCCAACCAGTTACTGGTTATTGCTCTTAAAGTTCAACATGTCGATGCATTTACAGAGACTAAGACTATGAGGGGTGCTTATGTTAGGCTTAGTTGGCTTAGGGAAGTATACAACTTTAACTTACAGCAGAACAATTTGGACGCAGCTGCTAGGGCATATTTGTTGCATCTTGTAGGTTGCATTATCTTTGATGACAAGAGTGCAACAATTGTTAGAGTGACATACCAGGAGTTGTTTAGAGACTTGTCATATGTGATTGTGGGTCAGATTGCTTAGGGTGCAGTTTCACTGGCATACTTGTATGAGCAACTGAAGAATGCCAGTTGTCACAATACTCGTCATTTAGAGGGTTACTCTGCATTGCTAAAGGTAAATGCGTAATTAATGTTAAATTTTAATGACTTATAATTTTTAGTATATCTAGTGAGGTTTATTGTTTCAGTTGTCATGTTAATTGAACATTGTTTCGGGCTTAGATCTTGGAGCACTTTCCACACATTATGGATATTGAGAGGAGCCCTAACTATGTAGAGGGCATGCAATTGCGTAGGAGATTGAGACCGCATCGTCGTGTAGGAGATGACGTCTTCGTTTGGTTTACAGTTGAGTAGAATTGATTCTAGAAATCAATGATTGAGATGAGTGATACATGTTTTAGGAAGCACGTTGGACGAAAGTGATTTAAAATCAATGCTGCAAAACTGTGGTTTTGAAAAATACAACGCCTAACTAAACAGGCTAGTAGTGTCCATACGACAGTATCTGTATCATATTCGTCATGAGAACATCATTTGGACACTGTATGTTTCACATAGACCTTATTGTCCATTTCATGATGTCTGTTAGTACTGCGGATACATCACTTGTGACAGTTCCTCATTTCCTCATCTCCCATATCGTACATTACGAGACAACTCATTCTTGTATGGTTTATATTATCCACTCCTTTCACAACCCAATACTAGCATTATTTTCGGGCCATTCCCTCCAGCATCTGATCTCAATATAAGCACAACAAAACCATGTACCATTTCTTTTTCACGTACTCATTTCAACAAATCATCACGATTTGCGAATAACTATTCAAACCACGTTAAATATTAACAAAACATTTACAACTTTAGCATAATTATAAAAGGCTTATCGGTTAATTTAAGTTATCTCATTCATGGTAAAAGTGTCAATGTAATCAATCCTCTCCTGGATAGGTTTCTCCATCTAATCAAAATCGTGATTGAAAGTGAAATTTAGTTTGCAATTTATTTCCAAATCTATAGATATAAAAAAGTATATTATTCTACATCATTTTCAATGTCAGTTGTTGTAACGTCCTAATTTCTAATCCGAAGATTTAGTCCGTTGGAAACCAAATCTCGAATTTCTGAAATTATTTTGCGCCATTTAGATATCGGATAACTTAACCTACGTCATTCAGGCTACCAACGCTCACTTAAACAACATATGATAATAGAAACTGAATAAATATACATAATACTGCCAAAATGGCTCCAGTCATCCAATACATAATATTAAGCTAAGGATACCCCCATATGTGTCCTAACATAAAAGAGAGTAAAAGGCACACATGTACAATCATATCCCTTCCCAAAACAATATAAAAAAACATACTACCAATTCTAACATTTATCAAAAAGGGCTACACATGCCCACTACAAAATGATGACCAACAGCTCCAAGCTCCTAGCTCATGGGCCTGTGCGTGGAGGTACCTGCGCATCTAAAATGTACCCACGAAACCAGTGGTGAGGCTAACGTCCCAGTAAGTGTGATCAAAGGTGCAAGTGTACAGGTATAGCATGAATGCAAGGATTATACAGTCTATTCAATACAAACATCAAATTCATCAAGTCAACCTCTTGGTGTATTACCCAATTATGGGTTTCCTGGCAAGTTTACCAGTAGTCCAGTAGTTTTAGAGTAAGTAAGATATCGTATCCACAGGGAGCGGTTGTAATTTATATATTGATAGTGATTGTACTTCCAATACACACGGTTTTCAAGAGAGTTTGATTATAAGCAATAAAGTAATAGAATAAAATAAAACAGGGATAACGTGAGGAGAATAGTGGTTTGGACTAGGATTTGACTTCGTTTCATCCCCCCCTTGTGTACGTGAATCCTTTCCCTTATTTACGATCGTACTTGTAATAACCTTAGCATTGTTTATTTACAATAATTATAAGGCATGCCTGGTAATTATCGTACCTGCAAATTCCCCTATAACATCATAAATAAACGCCAAAAGCTATTCTCTACAGGCATTCAAAGTAGCATTTGGCGACCCCGAACATTCCCCGTATTTTGCAATCAGCGCTATCGATTTAGCCATACTTTCATATAAGGCACCTGTGGAGGGGTGTGTCACTCACTGAACCTCCAATCGTTAGAATACAATCCTTATACTTTGATATGACTAAATCGAGTATCTTTAGCAATCCGAGAACAAGCTTCATGAACAGCTCCATGCTCACCTACCTCTGATACTAGCCGGAGTCCCACTTTTTGTATCCAGAGCACTAGCCTACCACCCCGGCGCACGCGCGGAGGTGATGCATTACAAATAGCATAAAAATACCGATAAATTACAAGCATAGAATCATAAATAAAAAGGAATAGAATTCTTATACACAAGGGGATTGAATCTACTACATCAAATCCTACTGGAGAGTTTAGCTACAAATAGTAGCCATTACAAACCACTGAGAAATCTGTCACCTTTCTCAATCCTATACTACTCTCTCTCTATGTGTATCAGTTTCGGGTCCCGAGGACTTGCCTGTGACCTATGCAAAGGGCTCTATTTATAGAGTTGGAAAACCTTAAGAGATCAGGTTGTGATGTCACTTGCGTGAAGCTTGTCCAATCAGAAGCTGCTTTTTCATTAATTGACGTCACTTGTGTGAAGCTTATCCAATCAGGAGCTCCCCTTTCATTAATTGACGTCACTGCGAGGCTTCATTAATCAGGAGGTGCGCTTCATGCGCGCTTAGCGCGTGTGAAGCCTGGCTGAAATCCACTCCACGTGCGCTGAGCGCGTGTGGAGCGTGTTACACGCTGCAGCTTTCCTTAAATTGTGGATCTAACCTCTGGATCTCTTTCTGATTTTATCTGGTTTTCCTCTATCCCTTTTATCCGAATTATTTTTGTATTTATTTAATTTGAATTTAAATTAAAGAGGTTATCTGCAAGATTCTCTGATTATCTCCTCTTTATTTGAATTCTGAATCTGCAACAACTTCCTTTCTGATGTTATTTTCTCTCTCATTCCAAATCTCCTGTAAATCTGCATAAAATAACAGATTTCTATTCAAAATAGCATCATTACTATACAGTCTCCTATATGTTATTTAGGCTTAAATATTGGGATGTTACAATTCTACCCCCCTAAAAAATAATTTTTTCCTCAAAATTGACTAAGAATCACATGAAAATTTAGAATTACCTCACATAAACAACTTTGGATACTTGGAACGGATGTCTTCCTCCTTCTCCCAGGTCACCTCCTCGGACGCCTGACCCTCCCAACACACCTTCACCAAGGGAATGGTTCTGTTCCTCAGGGTTTTAGCACTTCGTTCAATGATTCGTTCGGGACGATTTGGAACTGCCAGGTCATCCCTTAACTGTACTGACTTGGCACTAATGATGTGCGAAGGATTGTGCACGTACTTCTGGAGTTGGGATACATGAAAAACATTATGGATGTTGGACAAGTGTGGAGGTAGGGCTAAGGAACCAACTCTCTGGAGAATTTGGTATGGGCCAACAAATCTGGGATTTAGCTTTTTAAACTTAATTGCCCTTTTGATGCTTGTAATGGGAGTGACTTTTAAGAAAAAATGCTCGCCTTCCTCAAACTCTAGGTCCTTCCTCCTCCTATCGTCATAACTCTTTTGCCGACTTTGGGTCGTCCCAAGCTTCTCCCTAATCATCTTAATCCTCTCTGTAGTCTCATGGACTAACTCCGGACCTAACAACTGACTCTCTCCCACCTCACACCAACAGGTCGGAGACCTACACTTCCTACCATACAAAGCCTCATAGGGTGTCATACCTATACTGCTGTGAAAACTGTTGTTGTAGGCAAACACTATGAGGGGTAGGTACCTATCCCAGCTACTCTGCTCCTCAAGCACACAGGTCTTAAGCATATCCTCTAAGGTCTGGATGGTCCTCTCAAACTGTCCGTCAGTCTGAAGATGGTATGTGGTGCTAAACCTTAGTTTAGTCCCAAAAGCTAAGTGTAACGCATTCCAAAACCTAGAGGTGAACCTAGGGTCCCTATCTGATACAATAGTGGAGGGTACACCATGGAGTCTGACGATCTCCTTGATGTATAGGTTAGCTAAATTACTAAACGGGTAGTTAGCCCTAATTGGCAGAAAGTGGGCCGACTTGGTTAGTCGGTCCACGATGACCCAAATTGCATCAAATCATGTCGGGGTCCTAGGCAAACCCATCACAAAGTCCATGGCTATCCCTTCCCATTTCCACTCAGGAATCTCAAATGGTTTAAGGGTACCAGAGGGCTTTTGGTGTTCAATCTTCAGGTGTTGGCAAGTCAGGCACTTAGAGACAAACTCATCTATTTCCCTCTTCATGCCCGCCCACCAGAACATCTTCCTTAAGTTCTGATACATCTTGGTGGTGCCCGGATGTATCGTGAACTTACTCTTGTGGGCCTCCTCTAAGATTTGTTGTCGCAAACTACCCACCTTAGGGATACAGACCCTTCCTAAGAAGAGAATCATCCCATCTTCTGATTCAGAAAACCCTGGTTGCCCTTTGCAATCCTGGAGTTCTACATCTAGTCCCTGGGCTTCCCTGATTTGGTTCCTCAGCTCATTGACAACCTCTATCCTGCACAACCTTAAGTTATTTGCCCCAAGACTCACATATAGACTCAAATCCCTAAATTCTTTTACCAGCTCTAGTTCATGCGCCATCATCAATGGTGCATGCAGGGATTTCCTACTCAGGGCGTCGGCCACCACATTGGCCTTTCCCGGATGGTATCTAAGCTCAAAATCATAATCTTTAAGGAATTCCATCCACCTCATCTGCCTCATGTTCAACTCCTTCTGGTCAAAGAGATATTTAAGACATTTGTGGTCACTAAACACCTTGAACTTTACACCATACAGGTAGTGCCTTCAAATCTTGAGGGCAAAAACCACTGCTGCCAACTCTAGGTCATGGGTCGGGTAGCTCTCCTCGTGGGGTCTAAGCTACCGAGAGGCGTAGGCCACTGCTCACCTCTCCTACATCAACACACAACCTAATCCTTTACCTGACGCATCACTATACACTTCAGAGGTCTTGGATGGGTCCGGTAACACCAGTACCGAAGTGGTGGTCAGCCTCTCCTTGAGCTCGAAGAAGCTCTTCTCGCACTTCTCATCCCACACAAAGGCTTGCCCCTTATGGGTAAGTCGGGTGAGGGGTAAGACTAACGGGGAGGACCCTCTAATGAACCTCCTATAATAACCCGCAAGTCCTAGGAAGCTCCTCACCTCGGTTATAGTCTTAGGCCTCTCCCACTCAAGAATCGCCTCAATCTTACTGGGATCCACTGACACACCCTCATGAGAGATCACATGACCTAAGAAGTGTGCCCTATCTAACCAAAATTCACACATTTTAGGATTGGCATATAGTTGCTTTTCTCTCAACACGCCCAACTTTATCCTCAAGTGTTGTTCGTGCTCCTCCAAGGTCTGGGAATAGACAAGAATGTCATCGATGAATACGACTACAAACTTGTCTTGGTAGGGCCTAAAAATCCGATTCATGTAATCCATGAATACGGCCGGAGCATTGGTTAAGCTGAAAGGCATCACCAAGTACTCGTAGTGCCCGTAAGGAGTCCTAAAGGCAGTCTTAGGGATATCCTCACTCCTAATCTTAATCTAGTGGTATCCTGAATGCAGATTTATCTTAGAGAACACTGAAGCTCCCCTAAGATGATCTAGCAAGTCATCAATCCTCGGTAGTGGGTATTTGTTCTTAATGGTGACCTTGTTCAACTGCCTAAAGTCGACGCACAGACGCATACCATTATTCTTTTTAACCAGGAGCACGGGTGCTCCCTAGGGGGATACACTAGGTCGAATAAATTTATTGTCTATCAACTCCTCTAATTGGGTATTAAGCTCCTTCAACTTTAGTGGTGAACTCCTATATCGTGCCTTAGAAATAGGCCCCGTGCCCAGCACGAGGTCTATGGAAAACTCTTTCTCTTGGTCCGGAGGCAACGTCGTCACCTCACTAGGGAAAACGTCTTGGAACTCCCTAACCATAGTTATGCTACTCAAGTCATGACTAGGGCCTACAGTCGAGGAAAGCATCAAAATAAAACACTCACTCCCATCAGACAAGCATTCAGAAACTTGGTTACAGGTAGATAATAAAATTTCTGGTTTCTCCCTCGGAGAAAGAGGAAGAGTGGGAAAAACAACAACCTTGTTAAAACAGTCAAGCATGACTTGGTTCCGAGAAAACCAATTCATGCCAAAGATTATATCCATTCCTCTAAGGGGTAAACAAATCAAATCCACCTCAACGGCTCTCCCCTGAATTTCAATGGGATATTTTAAGCATGCAAGAGAAGTGGGGATTACCTCCTTGGCAGGGGTAAGAACATTTAACTGGTAAAGGAGGGAAACAGCAGGTATGCTCATGCTCTTCACACACTTATTAGAGATAAAGGAATGGGTTGCCTCAGAGTCATACAGTACAGTAAAAGTAGATCCTTCAAGTATACACGTACCTCGCAACAAATCACCGGCCTGAGATGTTGTCTCCTCATTGAGGGTGAAGACCCTCCCAGTGGCTTGGGGTTTGGGAGCCTCCGTCGTCCTCTTCAGGCATGCATTAGCCATGTGACCCGATTGGTGACAGAAGAAACATATGTCCTGCCCCCTCAGGCACACCCCTTGTGGTTCTTGCCACAAGATGCATATGTTGGAGTCGTCTGAGTGGCAAGAAGGGAAAGTTGTTTACCTTTTCCCCCATGCAAAAAAGTCTTGGGATTTCTCCCCATTGGTGTCTCTTCCCTCTTTCTCTTATTGTCTGGTGCTGGTGGTGAAACTCCCTTAAGATTCTTTTCCGCAATATAACACTTGTTGACCAGGGTAGGGAAGTCCCTGATCTCAAGTATTCTTACCTGGTCAAGGATCTCTGAACGTAGGCTTCTTCCAATTGAGTGCACCTCCACTCTTCATTCGGTATTTTCTGTAGGTAGCGGGAGTATTTAGCAAGTTCCTCGAACTTGGCTACATACTGGCCAATGAACATGCTTCCTTGCTTCAGCTGAATAAACTCTGCCTCCTCACTGAAGCTAGGAAATACTTCTCCAAAAATGATGTCTGGAAAAGTCCCCAAGTGAGAGGGGTCCCTGCTGTAGTGACTCTGATGTTGGTTGTCAACCATCAGTCTTCCGCCTTGCCCCTTCAGCATGCACACCGTGAATCCCACCTTGGAATCTTCAGTGCACCTCATCACCTCAAAAATCTTGTCGAGATCACGGGGGCAGTTCGCCGCCATGTCTGGATCATAAACCCTGTTGAACTGAGGAGGATTATGTTTCTGGAACTCTGCCAGTCCTTGGACAAAACGGGTCCACCAAAGGAGGGGGTGGTGTCCCCGTTGGCCTTCCGACCAATTCCTGAAGTATTGTCGCATTAGTAGCAGTCTGCTCTCATGCCGCCTCCACAGCCTGACGGTTAGCCTCTACTTGTGTAACGTCCTAATTTCTCAATTCAAGAATAATGTTCGTTGGAAAACACTATTCTGCATTTCTGAATTTTTTTTCGCGCAATTTTCGATATCGGCATACAAATAACACAATTGCCTAAGAAATTCAACGTTTGCTTAGACTTCCACAACATACAAACATGATGATATCAATTCAATACATAGTGAAAACCTAGGGAAGAACTTTCACTTTGACGTGATACGGTCCATGAAACTCCTACCGGAAATCCGGCAGAGTTTACCCTAAAAACTGGACATTTCCCAATTTTCAGCTTCACCTGAAAACCAGCAAAACCACCAGTACAGTTTATAATAACATAATTACTAATTCACTATAGACTTCTACGTCATACCTCATTTAAATAGTCACTACAAGTAATTTTTCCAATAACACCTCTAAATAATTACATCATTAAACTATCAATAGACTACTAAACTCTTCTTGACCACTGGAAGTGGGTGAGTCCACTCCAAGAGCTCCATCTTTCTCTGAACATAAGTTGGACGTTCCCTGCACAGACTAAAATATATCCCCGAAACGTGGGGTGAGACTATGGTCCCAGTGAGCAAAGCGATGCAGCAAGCCGTGTGGGGAAACAAACAGATGGAATGCAACACCCAACACAGTTCATTAAAGCATACTTGAATATTCTAATCATTTCCTTCATATCTTAAATCATTGGAAAGTAGCATATAATTACATAATGATCAACCAAGCCATTCAATACTCAATTAGACTTATATGCACAGAAACTGAACATGAATGCGCATGAACGGCATAACCCAGCCGTCGGGTTCTTATCACTTAAATCTAGAATAACTGTGTGGCTAGACCTGAGCTCAGACTACAAGGAACGTCTTCCTTGGGCACTAATCACCACCACTGGGCACTAATCACCCCTTAAATCTCTGGGCACTAATCACCCAAGTCTTAAATCAATTTCTGAAAACAATCTTTTCACTTTAGATTAACTTGGGCCGAAGCCAAAATTGGGCCGAAGCCATCTTATCTGGGTCGGAGCCAAAAGAGCCCATTTTCTTAGTCTTAACTGGGCCATAGGCCAAAAACATGCAATGGCTCAAACTCTACAAACAATACATGTCTCATAGCATACATATAACTAACACATGTACATAGATTAAATATCATATAATAAATCTAAGTTTCTCAGAATAATCATTCAACCTCAACCATATGTATCTCAAAATACTCTTTTCAATTAGTAACCTAGAGAACATATTCTATAATAACCTAATCTATACAAAAACATCTTTATACATCCTAATCACCGTGGAACATGAAAATTCTCTAAGAAAATCACCAATCAATAGTCATTCCCACAAAATCCCCAATTTCCACACCCTAGGGTTCTATCCCAAATAAGCAATCCAAAGCAGTACACACATAAATCTCATTTTTAACTTCAATTAATCTCCCAATCAAGGTTCCATCATCAATCATACAAGAAATTCCTCAAATCCCCAAATTCCCCAAAATCCCCTAACCTAGGGTTTCAATTTCAATCTCATACACAACTCAAATCATACATATTCTCTAATCCAACAATAACCCAACATACATACACTAAAAGAAAGGGGAATAGAAGGATGGGGGTCATAATAGAGGCATACACAAGATGAGGTGAAAGTGTGTGAGCTCTACTCACCTCTAATGGAAGAGGAAAAGGGAAAATGGAGGAAGGAGATGATGGAGACCAAGCCAAGAGGGTGAGGAATGTCTTCAATCTACCACTTTCTTCTTCTTCTTCTTCTTTTAGCACACACCTTCTCTCACTAAAATGGGACGAACTCTCTATCTCTCTCTATAACCTTAAAAAATAGAAGAGGAACGAAAAAAACGAGGCTGCAGCGCGTTTTGAAGAAACAGAACCCGTCCAGGTGCTCCAGCGCGCTCCTGGGCACTCCAGCGCGCGCGTCAGCACGTTGAGTACGTAAACTTGATGTTTGGGGGTGCAAACGAGTTCGGAATACTATAATATAATATATCAAACTGAAGCCCCGGAAATTAGCTTTCTAATGAAAGTGGAATCACCTTAATTGGACATCCAAGTCTCTAGATTTTTGCGAATTAGTGTACCAAGGTCATTAGGCCTAAAACCCAAAATTAAGCAATAACCTCGGTTTGTGCCCCTCTTGGTTCCAATTCATTTTTCTCCTTCTTAAACCTAATTCCTCTCCATGAAAACCTTCTTCTAACTTAGTTCTTCTCATCCAAACCCTTCCTCACTTTAATTCTTGATAAATCAATTCCCTAATTTCTTATCTAATATCATACCTTCCCAACTTAGTTTTTCTTCCTCTAATACCCTTTACTCATTCTTAAATTGTTGAACTCCTCTTAGATCATTTACCAAATTCCTATCTAAATTCACATTCAAATCTCCAACATCCCATACCACTTCCAAATCTCCGTTATTTGGCCGGAACCACAGCTTAACCCTCTCACTATAGTTTCTAGGCCTTAATTTTGGGATGTTACAACTTGCGCCCGGTTAGACGCCCACATGTTCCCCCATCATTTAGGTGAGCGTCCGAAAAGTAGCAGCTACAGGATCTGGAGATAGATCCCGTGAAGAAGAAGAAGAAGATGAGGGGTTGGCCCTTGGACGACCTCACCTGCTGCCTGCCATAGTCCTCTACACATCATTAAGCAAACATTGAGGTGATCAGTCTCTCAATTCACATAATAATGCGTAAAAGAATAATAACAAATTGCAGGAATTCACTAATCCACGGTCCAATTGGATTGAACTGCTCAGATACCAAAATGTAACGTCCTAATTTCTAATCCGGAGATTTACTCCGTGGAAACCAAATCTCGAATTTCAGAAATTATTTCGCGCCATTTAGATATCGGATAACTTAACCATACGTCATTCAAGCTAACAACGCTCACTTAAACAACATATGATAATAGAAACTGAATAACTATACATAATACTGCCAAAATGGCTCTAGTCATCCAATGCATAATATTAAGCTAAGGATACCCCCATACATGTGTCCTGACATAAAAGAGAGTAAAGGGCACACATGTACAGTCATATCCCTTCCCAAAAAAATATAAAAAAACATACTACCAAGTCTAACATTTATCAAAAGGGCTACACATGCCCACTACAAAATGATGACCAACAACTCCAAGCTCCTAGCTCATGGGCCTGCGCGTGGAGGTACTTGCGCATCTAAATTGTATCCACGAAACGTGTGGTGAGACTAACGTCCTAGTGAGTGTGATCAAAGGTGTAAGTGTACAAATATAGCATGAATGCAAGGATTATACAGTCTATTCAATACAAACATCAAATTCATCAAGTCAACCTCTTGGTGTATTACCCAACACCAGTGGGGTCTTATCACTTGAACCTCTGACCTGGACTGAGCTCAATACCAATTCAAGGAACGTCTTCCTTGTGGCCAATTTAACCTCCTATTTTCAATCAGTTAATCACATTTATAATTTCACTTCTTAAACCTCTGAGGTACAAGACCCCATTTAGCCTCTTATGGGACCAAAGTCCCCCTTTTTATCATTACCTCGTATAATTATGTCTTGAAGCTTGTATAATCAGTCAATAGTCTCATGCTTTTACATACATAGTCTCTAAACATGTTCATATAGGGAAAGGAACAAATAGAAGGGCAACACATTTGGTAAAACCCTAGCCCTAACTATCATTCAACCCTAATCATGCTCCTCAACCTCAATCAAGCCATAAATACATATCTAATCAAGCAAACACATACAACAAGAAAGGGAAATAGGGTAGCGGGATCATGAGATGAAGTGCGCACAGTTATGGAGTGAGTGGGGGAGAACCACACTCAACTCAAGTTCACGAGGAGAAGGGAAATGTGGAGGAAGGTTGAGGAAGATGGAGATCCTTGAGTGATGCAAGCATCCTAGCCCTTAGGGGAGTCTCTCTCTCTCTAAAATCCTTTTCTCTCTCTCTCTCTCAAGAAGTGAAAGGTGAAGAAGAAGAAGAAGAAATGTTTAATTTGATGCCCTAATTAAGGCTTTTAAATCTGAAAGTGGGTTCTCGCTCAAGCGAGAATGTCTCGCTTGAGCGAGAGGGTCGGGGCCTGACGTTCCTTTGCATTCTCACTCAAGAGAGAGGGAAAGGTGGAGAACCACACTCACCTCGAGTTCATAAGGAGAAGGGAAAGGTGGAGGAAGGTTGGGGAAGATGGAGATCCTTGAGTGATGCAAGCATCCTAGCCCTTGGGGGAGCCTCTCTAAAATCCTTCTCTCTCTGTCTCTCTCTAGAATTGAAAGGTGAAGAAGAAGAAATGTTTAATTTGGTGCCCTAATTAAGGCTTTTAAATCTGAAAGTGGGTTCTCACTCAAGCGAGACATTCTCGCTTGAGCAAGAGGGTCGGGGCCTGACATTCCTTCGCATTCTCGCCCAAGCGAGAGGCTTCTCGCTTGGGCGAGAATGGTCCAGAATCCACCCCCTCTCTGGAAGTTTCTCGTTTGGGCGAGCCCCTTCTCGCCCCAAGCGAAAAACGTCCAGAGAGCCCTCAAAACTGCCTTGTTTCTCGCTTGAGCGAGCCTGTTCTCGCTCAAGCGAGATATGCAGAAGCAAATTTTCATGTTCTTGTTGCATAATTCGCTTAAGCGAGTCATTCTCGCTTAAGCGAGAATGCTGAAACTTAGTTTCTTAATTTTCACTCTTAATCTTTCCTCCTATCATTTCCTTGCCCTTTTTCATATTGTTACCCTCAGAATCATTACACTATAGTCTCCTATATGTTATTTAGGCTTAAATATTGTGATGTTACAGTTGTCATATTAAATTCTTCAGAATTGTTGTTCCAACATCTTTCTCCCATTACTGCACAACCATAAAAAGTAAAAAAAAAAATTAAAAACTGCAAATAGCTTCTAGATAGGGTAGTCCAGAAACTATCGGATTACGCATGTCCGTAAACATACGCACACCATTGTTCGGAACGTGAATACCATTAAACTAAACGTAAATGCATATCTGACAATGGTGTCCGTAAATTTACACACAACGTAAGTTCGTAAGGTTCCAAACGTGTGGGTCCGGAAAATTACAGTTTTCAATTTTACGAAATATTATTCCGGACCAGCTTGTCCATAAAATGTTTACGGACAACTATGTCCATAAGTGTTTATGGACAAGCTTGTTCGTGACATTTCACGGACAATGTTATTCGGAAAGTTGCAACAGTACCATTACGCAGCGTCCATTGAACAGTAAACGATTAAGAGTAAAAAAACACTTCAATGATAAATACATTACTTGAAAAAATTATGAAAGTGGACAGAAACTTAATTTTACCATCTTAATCTTGAGTTATGGCACACACTCGATGGAGAGATTGAGCCAATAGATCACCCACTTGAAGGAAAGAAAATGGAAATGAGAGAGAAGTAGATACTGAATAGTGAAAGTGAAAATGATAGAGTGGGTGAATCAGATAATAAATGCAAATAGTAAAGGCTCTTTCAGGGGACTAAAAACAAAATGACTTATATTTATATGGGCTATAAACATATTTAAGCCTATCTTTAAAATATGATTATACTGTACATAAATTTCAATAAATATAACTTATTTTAATTTTTTAAAAATATAAATTCTAAAATGTTATGTCATATTATTAGATAAGATTAGGTCAACTTGAAGTTTAGTTGATATCTGAATAAAAAATGAGTTTAATATTCAAGTTATTAAATTAACTGAGTTAGGTTGAATTATGAAAATCTTGTACTCCCCTATACACTTTACGAAATAAAGTGACCCAGATTAGAGTTTGATTATAAATCTTTCAGTAAACTTTGTAACTCAAAAATTTACTAAGGGTATGTTTGTGAGTTGAATTTTGGAGGGGAAGGGAGGGAAGGGAATCCCCCTTTGTGTTTGTGAGTTTAAATATTTTACAAAGTCTTTCCCTCCTCTTCTCCCCCTCCCTTCTCCCTCCAATCCTTTCATTTCCCTCCTCTCTAAACTCACAAACACACCCTAAGAGTAAGGCAAGATAAAGGATTAAAAATAAAAAATAAGTATTTATTTTTAAAAAAACTAAAAGGACATCTAGTACTTTATTTTTTAGGTAGTTAAAAAAGTAATGAAGACTATTAAACACTTCTTATTATCCTTGAAACTATACCATTAGTGAGACATTTTGGAACTATGATTGCTGATCAAAAGTTAATTCAGTTCAGTTTAATTAGTATATATCAAGCATAGCAACCAGGACCCATGTAATTAATAGCAGAACTTAATAACATTTAGATAAAATAACGCAATGGACCGATATAATAATGCATTCATACATGGATTTAATAATAATTTTTATTCTTTTTTTTCTTTTAAGAATCCCAAGTCTATCATTGTCCTAATTTTAACAACGCCACCAAGCACAATACAACTCCTTCTTATGTAATGTGCCAGCAGGATAAATTACTCAGCCAGCTTACTGGTGTTTACTATTTATGATATAGAAAAGTGCTAACAACACACTGTTTGCAACACACTCCATGTGATTGGTTAAAAGTCATATAGGTCCCACCACATTGGGAGTGGGACCCACATAATTTGGTGGGACCCATGTAAATTTTAACCAATCACATAAAGTGTATTGGAAAGAGTGTGTAAAAGAGTGTGTTGCTAGCACTTATATAACTCCTTTGGTTTACTAATGGGAAAGATCTGTATATTATTGTACTATTTCCTATTATTCATGGTGACTTAAGATCTACAATAACGGAACCCCACAAGGCTATAAACTAAACACTATCCGGTAGAGTCAACCAAGGTTGCATCATTTTGGAATATTGAGCATACACCATTGTAGAAGCAGCCTTATCTTTCGACAACCACAATGGGTTAAGAAGAGCCATAGACCAGTGAAGTCGGTGACAAAACAACAAAGATAACAAATAACAATGACATGGGATGAATGAAATATCATATCATGTTGCTTGTCAAATGAAAGTAATGAGAAGAAAGTTCAACATTAATATCTTCCGTGATTAAATTCATAACTGAAAATAATTGCACTAATAAGCAAAATGCCTTCTACGTCCTGAAACTTCACGTCCAAAGATCCTCCTTCCTTCAAGGAAAAATGAGTTACTGTCTCTGCAATCATCAATGCAAATCCTTTTAGCAGGACAAGACTTTGTCCCAATAAGAATGAATCACGGTGAGTAAAAAAAAATGCCTGTACAACAAGGAAGGCAAAAACAATCAGGGTGAATTGTCACTGTAAAACTAGTCCTGAAGCAAATACCAATCTTGGATTCCACACCCTTAATTTGATGCCACAGCCTTATTACAGAACCCATTTCTCTGCCTCTTGTTGGATATAATATCAGAAAAAGAGTCAACTAATTGCCCTGCCAAACTACTTGGATCATCACTCAGAGTTTGGATGAAAGTATTAACCACCCTACGTTCTTGCTCCGTTGCCCTCAAACTAAACCATGTCAGCAATTTCAACCTAAATTCCTGTTTGATATGACCCTGACATTCTAGCCAACGAATTACTTTCACACAATACTCAAAATTCTCATCTAAGGAGAATGAACCATCAGATACGTGTAAAGGAGATCCATTTATCAAGGTACTGTCAGAATCAAGTGTCTTTTCATTTGTGCTTGCCATTCTTTTCCTACATGCATCTACACGAGAGTCAACAGCTGGCACTTCTCCAGTTGGCCCATGTGTCCAGGTTTGGGAACCACCACTACCATGTGATCTTGCTATACAATCTTTCCCCACATCATGAGAAGCAGCATCATCGTCTGCCTCAACAGCCTGCTGCAGAGTGCAACCATTATCTTCATCCCTGGAAGACTCAAAAGGAGGAGTAAGTTCTTCATTTAAATCAGGCACTGAAACAACATTTAGATCAAGGCCTCGTGAAACTGGAGGCAACTTCTCTTCTGGATTATTAGGCTTGATCATTTCACTTTGCATACAGCAAGTTCTCGTATCAGCACAGCAAAACCCCTCAAAGCAACCTTGTTCTTGAGCCCAAGCAAGATGCAATATTTTTCCAAGGTCTCGAACCTTAAATCCTGAGTCTGCCATTGTAGGATCAGGCTCCATTTTGGAGCCAGAAGAATTGCCTCCAGTTTGAAGGTTCTCCTTTTTATGATTCATGGCAGCTGATGAAGATGGATTTTTTTCCAATATCTCAATGCTCTTGGTGAAACACTTGGCCTCAGAATGACCCAGGTCACCCATATCTGTGAAAGATATAATCCGAAAGGTATATTCTGTGCAGGGCTGGAGGTTGGATATCAAAATCCTCCTCTGAGCTTTGGGAAACACACAGACAGGATCTTTACTATGTGATTCATCCCTACTCTTGTAATACCAGAGCTTGTATCCCTTAATGTCCTTAGAGGATGCATTTGACATTTCAATTAAAATGATTTTGACTGAGGAAGCTGTTACCTCTTCAAAAACAAACTTGCAGGCAGCGGGAAGTGAACCTTCTGTGAGTTGAAAAAGTTCACCACATCACTATACCATATATAAATGAAATTGCTTTGCATGCAAAAAGAAATTATATATTAAAAAAAAAGTAGTTCCAACCTCTGGATTCTGGATTTGCAATGGCAACATTGGCCAACCACTCGTCAGCTTTCTCAATAGCAAGAGAGCAGAGTTTCTGTACATCACTGGCAATGGGGAGCCTGCTGACAATGCCACGTGCCATCTTGGCAGAAACCCCGTTAACTGGACCAACTTCGGTCTCCAGTTTAGCCTTTGCCTCCTTTACCGTTTCATGCAGTTCTTTAAATTTTGAAGTCCCATCCAGAAGCCTGTAGCTCAAATATATCCTGTAACATAGTACATCTACACGACGAGCATCTTTTGCTATGTTTAACTGCTTCTTCCAACATCTGCCATTAATAAACATGAACCACCAATGTCATCAACATACAGCTAAAAATTTAGTCAGCAACGTACAAGTTACAAGTGGTTTAAATATATCATACAAATCTTTGATTTTACAACCAAATCAAAGAAACTGAGAAAGGTCATAACGGGATTCATTTTTGACAAAGACACATCAAGAATAGCAAAAACTGTCGTAGTTGAACTTGAAAGTTTGATTTGTTGCTGCATGCATGTCAAGTAAGTGAATGAGGGGCAGAAACATGAGAAAATCCTCTTATTTAATAATATATACATAATGCAGGATGATACATGCTTCACTTCTGAAACACAGGAATCGGAATCATTCACCAAAAGCCTCACTATATCAGCAACAAAAACAAGAGTTGTAGGAGGGAGGGAACACAACATCCATAACGCAGCAGGTGAAGAAAATTACTCACCCAAGTATCCCAGTAACTTTACCACATGAGGCACAACAATAACCACCATCCAGTTGCATCAGTTGCCCATGATCAACAACTCCCACTTTTTCATGTTGAAGGGCACACTCGATGTGGCAAGACAGTCCACAGGAGTCCCCTTGAACAGATTCACTTGTGCATACCAACCAAAGACTAGGATCCTTGTTATCATCAAAAAGGTGGCAAATACAGCAAGAGCATCTTCTACAAAATGTGTCATCCTTAGATAGAACCGCTCTACACGCAGAATTTTTACAGATCCAGGAATCTGAATGTCCAAAATCAGAAGGCGGGTCAGGAGGTGGTACGAATCGCATGGGGTTTTCACCTTTGCGATGCTGCTTCTTAGAAGGCTGATTGCTAAGACCAGAAACTTTTTTTGAGTCCTGTTTCTTGATAATTTTACTAGTTGACTTAGTTTCAGTCATCCTGCTTTTAAAAGAAGTGTTCTTTTTGTCCTTTTCAAAGCACGTTCGAAGAAGTTCCTTCTTTGGACCAGATTTCAGGAACTGCTGAAGGATTTCTGAATTTCTTGATGCATCATCTGAAAGGCCATTTTTTTCTGGAGTACTTTGTACACTGGATGAAAGGCTTTGAACACCAGAAACTGCACAGAAATACAAGCAAATGCAATGCAAGTCTGTGATGGAAACAGAAGGAAAACTTAACTAGAGTAAACAATGAAACCTAAACTCAGAGATAGATGTCAATCAACTGAAGAAAAATAGCAAAGAGCAGATTAATACAGAGTAATAAAAATAAATGCAATAAATAATAAATCAAATTCAGGTTCCACAAAGAAAAATGAATAGAAAGGTAAATCACAGTGCAGATCAACCTTTGACAGAATTTCAGCCTTCTATAATTGACTCCATCATTCAGACCAAGGTAACCCTAACAATCAGCTTCAACAGAACCTATTTGATTTCCTATAATAAATAAAATCATGACCCCAATTGTTTATATTACAAATATCAAATCTGAACTTACAGCGCTTCTCTTGGCAAATATTGTCTCATTCTCACTCTATAACACCTGTGTTATATATGTTTGATCTTAGCACACCAATACCCACTTTTCCTGGGCACTGGTAAGCTTCATATTACAATATCATATGTAGATTTAGAATCCAACCACGGGAGCTAACCACACCAGGTTATGTTTGTTTCTACCTAGTAGAGTCATGTATACATCAAGCAGCAGTTGCTACAACACCTGCACTAGAATATTCTGGAACCCTCCTAATCCGTTGCAACAGTAAAATGGAAACAAATTATTTAAAATAGCACACTACATATGATAACTGAGAACAGGAGAAGATATAACAGGATGGACAGACTGATTGCGATCTGTACGAACTTAATCTAAACCAGTTGATCAAGTAGTGGCAAGTGGCAACCTAATTTTAACTCCTAATTAGAACACAATCATTGTCTTTAAAAACATCCCTCTTCGTATCAATGGAAACAATGTCAAATCCCTATCTACCTTCAACCTTAAAAGCTTTCAAAACCTTCAGTCATCAATGCTGAAATTATGACCTGATGCTCATACCATACTAAATCAGGAAATTAAAGAATCATTTAAGGGAAACAGCCACAATAATAGCAAATGTGCTATTTCAGTTCAAGCTGAGCAACTACCAGGGAGAAGGACCTGGAATCATGTTCCTCCAGCTGCATTACACAGATCTTGAACACACAATCAGATTATAAGTTATCATAAAATAGGATTAATAAAAGTTGAGCTACCATGATTCCATGAATTAGTTTAAACCATAGAACGATCTCTCCAGAGTACTTTCCAAAAAATAGAAATCAGATCTTCTCTCCAAAAGTTCAATAATTCACACCAAGGACATTCAGCATAAAAAATATGTGAACATCAGGTGTTCTCAATGATTCAAACAATTAAAAGGCCACATAGAGGAAATATTACAGGAAAAGTTGGTAATGGCAAAGTCAATACCTCATAAGCACCAGATCCTCCCAACCATGGCAAAAGAAAAAGAGATATCTTGACAGAGTTGACACTAGAGGAGCATCTTCTTAGTCAACAATGTAGCAACTCCTGAAGGAGAATCCAAGGCCAATTTTGCAGCCGCTTGAGTTTAGAATAACCATATATATAGACTAGACTCTACACAGGCATAGGAGCATGTACGAAAGCTTTAATTTTTAATTTATTATGCACATCTCAATTAACACTAGTGCAAATCTTTATACATGTACACCATTCAAAAAATTTTATGGAAAGTATTTTTCATCAATCCAACCATTGAACTATACTTCAGCATATCTTTCAAGCCAGATATTTGAAAAATTGTCCTTAATAAGTACATAATTAAAAATTAATATTGTCATATGTTTAATAAGTATATTGTATGCTCATCTTAAATATTTTCGTATGCATAATTCCAAATCAGATGCAGATTAATATGAAATATTACAATCATGATCTAAATTATAAAGACCGTTTTTCCAATGGAAGATTTTCTGTGAAATTTGTGATGTAAAAAAGTGTTTTAATGTGGGGTTGATACATTAACAATAGACACAGTGTGGGTATGTTAGTTGAAGACAAGCTGAACTATACCCAAGTAAAACTAAACACCTAGTTTATATGACAGAATTTAATCAAATACCAGCAAAAGCCCATGAGTACAGGTTCAGCAGGTACAGCCTGCATGCTAGAGGAAGACAAGAAGAACTATACCCAAAATCCCAAATAAACTAAATACCTCATCTATATGAAAAATTTGATCAAATAGCCTAATTATATGTCCAAGATCTGCTGACATGCCTAATTAATTAAAGGATATTGACAGCTTGTGGAGTGATGTACATCTCTTTTGGTTCACATAATAGTTTTGTGGTGATTAACATAAAACTGTATAGTAGAAATAGGTTATATGATATTAGAATCATATCCTAATTTACAGAACTAAGTACATGTTTGGGTAATTGGTAAAGAATTAATTGAGTGGAATGCATTTTGAAAGAATTATCTTCTGTAGAATGAGTTGTTATTTGGGAAGGTTCACCTAAAAGCAAGTTTGAGTAATTGGTGCTGAATACTAAAATTACTTTCAGCCAAACGTTTACCACCCAAAATAAATTTAGGTTTGATAGCCAAGAAAACAACTTGGACAACAGAATCACTTTTAGAGGAGATATCTAAACAAGGACTGAATTCAATAATCATACTCATACCCACCTCATAGCATTTACAACACCATCAAATTCTACAATGTTACTTAAATTGGAAGATTATATGTCTTTCAATTCTGTATAACTATGCTCTATCCATAACAGAAACAACATTAATGCATTAATATTTCATAATTTCGTATATAAAAACAGAACATCACTGGTAGGTAAAAACTTTTATCCCCAAGTTTATTAGGGGTAAAAATTAAACAACACCCTTACTGTGAATGAACATAACAGGAAAGACCCCAAAAAAATATCCTATTAAAAAAATACCAGATTTGTTTTGTGGGCAATCTTTTCAGCCTTACCAAATTTACTTTTGGAAATTTCAATCAATCTTCTACCACATAATTCATGATTATTATTATTATTATTATTATTATCCTTAATAAGGGACCATATATAAGTTTCACAAAGTAAAATGCTTCCATATAACAAAAGACAAACAGTATGTTTTTTATTTAGTATAATATAATTCCAAGTAACAAAAAAAAGAATAACAGGCATTAGATATTAGTATATTACCTTTACGTAGCCCATAGTCATAATTACTTTCCAAAGTTATACCAAAGAGGGGGAAAACAGAACAATACTAGATTGTAACCATATGTGTTCAGCATTTCACAAGCTTATTGTAATATAACATCAATCCTAAACTCTAAGAAAATAGCCATACAGCACACTTGACCTCAAGCATACACACTTACAAGGTATATATTGTAATCATTTTACTCCATTTTTAGCTGATAATTATAATATATTGCATCATATGAACCAAACAAAAATCAAGTTTGGGCCAACAAAAAGGAAACAAATATTGATCAAGCACCCAAAGAAACTATATGGATATTATGAAACAAACAGCTGTATGTTTGTCAGTAGTAAAACACTCATATAATAACAGAAGCATTACACAAATCGTACAGTATGCATCTTTCACAAAGTCCAATTTCAGCTAGTATCTTAAATCATACCCATGTTTCAATAGATTAACAAAATATACACAAAAAAACTATACTACCTAACACTCAGCACTCAGCAGTCAGCCAGTCAGCATTATATATGCAACAGAAAAGGAAAACAAGTTATTGCAATTCGTAACTACTGAAAGAGCAGACTCAAGAAGAGCTCAAAACATACCTTTGGCAAGAAATTTCTCTTCTGAATCCATTTGTCAGTGCAGAACAGTGTAACTGAATAGCATTACAAGGGTGTCCATGTTATTGGGAAGAGCAAAGGAGTCTTATGCATGAATCATCACTCCAATCTAATCCCAAATGAACAGGGAAAAAAAACTTTTTAGTAAAGCCTAAGTTATGATACCACCACAAAGAAAGTTAACTAACAGTATTTAACCAAAGTTTTAGCATAACTACTAGCTTGCTAAACAAACAACTATTATCAAGCATTTCAAAAATTTATTTTGGATTGTTCACTTCTGTTTGGGAGCAACCACGCTTCATATACCCCAATGCCAAACTCATGAATTGAAGACAACAAACAAGCAACATACAGAATCATAATGCAGAGTAGCAAAACTAGCTATAAAATTAATAATGAATAAAAATCAAATTAAAAAAATAAACAATAAAAGGCCAAATATAAATCAGTCTCCAATACAGCTGTATTATTTGCCTATTTGATTTAAAACTCACAATGACTCATGGTATAGAGTGTAGACCCAATTGCAATCTAAAAGAAAAAAAAATATATTATTATTATTATTTTCTTTTGTTAATTACATTCCAAAACAAGAAGAAAAAATAATAAGGCGATATGAATGAGAAACTGAACGTAAAGAGAAAAGCGTGAACACAATAAAGGCGCACACATCACGATTTAACCGCTCTTTCAATAAGCATTGCGCGCATTAACAAGAAGGGGAAAATAAAATAAAGAGAGGCTCTTAGTTATGTATTTTTTCCTCAAATTTTCGAAATAAAAAGAAAGAATTCCAATAAGGGAAATTTAGAAACGAATAAAAGCACATATTTTTGCAAAAATCAGGAGGCGAAACGCGAATAGGAAGCGGGGAAGAAAAGGAGAACGAATCTGCGAGGAAAAAAGGAATAAAAAAACGTGGAAAAAAGAAACAAGAGAAAAGGGAAGAGAATGAAAAACGAACCTTGGGATTTCAAGGGTTTAGGGTCTTGGAACCCAAACGACACAGCACGGACTGGGTCAGGGTGATGGATGGTGGTGGTTGTTGTTAGTTTGATTTTCGATAGAGAGAGAGAGAGAGAGAAAAGGGAAGTTCTGAAGTTGTTGTACGAGTTGCTCGAGTTTTTGGAAGGGAGAGCATGTGAATGAGGGGAAAGGATATCACGCGCGATGGGTGGCGCGTGGAAGGTGGCGGTAGTTTGAAAGCAAACAAACAGGGTTCGGTTTTTTCCTTTTCTTTTCTCTTTTATCCTTCTGGCTGCATGGCTAGTCAGCTCAGCTGCTTTCCTCCTTTTCAGGTTAAAATTAACTTTGATTGACACTATTGCCCCCCATTAGTTGAAAATACAATCAACAATCCATATTCTTATTTCATATAATATATTAGAGAAATGCTAGCAACACACTCTTTTGAACACTCTCTCTAACACACTCCATGTGATTGGTTAAAATCCACATAATAGAGTGTGTTTGAGAGAGAGTGTGTTGCTAGCACTCCTCAATATACTAATATATATTCTCTTAAAATACACTAGTAAGATATTTAATTTTTTTTTATTTTTAATATCTTAACAAATGAAAAATGTCTAGCGTAATAAAACGAGACTCACCTGATTTTCTGGATTCTATATAAATTTTATCAGGATTTATATCCTTTCTTGTGTTTCTTGGGGTCTTAATTTTTCATGTTCAATTCATACCTCTATGTATCTCTTTTTTTTTTCTTCTTATCACAATGACATTTACCTTTATATGAGTGTAAATAATATATATCGTGTAAACAGAATTAATAACAAGATGTAGTCCTTGCTATGACTAGTTATAGGATCCATTGAAAGAAAACGACATAATTTTTACTCACTCATAAAATTAAGTCATTTTATGTTTCTTATAAAATGTCTTTCTAATATGGTAACGTGTATATTGAATTTTTATGTCAAATCTCAAAATCAAATCAGTATTAGTTATTGTTTTAAATAATTATTCAATCAAAGGATATTATTATTAATTCTTTTAATTTCTTCAACTAATCTACATTGAATGAAATGAGGTATTCACAAATTTATCATTAAATTCAATTAGATTCATTTTTAAATTACTCAAAAGTATATTTTTAATTTACTTTTGAATTTAAATTTTTACATTTCACATATACATGTGCATTGCACAAAATACCGGTTAGTTATTTTAAAAATCTATGTATTCTCTCTCTAATAACACCTTATCTTGTTATTTAAGAAAAAAGTAGAGGTTAATCCATTTCATCCTAAGAAGGTATTTGTTATGGACTCGGCCTAAAAGGCCCATAAACCAACAGGTCCGACCATAAGAGTAAGTCGACCCGGACAAGGCAAGTCGGCTCCTATATAGATGACTACTAGACGTGGAGCACCAAGGCACTACTTGCACCTCATTCCACAATATAATGTAATTATGGATCGTGGCCTAAGGCCCAAATCCTAAGATACTCCTCTATAAATATCGTAGACAACAGATGTCAGATACGCATTAATTACATATTTAATGTCGTCATCTCGGACCTTCATTGACTTGGGCGTTGGAGTGTCTTCGCAGGTACACCCCACCACCACTGTGACCCGACTTTCGAGATTCACCGACACCAGAACCCGAGTTCGAGATCCAGAACCCGAGTCTGAGATACATACTCAAACATTTAGCGCTAGAAGGAGGGCCTCCCCTTTTCTGATACCATCATGACATTCAACACTCGCTTTCAACTCAGAAGAGCTAGGCCACAACCAACCCCAGAGGGCTGGGTTGAAGACCTCAATTACAACGACGAGGGCTTCGAAGAAGTGGGCACCTCACATCCTGCTTCCTAAGATAACCACGCCTCTCTGCATAACCCTGACCCACGAGACGAGATCATTCACCAATTGGAGGCTCGTCTCAGAGAACTTGAAGAGAGAGCTCCCAGATCACCTCCCATTCCTCAACCACAAGCTGACCTCGCTATTGTTTAGCTGGGAGAGCGAATAAGACAATTGGAACGCAACGACAGCCAACATCCACAACCTACCACCAACACTCACCCAAACACAAGCTACCACAATGAGATCCATCAAGAAGTTACCTGTTAGGGCCACAAGAAACACTAGAAGGGGGTTGAATAGTGTTTTAATAATCTTTACAGATTTTTTGGAAAACCTTTCAAAATAAGTAAAACCGATTTGAAAATATTTGATCAACCTTCCGAAACTGGAAGTTTAGCAACTTGCTGATGCAACTCGGAAGGTTGAATAAACCCTTTCTAAAATAATTTTCCCTTTAAAGAAAAGATTGTTTTCTATTCAGATTAATAAAACGACTTTTCTTTAACCCTCCTTTGTTAGTTTAAAACAGATATCAGTGGAAAGTAAAGAGGTAAGGGAAGAGAGAACTTAACACAAAGATTTATACCGGTTCACCCACTAACCCAGTGAGCTACGTCCCGTCCCAGGGCAAAACTCCACTGGATTTTCACTAATCCCGCAACATTACAAGTATTCTTGTACCCCAGCCTCTCCAGGCTTAACAATAAGTATTCTTTGCACACCTAGCCTCTCCAAGCCCAACGAGTATTCTTTATTTTCAACTGCCTCTATAGGCAACACATGCAGTATTCTTTTACATACGAGCCTCTCCAGGCTCAAACGAGTATTCTTTATTCCACCAAGCCTCTCCAGGATCTCAGACACTTAATGGTGTTTACGACATAAAGTTTAAGTTTCCTAGAAACTTAAACCAACGTTCATCTTGTACTATAGGTTATTGAGTACTACTCAGGATACATGAAATGAATTCTAAGTACAAGGATAACACAGAGATACAAGTGTATGAGTTATGGTACAATCTCGTCTCTAAGTGAGGGATAACTTCCTCAGAGAATTGGCTTAATAAGATGTTGAACTGAGCTTCAACCGGTTCTCTCTTGGGCTTGACCATTGGCTCCCTTGGGCTACATTTTTGCCTCCTCTGTATGGGATTGCCAAATTATATCTTGGAATTCATGGCCGCCAATCTTCATAATCCTTCATTGAGGCTATTTATATGTTCTGGAAATATAGCTGTTGAAGATTGCTTAGTTTACCGTTGAGAACGAATGATTAATGCTCTTAGAGCCGTTTTGAGATGACTTCTCATTTGGTAGCTTCTGATCTTAAGCAGATTAGGTGTGCAGATGAATTAGTTCTAACACACAGCAGATAGGCTCTTAATCTTGCTTTTGTTTGAGAGATTTTCTTTGTTCTTCAGCAGGTTGATATTCTTCTCTCTCTTTTCTGTGAGTGTAAGGAGGCAGGACGCTAAGATCCTTTAGACTTCTCCTTTGTCCCGTTGTGAGTTCAGCTTTTCTTCTCACTTGAGGTGCACGCCTCTGATAGCGTATTGCAGAGATGGTACAGAGTAGGTGTTGCAGCAGCGCTGACTCTATCTCTGACCTCTATTTGCTTTTCTACAGTAGACTTCCTCTTTTGTGACAGGAAATGAAGCTGTGCCCGAAGGCCTTTGTTTTTCTTTGCACCAAATCAGCTTCACCTTTAATATTTATTGAGACTTGAGTCTTTTAATGTATCATTCAAATTGACTCACAAGTCTTCAGAAAGTAGCATGATGTCTCTGGCTTCTTCTTCTTCACAGTGTTTGAAATGTCACGTCATCAGCGAGTATGTGTTCAACAGCTTTTACTTTAGTAAGCACATACTTTCAGCAGGTTGAATAGCTCCAGCATCATTTGGTTCTTCAGCATGGAGACGCTTTCAGCAAGTTCCTTCTTTCAGCGAATTGCTTCTTCTTTTCTTCAGATGGTTGCTGCTCTGTTCTTCTTTGTTCTTTGTGATCTTCCATAAGCTTTAATTTTATCTTCATTTCAGCTTGCTTGGTTGTTCTTCTTCTTCTCGGTTGCTTACTCAATTGTTCTTCTTCTCTTCGGTTGCTTGCTCAATTGTTCTTCTTCTCTTCGATTGCTTGCTCAATTGTTCTTCTTCTCTTCTGTTGCTTGCTCAAACAGAAACTGATTCTTCATTTCTCTGAGTTCTTCTGTTGGTGATTGATCTCTGATGGCTTTCTTCATCTTGCACCGTTGTTCTTCTTTTTCTCATCAGCTTCTTGCCATAGATTCTTGCTTCTTCAGTTCGTCAGGTTGATCATCTTCTGAGAGTTGCTTCTTCAGGATTCCTGAAATACAAAAGACAATACCTTTCTCAGTAGAACATGTTTCTATACAACCTAATTTGTTAATAATTAAAACTAAGGATAATAAGTCTTGAATCTAATTTCAATTTCTTAAATTAATTCTGAGACTCAACATTCTCCCCCTTTTTAATGATGACAAATTAGTTATGACTAACAAGTATCTGGAAGATTAAATTTGAAGTTTTTTCCTTTTTGTTTCTTTTCTTTTTCTGATAACTCCCCCTGTCTAAATTACTCCCCCTGAGAAAAACATTTTTCTTCTGATACACTTTTTAATTTTTGAAAACCATTTTCACTTTTAGTAATTTGTTAGTTATATTTCTTCCCCTTTTGTCATTATTTAAAAAGCTTTTATGGAGAGAGAAACATAGATGAATTTACTTTCTTCGTATTAAATTTAGAAAAGGAATTACTTTCTATTAAACAGAGATGAACTTGAAAACAGAGATTACACAAGATGCAAGCAAAAACAGATAAGTGCTCACAACAAAGTTCAAAAAAATCTTCATGTATTAATATATATGAAAACTAGTTTGAATACATGAAAAATACAGACATCAACATTGACACTTGGTTCCTTTAAAACTTTTGGCTCTCTCTGCCTCTAGCTTCCTTTGAGGCATAGCCTCATCAGCAGCTTCCTTTTCAGCCTGGCGCCTCAGAAGAGCCTTTTGAGTCTCTTCCTGTTCCTCAGTCGTGCATTCCATGCACGTATACCTCCTTTTAACAACTGGAACAGGGGGGGTTGCATCATTTTGTTAGTATATGCACTAGAGACCTATATGTTTTTTGAACATCCATCACTTGTATCATATTATTATTTTATAAAGGCATTACATTTTATTAATTCTTTTAGAATATAATTACTGTCCTTAGAATAGTAAGCTTAAACTTCATAAGAAATCAATTAGATGACTTGATCGTGAGATCTTATGAAGAACTATTCTTAAAATAGTCCCTAGTCAAATATCATCTCAGGACAAAGATGCATTTTAGACTAGTATATGAGTTCGTTGATGATCACATCTCACGGATCATGGATATGAGATATCATGTGCTCACATAAGTACACATTAAGAGTAATGGTGTACTGGACAGACCCACCTTAAGAACGTTGCATGGATTGTTGCATAAGTGTCATGAACGTTTCTTAAATTGATTAATGTTATATGAAGTCCTTTGACCTGAAATCACTACGATTCCTACATAAGGAATTATATGTCTTAATTATCATCAAACGTTACCTGTAACAGGGTAATCATAAAGTTGGTTTTTGGACATATAACAAATTATGTGGTGGAATGTGAGTGTCCTAGATGGGATTTGTCCCCCCTATGTAACAGGAGTTATATCTGTAGGCCTCTTGATAAAGTGAGACTGCAAAATGCATGGCCATGCTCAGGAGGATAAACATGAGATGTTTATTTTCTGTACAGTCTACTTGAGGATCAAGAAAATATATAAATTGAACTATACAAGGTTGACACAATCCATGCCCTTGTGTTCAATTAGATATTTGGACAAATGGAAAGATCATATAAATTATTATCATAAAATAGGATTTATTAAAGTTATTGATAATCTCAATATTTGGATAGTGATGTGTTGCTAGACACCGCTCACTATTTATGATATTAAATATAAAAAGGTTTTATTTTAATATTATAACCAAATATTAAAAGCCTAGTGGATCACACGCATACAACAAGCCACTAGGAAAGGATAATAACTCTAATTTAATTTAATTAGAATTATAACATAATGGGTCAGACCCATAAGTGTGAGGGTTAAGTGAGTGAAGGGGTAAAACCCTAGCCACCACTCTATAAATAGAGCATAAGATGCACTACCCCAGATACACATGAGCAATCGCTTCTTACTTTCTAAGGCTACTAGCAGAGATGAGGAGGGTTTCCTAGTTCGGCTGTTGGCGTGGATACCAATAGAGACGTAGCTACACTTGCCTCGTTTATAATCCTAATAAGGCACGACCTTTCGTTTCAATGCCTTTTATGCCTTGATTCGTGTTTTCGCAAAACGATTATAACAAGGGAGGGAATCCATTTATTTCCGCTGCACCCTGACCACATGCTTGATTCCCTTCACATTTAACACTGCATATTGACCACTACCCTTAACATTAATCTTTAGGGCCACTTTTGAAGTAGATCCCTTCATAAGATTGGGTAGGATATGGCCAATCAGCTTTTCAACTTGAAGCTTCTGATGCAACAAGATCTCCTCTGGACGTAGAAGGTGAAAACCATAAGATCTCTCCATCTTTGAAAGCATGATATTCGCCACCTTCTTTGGGATGGATGGATCTGCCGCTTTGAGCAACATCTGATAGAACTTTTCAGCTCTTTCATCTATGGTTTCCCAAGCAGGTGTATTTAGAGATCTTTCAATTTTTATGCTCAACACCTTCTCCAGAACATCATTGAAGATCTCTTGTTCCAAGTCGGATTCTTTCATCTTCTTCAACCTCTTCATCGTCCTTTAGAGAATATGTATTTAGAATGGTATCATCTAGATCAGACCTCTCTTATTTTATTACAATAGTAGAAGATTATAGGCAATTACATGGAAACTTTTTTCAATGTATTTTAGTTCATAGGAATGGTAATACGACAACGAATAGTCTTGCTAATTAATTTAGCTTTTTCATATGGTGAGCGTTATTGGGTGGAAAATTATCCTCTCGCAATAGGTCAAATTCTTATTGATGATCGTATCTCATTCTTTTTTAGCTTAATAGCAATATCTTTTCCTTAAAAAATGCATTAAAAATTATCTTTCTTGCTTTGTTTTAAGTACGTCGTGAGTATAATCCTCTTCAAAAGAAAAGTAATGAGTATAATTAGGCGTGTTTATAATTAAATTATAGTGAAAAAAATGTAATTAACGGGAATTGATTTATGTTGCACATTTATGATTTTTTGAAATATTTTTAAATTTTTATAATATTATGTGATCTAAACTTAAAAACAAAATATTAGCTTGGTCCCAACACTTTTAAATGAAAAGAAGTCAGATAGCAAACAATATATCAACAACCCAAGTTTTAAAGAGATCAAATCATTTTAAACTTTAAAGTACTACCCGAGGTATGTGTCCCTTATATAGTTTTATGTTGCAATAGACTTCTTCTAAATATATAAGAGTATGTACTAAGTAACACTTATCTTAGGACTTAGGAAACACTTTTCTTAAAACTCTAAGGGCTCGTTTGTTGCACATGATAAGATATTATAGGATAGGATATGAGAGTTAGATAGTGACATGATAGGATAAGAGCAGGATAAGCTCTTATCTTATCCTATGTTTGATGTACACCAGGATAAGAAGACGGATATGATTATTTTATCCTATCCTACGTTTGAGATGGACAGATTATGGTAGGATAGAATATAAAGAATATTAAAATGACAAAATTACCCTTATTACAAATTTAAATTTTTTTCAGCAAGCACACATAAATAAAAATTTATTTTTTATTAAAAAAGTATTTAAATTTATTTTACAAAAATAAAATTATTAAAAATATTAAAATTAATATCAAAATTACCACAAAAATCGTTATTATAGAGAGAGAGAGGAGGAGAGAGATAGGGGAGAGAAAAGGGAGGAGAGAGGGGGAAAGAGAGAGGAGAGAGAGGGGGAGCAAGAGAGAGGAGGAGAGAGAAAGAGGGGGGATAGAGGAAAGAGAGGAGAGAGAGGGGAGCAAGAGAGCAAGGCAGGAGAGAGAGGAGAGAGAAAGAGGAAAGAGAGGAGAGAGGGAAGAGAGAGGAAGAAACTAGGAAAGAGATAGGAGAGGGGGAGGAGAGGAGAAAGAGAGGGAGGAGAGGGAGAAGAGATGGAAGACGAAAGGAAAGAGATAGGAGAAAGAAAAGGGGGAGAGAGAGATGAGAGAGAGAGGAAAGAGGGAGGAGAGAGAAAGAGGGGAGAAAGGAGAGAGATAGGAGAGAGAGGAAAGAGAAAGGGGGAGAGGAGAGAGAAAGAGAGGATACATGAGGAAGAAATTTTTTTATCTTATCATATCCTATCATATCACTCCCTAACCCAGCTACCCACTCATATCATATTGGTGCAACAAACACATGATAAGTGACATGATAGGATAAAGTTATCATATCATGTCTTTTATCCTGTGCACCAAACGAGCCCTAAAGTCCTTGTGATTTATGAGAACATCACATTTTCCATCATCATTTAATAGATCATTGTGATTTTCATCAAAATCAAGTTATTTTTCATGCAAAATTTCTTTTTTAGTAAATTACAATATTATAAAAAAAGAATCGTATCTTTAAATAAATGTAAAAGATAATTTCTGAGGGTTAAATCATGACTAATATATTTGAGGATTTTGAAATTAGGGTATGTTTTTTATAGTTATCTCTTCCAAACATATATGTAAACAAAAATAACAACTAATTTCCGTTAGTCAAAATTACATTTAAAACTGACTCTTAATAATAGAGTGATTAATTTTTTTTTTGTGAAAATAATAGAGTGATTAATTAATCTAAATTGATATGAAATAAATATATGATTTATTGTAAAAGTTCAGAACACTATGTTTCATAAATGATCCTTATAACAAAATATCGGTTAAATACGTTTTTGGTCCCTCAAAATTTTCTGGAATTTGGTTTTAATCCCTGTAATTTAGAACCACTGGTTTTGGTCCCTCAAAAATTGAAAATACACCAATTTAGTCCTTATTTATTGCTTAGTTTTGCTACAAATTTTGCTACGGATTAGCTACAAATTTTTATCGATAAGGACTAAATTGATGCATTTTTTCAATTTTTGAAAGACCAAAACCAGTGATTTTAATTTTTTTTGCTAAGCAAAGAAATATGATTAATAGAGAGTACAAGGGGTACTCTAACCCATGATACAAAAGTTAGTAAACAAGTGAAGGTGGTTCAAATAATGAATTGGGCAACAGCCACCTAAGAAACAGAAAAAAGAATACAAATTAAAGCTTCAAAAACAATAGAAAAATAACCACCACCAGGGTCCATAAAGTAGCAATAAACCATGTAATTGAGGGATCAAAACCATAATTAACCCATAAAATATTTAGTGAATTTACATTATTTTTATATTTAATAAAAAATACTTATCTCTTTATTTTTCTTATTTGCAAGGTGTATCTAACTAATGTTAAATAATGCAACAAAATAAAAGGGTCGGACTCAAAACTACTGACAGGTGAACATGTCCATTAAATTCACGTATAAAGACAACTGGAAGGAAAAAAAAATGAAAGCTAAAGTAAAAAGCTCATGAGTCATGAGTGGGGTCTTTAGCCAAGATAGGTTGTACCCTGCAACTGCAGGGAAAAAAAAGTACATAAAGCGGTAATTCCTAGCGTGATTGGTCGGTGTATTCCCCGCGCTATAGATAGCGCGTGACAGTAACCTAATCCCAAAATTACTTATCAAACTTTTTGTTTTTATTTTTTTTAAATTCGGCACATATTGTTGGATACAAAAAACTTTGTTACAGAGCAACGTTTGGTTACGTGAGAAAAGGAGAAAGAGAAACCACTCAATCACGACATCACGATGAGCTGCCACATAACAATATCGTGTTTCATGGTGCAACAAAATAATTAGATGTTCATATCCAAGTCATATATGATATAACTATTATAATAAAACAAATAAATTTACTATTATGTTCACAGACAACGCTATGACTCCATTTGATGTGTTTCATTACATGAGGAAGAAGAGAACAGATAGAAGAGGGTATGTGGGTCTCAAATTAGACATGGTCAAAGCCCATGACAGGATCGAATGGAGCTTTCTGCAAGCTACTCTTCTCTCCATGGGATTTCCATCTAATTTAGTGGAACTGATCCTAAGATGCGTTTCAACAGTTTCTTTTGTCGTCCTCCTCAATGACTACCCTTGTGATAGTTTATTTCCAGGTAGAGGCTTGCGCCAAGGTGATCCACTTTCACCATACCTATTTATTCTTTGTGCTGAAGTCTTTTCTGGATTGTTGTTAAAAGCACAAGAAGAGACCTCCCTACATGGCATCAGGATTGCCCGCAATGCTCCAGAATTAACTCATCTGTTTTTTGCAGATGATAGTATCATCTTTTTCAGAAGTTCAAACCAGGAAGTCCATATTGTTCTTTCTATTTTAGAGTTATACCAGATGGCATCTGGTCAGCTAGTTAATCTGAACAAGTCAGAGTTGTCTTTTAGCCGAAACATTCCTATTGATAGATAGACCTTGCTCCAAAGTTGGATTCGTGTAAAGGCCGTTGACAACCACTCTAAATACCTGGGTATACCTACTTTTGTGGGAAGATCAAAAACTCAGATATTTGATTTTGTTCGTGACAGGATCTGGAAAAAACTCAAAGGTTGGAAAGAACAATTTTTGTCTTCAGCTGGTAGAGAAGTTCTGATAAAAGCAGTGGTCCAATCTATTCCTACCTACATTATGGGATGCTTCCTCCTTCCTCTCTCTCTCTCTGCGATGATATTGAAAAAATGGTGAACAGGTTTTGGTGGGGTAGTTCTCTGGGACGCAGGAAAATCCATTGGCTATCATGGAAAAGGTTGAGTGATCCAAAACATTCAGGTGGAATGGGTTTTCGAAGTTTTCACTCCTTTAATTTAGCACTATTGGCAAAACAATGTTGGAGATTGACTTCACAGAAGGGGTCCCTAATGACTCAAACTCTCAAACCCAGATGTTACTCAAAGTCAGAATTTTTCCAAGCTAAATTGGGATACTGCCCAAGCTACACTTGGCGTAGCATCCATAGCGCAAGGTGGGTAATTGAGAATGGCTCGTTTTGGACAGTGGGAAACGGCCAACAAATTGATATCTGGCGTGATGGATGGCTGCCACGCCAACCTGGACACCATATCTGGTCTTTGAACACGGGGCAATTGGAGAACTCTTCAGTGGCAAGTCTTATAGACCACGATCTTCGCTGCTGGAAGGAGGCGTTAGTTCATTCAAGCTTTGACAGTTATGAAGCAAAATAGATTCTTGCTATTCCCATTGCTAGATACCCAAGAAATGATATGTTGTGTTGGGAAGCAACCAAGCATGGGATTTACTCTGTGAAATCGGGCTACCACTTCATTAGACAGGACTTGGAAGATGATGATCCCTCCCATAGAAGAGTGGACCAAGCTGTGCAGACGGCTTGGAAAAAATTGTGGAACATAGAAGCTATCCCAAGGCACAAACATCTCTTGTGGAGACTAAAGAAGGGATGCCTTCCTGTCCGCTATAATCCACTTCAGAAAGGTATGCAAATTGATGGGATCTGCCCGCGGTGCAATACTGCAAGTGAGTCTATGGAGCATGTCTTTTTGTCCTGCCAATTTGCCCAAGAGGTTTGGTTATTGTCCCCCCTAAACTTGTCTCCCCAATTCTGGAATTTCTCTTCTATCTCAGACTGGATAGATGACATTCTCACGAGATGGGATGCAGCATCCATCACTCTGTTCGCGGCCTTGTTGTATGTCATTTGGAACTCAAGAAACAAATTCATTTTTGAACATAGTGTTGTTCCATGCGAAATAATAGTTCAAGGTGCAGTGAGGCAAGCTTCTCAATTTCGGGAAACTCAAGGCCAATCAAATGCCAATCCCGCATCCAGAACTGTGAGACCTCCTCAGCAATGGTGCCCGCCGCCTGTTGGAGTTTACAAGCTCAATACATATGTGGCAAATATTGATGCAGATCGATGGGGAGTGGGCGCTGTCATTAGAGATCACTTGGGAGAGGTATTTGGTGCAGCAACCTGGCATATCACATGTGGCTCGGATGCTAGCACAGCAGAGGCGTTTGGATTTAAACTCGGTCTACAATTTGCATCTGAGATGGGGTTCAGGGACCTTATAACTGAATCTGATTGCCTTCCGCTTATTTCAGCCATCAAGAGAGCATCTAGAGGATCCTCCCTCTTTGAAGTTTTAGCAGATGAATGTCTTTCATTCCATCAAGAGTTTTTTTCCTTATTTTTTTGTCATTCTTTTCGTAGTTGCAACGTAGTAGCTCATTCTTTAGCTAAATTTGCATGCTCTAACCCGCCTTCTGTATGGTTAGAAGAAACTCCCACTTGTATTTTGCTTGAAGTGTCTCTGGATATTCCCCAGCTCTCTTTCTTAATTCACTATATGTTTGATGTAAAAAAAAAAGAATTATATTTACGACAAAATTGTGTGTTAATATTTGGTTGGATTCAGTACATAACATTCAATCTTTTTAAAAAGAAAATATAATTAATAGTTGTATTGAGCCGAGTTGATAGTACCTTTCTGTTAAAGTGGATTGGATATTGATATTGATATTATCCTATATAAATATCACAAAATGCATGGAATCGAAAAGAGATCAATCTGGTTTAATTTAGGGAATACCCAATTATTTTACAGATTACAACCATTCACACAAAGTAATGGCAAAGATATTGGTTTCATTTAAGTAAGTTTTAAATTTGAGTTTTATGGGAAAAAAATAAAATGAGTATTTGAAAAACTTAATTTCTTCCCTTAAAAATTCTCACATACTTAATTCGAATTAAGCGAAATCCAAATTAAAGTGGATTGTATTTTACTTGTGATTTCAATTAACTGAAAGTTAAAATTGATAGTTGAAAAGTTTATCAAATCATTCAAATTTCAACCTTGTTTAATAAAGTAATGATCTTCAATAGCTACTAGTGAGTGATCCATGGGGCACGAGAAATATAATTTAGGGGAATAAATAATAGATGATTTTAATTTTATTCAATAATATATTTGTAAGTAATTCTATTTTTTTTTAGAGTCCATACCTGTAAGTATCCTTGAGACTATCCTTGAAACATCAACTATGTTTAGAAGTTTTGAAAGCCACTAGTATAGTAATAGTGTTTATCATATCTACTTTTTTAAAATGGTTTTGCTATATAGAAACCAAATTAGTTTCATAGTTCGTTGAAAAATAACCTTTTTATTAAAAAAAACAACTATTTAAAAAGCCACACTTTTAATAAATATATATTTTTTTAATTTTTAGGGTTAAATATGTTTTTGGTCCCTAAACTTTCACCCATTTGTGGATTTGGTCCCTAATGTTTAAATTCATTGAGATGGGTCCTTAAACTTCCAAAGTCACTTATTTCTGGTCCCTCCGTTAACTCTCCTAACAGAGTTGCTTAGGTGTCAAATGTTTTTGTGATGTCAGCATTTTCCACTCAGATTTTATTTAACAGATTTTACTTTTAATAAAATATTAGGGTTTTATGAAAATAAAAAATTTGAAATGAAAAATTTACTGAGTGAGTAAAATATAAAACCCTAGTTATACTAAGAGTCATTCTTCGTTGCCTTCTTGACTTCGAGTAGAAGCTCTGAGGTATTCTTGTTGAAACGGTGAAGGAGGTGAAGAGATTGGTCGGACATGTGTGGGTTTTTGGCGCTAAGACAACCGATACTGTAGGAGCGTTTGTCTCGTTCTTGTGGAACCATCAACAGGTAAGTAATGTCTCTTCTTTGATTGCGATTTTGCGGACGATTAACATTTGCCCTATGGTGGGATTATCTGTGTTAGTTCTTGATTAAAGGGATGGGTTTTTATGTGTTACTGTTAAAGTAATTGTGCTGTTAATTTTTGTTTACAGGGATGGGTTTTTCTGTGTGTTTTTACCATAGGGGTAGGTTTGTAAGTGAACCCAAAATGCATTACGAGGGAGGGGAGACACATGTTTTCCATGGGCAGGAAGTGGACAAGTGGTCGTACTTCGAAGCTATTGAGTTGTTAAAGGAAGATTTAGGTGTGAAAGGGAAAGTAAAATTATGGTGGAAGAAGGCAGGGAGTAGGTTTGATAAGGGATTAAAGACACTGGATGATGATAAGGATGCTGTTGAGTTGGCTACATCTGCAGAAGCACAAAAATTTGAAGTTGAGGTATATGTGGAACACCTGGAAGGGGGAGAGGGATCTGTGGGTAGTATTCCAGGAAATGTACAGGGCAGAAATGGAAGTTTGAGAATAGATGGTGGCAATCTGAATGATCTGAATGGAGTAGGTGGAGAGGAGGAAAATGATGATAATAGTGATGACTCAGTATCTGATGTATATTTTGATGACAGTGAAGAGGAGAGGGTTCTGGGGATGGATGATGGTTTTGACAAGGCTGGGGTTGGGGAGGCTGAGGCAGCACTTAACTTAAAAATTCAAAACATGCTGAAGACAATTGGTGAGAATTGCAGCCCAGAAGAGAATACACCAGAAGCTGGCAGCCAAAATAGTGGTGGTAGGAGGAGAGGCAATGAAAGAACTGTTGATGTGGGTGGTATTGTTGCAGTAGACACATTTAACCCACCTAATGTGACTGAAATGCATGTTATGGATGAAGATTACATGAGTGAAGAATTAGACAGTGATGTATATGATAGTGAAGTAGATGACACTTCCAGGCCTATGTACCCTAAGTTCAAGCAGGATGAAATGTGCAAAACTTTCAAGTTCAGGTTAGGCATGGAGTTCAGTTCCCTCAAGCAATTCAAGGATGCAATTATGGAACACTCGGTATTGAATGGAAGACAGGTGAAGTTTGCTATGAATGCTGCTGTAAGGGTTAGAGCAGTGTGCACAAGAAATTGTGAATTTACTATTCTAGTAAGTCAGGTTGGGGACAACAAGACTTTTAGGGTGAAAACTTTGAAGGGAAGGCACACTTGTAGTAGGGTTTTTGCAAACACAAATGCAAATACAAATGGGTAGCCAAGGTAGTAGTGGACAAGTTCAGAAATGCAACCAACATGACTATACCAGAAATCATAGAAGATGTAAGAAAGAACTACAGTGCTGGGATTAGTCATTGGAGGGAATTTAGAGCTAGGAAAATAGCAAGACAAATAGTGGAGGGTGATGCTTGCAAGCAATACACACTGCTATGGTCATATTGTGCCGAACTGAGGAGAGTCAGTCTTGGAAACACTTGCAAGATTAATCTGGAAAGGCCTGCTGCAGACTTGCCCCCTAGGTTTGGGGCCTTTTATATGTGTTTAGATGGTTGCAAGAAAGCTTTTGTAGCTTCATGAAGACCCTTCATTGGAGTTGATGGGTGTCATCTAAAGACCCGATATGGTGGGCAACTGTTGATTGCCGTTGGGAGGGATCCCAACGATCAATACTTCCCTCTAGCATTTGGAGTTGTGGAGAACGAGACAAAAGAAAGCTGGAGGTGGTTCTTGACCTTGCTGTTGGAGGATATAGGTGACATAACTACCCACAGATGGGTCTTTATCTCAGATCAACAGAAGGTAAATCTAATATTTGTAATGGTTTTACATTCAAATTAATTGCAGTTATTTGTATTACTTATTTTTGCTGTTGCATTGTTATGTTGTAGGGGCTGATACCTGTTTTTGATGAGATGTTGCAAGGTGTTGAACACCGTTTTTGCTTAAGGCATCTATATTGTAACTTTAAGAAGAAATTTGGTGGAGGTACCCTCATTAGGGATTTGATGATGGGGGCAGCAAAGGCTACTTATGTTGAGGCATGGGAACAGAAAATGCTGCAGATCAAAGCTATTGATGTCAAGGCTTGGGAATGGTTGAGTGCAATTCCTCCAAAATGTTGGTGTAAGCATGCCTTTAGCTATTACCCTAAGTGTGATGTGTTGATGAATAATATATCTGAATCCTTTAATGCAACTATATTATTAGCTAGAGACAAACCAATTATAACAATGTTTGAATGGATAAGGACATACCTAATGGGTAGATTTGCAACATTGAAAGAGAAATTTGGTAGATATCGTGGTAATGTGATGCCTAAGCCTAGGAGAAGGCTAGATAGAGAGATTGAAATGAGTGGCAATTGGCTAGCTACATGGGCAGGGGAGATGAAATTTGAAGTCTGTCATACTATGGGTAGGGATAGGTTTGTGGTGAACTTAAGTATACACTCTTGTAGCTGCAACTTCTGGGAATTAGTTGGAATTCCTTGTAGGCATGCAGTAGCTGCCATAACCTATAATGGGGAGGACCCTGAGCTTTATGTGCACAGCTACTATAAAAGAGAAGCATATGAGATGTGTCATGGTCAAACCATTGCCCCTATAAATGGTGAGAATTTATGGCCTAAGACAGACAATGAAATCATTCTGCCACCAATATTCAAGGCTGGACCAGGAAGGCCCAAAAAACTGAGAAGGAGGGAACCAGATGAAAATCCTAATCCAACAAGGCTGAGGAAAACATACACCAAAACCAAGTGCAGGAGGTGCCACAGTCATGGTCATAACAGCAGGAGATGCAATCTTCCTCCCCCTGTTAAAGAAGGAAATGATGCAAATGTTGATAATAGCCAAGTGACCAACAATGAACCTGCCACAAATGATGCTACCACCAATGAAGCAGCCACAAATGCAGCTCAACCACAAGATGAGAACACTGAAGTTCTGCCAAAAATAAAAAAAAGGGTAAGTTCATCAACTATGTAATTCTCTCAAATACATGAACATCAAATTCTGATCAGGGATTATGTGTTTTGTTTTACAGGGAAGACCATCTAAAAAGACTGCTAATCCACCTGCTGATTCTGACCCAGTAGGGGAAATGAGTCAACTTGTAGATACTAACTCCCAGAATCAAACTCAAGTAAAGCAAAGAGTAAGTTGGTCATGTACTTATACTCTAAATTACTCAAAAATTCAGTTTGCTAATCTGTTTTGCATAACACAGGAAGACCAAGGGGGAAATCAGCAAGTGCTAAAGACAGTGCTGGACCAAGTTCAACTCAGCCAAACAAAAAACAAAACAAGGTACACACTGACTTAACTTGTAGATCTGGTTATTTCAGATACAAAACTCAGTAATATAATTTTGTTTTGATGTTTTGTAACACTACTGTACAGGGAAAAGAAGGTCTTACCTTACCTCCTCAAGCTCCAACTGTTAAAGATAAAGGTGCTTCAAGTTCATCACAGACAAAGAAAAAACAAACCAAGGTAAATCTGTCTTGCTGAGTTGTAGATCTGTTAATTTGTAACACAACTCTCACATATATGTCTATTAATGGTATTATGAAACAATATTTTGTAGGGAAAGGATGTTTTTGCCTTACCTGCTCAAGTTCCAGAATTTGCAAAAAATCTCACAGTTGCACAGATGGTGGCCAAGATGGTTCAAGTTAACAATATGTGGGAGCAAGCTAAGAGGACTGTCGCAGCTGTTTATGGAGGGGGAAGCAATGAAGATGGAGGGGGAAGCAATGAAGATGGAGGGAGAAGCAATGAAGATGGACCACATGACTTACCTAATGAACAACATTCTGCAGATGGGGGTTCACATGATGCAGAACAGCCTGGCATTTAGATGTTAGGACTATATTAAATTATGGTGGACCACATGTCTTTTTGTTGGAAGTAGTGGCCATTTTGCTTTGACATTGGCTTTTTATTTTGGTTTTGGTGTTGTCAGGACACAAGCTTTGTTTATGTTTTTTGTTAGATTCTCCATGATGTAGTCTTTATGTGGTGGACCACTTTTACTATGACTCAGACTGTCCATTTAGATCTTTGTGATACTTTAACTTCAATTGAAAAATCCGTGTGGGATATTATATTCCTTCAACTATTGTATGTTGTAAATGTCATCTACTAAATTACCTTTGTTTATCAATAATTTATACAGTATGTCATCTACTAATTGTTTAAGGGAGAATACACAACATAAAATCCAAAACAAACTCCATTCATTAATGCTAACAGAGGTCATTACAAAGCCATCAAAGTAACCAAAACAAGCTCCTTAAATTTGTTGTCTCAAAAACCTACCCTTCACCTAACCAATACACCCACACTTCATTACAGAGAACAGAGTAACCAAAAAAGTGACTACCCAAGACAAAACCACAAGCCAGAAATTTTTTTTTTGCTTTTGCCCTCTCTGTTCTGAGTTTTTTCTGCAGCTTCTGGTTCTTCCTCATAACATCTTCTACTTGGTTATCATAGTACAACAGAGACTCATCTTTTCCCTCATCTTCCGTCACCTCTTCATCCGCCCAGCGAAAATAATTGCAGCTGTTATTTCTCTGCAAAAAAATTCATCAAAACAACAAATCAGAAAAATTCAAAATAGAAGATGGAGGAGGAATCTGTTAATTCTATTGAACAAGTTTCACTTTGCCATACTCACCCCCCAATTTCGACACCTCCAAAAGACCCTACCTGGGTTTTTGCTTGTGTTCGAAGTGAGTAGCAAAAGCTCATACCCGCATTTACATGTTTTCGCCTTAGAATGCGATGAAGACGCAGAAGACTTGGAGGACGAAGGCCTCGTCGTGGGTAAAGAGCGAGATCCCAACGTCCGTTCCCCTTTCCTTCTACTATCCATTCCGGAAAACTTCTTCTCCAACGAACCACAAGCGGCAGCCAACCTTCTTTCTCCCCTTCAATGGCTTCAAGAATAATCCCAATTTTAACCCTACTAGAAACCCTAATATAGTGGTCTATCTGATGTGTGAACTAATTTCCACATAAACTTGTTGAAAGCTGAGTGGAAAATGCTGACATCACAAAAAGGTTTGACACCTAAGCAACTCTGTTAGGAGAGTTAACGGAGGGACCAAAAATAAGTGATTTTGGAAGTTTAAGGACCCATCTCAATGAATTTAAACATTAGGGACCAAATCCAAAAATGGGTGAAAGTTTAGGGACCAAAAACATATTTAACCCTAATTTTTAATTGTTTAACAAGGTTTTTAAAAACACTCATTAACATTTGTTATATTAAACTGGATCAATCCTCATATAATATACATCCCACATTTTTTGTCAACCAATTACAGGATATGAATAAATATATGGAAAATTGATGATATTATTGCAGTATATATCATGAGTGTACGATATATATATATATATGAGGAGGGTTCAACTTACACCAGCGTAAGTTACACCAAGTCTTACATCGTCGAATAACTTTTTAACAGATCATCGTATTAAGTAATCTACCATTGGATTGAAAGTTACTATCATATAGATCATACATATAAAATTTTACATTAATCTGAAATTATTTGATATGTCATTGAGATGTCTCAAAATTAACGTCATATATACATTTGAAATTTATGGAAAAAAGGACCATTTGATTATCGGTTTATTAGTGTTCAAATTTTATGAAATTTTACACAGATGATCAAGATGATGAATAAACATAATACAACGGTTGGATTAATAAAAATCACATTCGATCTAGAGTTATTAGCGATTCGATCTAGAGTTATTAGCGTGTAAGACTCGGCGTAACTTACACTGGTGTAAGTTGAACCCTCCTCTATATATATATATATATAGATAGATAGATAGATAGAGGAGAGTTATAATTACACCGGTGTAAGTTACACCAAATATTACACCGTTAATAACTACAAATCGAATATGTTTTTTAGTAATCCAACCGTTGAATTATGTTTGTTCATCATCTTTATTATATGTGCCAAATTTTGTAAAATTTTGACACTAATAACTTGATAATCAAATGGTTGGATTTTTCATATATTTCAAATGTATATATAACGTTAATCTTGAGACATCTCAATGACATATCAAATAATTTCGGATTAATGTAAAATTTTATATGTATGATCTATATGGTAGTAACTTTCAATCCAACGGTGGATTATTTAATACAATAATCCGTTAAAAAATTATTCAGCGGTGTAACACTTGGTGTAACTTACACCGGTGTAATTATAACCCTCCTCGTATATATATATACTCGATAATATTCATAAACTTCTCCGCCATCAACATATCACCACAAAAGTCAATCTGGGGAAGACCATGACCATTAATTTCAATCATAATGTCATTTGCAGAGAAGAGATAGAGCAATCACTATCCAAACCATGCCTATTTAATATTTATATTATATATCCACCAGCTTCTGTTGCTTTCATTTCTTTCTTTTTGTAATTTTTTTTTTCGGAAGGGATGGCTCCAGTCGCCTGAATCTTGGTCAAGTTTAACACATTAGTTTAAATTTTGTAAGATCACAATGGTGATGAGAGTGAAACAGAGAATAAAATAGGTTTAAATTGAATTGAAAAGCTTGTTTCAACATCATTTTGTCAAAAATAAAACAAGAAAAATAACGAGAAAAGTAATAAATAAATTAAATACTGCATCTCTTTTTTTTGTTAATTAAACAAAAATATATTAATAGAGAGTACTGAACCCTACATAAATACAAGCCAAACAGAAGGAATACAGAGATATAAACCCAAGACAAACCCATCAAACAAAATGACACCAAAGAAAAAATCAATACAAAAGCAAGTCAAAAGTGTAAAACAATAACCAATTCAATGACTAATTCCATTACTGCGTCTCTTTTACAATATATATAATAATTTTTATATGAGTTAAATAAGTTTTTATTTCCTACCCGAATTTTGATTAGTTCCTAAACTTTATAACCATTGGTTTTGGTCCCTGAAATCACGTAATTAGTCCCTCCCCTTAATATTGCTAACTTTAACGCTGACGTGATAAACGAATTTGTGTGTCAATTTGTCCCAGTCACTTTCATTGACCATTCGGTCAGTTTGTGGTCTCCCGTGTTCTGTTGTTCATGATAAATGTAAAGTTAAGTTTAATAAACCCTAAATAAAATCTGATTGACTGAGGTGTAATTCAATTGTGACAACATGATCATTGTAACTGGCTGGACAAACTGACACAAAAATTCGTTTGTCACGTCAGCGTCAAAGTTAACGGTGTTAAGGGGAGGGACTTAAATTACGTCATTTCAGAACATGAGGGACTAAAATTAGGTATTCCAAAATATGAGAGACCCAAACCAATGATTTTAAAGTTTAGGGACTAAAATCAAATTCGAGTCAAACTTCATGAACTAAAAACATATTTAATCATTTTTATATTCATTTAAAATAATAGTAAATTAATGAATAAATGTATCACTTTTTACTCGAGAATGTTTTTATATAAATCCCACTTTATTTTTCCTATTCTTTACATTTTTTCACTAATAAACAAGAAAATATATATACTTCAATTTTTTTCCTTTTATTTTATATCAAAAGTCTTTTTTTTTGTCTGAAATATAAAAAAATTTAAAACGCTTCTTTTGCATTTTGCAATTTTGGTGGCTCCTAGCATGGTTGTCTAGCGGAAATCATTAGGGTATATGATTCATTCAATCTAGGCTTAATTACACTTTTGGTCTCCTTATTATCATCAATATACGATTTTGGTCTCCCTACTTTTTTTTTCGCGATTTTGGTCCCCAATTATTTCAAATTCGCGATGTAGTTCAAAATTTTGGTCCCTCTATACCTCCCAAGTATGTGTTAGAGGGACCAAAATCGCGAATTTGGAATAATAGGGGACCAAAATCGCGAAAAAAAGTAGGGAGACCAAAATCGCGGATTAATGATAATAGGGAAACCAAAAGTGCAATTAAGCCTTCAATCTAAAAATCTGACTAATTTTAAAATTGGTAAGAACCAATAGAAAAATGGTCAACCCGATAAAGAATAAGTGAATACCGAAGAAAAAATTGATGACAAAAAATCGATTTCAACATGAAATTTAAAAAAATTATTTTTTTAAATTTTAATTTTTTTATTTAATCGAAAATATTTTTAAAATAAATAAAAATAAACTTTTAAAGATTACACATAAATATCTATAATTTAGTCCATCATTAATTTTTTTATCTTTCAAAATATATAATAAGATTCTTTTTATTAATTTATAATTTTATATATCATGATTTTATAACTCAAACAAATATTATATAATATTAAAAATACCTATTTAATTATTATTATTATTATTATTTTAATCACAGCTCCTGCATAGCCTTCACCGATTATGTTTGGTTTAAATTTTGAACCATCCAGAATCAATTCTGCAGAATTGATTTTAAATCACTTTCGTCCAACGTGCTTCGTAAAGTGTGCATACTCATTTTCAACCATTGATTTCTAGAATTAATTCTACTCAACTGTAAATCAAACGGACCCTCAATTGTGCACTGTTTTAATCACAACTCTTGCATTGTAATTGTACGCAGGGGATTACGAATGGATAGTGAGGATGACAAGGTAAGGGTGTGGCAAGATCAAATATGGGCAAAGGGGAGATAGCAGCGTAGTGGGTGGTTTGGGTTGCAATCTGCACGACAGAGGTGGTGTTGCGCTAGATATGGTGGTCTGTGGGAGGTGGTGGGGAAGAGAGGGTGGGGAATTCAAACTTGAGTTTGACCAGTTTCAACGCTAAATCAAACACAGAGAAGGTGGAGGAAACATGACCGACAATGAACACCATCAAATAAAAGAGAATAATTAACGTAGACAAAAGATTATAAGGAAGATATTTTCAATTTGGGGATATAGGGTTTTAAATTTATTTTTAAATGAAACTTAATTATTTTTGGAAATAAGAAATATGTTTAATTATCTGAGTCAGCATAAATGGAATCCACAAGTAAGGGTGATGTGAAACTTTTATTAGCCAATTTAGTAACTTAATAGAGCACAATAATATTAGGAACCACGATTAGAGGTTTCAAAACGACATAAACAAAAAACACAAAATTTATACTGCATGAACAAAAATCAAAGTTAAACCGAAATTATAGGGATAAAAAATATATATTTTTCTCTTTATATAGTTCCCAAATCTAAAGTTTTAATGCAAGTTAAAACACTGCCATATAGACATGAGTCTATGGAATTTGACAATTTTTTTAACTTTTCAAACTACCAACAAAAATGTTTTTCAAAATTCAGGAACCGTTTACTTTAAGAAAACATATTTTGTTTTCATTTCCTGTTTTTTAATTTTAATTACTAAGGTATTTTTAGTTTTGATTATAAAAGCATCATTTTCTTCCCCGTTTTCAAAATTTTGTACAAAAAGTAAAGAAACCAAGACAAAATTATTTTCATTTTTTTCCATACAAAACTTTAAAAACAAAAAATAAAATGATGTTTTTATTATCAAAATTGAAAATATTTCAATATTTTGGTAATTGCAACTACAAAACACTAAATTTTTTAGAATGCAAATAAAACGAAAAAATTCTTAGGAATACCAAAAATCAAAACTCACTTTACAAGAATCAAAATCACATTATAACAGTATTTGGACATGGTATAATTCACAATGCAACCCCTCATTTTTGTTCTTTAAATTTTCATCTTCTCCAAGCACATCATTCCGCCTAGGAAAAGCGTGAGATATTTGCATGTCATTGACTTTGAATGCATAGATGGCATCAGAGAATAACAAATAAAAAACGTTCACAGTGGCCTTATTAAGGAGTCCAACGAGTAGCGTGACCATCAAGTGACATCAAAGTAGATTCGTTCTAGCATAAATACGATTACATAAAAGCACTAGGCTTTTGTAATATTACATTACATACACACAATACGAGTGGCTTTTAAATTATCTGGCATTTAGTGGACACTACACACACGAAGGCTGCGAATAAGTAGCTAATACCCTGCATAAAGGAGGATAAAATGTCAAAGAATAAGCTGAAATCTAGGTTAAACTCCACAAATAAAAAGGTTGTTAAAAAGAAAGGAAGAAAGAATGCCCTGAACGTCACTACTTTAGCATATAATATCACAAGTCAAGTCAACTAGCACAGATTCTAGGACTAAAAAACAACCTGTTTTATGCATGCACCTAGAAAGAAAGTACAGTAACCACATTTTGTAATAAGAAATGAAAGCTTGACGTCTTGGTCTTCTATTCTCAAAAGGAAGATGAAAAGAAATATACACCAAACTATAGTGCATGGCTTCAGCATAAAGTCTTCAGTAATGGGCATATGTCACAGACATCTGAATCAGCTCTCTTCCTAGGCTGAAGGAAGACTTTTAATAGTTGCAGCAAAGCTAATTCAGCTGATTTTCCCTTGTCTGATGAATGGAACTGAGGCATGGTTAACATTGGAACAATAATTACAAAAGAACCAACAAGACATTGGGAAAACAACTATGGATCTATGCAATCAAGTGCATATATAGAACATTCAGAGCTTCCAAAAGCAAGCTCCAAATCTATGAACTATGAAGTGCTAAATGCAACCTGTAGAAATAGCGACTAAGAACCAACATGAACCTAAGTACTAAACTAAATAAACCAGTCCACATAGTAAAACCTAAGTACCTCAACTTCTAAATGACCACAAATGATAACAGAATGATCTCCTACACAATAAATTTCAACAACAACCATTAATCCTTTTCCTATGAAGTGGGGTTTGCTACATGAATCAAATGATGCCATAATGTTTTGTCATGTATTAAGTTGACAAATAGACCTTTTATCTCTGAATTTCTCTTATGAACAACTATAAATTTCAGATGTAGAAATATCCCATCAGTGTGTAAATGTTAAAAACCAAGGCAAACAGGTAATTAGGACTAGGAGAACTGAATACATGACACGTAATGATAACAATGCATGGTGGCAGATCCAAGACGATACCAAATATTGCAAAGATGGAACAGTGGAAACAGTATCTAAAACATATTGTAGACCAGCCATCCAGAATAAAAACCAAAGCAATATCTTAATGGTGTTGTTGCCAACTTGTAATATCTGAATGCTGGCAAATAAAACGAAGCTTTTCACAGATTTAGAAACTATGTGCCAATAGAAAGTTAAGGGGAAGGGCCCAAAAACAACCACCTAATTGCTAGATATCCTTTTGCAATTTACCTAATTGCTAGTCAGAATAGAATCAAAGGAGTGAAGGAAATAAATAAAAATTAAATTCCACTAATCCACATGAATCATTTTCAGTAAAATGATAAGATGGGGTAACTATAATGAGATAAGATTAATTAAGAAAAACATTGACAATGTAAGAAAATAATTTACATGAAAAAATAAAATAAAATCCACATTCTCATACATTTAATACAGTACCAAAAATCTTCAAGCAGGAATACTGAATAAGATTTTGAGGGTGACAATGATATAATGAAAACAGAAGAAAGTTAAAATTATTTCAGAGTCCGATATCAACTAATACAAAAGTGAAAATAAAGCATAATTAACACAGCACAAAAGTTTTTGTCCGCCTTAACAAAATGCTACCATGGATCTTCAAGTTGAAGAAAGAAGAAAATCTTGTTGGCAGGGAACAATCAACCAAACATTTGTCAAAGCTTAGATAACAAGTATAATCATTAATAGTGATTGGTATCTTTACAATCATATTAATACAAATCTAATTACGTTACCCATGTTCTCTATAGCTTTATGATGATGTTGATAATACAATGTCCCAAAATCCTACCCAGAGAAGGGGCAATGTTGGCCTGTAGTTTAAATGAGCCATTGTCTACAAGCCACAAATCAGGCTCATGATATAAAATCTCTGAAAGTGAAGAAGATAACAGTGACCGAAAAAAGCAGGTTTCTATTATTTTCAGGGCCCAGTGTCATCATTTTGCTTTTGCAATGTAACAAGGGATAGTGGAATAGCTCAAGGCATGAAAATGAAAGCACTATCTAACTGTAGACCTCTCTTTTCTCATTCTATATCCTTATCTAAAGCTTTATTCTCATTTGCAACACAAAACCCACAAAATAAAAAGGAATTACCAAATCAGCCGAATATTAAAAAAATATCTGGAATCAAATTCGCAGATATTCTCTATCATTCACATCAAAGAGATTAGATTCTTGTGCAACTAAAAATCAAAGCTTTCTAATTCCCCAACCTAAATACTAACACTAAGGAATTCACAAGCATGAGTTTTCGACCCCCAATTATGCACGGACATGAGAAAAAAAACCCTAACCTTTTCAGGAAGCAGAGTGCTGGCCCTCGCAAGCGGGGCTGTCATCGAAGTTCTTCGAGGGATACTTCGCAGTGACCATGCCGACCTCGAAGACGATGTCGTCGCCGGAGGAGCGGATTCCGGTGATGGACCACCACTTGAAGAAGGCGCGAACCCTAATCCCGTCGAGCTCTGCGATCCGACCCTTCACGATCTTCCCGGTGATGGTGTCAGAGTAGGTGGCGATGTAATTGTCAGGAGGGAGCGTTATCTTGCACGCGCCGCCGAGCCGGACGGAGAAATCGCCGGAGGTATCGTTGACGGCGTAGCCCAAGACGGTGGTGGCGGGAAGAAGACCCACGGGGAAGCCATAATTGGTGAGCTCCACGTGAGCCCGAGATGGTGTTGATTTGGGGGTTTTAGGGTTAGGGTTTTGGAACGATTCGGATATGAGATTCGGAAGAAGAACGAACACGAAGAAGATTTTGGGATTCATGGCGTTTTTCGTTTCAATTCAATTAATTTTTTTGCTATATATGAAAAAGAAAATGAGACAGATATTTTTGATTTTATATTAATTTTTTATTTGTCAATTTTTGTGCATTATGACGAGAATGACGAGACTGGATGTGGAATTTATGAGAAAGAATCAAGGGAAGGATCTTCCACCACGTAACGGAAAAAACGACTTTCTCTTTTGACTCTTTTGGTTCACAGGAATCAGAGACTGGGCCCATTCCAGAAATTGAGGCCCATCTTTTAAAATGAGCCCGGCCCAAGACCTATGTAATCATCTAGTTTAGTTATGCTTTTTTGAGTAAAAGATATTTGTCACCGGTTAGCTCCCTTAAATATTAAAGTGGTTACTATGTTAGTCTCGGTTAGTCACCATTAAAAACGTCATAAATAAAAGCTGACGAGACGTTTTCGTATGACTTGGTCTGTTAAATGCTAAATAAGCATATAATCTAGCCATGTCATAAACAAAAGCTGAATAGAACATTTTTGTGTGACTTAGTCTGTTAAGTGTCAAACAAGTATCCAATTCAGCCTACATGGCAAATGGCTTAAAATTATGATTTTTATTAATCTTTGAGGGACCTAACTGATTATGCATGTATCTTTCAGGACCTAATTGGGGTTTATTCTTTTCTTTTTCTTCAAGACAATATTATAAAATGGAATCCTAGATTTATTGTTCTGGAGAGAATTTTGTCAAACCATCACTCTTATTTGATGGTTAATCCTATGGCTATACTTATGTTTATGAAGATTTCCAACCAAAGACAAAACAAAAATTCTAAAAAAAACATGGGTAGAGAGTCATATTGTCTCGTTCCAAAATGAATCATGCTTGTTCATGACATGGGTCCCATGCGGCTTCAGCTCCTTGCAAATGTATTCCAAAAAGAATATTTATGAAATGTGATGACAGGGAATACAACATTTTTTTATGGAAGAACCCACAGGAAATCAATATATCTCTTACTCTTAACCTCCATAATAAAGCTGATAGTTGTTCTATATGTGTTGTTGTTACTGGATTCATTGATTTGTAAAATTAACTTTTCATTTGGTTTTTAGGAGTGAAACCTCTATTCTAAACTAATTTTGTTCATGTGACTAAAACTTAATTTGTATACAGGAAAAAATCTGACCTAATGAAAGTAAAGTCTTCTAGGAATATAATCTATATTTGATTCCTATCCTATGAAGAAATTAAAGACCTATATTATTGTCTAAAAATCTGATGGCAGTGAATACCACATTTTAATGAAGGAACCATAAAAAACCAATAAATTTCTTAACCTCCACAATACAGCTAATAAATGTTATCCATGTGACATGTTATTGGATTCATTCATTTGTAAGATTAGCAACTTTTTATTTGGGTTATAAGTGGATTGAAAATGAAACTTCTATTCTAAGCTAATTGCGTTCATGTGGCTAAAAAGCTAGACGACCAGAAAAGCTGGATCTCTCAAACTAGCATTATATATGTCCCTTGTCCTTTTATATGTTGCACATGTCCTACAACATTATGCTAGAATTGCCACGAGAGTTCATTTTCTTTTCCTTCACCACTCTTTTTTTTATTTTTTCTGCTTTTCATATTTCATGGCAGAGTGAATGGTGAATGTAAAGCTATACTTGTGCGTTTTTTTCTTTGATTATTTGTACCATGGGAGCACAATAGCGTGAGAAAAAAGGCAAAGGACAGAAGGGTAAGTAAAAAGTCCACATTTATTTAATTGTGACGGCTATATACTGTCAGCAAAGCCATCCTCTGCTGTATTTGTATTCAGCAGATTTGCTTGTGATTCAATTCAATTCAGCTTCTTTTCCGAGTGTTTTCCAAGTTGAAAACGTGATTTTGATGGAAACTAAACACACACTTAGAGCATGTTTTTAGTTTTGCGTTGAAATGTGGTAAACTCACGTTTCCAACGCTAAAAATAGTTACATTAGGAAATCCAAATTTGAGTTTGACCAGTTTCAATATTAAACCAAACACACACTTAATCAAAGTACAATGCATTAGCAAAAATATGATACTGTGGTCATGATATAATTATTTTGTTTGCTAGCAGGGGTACACTTTTGTTTATTAATTCAAGCTAGCATAGTTGCCTTGCATAATGGATCTTCTTTTTAATCTTTTTTCCTTGCCCGTGATTGGCTGTAACTTGTAAGTAATAACCATAGATCTCTTCTTGCCTTTATAATAATATAAAGATCACTTGTCAGTGGCCAACAGGTAGAGCTTGAAGTCAAACTTTGACCACTGCTAGAATTCTCTTTCTTATCATCACATGTTTCTATTATCAGTGGCCTCAAAATTCTGGTCACTGTCACACTGCTACTAGTTTCCAGTTTCCACCAGCATATTGTAATTAGGAAGTAAGATTTGAGCTGGAAGCCCCTAAATGCAAATAAAGTTCAAAAGAGAAAAAACAATGCTACATTTTAACAGAAAATGCAAAGAACTAAATAAGTATAATAATCTTTTTTTTGGGGTGTTGTAACATATAAGGTTTAACGTTGTAATGTGGTAAACTCATATTTACAACATTAGAAATAGTTGCGTTGAGAAATTCAAACTTCAATTTGACCAGTTTTAACGCTGAACCAAACATACACTTACTCAAACACAAGTAAAAATTTTAATCATTAATGATAATGCCATACATCTGAACCTTCACAAATGTGTTAAAACATTTTAGTCTCAAAGCCAGAGACATTAATACACTTGTGTGTTTTTTTTAACTTTCTTGCAGGACAATAGATGGAGCATGGGCATGGCATGGGTATTAATACTATACACTGTATATAACAAACAACAAAATGACAGACAGAAGTTAAGATTTCCTTCATTCTACTACAACTTTTGTCTGTGTTGAATCTGCTGAAAATGGATTTTTGTCCAAAATTATTCCTTATCTTCATGAGAATTCCAAAGCTCTGCATTTTTCACCTTAGATACACTTTCCAACACTTCAAAGGGAAGAATGTCACCCATAACAACTACCATTTTGGTTTCCAGATCCACCTTGTATGAGCTCACTCCTGTTGAAAGAGGTAGATAGATACAGTTACTATATAATATATATAGATACAATTAAAAAAGCTAACAGAACAGAACCATACCACACATACTGAGACTAAAAAATACAATGATAATGTTGACTTTTTCTCAGATGACACTCCATTTGCCAAAAAGAGTGATTTACAAGATCTATCTACTGCAGACATATGGACAATACCATTGGATTTATCTTACTGTTCAACAATATCCAATACAATTTGGTTTAGCTTCTGATGAAATTTAGTTAAGACACACCAGGCACAAGCACAAATAAAGTTAAAGAAAAATCAAGCAAAAAGCTAGCAACATGCCTAATAATAGTGTTGTATCAGATAGTTAATCTTAAATTTTCTTGTCATTTTGTTACAGTTGAATTTTGCTAGATAGCTGTTGAATATGGGAAAAATAAAAAAAGTCACCTTCCAATTTTGAGATATGTTTCTCAACTTTTCTTGCACATCCATGGCAATGCATGGACACCCTCAATATCACTATCTGCATATTTTGGTCAACAAAAGGATATCAGATTAACTCATACAAGTTATCTAATACAATAATACCAATTTGTATTTTCCTTTTGGAAAGAGAGAAGGAGGAGTGGTGTTGTAGACTTGTAGTAGAAACTTTCACCTGGGGTTTCAATTGAAAAGCCAATGTCTGTTTTCCAGCTACTACATCCTTCAATGTTAGTTTATGATCACTGCCATTAGCAATCAAGGACTTTCTCTCAAGCTCATCTTCAAATTCAGTGGAGTTCATGCAGAAGCAGGTGTTTGAACAAGAAGAAAGACAGAATGTGCCCAACATCCTCCCTAGTTTCCCCATTCCAATGCCTTATTCTCACTCACACAGCTGAAAGAAGGTCTTGGTTCTAACAACTACATAACCTTCCACACAAGTCTCAACCAAAGCATGGCAGTAGGAATATCTTATAATAAGGAGGAGAGAGACATCAACAAAGAAGCTTAAGGTCAAATTTCATTGGGGAAGCCAAAAGCAGCACAGAACCCAATGAATTTTACAAGGAATAAATATACAAAATGTGCTTAGAGTTTGTCATGTGATGAACCACCAAACACTTGACCAAACTAGGATACATTAATTGTCACTATAAATTACGGATCTTGTATTAGTCACAACTCTTAAACTTTAATTATTTTGAATCGGATGAGGGTGTATAATTGATTTGGAAAATGTGATTTTGTGACACAAAATACATTATATATAATAAAGTTTGAATAACAAATTATGTCATGAAGGGAGAAACATAGTTTGGAAGTTGTCTCTCAGTGACTATTTTAGCTATGGAAGAAAACGATGCGTATTAAAAGAAAAGAAAAGAAAAGAAACTTGACTCACATGATCAAGGAGGTAATTAAATAAAAGGAAGAAACAGGGATCACAGGACCGGAGGCAGTAATGACAAACTTTATTTGTCAACAATGTGATGTGAAGAGGCTTAGCCCAAAAAGGATGAAAGGAATATTTATGTAGATCCAGATGGTTAAGTACATCATCCAAATTCATGAACTATAAGCATGAAAAAGAGGTCTAATTATGTCAAAGGAGAGCAGCCCGCATAATTTTAGAATATGTTTAGTTCAATATTAAAATATAATAAACTCACATTTTTAATGTTATAAATAATTATGTTGAGAGATATGAAGTTCAAATGCCAATTAAATATACACTTAGACATTGAGACTATTGTATTGGTTCACTGAAGATGTTGATACAAAGTAAATTATCATCAGAGTAATACTGCATACTGCATAGTGCTTGATTGACAACAAGATGAATTCAATAACTTATAAAGACATTTAAAAGTAAGTTACAAGCAACAGGTGACAAGTTATTGTCTATATTTGGACCTAAATCATTAGAAAAAAATACTTGATTGTGAATTTGTGAGGCTTTGCATGCTTTAATATTCTAAATTATGCCATTATAGAGGGTTTAATTGTATTGTCTATATTTGGACCTAAATCATTAGAAAAAAATACTTGATTGTGAATTTGTGAGGCTTTGCATGCTTTAATATTCTAAATTATGCCATTATAGAGGGTTTAATTGTATTGCTCTATATATAGTGTAAACTCTTCTTTGTACTATTGTTAAGTTAAACTATTAAAAATTTTTGATTATCATGATGAGTTCATGACTATTATTTAAAAAGTAATTATTTTGATAATGTGTCAATATATATAAATGTCATTTAATGGTAGTATAAAAAACATTGATCGGTGCATATATAAAATTTAAAATGCCTAGAGGCAAAGAGACAAATTGGTAGAACAAGTAATTGAGACCCATTAAGACCTGAATGGAGGTTTGGACAAATTTGCCTTCACATTGAACATCTGATAGTTCAAAAAGGGACAGGCGGTCGTGCATTATTGGATGCCATGAGATAACAAGCTAGCTAGCGTTTTCGAATTATTGAATCATTGAATAATAGTGTTAAAATAAATAAAGGCCAAGGTTGGTTGGTCCATGTGACAGAGGAACCTTTCAATGGAAGCAGAAGGAGTATTTTGAAAAACAAATGCTAGCTAGCAAGGGGCTAAAGTCATGTCAGGTTGTATGTCAGTCACATGAGTTTTTTCTTCTGCATGGATAAGTAGATGAGGGAGCTTCTTTTCTTGTGGTGCTTAAGTAAGGAAGAAAGTGCACGGTCACTTCACAAGGAGTAAAAGGAGCACTTGTGTTGTGTCCCTGCTTTTGATTAGTTAGACCGCCCAAACATATTGCACTGCACTGAGCATTGAATGCCAAAGTTTAATTTATACTGAAGTGTGAATAACATAAACAAGGGATAGTGCGTGATGTGACATTCAGTAGATTTTGGCTCACAAACGGACCCACTATGATATTATAAGATGTGATATTCACAATAAGATGGTAGTATACATAATTCAGTCAAGTTAAAAAAAACAAGTATATTTGTTTGATCAATCACATGTTACTTAAGATTTGTGTGTGCATAAAATTTTCTATTAGGTAGGTAACTTTTGATCAAATAAAATTGTTATTGTACTCTAATTGGAAAGAGTTAGACTTATATATGAGTTTGTTTAATATGCATAACCTTACACCAATTTTTTTTATCGGTTTGTAGTGAATTATTTAACTAAATAGTTCATATTTTAGGATTATTAGTTTAGGGAAATAAGAAATTTTTTATTTTACAAGTCAATTTTTACTAACTTAATCAAAATTTCTACATTTGTTGAAAAAAACTATTATAAAGAGAAAAAAAGTTCTTTATATATAAAAAACAATAACAAATAATTACCTATTATTTTATTAATTGGTCCCCTAAAATAACACTTTGGCCCGAGGGGAGCAGTTGAGTTGTCAATGATACTAACTACAACGTAGAGAATGGAACATTAGTTCTCGTATCTCTGCTCCAATTATTTGTTACAATTGTTTTGTAGTTGCTCCAGATTATTTGTTATTGATTTTGGTGTATAGAGAAGTTTTTTCTCTTTACAATGAGTTGTTTTTTTTCCAACGAGTATATGTTGAACAAAGCCCTAAAGGTGAAAATTTTGGTTAGGTGGGTGAAAATTGATTTATAAAATAGAAGATTTCTTATTTACATGAACTCTTAACCCTAAAATATGGGCTATTTGATTAATTAAATTATTCCTGTTACGGTATAAACCTAAGGCCCAATAATCAAAATGACCCATGCTCAATATAATTATCATATCCATAATTATATGATATATAATTATGATATCCTCAAATATATGATATATAATTATGATATCCATAGTTATATGATTGTATCTGCTAAACTTACTCCTTTTATATTTATGCCCACTTACCATATTTATACAGAGAAAATCCCTATAAATAGAGAACATTAACAGATCATAAGGTACACAATCTTACTCAGTCAATCACTTTGACTGTTTTACATATCTGACTTGGGCGTCAGAGTCCCTTTGCAGGTACACCCCCCGGGTTCAACTCGGATACGAACTCCAGCAACCCAGATCCATATCCGAGTTCATCCGTGCAGACTCGGACCCAGGTTCGAGTTCTATCCCAGAACATTTGGCGCTAGAAGGAGGGCCTCCCCCTCTCCAACATGACGGTCACAACCCGTCTCCAGACAGCAAGGCCCCGTCCTCAACCAACAGGATGGGTGGAGGATCTCGGAGCCCAAGACGAGTTCGCTGAACAAGAATGAACATCACACCGTCAGGACGAAATCGATCCGCATGAGGAGGATCACCAACCCGACCCATGAGATGAGGTTATTCGTCATCTTGAGGCTCAGATCAAGGCACTTCAGGAACAACGCCAACAGCCGTTCCGCGAACCTCCTCCCCACAAAGCAGTCGAAGAGCCGGTTGTAAGTCATCTAGAAGAGCGCATCCGACACTTGGAGCGCATCAAAAACCCTCAACCTCAGCCCACAACCCATTCCCGACCTAATTTAGACCGAGATCAGCAAGAGGTTCAACAACCAGGGTCCATTGTTCGTCCTGCCCCATTCCGGCACCCATTCTCTGAGAGACTAGCCCGGGTCGAGATACCTAAATAGTTCAGAAGTGCTCTCCCCATTGAAATCTTCAGTGGAACCACAGATCCAGTCAAGCACTTGGACGCCTACCAATGAGATGCTTTTCATTGGTGCTCCTCAAGCTGTTATTTGCCGTTCTTTCCCAAGGACCCTGAAAGGAGAGGCCTTAGCCTGGTTGAAAACCCTCCCTTTGGGATCCATAGATTCGTGGGACGACATGCAATTTGCCTTCCTGGGACGGTTCACCATCTCCACCAAGATCCCCAGGGACCAATTCACACTGGCCAAGGTCAAGCAACACAAAGACGAACCCTGAGAACCTTTCTCTCCCGATTCTACAAAGAATGTGCCCTCATTCCTGATCTAGCCGAGAACGTCCAACTGGTTTGTGCTGTCTCCGCCCTCTCGCCAGGCTCACCCCTAGTCGTGTCTCTATCAGAAGAACCGGTTCAGTCCATGGAACAGTTTAGACAACGTTCTCACAAGTTCGTGGGACGAGAAGTCCATCTGGCCAAAGCTGCCAAGCATGAACCCAACCAAGGGCAGGACCGAGATTCATTCAATGATCGACATAAAGGGAAGGATCGCGGGCACCACCACCAACAAGATCAATGTCGACCCCCGAAGGGTCGATACGACTTCTATGCCCCCTTGAATACCAACCCGGGCAAAATTCTGAAGGAAGTGATGCATACTGAGTTGGCCGACATTCCCAAACCACCCCCACTGAAATCCTTAGCCCAGAAGGATAAATCCAAGTATTGTTCATGTTGGAAATACAGGGAAACACTAGAAGGGGGTTAAATAATGTTTCAATGGAAACTTTTTCTGTTTCAAAAATATTTTGAAAATATTGCTTCTGAAACTCTTCAGATGATGGTTATCAGTCTAAAGGTTTTAATTACTTTCTAAATTAAGTTCAGATTAAGAAATTGGTTAAAAACTTTGTTTGGTTCAGAGAAGAAGTTTTCACTTCGATACTTTTCAAACCCCTTAGTTAGATTAAAACTGAAAAGAAATAGTTAAGGGATAGAGAAAAACGTAGCCAAGAATTTATCCTAGTTCACTCACAACCACCGTGAGCTACGTCCAGTCCCAGGGCAAAAACCAGCACATGGATTTCCACTAATCTTGCAAGATTACAAGTATTCTATTCTTTCAAGCCTCTTCAGGCTCTACACCAAGTATTATTTCTTCCACCAAGCCTCTTCAGGCTCTCAGACACTTAACCAAGTTTAACCCAAGTATTCTTTCAAACAGAAAGCCTCTCCAGGCTTAAACAACCAAGCTGTTTAAGGTTTGAACAGAGAAAAAAATTAGTTCACTATCCTTCAGATGATAGCTTTGAACTTTAAATGTACAGAAAACTGAGATTCACTCAAGATAAGAATTTGAGCAAGAGTACAAGAATATCAGAGTATATTTTTGCAGCGTGTTCTTTCTTTTATAGGAATTCTTCTCTACTTCTTCAAATCTGCATGAGACATATTTATAGTCTTCATGAGTTAATGCCCGTTGCCAAATAGCATTAAATGCTCAAGGAGATGTTTGACACAATCTTTGACCAAGGCATTCTGAGCAGACTAGGTGCAGTAGGTTTGCGCACACAAAGCTTTTGGCAAGAACAACAACATTGCAGACTTTCCTTAAAATGCTAAGCACTTGAACAAGGAGAGAAAGCAGCTCTGACTCTTATGCTGAAATAGGTAAGATCATTGAGATGAACGTTCCTCGTACTCAGCAACATCTTCAAGGGTCAAAAGTCCTGATGTCTTCAGCTTTCAAATGCAAGGAGTGCTTCAGATGAACTTCACACTTTCAGAAGATAAACACTCTTCAGAAGGAGTTGTTTCTTCAGACGATCCGAAGCTTCAGATGATGTTTCTCATTTTTCAAGATATAAAACATAACAGAATATTGTGAAAGAATATTGCCATATAAATTCATCTATATTTTATATTTGTTGTTCATTAAAACTCTTTAAGGGAATGAGACTCAGAGTGTTTTTAATTACTCAAATTATTTTTGAGACTCAACAGTTCATTCCATGAAGGATACAGGCACAACACCGATGAGTGCATCCAGCTTCGGGACCTCATTGAGCAGCTCATCTGAGACGGCCGACTATCTCGATATGTGAAGAAAAATTGGTCACAGGGGGGCTATCGAAAGAATGAAGAACGCAAGAGATCCCTGAGCGCAGAAGGAGGTAGTGACAAGAAGCGCAAGCGCTCCACTTCCCCCAAGAAGTACGACCACAACAAGGATACAAACGCCGGTCCTAGTAGCCATACAACTCAGATCACACCAAGGGTTCGAATCAACATGATTTCAAGGTGATTCGCTGGAGGAGGACCGTCCAACAACTCTAGGAGGAGACACCTCCGGGAAGTTTACATTGTAGACTAGACCGACTCAGACTATAGCCAGACGACCCCCAAACCCGACCATCACCTTCTCGGACGAAGACTTTTTTGATGATGTAGGAGATCACGATGATCCCTTTGTGATACGATCCCTCATAGGAGACAGAGATGTTGAACGCATTTTTGTTGACCAAGGCAGCTCAGCCGACATCCTTTTCTACAGGACCTACGCCCAACTATTGTTGCCCCCAGAATCACTCTTACCCTACTCAGGGGATCTGGTAGGTTTCTCTGGTGAAAGGATCCAACCCAAAGTGTAACATCCCAACATTTTAAAATAAAATAAAATAAGAGGAATAAATAATAGTAATATTAATATTTTTATTATGAATAATGTTATTTTTAATAAAAAGAAGAATGGGTGAGTTGGGGGTAGGCCCAACCCAGTTAATTATTAAGTAAGGAGGGGTTGTCAATTCGTCCTAATCCTTGTTTTTCAAACGTCAGAGAACGAAACCATAAGGAGGGGAGAGAAGCGACTTCGCAAGAGGAAGGTGCTGCAGAGTAATCATCAAGAGAGAGCCTACCGTTTGATGTTTGATCTTCATCTCTAAGGTACGGGGGGAAAAGGGTGTTGCTTGTATGTGTATGTGGGAGTGCTTGGGTAGCGAGGGCAACCATAAGACCCTCTAAGAATTCTAAATTCGAAATTTATCTGTGAATCATGTGTTGTGTGCTTGGAATTGTTTGATTTGATGATAAACGTGATAATCTTGTTGAATTGAGTGATGGTAGCGAGAATAGCGAAAAGGGGTTAAATAAGGGTTTAACGATGAAGAACCATAATGGAATGAATGTGATAATTTGTAGTAAAGATTGATGATTTCACCAAAATTGTTCGGTAAAAACGTGTTGGATTGAATTATAAACCTTGAGGATTGATTAGGGGTTGAAGAAAAGGGTTAAAAAAGGGGTAAAAATCGCAAGAACTGTCATCTCGCGTCGCCGGAAATCGATTACAGCAGTCTGTAATTGATTACAGGACTTTTTGGGCAGCGTTGAGAGAATTCGAGTTGCTGGTAATCGATTACAATGGGCTTGTAATCGATTACCAGAGAGTAATTTGGGTATCAGAGGCTTTGGTAATCGATTACAGCCTCCTGGTAATCGATTACCAGACTCCAAAATTGGGAAACCGCCTCTGGTAATCGATTACAGCTGTTTGGTAATCGATTACCAGACCAAAAATGAGTATGAGAGTGATGTTTATGTAATGATTGTGATCCTTTAATTATTTGGTGTTAATTATATAAATCGTTTGTGGATTTGATAGATTAATTGGATGTATAAGTGTATTGATTGTGGCACGAGTATTATGGTGTGAGTATCCTATATGATGTTCTATGTTTATAATATTGTGATGTGATGTGAAGTGATAAATTAAGAGAGATTGTATGAGATATATGTGAATTGATGATGATGCATTGAGCATAGAGATTGTGTGAGAGATATGAGATATGATGTTGATTGCATTGAGCATAACATTTGAGATATGAGATGCGTGTGATGCATAAAGCCAGACGTGGCTAACATATACCCTAGTCCTAAGAGGGGACGGCGTGTTAGGTGACGACCATGATGGGGGACATTCAATCCATTACTTCAAGGGGAAGTGTTTTTCGATGCTAGTCATCTAGCCCAATAGAGGTGGGTGATGATGACGGGGGGCGAATGTCTTTGCATGGGCCCAAGAGGGGTGTATAACTGTGCAACCTATCAGCCAAGAGGGCATTAACGGTAGGGCCACCATCGGTAACAACTAAGAGGATTGATGAGGTGCGCCCATTGTGCGGAGCTCCAAATCATGATCCTTAGGAAGAGTTTTGTGCATGAGCATAGAGTGAGCATACATGACATTTTATGATTATGTAGAATGTGAATTTATATTTATGAGAAACTTATATGTGTAAAGTGTAAAGAGTGAGGAATGAGATTAATGATGATGATTATGTGATGAGATTATTGATAATGATTATGTGATGAGATTATCAATGATGATTATGTGTTGGGTGGGGACAGGGTAGCCTTCGGCATTGCATGTATGAGTATATGTTCTTTTCCTCACCGTGCTCTTTGTGGTTATTTTATAGGTGATGAAGAGGGCACTCAATATGCCGAGTATTGAAAGGAAGGGGTCTCACTCTGATACTTGTGACATTCAGGGCTTAGTATTAAGAGTTTACTTTTATTCATGTTATTGAGTAGAGATTTAGGAAAACTGTTTTAAGTGCCTTACCTGGCCAAGAGAGATTTTTATGATGTTGATATTTTAATAATTTGATTTATGAAAAGCATTGATTTTATCTTTTATTTAAATTGAGTTGACTGTGAATTAAATGACGTTAAAAAGAGAGAATTGTGAACCTTTTTACTCGACGTGGATTACAACTTTTCCTTATATATCAAATTGATGATTAAATTAGAGATTGGGGTAGAAGGGTGTCACACAAAGGATACCTTCAAATAACGCTCAAGATCGGCACAGAAACCGAGAATAAAGCCGTCTCAGCCAAATTTTTGATAGTCGTCTGCCCTAGCCTGTACAATGCCATACTGGGACGACCATCCCTTAATGCATTAGGAGCAGTCATCTCCACCAGGAACTTGGTCATGAAGTTCCCAGGCCGAGATGGCAAGGTGATCACAATCCAGGGAGACCGGAAAGAGGCAAGGAAGTGATACAATGCTGCTCTGACCACCATGCCCACATCACAGCAAGTAAAGGTAACACCCAGGGGACAGGTCCTCATGATCGATCTCGACCCTAGAGCCGAGATTGACGCAAAAGGTCAAGATAGAATAGAGCCAACTGTGAAAACAAAAACTTCCAGATTGGAACTACTGCTCAACAGACGACCAAAATCGGCTGTGACATGGGTCCTACTATGGAAGAAAAATTAAAGGAGCTACTCACCAAGAACTCAGACTTGTTTGCTTGGACCTCAGCCGACATGCCTGGCATCGACCCAAACTTTTGCTGCCACAAATTATCTGTTGACCCCAAAGCCAAGCCGATCGCTCAGAAGAAGAGAAAAATCGGCCTTGAAAGACAACAAGTAGTAAACCAACAAGTAAAAGAGCTCCTTAAAGCCAACTTCATCAGGGAATGCAAGTACGTCACCTGGCTCTCCAATGTCATCCTTGTGAAGAAGTCAAATGGAAAGTGGAGGATGTGCGTAGACTACACAGACTTGAATAAAGCCTGTCCTAAAGACCCCTTTATACTCCCCAATATCGACCAACTGGTCGAAAATTCGTCAGGATACCGTTGGTTGTCCTTCATGGACGCCTACTCAGGCTACAACCAGATCCCAATGAACCCGGACGATGAAGAGAAGACGACTTTCATCACTGACAAAGGCATTTACTACTACACGATGATGCCCTTCGGCCTGAAGAACATCGGCACAACATACCAGAGAATGATGACCAGAGTCTTTGGGAACATGATGGGAAAAACTGTTGAAGTCTATATAGACGACATCATAGCCAAAACCGCTGATGGGGACGACCATGTAGCCGACTTAGAGGTAGTCTTCGACCGCCTTAGAAAATACAACATAAGGCTTAATCCCCTTAAGTTCTCCTTCGGCGAGCCATCATGACACTTCCTTAGATTTCTCCTTACCAGCAGGGGCGTAGAAGCCAACCCAGACAAATGTAAAGCTGTGTTGGAAATGCAAAGTCCGACTTGCATCAAGGAAATCCAACAACTTAATGGGAGGATCACTGCCCTCAGCCGATTCATCCCTAAGGCGGCCAAAACCTCCTTCCCATTCTTCCAACTCCTTCGAAAAGGAAAGTCCTTCACCTGGACCAGTGAATGTGAAGCCGCCTTCCAGCATCTCAAGCAGACACTAGCAAATCCCCCCGTCTTGGTCAAACTGGCTCCAGGGGAACATCTTTTCCTCTACATCTCCATAACCAACCAAGCCATCAGTTCTGTCCTAATCAAAGAAGAGGGACGCAACCAGTACCCCATCTACTTCATCAGCAAAGCACTTAAGGGAGCCGAGTTGAGATACCAAAGACTTGAGAAGGTTGCTCTGGCCGTCTTAACTGTTAGGAATATGCACTAGAGACGTATATATTTAAACATCCATCACTTGTATCATGTTATTTTATAAAGGCATACTTATTCTTTTAGAATATAATTATTGTCCTTAGAATAGTAAGCTTAAACTTCATAACAAATCAAGTAGATGACTTGATCGTGAGATCTTATGAAGAACTATTCTTAAAATAGTCCCTAGTCAAATATCATCTGAGGACAAAGATGCATTTAGACTAGTATGTGAGTTCATTGATGATCACATCTCACAGATCATGGATATGAGATATCATGTGCTCAAATAGGTACACATTAAGAGTAATGGTGTACTGGACAGACCCACCTTAAGAACGTTGCATGGGTTGTTACATAAGTGTCATGAACGTTTCTTAAATTAATAAATGTTATATGAAGTCCTTCGACCTGAAATCACTACGATTCCTACATAAGGAATTATATGTTTTAATTATCATCAAACGTTACCTGTAACAGGGTAATCATAAAGTTGATTTTTGGACATATAATAAATTATGTGGAGGAATGTGAGTGCCCTAGATGGGATTTGTCCCTCCTATGTAACAGGAGTTATATCTGTAGGCCTCTTGATAAAGTGAGACTGCAAAATACATGGCCATGCTCAGGAGAATAAATATGAGATATTTATTTTCTGTACAGTCTACTTGGGGATCAAGAAAATATAAATTGAACTATACAAGGTTGACACAATCCATGCCCTTGTGTTCAATTAGATATTTGGACAAAGGGACAAAGCATATACATTATTATAATATAATAGGATTTATCAAAGTTATTGATAATCGTAATATTTGGATAGTGATGTGTTGCTAGATACCGCTCACTATTTATGATATTAAATATAAAAGGGTTTTATTTTAATATTATAACCAAATATTAAAATCCTATTGGGTCACACGCATACAACATGCCACTAGGAAAGGATAATAATTCTAATTTAATTTAATTAGAATTATTACATAATGCGCCAGGCCCATAAGTGTGAGGGTTAAGTGAGTGAGGGGGTAAAACCCTAGCCACCACTCTATAAATAGAGCATAAGATGCACTACCCTAAGACACATAAGCAATCGCTTCTTACTTTCTGAGGCTACTAGCAGAGTTGAGGAGAGAATCCTAGTCCGGCTATTGGCGTGGATACCAATAGAGACGCGGCTACGCTTGCCTCGTTTATAATCTTAATAAGGTAGGACCTTTCGTTTCAATACCTTTTGGCCTTGATTCGTGTTTTCGCAAAACGATTATAACAAGGGAGGGAATCCATTTATTTCCGCTGCACCCTGACCACATGTTGATTCCCTTCATTAACCACACCCGCAAGCTATGACACTATTTCCAGGGCATAAAGTCACGGTACGAACCGACTTGCCCCTCAGGCTAATCCTCCACAAACCAGATCTTTCCGGACGAATGACGGCTTGGTCACTAGAGTTGTCCGAGTTCGACATTAGCTTCGAAGGTCGTACTGCCCTCAAGAGCCAGATCTTGGCTAACTTTGTTGCTGAGATGACCCCCTGAACACACCCCTAGTTCTGAGTGGACCGTCTTCGTGGATGGTTCTTCCAATAAAAAGGGCGCAGGAGCCGGGATAGTATTGGAGGGGCCCCATGGAGTTTGCATTGAGAAATCTCTGAAATTCGAGTTCCCCCCTCTAGACACAACCAGGCAGAATATGAAGCATGCATAGCCGGCTTAATAATGGCAAAAGAAGTTGGACCAAGAAAGTCCTAGTGTGTAGTGACTCACTGTTAATGGTATCTCAGATCAAATGAGAATACCAAGCAAAAGAACCACTACTACAAAGATACTGTAGAGAAGGTGAAAACTTCGAACGACGGATTTGAGGAAATCATCTTCCAGCACGTCCCAAGAGCTGATAGAAACGCCAGAGCCAACATACTCTCCAGGTTGGCGAGCACTAAAAGCTGGTGGGTTAACAACAAATCAGTCCTACAAGAAGTCGTCTCGACCCCAAAATCTCAGAAAAAGCCATCCTGACAATTGAGAAAACTGAGTCATGGATAACCCCCGTCAAGTCTTACATCTCAACAGGGGGAACTCCTAGAAGACGAAAAGGAAGCAAGAAAACTAAGACGGCTAGCATCCCGGTTCACAATCATCAAGTTAAACAGTACAAGAAGGGATTCTCAACCCCCTTACTCAAATGTGTTGAAGATAGCGAGGCCAAGTACATTCTGGCCGAGTTACATGAAGGCAGCTGTGGGAATCACCAAGGAGGAAAATCACTATCAAGAAAATCCCTTAGAGCCGGATACTACTGGCCGACTATGGTTCAAGAATTCGTGGACTATGTCAGAAAATGTGAGGTATGCCAGAAAAACAGCTCCATCCACCATCAAACCTCCTCCGAGTTAACCACCATGTCGGTCCCATGGCCCTTCTACCAATGGGGTATTGACATACTCGATCCTTTTCCCCCGCTCCAGGACAGGTCAAGTTTCTAGTGGTAGCAGTGGATTACTTCACCAAATGGATTGCAAGCAGAACCTGTCGCCACAATCACATCAACCAAGGTCCAGAAGTTCTTATACAAGAACATTGGAAAAACCCTCATCCCATGACGGGTATTACTCGATTAACTCGATTGCGATAAAAATGAGGAAAGTTGGTAATTGTTTTTTTTTGTAAAACATATTATTAAACTATGTCGGGATAAAACAAGAAGAAGTACATTGGTATTAAACATATCATTTCGTACTATTCGAAATTACAATGGACATGACGTACATCTAGGATGGGATTTTTAACATACTACATCCATAACCAGTTGAATCCTCTATTTGACTACAACCTTAGACACTACCATTTGACTTAAACGAGATCGGTTCGACCTGGACACCACGCCCTTCTTCAGAACAATGTCCATCCTTCCAGAGTCCATGCCCTTTTAGGTGCTAAAATAATAACAGACAACAAACGGGACAAGGGGGATGAGAACACTTTACATGAACTCACTTAACGCAGGATATAGTATACTAGAGCACCACACACGGGAATTCCACACCAATTCACCAACAATAAATCTAATCATTTCACATAGAAGGTCACAACGTTCTATAAATGATGTTGTGCTATTTGCTCATGCAATGCAAACAGCCACGTCATTCACCAAGGAATCTCAAGCAACCACTATGTACCATGCAATGCATGAGGGCCCAGGAAAATCACCACCACAGTGCACACAGCAACCGCCCGACCATATATGCACAACGTATCAGGAGTTAGAGTCTGTACTAGCAATCAGTACAAGGAGCATTGCTCATTCATTTTCTTTTGGCCAAATTCTTTTATGCGTCCTTCCACAATCTCCATTGACCCCGAAACCATGAGACCGACAAGATAGCTAAGCTTGTACCCCTTCGGACTCGACAGTAGGGAGCTAGCCTACGTCTCATGATGTCCTTTCTGGAACTCGACTATCCTCAGGGCTGGCTTCCCTTTCGAGGACCCGCTGGCGTTCTTTGCAAAACCCAGTGCACCCTTCCCAACCAGTTTCACATTGTACCAAAGTGTCACTGTGATGTGAATCCAACCAGGTAAAATTAGAAAAAAATGGTGACATGGTTTTGTTAGACAAGCGGCCTCAAATAACTTAAGAGGGTGGAGTGAATTAAGTTAATCCAAATTCTCTCTTTTTCGTTTACTCACTTCTTTTATGATTTACTATACTTACAACAATTCTTATATGACGAAATATGAATGCAATCTACCTAATATCTCAATATATAATAAATTAGCAATCACAACAAATAAGTAAAATTTAAGGGAAGAAGAAGTGCAAACTCAATTTATACTGGTCTCGGCCAACCCCTTGCCTACGCCCAGTCCTCAAGTAACCCACTTGAGATTCCACTATTCTTGTAAAACCCTTTACAAGAGATGAACACTCACACACCTTGGAACCCCTTCCCTTGTGTTGAGTTTCACCAACAAACCACGAGAGGCACCCTCTCCTTAATCACACAGTATGAGAAGAAATTGGTTTGAACAATATGAACTCTCTTTTAGAGTAGATAATACAACTTGAAGTTACTATAAGAATCCTTAATAATTTGCAAGTGTTTTGGCCCAAATGATTTCTTAAAGAGATTTCTCACTTTTTGTTTATTTACATTGTAATCTCTTGATTTTTCGAAATGAAGACACATATATATAAGGATTGAAGATGAAAACATTGTAATCCCTGATTAGAAGTCATTGTCTCTTCAAGATTTTCAGAAAATCAATCTGGTAATCGATTACACAGGGTTTGGTAATCGATTACACAGTTCAGTTTGCGAACAGTTGTGCCTGAAATATCAAATTTGAATTTCCTACACTCTGGTAATACTCGATTACCAGAACCAAAATTCATTCCAGAAGTTGAATGCTTGCTGGTAATCGATTACACTCCAACTGGTAATCGATTAGCCAGTTCAAAATATTTATTTTGAACTTTAATTTTGGTTCATAACAACATTTTTGCATAAACTTTATTTTAAAGGCCAAATTACTTGCAAAGTCTAGAATTCTTTTAACACTTATCTAACTAGACTAATACTTATCTAACATCACTTGTAGTCTTGATCTTGTATTGACCTTTTGCTCCTTGCTCTTTCTCTTTCTTTTTGCCAAATTCATTTGTCATCTTGTGAACTCATTTCTTTTCCATTGGCATCATCAAAACCTGCATATAATATATCTACAAGTATATGCAATCTACAGGTTTAATTAAATCCCATTATTTTAATTCCAAAGTTGGGCGGCCAAGGGAGGTGTGGCTGATGTGGATTCTTTATTTTATATTTTCAATCACAACCATTGTAGCTGTTACAAATGTATCATCAAGTGGACTGGTTGGTTACAAAAGAGAATTGAAAGAATTGAAAGGCATTAAACGGTTACAAGGAGACAAGGAATTAATGACATGGGGGTACAATTTTGAAGCACTTGTTGGGAGTTACCTTGGGCTCTCATTTTGCGGCCAAATGTGATGAACTGGCTGATTTTCTCAACTTAATTGTGGGCGGCCAACATGTGCATAAAAGGCTAATTCATGATCATTAAAAAGGTGTCCAACATGTGATAATTGGGAGGATGAAGACATTTATGGGATCTGGCACAACACATGGTTATTGTTGGTTATTTTTCATTCTACTTTGGTAACATTTTTTGGCTGAGTTAAATGGGGTTAATATGGGCGGCCAATGAATGTTTCATTTGGCTGAATTATGTTAACTAATTAAGGGATTTGATGACTAACCACAAGGGTGTAATAGGGGGCGGCTCCATAGGAGTTTTAGGCATAGTTTAATTATGTTTATTAAGCATTATTATTTCTTTTTATTGTAATTGGCTGAATACTAAGAGCCATGCATGGTGTGTATGAGGCTATTTAAGGAGCATGCAAGCTGATGTGAATCCAACCGGGTAAAATTAAAAAAATGGTGACATGATTTTAATTAAATCCCAGTTATTTTAATTCCAAAAGTTGGGCGGCCAAGGGGAGATGTGGTGATTGGATTTCTTTATTTTATTATTTTCAATAAACATGTAGCTGTTACAAATGTATCATCAAGTGGCTGGTTGGTTACAAAAGAGAATGAAAGAATTGAAGCATAAACGATTACAAGGAGACAAAGAATTAATGACATTGGGGTTACAAATTAAAGCACTTATTGGGAGTTACCTTGGGCTCTCATTTTGCGGCCAACATGTGATGAACTTGGCTGATTTCTCAACCTAATTGTGGGCTTCCAACATGTGCATAAAAAGGCTAATTCATGATCATTAAAAAGGTGGCCAACATGTGATAAATTGGGAGGATGAAGACCATTTATGGGAGCGGCCAACACATGGTTATTGTTGGTTATTTTCATTCACTTTGTAACATTTTTGGCTGAGTTAAATGGGATTAATATGGGCGGCCAATGAAGGTTTCATTTGGCTGAATTATGTTAACTAATTAAGGGATTTGATGACTAACCACAAAGGTGTAATAGTGGGGCGGCTACATAGGAGTTTTAGGCATAGTTTAATTATTTTATTAAGCATTTTATTTCTTTTTATTGTAATTGGCTGAATACTAAGAGCCATACATGGTGTGTGTGAGGCTATTTAAAGAGCATGCAAGCCATGCAAGAAATTTAGATGTTTTATGCAAAAGTTTATCAATCAAGAGAGTGTTTCTCTAAAATTTCTTGCCTAGTCAAGAGTTGAGGTTTACCAAAGGTTCTTCACCCTTGTGTGTGTGATCTCAAGGACTTATCTTTCATCCTTGAAAGTGTGACGTCTATCAAATTCCATTCCATCTTCTTACCTATTTCCCATTTTTTCGTTTAAAACCATTTCCCAAATTTCTTAGTTATGAGCATTCCAACCTAGATAGATCCGTAAAACGAATCCACCCCTCCGGATTCACGTCATTGATTGATAAACTTTTGCATAAAACATCTAAATTTCTTGCATGGCTTGCATGCTCCTGAAATAGCCTCACACACACCATGTATGGCTCTTAGTATTCAGCCAATTACAATAAAAAGAAATAAAATGCTTAGTAAAATAATTAAACTATGCCTAAAATCCTATGTAGCCGCCCCACTATTACACCCTTGTGGTTAGTCATCAAATCCCTTTAATAGTTAACATAATTCAGCCAAATGAAAACCTTTCATTGGCCGCCCATATTAACCCCATTTAACTTCAACCAAAATGTTACAAGTGAATGAAAATAAGCCAACAATAACCATGTGTTGACCGCTCCCCATAAATGGTCTTCATCCTCCCAATTATCACATGTTGGCCACCTTTTTAATGATCATGAATTAGCCTTTTTATGCACATGTTGGAAGCCACAATTAGGTTGAGAAATCAGCCAAGTTCATCACATGTTGCCGCAAAATGAGAGCCCAAGGTAACTCCCACTAAGTGCTTCAATTTGTAACCCCCATGCCATTAATTCTTGTCTCCCTTGTAATCTGTTTATGCTTCAATTTCTTTCAATTCTCTTTTGTAACCAACCAGCCACTGATGATTACATTTGTTAACAGCTACAATGTTTATTGAAAATAATAAAATAAAGAAATCCAATCAGCATATCTCCCCTTGGGTCCGCCCAACTTTTGGAATTAACAATAACTGGGATTAATTAAATCATGTCACCATTTTTTTTTTAATTTTACCCGGTTGGATTCACATCATACCCTCCTTCTTCGAGAAGATTTCGTCCCGAATCTTAAGGATTTATTTGTTGGCTAATTTATTTAATTCACTAACTACTGCAGGATATCAGTTGCTCCCTCCTGGGTCGAAGACATGTTGCTTGTATCCATCTTTAGCTTCACATGTTAGTAAGCGATTTATCATCAACGAACAAACAAAATCTCTTCAAACTCATAACCACGCAGATACTCAATGAATTGGAATTGAATCTCATTCAAGTGGTGACTATGAAAATCGATAACTTCAAACAACAAATGAACCTCACTCTCCAGGTTTGCAGAGTCTCTTGAATTTGATTCTGAAAGGTGGACTGAATGTGTAATGGAAGCACTAGGAACAATATCAACAAGCTTCGCTCTTCAAACATGGAAGTTGGCATATTTCATTCACATGCCCATCCTCTTGTTCCTGTAAATTAACATCACAAACAGTAGAAGAAAAATCTATTAACGCAAATTAAAATTTTCCTCACTCTTTTTCTCTAGTTCTTTGTCTTTTTTCTGTTTCCTGCTTACTACTTTTCGTCTATCTTTCTTCTTTTCTATGCTTTCTTTCCTCAATCTGGCTTACTTGGTTTTCTTTTCTCTTCTTCTTCATATGCTCTTCTCTTTCTTGCTTTCTATTTTTATTTTCAATGTCGCAACCTGATCAGCACGTACCGCGTCGCGATGATAGACAAATCAACTTCGATGTCTTCTGTCCGCCGATGCACAAAGAAATAAATATGGCCACTCCCCAGGATTTCTACTTTTATTAAAACACCCATGACACTTCCCAATAGCATTATGACATGTTTCTCATGGGTGCAATATCACAAGGAGCTTCGTCTTCATATTTCCGCACTAGAGGAATTTAATCCGTGCTTGTCCGTTTGGCAGTAGGCAGGGTGTAACTTTCAACCACCCTGCACTGCTCACAACCTTTCTAAGTTGAATTGATCTACTGCAACCAAGAAACAAATGACCTTCGAAGGAACACCTGGTATAGTAAAGTTCCATCGCCATTCCAAACTCAGAGCCAAAGCTCTGATACCAAATGACAGTGAATCCGGAGGGGTGAAGACCATTTATGGGAGCGGCCAACACATGGTTATGTTGGTTATTTTTCATTCACTTTGTAACATTTTTGGCTGAGTTAAACTGGGGTTAATATGGCGCGGCCAATGAAGGTTTTCATTTTGGTCTTGAATATGTAACTAATTAAGGGATCTTGATGACTAACCCAAAAGGGTGTCATAGTGGGGCGGCTACATAGGAGTTTTAGGCATAGTTTAATATTTATTAAAGCATTTTATTTCTTTTTATTGTAATTGGCTGAATACTAAGAGCCATACATGGTGTGTGTGAGGCTATTAAGGAGCATGCAAGCATACAAAAATTTTAGATGTTTTATGCAAAAGTTTATCAATCAAGAGAGTGTTTCTCTAAAATTTCTTGCCCTAGTCAAGAGTTTGAGGTTTATCAAAGGTTCTTCACCCTTGTGTGTGTGATCTCAAGGACTTATCTTTCATCCTTGAAAGTGTGACGTCTATCAAATTCCATTCCATCTTATTACCTATTTCCCATTTTTTCGTTTAAAACCATTTCCCAAATTTCTTAGTTATGAGCATTCCAACCTAGATAGATCCGTAAAACGAATCCACCCCTCCGGATTCACGTCACAAGCCATGCAAAAAAATTAGATGTTTTATGCAAAGTTTATCAATCAAAGAGAGTGTTTCTCTAAATTTCTTGCCTTGTCAAGAGTGAGGTTTATCAAGGGTTCTTCACCTTTGTGTGTGTAATCTCAAAGACTTATCTTTCATCCTTGAAAGTGTGACGTCTATCATCATATCCCATTCCATCTTCTTACCTATTTCCCATTTTTTTATGATGTGAATCCAACCAGGTAAAATTAAAAAAAAATGGTGACATGGTTTTAATTAAATCCCAGTTATTTTAATTCCAAAAGTTAGGCGGCCAAGGGGAGGTGTGGCTGATTGGATTTCTTTATTTTATTATTTTCAATAAACATTGTAGCTGTTACAAATGTATCATCAAGTGGCTGGTTGGTTACAAAGAGAATTGGAAGAATTGAAGCATAAACGTTTACAAGGAGACAAGGAATTAATGACATGGGGGTTACAAATTGAAGCACTTGTTGGGAGTTACCTTGGGCTCTCATTTTGCGGCCAACATGTGATGAACTTGGCTGATTTCTCAACCTAATTGTGGGTGGCCAACATGTTCATAAAAAGGATAATTCATGATCATTAAAGAGGTGGCCAACATGTGATAAATTGGGAGGATGAAGACCATTTATGGGATCGGCCAACACATGGTTATTGTTGGTTATTTTCATTCACTTTGTAACATTTTTTGGCTGAGTTAAATGGGGTTAATATGGGCGGCCAATGAAGGTTTCATTTGGCTAAATTATGTTAACTAATTAAGGGATTTGATGACTAACCACAAGGGTGTAATAGGGAGCGACTACATAGGAGTTTTAGGCATAGTTTAATTATTTTATTAAGCATTTTTTCTTTTTATTGTAATTGGCTGAATACTAAGAGCCATGCATGGTGTGTATGAGGCTATTTAAGGATCATGCAAGCCATGCAAGAAAATTAGATGTTTTATGCAAAGTTTATCAATCAAAGAGAGTGTTTCTCTAAATTTCTTGCCTTGTCAAGAGTGAGGTTTATCAAGGGTTCTTCACCTTTGTGTGTGTAATCTCAAAGACTTATCTTTCATCCTTGAAAGTGTGACGTCTATCATCATATCCCATTCCATCTTCTTACGTATTTCCCATTTTTTTTGTTTAAACCATTTCCCAAATTTCTTAGTTATGATCATTCCAACCTAGATAGATCCGTAAAACGAATCCAACCCCCTCAGATTCTCATCACATGCCATATAGGTCGTAAGGTATTCAACCTTGAACATCATTAATGCTTTATGATGCATGTCACATAAACAATGCTTCCTAACATATACATCCTTACAGGCAAAGCCCATTGAATCATTCTACGTCACCACTTACCCGTGGTACGGCCCGATTCAATGTCTTCCCTTGAAGGAAAACCAAACAATGCTTTCTCAGCATACATAGTTCTTACAGGCAAAGCCCATCGAATCATTCTACGTCACCACTTACCTGTGGTACGGCCAGATTCAATGTCTTCCCTTCAAGGAAAACCAAACAATGCTTTCTCAGCATACACAGTCCTTACAGGCAAAGCCCATCGAATCATTCTACTTCACCACTTACCTGTGGTACGGCCCGATTCAATGTCTTTCCTTCAAGGAAAACCAAACCCTATCTTGGGTTGGAACCGCACTCTCTCACTAAGCTTCTCAAGTCTTATGCAGAAAGAGTGTGTTGGTTATAATCTTTTAAGGTAGTTTGTAATAATGTTCTTCTTTGAATCAATAATCATTTCCACTTGAGTCCTATAATTTACTAAGACTTATGATTGTATCTTATGGATAGCATTACCTACCCTAATTCGTCTTGTATGTCTAATTAAGATTAGGTTTAACCCTTAATTATAATTAGTCTTCAATAACTGAACTATAATTAATCTTAATACTTACTTAAGATCCTAATTAATTCCTAATTATCCCTTAATTTCTTCCTTAACCTCGGATTAAGCTTTAATTATATTTGATTAAGGTTAATCATAATTAATTAGTTCTTAATCATCCTTAAGGCTTAATTACCTAATTAATACCTCATTAGTAATTATTGATTAAGATTAAGAATAATCTTCATTAAGGTTAATTAAATTTAGCCTTAATTAATTATTCTTTACTTAATTAACTTAAGTAGATTAGAGTAATTGACTTAGATAATTGAATTAGCTAAGCCCACTAATTAATTTCTAAGTTTTAATTTTGATAGGTTGGATTAGAGTTGAAGTCCAACTCTAATCTAAGCCCAATTCCATGAATTATTTTTGTTGACTTTTGATGAGTCTTTGACTCTCTTTTTTGAAGGTTTTGGGCCTGAACCAAGGGCCGAAAGGTTGGATGACTCTTAGGAGTCCATTTTTACACAAGACTACTCAAAATGTTGACTTTTATGATGACTTTTATTTAGGTTAAACTTGAAATCCAAATTTAACTCTTTTGATATTTTAAAAATTCATTTCTATTTAAATTAAAGCCCTTTTAGTTAATTTAGTTTCTTGGCCTATTGGACCACTAGGGCCCATAAACACTAACACTTTCTCTTGACCAAAATCAAGATGAAACCAAGTTTTTCATGAGTTTCTCATGAACAAACTTAAGAACATCAAGAACAAGGATGAACACTATGAGTATTCATCCAAACACCAAAAATTTCCAGCAACCTCAAAATTCACCAATCCCAGCATGATCATCCAAAATCACCAAACAAACACATTAACAAGCAAGTTTTTCAATAAAACCCCAAATATACAGCCACTGTGCAGATCAAATATCTCCCAGCCCAGACTTCGTAGCAACGATCCGACCGTTCAAAATGAAGATTCAGATGTTATGAACCATCCACTAAAATTTCAGCCCGATCCAACGATGAATGAATCTGCAGTCGCCATTTTACGGTCGTAGCTTTATGTAAAAACGGGAAAAATTTCTTTCCAACCAATTTCACAATTTGCATGCATCCAAAATCATCAAATAAGCACATTTCAAGCATCATAGCAATTTCTAAAACACACATACAAACCACATGCAAACATTCGAATCGAACCATTTCCTCAAGGAAATAGGTTCCAAAAATTCGTTTTTACATAAGAAAAAGGGATAGGGACAAGGATCAAGGGTAATCCTTAACTCTAGTCACCAATCCTACTAGAGTTCAAGGTTCTCCCTCCCTTTACCTAAGGAAAATCAACTTGGAAAAGGTGCAACAACTTCAAAGATAATCCCCTCTTTATGCTCCTCTTGATCACCCAAGCAAGTTTCTCTAAAGAATGTAGGCTAGATTTTGATGTTTAAGGTTTTAAAATGGAACCTTTCACCAAGTGTGTGTAGGAAAGAAAATGGAGAGTGTGAGGAAGAAGAAAAGTTCACGGTTTTGGAAGGAGAGAAAGGAAGAGTGAGAAGTGTTTTGCATGCAAGTGAGAAGGTAATGTGCAAGTGTAAGAAAGAATGATGGCTTTTCTTACATCTTTGACTTGGAAAATGTATAAAACAAGTAATGTCTTAGTAAAATGGGGAAGGTAAAATGGGGAAAATTTTTGCCTACCATGCCTCACATGTCACGGCCTTGGGAAGGTAAAATGGGGAAAATTTTTGCCAAAATGTTGCAGATTTTGGTGATTCAAATCAAGGGCATTTTGGTCCGGTTCCAAAAAGTGTAGGGGTAAAAAAATTTTACTCCAAAAATTCACAAAAATTCTAGAAAAATTCCTATAATTGTTCTAACCTATTTTAAGCCTAAAAATGTGATTAGAACTCACTTCTTACTTAAACTCTCTTGTTTTTCCCAATTTTCCAAGTTTTCGCACACAACGGTTAAATTTTAATAAGAGCTAGCAGATAGAAGATTATAGTTTTACATACAAAAATTCTATAAAGTTATAAGTATCATTTTCAAATCCACTTTTAAGGTTCAAAGTATATTGTTCATATTATTCCACAAATTTTCATATGTTGATTAGGGTTACACTAACCAGGGGCATTTTGATCCTTTTTGCCCAAAAGTGCCAGAAAATTCTAAATAATTTTCTAAAATTCATTATTAATTAATTAAGACTTATTTTGACTAAAATATAGATCCCTTTAAGTTTTAGCTACTTTTCATAATTAAATCTATATTTTCCTTAACAGTATGATTACTAAGGGTATCTTAGGTCATTTTCTCAAACACCTCTCTAGAAAAATTATAATCAATATGGTTGGATAATTTCAAAAATATGAATTTGACTGTTTATTAACAGTTCCCAGATACTTCATAATTAAATTATTATTTTAAAACTTTCTCTATTTTATTTATATACCGGTAGGGAAAATTGTGGGTGTTACATCTCTCCCCTCTAAGAAATTTCGTCCTCGAAATTTGAAGTTCCTATTGCTGGATAGGGCTAAATCTAGTTTTCTTAAGCTTTAAGAGTCACTCTTCTAGTTGGATCATATAAGACCTTAATGGCTCCCTAAAAGTTGGATAATAATTTTAAACTACTCGTGGGTGTAGAGATGATATCTTGGATTAAGATCAACCTAGCTTTCAAGGTCTTACCTTTTTCTCTATAATCAATTAGCGAATTTTGAAACCTTTACCTAACACCTAACCGGAAAAAAAAATTCCGGTATGATCTAATATCCCATAAGATTTGATCAGGAACATTTATTTTTGACAAACAGATCTTATCAAACTTTCCACCACCATTCATACTACCTTAATTCTAACTAGAGTGCTAGGTTAATTCTTTTATGAGGTGTGATACTATGCTACCCCGTCTCCTTCCTCGGGTATTTGGTAAGCAACTAGACACTCCCTTTCGGCTTATAGTCGACATAGAGTCATAATATCTAATGAACACACAGTTTCAGTCCATAAGTCAAATAGCTAAGTTCTCCTATAAAAATTTTCTTAGGAATCTCCAACGTATGTTCCTCACAATAACTATTTTCCTTAACATTTTATTCTGATTCCCAATGATCCCTTACAATATCTTATTCCTTACAACTCTAAGATGTTCATTTTCCTTCACTATGTATGAATATCTAATTCCACAATAGTCACAACTATTGTTTATTATACCTATGATTACATTAGTTCCCTTGGTCTTAATATCAACATTCTTACTGATCTAGTTAATCTTCCATTTCTTACCGATATAAAGATTCTAAGTTCTTTCTCTCTTAAGAATCTTAAGTTTATCCCTATCCCATTAAGATGTAATTGATTCAAACTTTACTGGCTTCTGGTTCAAACTTCACTGGCTTTATTCTTCAAGTCTTACATTATATCATTAACACAATATTTTTCATTTCCTGTATTGAAGCATAGCTAAATCAGGTACACATGATTAGCTTAACAATCCTTTAGGCACTTCAAAGGGCTGGGGATGGATTTTCTGACTATAGCTTCTAATTTCCTCATTTGCATCACAACTGTTTTCACTCAGACTTTGGGCAACTTGGAAACGGTTTATTAATAGAATTGGGTTTCATATATATATATGAATCAGGGGTTATTATAGATGTAGCAGTTCAAAGGGATCAAGGGAGCAAATAATAGATTAGCAATTTAATTTAATAGATTAGCATCTGAAGCAATTTAATTGGGTTTCAACTTTTTGTCCTCATTCTCAAGTACTTAATGTTCTATACTATCCGAAATAAACCAATTGAAGCTTTTGTGTGGCTGCCAAACAACCAAATGTATGAGAAAAAAATAATGAATGCTCGCCACATAAACGTTAAACATTGAGCATCTGGTACCTTCATCTTTATTATCTGTAAATAGGCTGGTTTGAACTATATGGGCCCGTTTGGTGCACAGGATAAGAGACAAGATATGATAACTTTATCCTATCATGTCACTTATCATGTGTTTGTTGCACCAATATGATATGATAATTTTATCTTGTTGCTTATCTATCCTTTCCTTCTAGTGTAGTTCTTATCGGGGGAGCTGGGTTAGGGAATGATAGGATAAGATAAGATAAAAATTTTCTTCCTCATTTATCCTCTCTTTCTCTCTCCTATCTCTTTCCTCTCTCTCCTCTCTCCCTCTCTCTCCTCCTCCTTCTCTCTCCTCTCTCCCCTCTTTCTCTCTCCTTCCTCTCTCTCCTATCCTCGTTCCTCTCTCTCCCTCTTTTTCTCTCTCTCTCTCTCCTCTCTCTTGCTCCTCTCTCTCTTTTTTCCTCTATCCCCCTCTTTCTCTCCTGCTCCCCTTTGTCTCCTATATCTTTCTCTCTCCCTCTCTTCTCTCTCTTTCCTCTTTCCCTCTCTCTCCCTCTCTCCTCCTCTCTCTATAATAACAATTTTTATGGTAATTTTGATATTAATTTTAATATTTTTAACAATTTTATTTTTGTAAAATAAATTTAAATATTTTTTAATAAAAAATAATTTTTACTTATGTGTGCTTGCTTAAAAGCAAAAAAATAATTTAAATTTGTAATAAGGGTAATTTTATCATTTTAATATTCTTATATCCTATCCTACCATAATCGTTCATAGGATAGGATAAAATAATCATATCTGTCTTCTTATCCTGGTGTACATCAAACATAGGATAAGATAAGAACTTATCCTGCTCTTATCCTATCATGTCATTATCCAACTCTCCTATCCTATATCATATCATATCATAAGTCAAAAGATATGATCCTTACATACTCATATCCACCAAGATAAGGAAAAAACTAAAAATATCATCCCAAGGCCAGCAATGAAGTACCCAACAGAAACCTGTCACAGTAAAATTAAAACATAAGGAATACAGACCTCACGAGAAGATAGAAAGCAAAATGTGTTTCAGGTCATGATATAAACATAAAATTAGATTTTTTTACCAAAGGTAGTATGAGGAAAATGAAGGCTGTTAGCAAGTCCATATTTGATATAAATTACTACTATCATGCATGAGATAAAAATATTACAATATATTTAAAATGACATTGGGCATTGCTTTTACAAAAAGACCAGTATAATTAAGAAACTATAATTTCCTTTGAGTCTAAGTCATTCAATCTAGGATCCAACCATTAAACCAATTGCTTTTTCAACTGCTTGATTCCACGTTGCCTGACATCAGTCCCCTTAGTTTTCAACACAAAAGGGTCAACTCTTAACCAAACCAAGGAGAAGATAGAAGCCAAAAAGACAGACCATATGACAATAAGAGTTGGTGTTCTGTTCTGCCTACCATCACACCTTTAAGGAATGGGTACAAGCGAGCAATAACCCATAAAGAAAAGAAGAGCTTCCCAAGCAGTGCTCCCCAAGAATGTTCACCACTGTTTATGGCATCTGTGAACCCACCTACAATACCAATGAGGTTCATCAATGAAATTGATCTGAGGAAACTTTAATGGCAAGCAAGAAGAACAGGAATTAGATTTATGTTTCTATACTCATCTAATCCAACATGCTCATTTTAAGTGTAACTGACAAACTTGCACGTTAGAGGTTCATGATTATCCAATGTTATAACTTATATCATTTGTCTTTTTTTATAAAGCTAAAACAATGATAATAAATAGATAATTAGAAGGAAATTTATTACCGATGATGTGATGAATTTATCTGTGAGCAAGTAGATGGCAGGAACAAGGCAATATATGAGGAGGGGAATTGAGCTGAAAGGGTAGACAGTGCTGTTAACATAGGCAATCCTGTGGAGCAAGTTACATTATGACACATTCTGGATCTAACCATTATCCTGTTTTCTTTTTCAAGCAGTTGAAAAGATATTTAGAAAATCAAGCAGCAAGTTACATGCAGCTGAAGGCAAATAGCATTTCATCACAGTCTTTTGATCTGCCTAGTGTCTTCTTTGTTAGAAACATTCCTAATACGTAAAACCTCAAGGCTAGATTCCGTGATAATTTGATGCACTAAAAAGGCTATCCTATACTGCATGCATGGGTGTCCTCCCAATTTAACTTCCAGAATGTCTAGTGATTCATAGTCAATTTATCATACTCCATAAAAATGTCAAGACATGAAAGTGCACAAAAATATCTCTGGAAATGTCTTAACTAAGCCTGTCATCTCATGGTTTCTTTTGAAACCCCACTACATCAACTCGTTCATGATAAATATAAACAAATATCACTGACAATAAGTTAGTAACCAAAAAGTCATAGGCTAATATACAAATGAACTCTTTCTCCTTATTCTATTGGTTAGGTGAACTGGATTTATTGAAATGCCCCCTCATTATATGTGATTATTGTTTATCATGATTGTGACTTGCAGTTGCAGAGATAAATCACAAAGAGGACAAGAGAAGGTAAACAAGTTGATAAAAGTCCAGATCATTCTTACCCCTAGAGCAAATGTAGACAACGAAGAGCTTCGAACTGTAATGAGCCTGGTTCTGGTATGATTTGAATTTCATAATTTCTTTAAAAGCCAACATTGCAACACTATCCCTTGGATAAGAAATATCTTGAAGATTGTACGTGCTTTCCTCCTTTACTCCGGCCTCCTTTGGAGGATAAGGTATCCTCCTTGCATAAAAGAACATAGAAACCCACAACCATAAATAAATAAAAAGTATGCTAATCTCTTCCATTGAAAGCAATCTTATCCCAAATCAACTCTAAAAAGTTAAGCACTTCCGATTGAAAATCCAAACTGTCTGCAAGGTTTATTTGCATAAAAAACATAATGCCATAACACTTCATCCTCCTCACTCCAGCCAAAACCTCTGAAATTAATCAACAAGACAAGAAATGCTTCACACCCTGTGTACATACCCAAGTTTTACTCAAAACTGCAAAAAGTCCATTCCAACTTCCAAATGTTGCTGCCCAGTAACATAAATAACAACTCACAACATTATCACAGATCCACCAACCAAACCAACAGAAGTGAAATGAAATTATTAATAACAGCAGAAATATATTACTCATCCACAGAGGGTAGGGGAAAAAGGAAATGCCAATATGCTTCAGACCTGACTTGGTAATAAACAGTTTAATCACTCATATCAAGCTTGACCAGTTATGCAGTTACCATTTACCACTCTAAACATATATTGTCAAAATGGCAAACAAGTAACTACTCTGAATATCAGTAACTACTATAATTAATGTAAAGCTGATAATTAAAAACAACTGATTACTAATTGTTTCCACAATTCCACATTCCCTGCTCCCTACAACAAAAGACAATCACAAAAAAAGGAAGAAATCTACTTCCGAGTGAAAGGGGCAACTAAGCTTAGTATAGCTCATTTATAGGTGGCATCAAGAGCAACTTATAAATTTTCTCTTCGTATCAACTCAACCCGGTACAACAATACTGGAGAAATAGTTACTTCGAAAGATTAATAGAAGCCCTAATTTAGGTTTTCAAGCAGTTACATTATGAAATAGAGGTAGAAATCCCAACACCAATTAGAGACTATATACGAATCTTCAACCATTGATTCGCAGTATTCCAAGGTTGGATTCGGAAATAATCAAAGGAGCAAATGAATGGAAACAGAAAAGTAAGAGGGAAGGAGGAAATACCTTTAGGTGGAGCCATTGGGTCGGCGGAGAAAAAGAAACCCTACTTATAAAATCTGCGTGAAACCCTGAAACGAAAACAAAAACGAAGATAAGGGTGGGGAAGATATTCAGTTGAACTTGAAAGAGAGGGAGATAGATGAGGGAGTCGAGCATAACCTGCGTGTGAGAAACAGAGGCGTCTCAGCTCCCTGCAGAAGACAATGCACCTTTTGAGCCACAGCTAAAGCTGCCTCATATCGACTAACGCATCTGATTATGATCTCAGGAACCTCAGTAATCTAATCAACCAACATCTCAATGTAGCGTAGGCCGGCCTACACTACCCTGAAATCTAATCTAAAGTACAAAGTTATAGCATCGGCTGGGCCTACACAAATAAATTTATTTATTAAGAAAAAAAATATCAAGTAGTAGCGTCCATTTAGCCTAGGCCAGCCTATGCTAGGAAAAATTTTTAGCCAAGGTCTCGTGGCCTACGCTAATTTTTGGCAGCAAAATAAGGTTTTTCTTGTAGTGACCATCTATTTATAAGACCGAAAAAGCCCATAACTCGCTACGTCCCAAGAAGTCGAACCGTCGCGACCCTATCCGAAAAAGACACGTCACATGGGAGACGAAGCGACACAAGAAACTGAAACGTTTCAGGAGCCATGAAACGTCGCAGCAACTCATCAGTTGGAAGCTCGTGTCGGATTACCTTGAAAAAGACTCGTCTCGAACTTAAACACCTAATGGGTAACTCGTCTCGAACCATTGCACCAACAAAGGAATGATTAACATCATCTCGATCCATCTCGTCTCGAACGGCAGCTCCCAATCACTCATTTGCACAAATGAATAAAGAAAAGGAAGAGAAATACCCGTTAGTCGGATTCTGAGTACGAGTCGTTGCGAAAAAGTCGGTTCTGGATTCCGAGATTAGTTTCACAAATGGAGAAATTCAGAGAAGATTTAGAGCAAAGTGATGAAACGCTCACCACCACCATCTATTTATAGGACTGAAAAGGCCCATAACCCTCTACGTCACAAGAAGTCGAATCGTCGCGACCCTATCCGAAAGAGACACGTCACATGGGAGACAAAGCGACACAAGAAACTGAAACGTTTTAGAAACGTTTTAAGAGCCATGAAACGTCGCAGCAACTCATCAGTTGGAAGCTCGTGTCGGATTACCTTGAAAAATACTCGTCTCGAACTTAAACACCTAATGGGTAACTCGTCTCGAACCATTGCACCAACAAAGGAATGTAACATCATCTCGATCCATCTCGTCTCGAACGGCAGCTCCCAAGTGAGTTATAAACTCCAAAGCCGTCTCGAACGAACGAAGCCGTCCCGGATATAACATGGAAAAATACTTGAGCTCAACGTCAACTTCGTCAAAGTCGACCAGAGCCGGGGGGCTTCTGTTACGGTCTAAACCTAAGGCCCAATAATCAAAATGGCTCATGCACTATAATTATCATATCCATAATTATATAATATATAAATATGATATCCTCAAAATATGATATATAATTATGATATCCATAATTATATGATTGTATCTGCTAAACTTACTCCTTTTATATTTATGCCCACTTACCATATTTATACAGGGAAAAACCCCTATAAATAGAGAACATTAACAGATCATAAGGTACGCAATCTTACTGAGTCAATCACTTTGACTGTTTTACATATCTGACTTGGGCGTTAGAGTCCCTTTGCAGGTACACCCCACGGGTTCAACTCGGATACGAACTCCAGCAACCCAGATCCAGATCCGAGTTCATCCCTGCAGACTCAAACCCATGTTCGAGTTCTATCCCAGAACAATTCCATATCATCTATAAAAAAACTAATGTAAAATTATACGAGTTTTGAGCTGTGCATGTTAGTAAACCAGATTTACTTACAGTATATATCAATGATATGAACCGGACCGGACCAGCCGGTTCGACCGGTCGGACCGGTCAGACCAGGAACCGGCCTTGTGACCGGTCCATTCAACCCAAAAAATAACGAAGAATCTCAGAACCGATCAAAATCGGTGTCAAAAAACCGGTTGAAATGGTCCTTTTAAAAAAATCATTTTTTTTTAATTTTTTTTAATCTAATTTTTTTAAAAATATATAAAGACATATATTTAAGAATTACACATATATATCTATTATTTTACTAATTATTATTATTTTGAGTAAATTACTCCAACCTCCCCTCTATTTTGCACTTCCAACACAAAACCCCCTCTATTTTGAAAACCTACACAAAACCCCTCCAATTTTAAAAACCTACACAAAACCCCAATTAATATAATTTTTTATAATTTATTAAAAAAATTTTTTAAAAAACCCAACATTACCCTCGAGACACCCCTCCTTTCTAATTGAATTATCTAAATTGATAAATGCAATAAAACCTAACGTGAAATTTTTGTCTTTCTCGCGCAAAATTCATTCTTCTCGTTCTCCTTCTTTCTCGCTACCCTAACGTTTATTATTTACATATTAAGTTTTTTTTGATAATTTATGAAGCTTTTTTTGTTAAGATCTATTTTAGTAATTTTTTAATTTATTAATACTTTCGAAATAATCTTAATAAATTATTTTGGTTCATTTTATTAGTTTTGAGTTTTTAATTAAATTTTCATTATGAAAAATAAAAAAAATCTTTATTTTACTGGTATGAAACTGTGATTTTGTTATTAAAAAAATGTATGATGTTATTTTTTTGCGTTTCTTTTATTTATCGACACAAAAGAAAAAGAATAGTATATTTATAAAATATAAGGAGTTTTGTAAGGCTTAAAAATTGAGTGATTTTTATATAGTAAAGAAAAATCCATAGTTAGTAAGGGTATTTTGGTCAATTTGATATAAAATATAATTGTTGACTGTTGACTAAAATTTCTATTAAATGCTTTATAAAAATTGGGTTTAAGTGTAATGTACTTTTAAAATTGGAGGGGTTTTGATAGGTTTTCAAAATAGAGGGGGTTTTGTGTTAGAAGTGCAAAATAGATGGGAGGTTAGAGTAATTTACTCTTATTTTTTTGTCTTATAAACCTTATAATAAAGCTATTTATACTGATTTATAACTTTATATATCTTAATTTCTTATAATTTTATGTTAGTTTATTAATTAAAATGTTAATAATATTAAAAAATATATTTAATTAAAATCGGTTTGACCACCGTTCAACCACGATTAAAACATTGAACCGTAAATTGGTGTCTTCATCGTTTAATTACCTGTCCATTTTTTAAAACATTGGTATATATCCACTCATATGTTAGTCTTGCATGCAATCATTACTTACTCCGGTCTTCAGGAGCGGGGGCTTCTTCTTTGGAGGGGGGCTTCGTATTCTTTGCGAAGTTTGTTCGCCCAAGACTGACTATTATTCATAGGAGTGGCAGGTCGTAGTTGTAAATAAACTTGCTGATGGAAGAGTTTTTAAGGTAATTTCTTTATGAATTAATTAATTTAAAGGGTAATTTCCGAATGTAAAAAGCATACAATTCAAGATGCAAAGAACGTGGTACTTGTTTTGGTCAGTTAAATAGACGAAACGTGGTAGTAAGTTGGAGTGTTCCTCTGTTGAGAGACACTCATGCATTTTTTTGTTCATGTGTTGTGCCCAAAATATATGGAATGACAATTATAACCATCAAATTATACATGACAATGAAACATTTAATAATTCAATTCAATTTGTATATAAAATTATAAACAGATGATGCTTTGTAAATAATACTCCCCTTGTAGAAATACGTATCTGTATTTTATCATTATTTGGTAAACTTTACAAAATCAAGCATACCTCCTAATAACTATTGCCTGTTGGTCCCCCCCCCCCCCCCCTCCCCTCTTTTAGCTAACTAACTAAAATAGGTTTTATGACTAATTTCAATCGTGCAAGCTCAAATCTCAAAAATTTGTAGGATCTAAAATGAAAATCTCGAGGATATAATAGAATAGAATGTGTTGTGCCATTTTAGTTTTTAAAATTCTCCTTTTCTATTGGAAGCTACATAACTCTACGGTTGAGGACAGGGTAAATAAAGATTAGTGAAATCTCGCATCCCGAAATGAGGTCTTACCATGAAGCATAACTCCAAGTGGCCATTGGTTGTGTAATCCCATGTGAACTAAACTACCATCTAATTAAATACATTAACTAATGAAACCAATTATTGTTGTGATTAGGCCAAGCTGATGCTCGGAAATTTGTCTCCCTCTTAGAAAATGTGTGTATCATTTCACATACATACTCCAAGTGCATGAATGATTTTCTAAATCATGGTTATAGAGGTTGTGCAATAACCAGATTTACACAATCCATCACCCCTATCAGGAAATGAGGTATCACAAAATGCAGAACAAACTCAAAGAAGGGGTTGGATAAGGATTTCACATAATTCCACAAGATTAAAATGTTCTCAGCACTTAACCACTCAATGTGAACTTGTCTCCTTAACAATTTCACAAGTAGAACACAAAAGCACTAAATTTGCAACACTTGCCACAATGAAACCATGGATTCTACTTGTTACACCTACGTGACAATGAATATATTTGATTTAACTTGAAACCACGTTATAAACGTGGATCCCGGATAATGCTATAGAGGGTAGAGTTGACACGGATCCACGTTTATAACGTGGTTTTGACTTTTGAGGTAAACCAAACACGTTAAATGTATACAATGGATTCACAAAGATAAACATGAATTCAATCACAACTCTTCACCAGATATAGGCTATGTTTGGTAATAAGTTTCTAGCTAATAAACTCCAAGCTGATAAGCGAACTTATTGAATTAGAAGTATTTGGTAAAACAAATTTATAAGTTATCTGTAATTGTAAAATGACACGAAAGGATATATTTACAAGTTTTATTATATAAATTCATTTTTTTAAACAAAAACATATTATTAGTTAATTATAATTTTAATTTTTTATAAATTTTAAATTTTTATTAACATTTTTAATAATAAAATATTTTATTAAAATTAAAATAAATAGTGAAATGATTAAAATAAACAGTATAATATATAAATAATTCCAAAAGATAGTAAAAAGAAAGTAATAATTTAAATAAATTTTTAATTTTTAAATAAAATAGTACCTGTGTATTCGCACGAGTGGCGTTGAATTGCGGGTGATGTTTGTTTTACATATATATTAAAATTTAATAATAAAACTAACATGTGATATATATACATCAATTAGTAGAATGTGAAGAGCATAAAGATATTATCTATCTATATCTATATCTATCTATCTATCTATATATATAATAATAAATAGACTTGAGCCATTGCATTGATAACATAACATAATTATTTGTATTGTAATTAATTATAAAACTTAAGCACTAATTATTCAGTTTCAGAATATGAAATGTTTAAATATTTCATTTAGTGATTACATAGTATAACTATTAATGTTGTAATTTATTATATACTTAAGTATACTAATTGTACGGCTTTAGAATTTGAAATGCTTGATTATTCCATTTTTTGTTATTAATAAAATAATTTCATGCTTTATATAGTAATAGATTTGTACCGTTATGCTTTGATTTCATAGCATCATTATTTATGTTATAATCAATTATAAAACTTAATTATATTATTTGTTTAGTTTCAGAATATGAAATATTTGAGTATTTTTTTCTTTTATTAGTAAATTAATTTTGTACTTTTTAAATTCATTTGTAATTTTAAAAAATTATATTGAGTTATTTTATATTTAAAATTTACTAAAACATGTTATTATTTTAAATCTGTCTATATCTATATTTTATATTCTATATTATGTGTATTAGTAAAATAGACTTAAACCATTACATTGATTACATAACATAATAATATTGTAATTAATTATAAAACTTAAGCACTAATTATTCAGTTACATAATATGGAATCTTAATTATTTCATTTAGTGATTACATAATATAATTATTTATGTTGTTATTAATATAAAACTTAAGTATACTAATTTTTCAGCTCTAGAATATGAAGTGTTTGATTATTCCACTTTTTGTTGTTAATAAATTAATTTCATACTTTATATATATTAGTAAAATACATATATAAAGTATATATCTATATCTATCTATCTATATTTCTATATTCTATATATATTGTAAAATTAACTTGAACTTTGTTATTAATGTGCTATCTATCTATTTATCTATTACATAGTTTACTAAAAAATTAAAAGAAATTTTCATTACACTATATTAAATGTTAAATGTGAAAACTCTTAATCCATCTATATTAATAAATTTATCATTTAATCTTATTATTTACTATAAATTTAATTTAATATCTATAGGTCACAATAGTTACGATTATATTTTTATTTTAAAAATATAAAATAATTATATTTTTAAATAAAATTATGCGTATAATGTCTTATAATTATATTAAAAAATAAATAAAAATAATTTTATATTATTTAAATTCCATCAAAACTATTTTTAAAAAATTTAAAATATAGAGATTAAGTACTTTTGAAAATTTAACTTAGATATCTATCAACATAGAGGAGGGTTATAATTACACCGGTGTAAGTTACACCAAGTGTTACACCGCTGGATATTTTTTAACGGATCATTGTATTAAATAATCCACCGTTGGATTGAAAGCTACTATCATATAGATCATACATATAAAATTTTACATTAATCCAAAATTATTTGATATGCCATTGAGATGTCTCAAGATTAACGTTATATATACGTTTGAAATATATGAAAAATCCAACCATTTGATTATCAAGTTATTAGTGTCAAAATTTTACGAAATTTGGCACATATAATAATGATGATGCAACAAACATAATTCAACGGTTGGATTACTAAAAAACATATTCGATTTGTAGTTATTAGTGGTGTAATACTTGGTGTAATTTACACAGGTGTAATTATAACCCTCCTCATCAACATGAGGAGGGTTATAATTACACCGGTGTAAGTTACACCAAGTGTTACACCGCTGAATATTTTTTAACGGATCATTGTAAAATAATCCACCGTTGGATTGAAAGCTACTATCATATAGATCATACATATAAAATTTTACATTAATCCAAAATTATTTGATATGCCATTGAGATGTCTCAAGATTAACGTTATATATACGTTTGAAATATATGAAAAATCCAACCATTTGATTATCAAGTTATTAGTGTCAAAATTTTACGAAATTTGGCACATATAATAATGATGATGAACAAACATAATTCAACGGTTGGATTACTAAAAAACATATTCGATTTGTAGTTATTAGTGGTGTAATACTTGGTGTAATTTACACAGGTGTAATTATAACCCTCCTCATCAACATGAGGAGGGTTATAATTACACCGGTGTAAGTTACACCAAGTGTTACACCGCTGAATTTTTTTAACGGATCATTGTATTAAATAATCCACCGTTGGATTGAAAGCTACTATCATATAGATCATACATATAAAATTTTACATTAATCCAAAATTATTTGATATGCCATTGAGATGTCTCAAGATTAACGTTATATATACGTTTGAAATATATGAAAAATCCAACCATTTGATTATCAAGTTATTAGTGTCAAAATTTTACGAAATTTGGCACATATAATAATGATGATGAACAAACATAATTCAACGGTTGGATTACTAAAAAACATATTCGATTTGTAGTTATTAGTGGTGTAATACTTGGTGTATGTAAAATTTACTTGAACATAAAATTAAATGTATGCCATTATTGTTATGTTTTCAGTTTAACAATTTAAATAATTATTATATTAAGTATTTATTTTAATTCTTTTATAACATTATTATAACGACTCTCACTTAGTGACTAATCATTAGCAACAATTAATTTGGATAAAAAGTCAATGATTAATGGGTTATAAACTAAATGAATTTTAATAGTGATTTTTAAATAAAAATATATAATGTCTTATAATTATATTAAAAAAATTAAATTCAATTAATTTTATATTATTTAAATTCAATCAGAACTATTTTCAATAATTTAAAATATAGAAATTAAGTACTTTTAAAAATTTTAGCTTAAATATCTATTTATATCTTCTATATGTAAAATTTTACTTGAACATAAAATTAAATGTATGTCATTATTGTTATGTTTTCAGTTTAAATAATTATTATATTAAGTATTGATTTTAATTCTTTATAACATGATTATAACGGTTCCCACTTAGTGACTAACCATTAGCAACAGTTAATTAGCATAAAAAATTAATGATTAAAGGGTTATAAATTAAATGAATTTTATAATGATTTAAAAAAAACGTATAATGTCTTATAATTATATTAAAAAATAAATTCAATTAATTTTATGTTATTTAAATTCTGTTAGTGTAACGCCCTAATTTCCAAATTCAAAACTTAGTCCGTTCGAAACTAAATTCTGAAAATTCAAAATTTAAAACGTACAATCCTGGATATAAAACCTCACATTTAAATAAGTATCCAACAACAACTTATACAAAATGTGATCAACTTAAACCTTAAATACATAATCAAAGTCCATAATATACATATCCATATACACATGGTCCAAAGATTATAAACTAACATCTCTAGTATAAACAAAATTATATACATATACAAGCTCTTATATATATGTACATCAGGCCCGAAGGCTACAAACTAAACAACTTTTATAGACAATCCAAAAGGAAAATATCTAAATACAACGTCTCCGGCTCTAAACTCATTTATTATCACCGGAGGTACCTGCACACCTAAATTATCCACAAAACGCGTGGTGAGACTAATGCCTAAGTGAATATAACTAATCATACTCAGTGTACAGAAGCAAGCACTAATCAAAGTATATCAAATTTATAAACATCAATCATCATAATGCATTTACATTCCATATCATAACTAACATAATCTTAATCAATAAAATGCAACTCACTGCTATAATTAGCAGGCATGATGTTTTCACTTAAACTGGAGTTAGAACTGAGCTCAGACTACGGGAAACGTCTTTCCCGGGGACGTATCCCACCCATTACTGGACCGAATCAAGTTTTCACATAATTATTTAGTTTTCTTAACTCACAGTGCAAAGGCCGGCTTGAATTAACTCACGGTCGAAACCGGTAATCATGAATCGTTAGTTAAAACCAGAATTTCGAACATTTCGAGTGTTTCGAGACTTTCGTAACTTTCGTAACTTCGAAATTCAATAGTTTTACAATCGATTCAAGCATAATCTAATCAATCTCATTGCGAACATCATAATTCCATTCTTTAATCATATAGAAAGGGAAACAAGGGGTAGGGTTCATACATTGAGCATTTCGTAATCTCGCTACTTTCGTAAATTTCGCTATCCTAAGGTTTTCAATGAAAATCACCGATCAAACTACTCAATCTTACACCACTATCAACAACTACTAATACAATATGCATATAGAAAGGGAATCAAGAGAGTAGGTTCATACAATGGGGAGAAATCAAAATCAAGGAAAGTGAGAGTGTGTGAGTTATACTCACCAATTTCTTGAAATTCACAAGATAGATTGATGAGTTGGATGATCCTTTGATGAATCCTAGCTTCAATTCTCCTTAATCACTTCAAAATTCCACTTTCTCTTTCTAGAAACTCTCTCTCTCTAGGGTTCGAAGGAAGAAGAAGAACAAGTGAGTTTTCTGATTTTTGCATGTCCAAGTATTTATACTGGACAACTGGTAATCGATTACGTAATGTGTAATCAATTACCAGAGGTAAAAATTACACAGAAAACGTTTCTGGGAAATGGTAATCGATTACAACATTTGGTAATCGATTACCAAAAACTAGTCCTGGTAATCGATTACACCCTGTGAGTAATCGATTACCTAAAAACTAGCTCTCTGGTAATCGATTACACCTGTGAGTAATCGATTACCTAAAAACTAGCTCTCTAGTAATCGATTACACCCTGTGAGTAATCGATTACCAGAACCCAATTTTCTCAAATTCACTAAGTTAAAGCATAAACTTGGTTTTAACCTATAATTTCACAATTTACCTTTCTTGATTTACTAATACATAATCTTGTTTTGATACCTAATGAAATTATTAAAGCTCCTAATTTGCGGGATGTTACATTCTACCCCCTTAAGCAATTTTGACCTCAAAATTGTTCAAGAAACAGATTCAGAAACTACCTCAACTGAAAAGTTCCGGGAATTGACCCGAATGTCATCTTCCTTCTCCATGTGGCCTCTTCTGGAGATTGACCTTCCCATACACTTCACCAAGGAATTGTCTTACTCCTTAGAGTCTTGACACTCCTGTCAATAATCTGTGCAGGTCTAGAAGGAATAGTGAGATCTCTTAATTGTATTGATTCAGAGCTAATGATATGAGATGGATCATGAACATATTTTCTTAACTGAGATACATGGAAAACATTATGTATCCTGGACAACTGAGGTGGTAAAGCTATCCTGTAAGCCAGAGGGCCAACCCTCTGCAGGATCTGAAATGGACCGATGAATCTAGGGTTGAGCTTTCTGTTTTTAATGGATCGTCCTATGCCCGTGACAGGAGTTACTTTCAAAAATACATGTTCCCCTTCCTCAAACTCTAAGTGCTTTCTTCTTTTATCAGCATAACTCTTTTGACGACTTTGGGCAGTTACAAGTTTTTCCCTAATGACCCTGATCTTGTCTGAGGTTTCCTGAACTAATTCTGGGCCTAAAAGAGTTCTCTCACCTACCTCATACCAACATAAAGGAGACCTGCATTTCCTACCATACAGTGCCTCAAAGGGTGCCATGCCTATACTGCTATGGAAACTGTTATTGTAGGCAAACTCAATAAGAGGTAGAAATCTATCCCAATTACCTGACTCCTCTAAAACACAAGCCCTGAGCATATCCTCTAAGGTCTGGATGGTTCTTTCAGACTGACCGTCAGTCTGAGGGTGGTAAGCAGTGCTAAATGAAGTTTGGTCCCGAAAGCCTGGTGAAGTGCATTCCAGAACCTGGAAGTGAATCTAGGATCCCTATCTGATATGATGTTAGAGGGAATACCATGAAGTCTGACAATCTCTCTAACATACAGATTGGCTAACTTGCTAAGGGGATAAGTGTTCTTAATTGGTAGAAAGTGGGCTGACTTAGTTAGTCGGTCCACAATCACCCAGATAGCATCAAATCCAGCTTGAACTCGAGGCAAACCTACCACAAAGTCCATAGCTACACTCTCCCACTTCCACTCAGGGATATCTAATGGTAAAAGGGTTCCAGATGGTTTCTGATGTTCTATTTTAACCTGTTGGCATACTAAGCACTTAGAAACATAATCAGCTATGTCTCTCTTCATACCATCCCACCAAAACATCCTCTTCAGATCCTGATACATCTTGGTAGATCCAGGATGTACAGAAAACTTACTCCTATGAGCTTCTCCAAAACCTGCTGCCTGAGGCTACCCCCCTTAGGGACACAGACTCTCCCTTGAAGAGAATCATCCCATCTTCTGACTCTGAAAACCCTAACTGTTGTTTTCTCTTGAAGGCTTGAGTCCAAATTCTGAGCCTCCTTGATTAGAGCTTTCAGCTCACAGGTGATTTCAAGCCTATGAAGAATTACCCTATGTTCACCAACTGTAACACCTAGACTTAGGTTTCTGAACTCTTCCAACAAATTCAATTCATGAATCATCATTGAAGACACATGAAGGGATTTCCTACTGAGGGCATCGGCCACCACATTGGCCTTGCCAGGATGGTACTTCAATTCAAAATCATAATCTTTGAGAAATTCCATCCATCTCCTCTGCCTCATATTGAGTTCCTTCTGATCAAAGAGATATTTCAAACTCTTATGATCACTAAAGACCTCAAATCTCACACCAAACAGGTAATGCCTCCAAATCTTGAGGGCAAATACCACAGCTGCTAACTCTAGGTCATGAGTAGGATAGTTCTCCTCATGTGGTTTCAACTGTCTAGATGCATAAGCCACTACTCTCCTATCCTGCATTAGAACACAACCTAAACCCTTCCCTGAAGCATCACAATATACTCAAAGCTTGGACAAATCCGGTAATGCCAATACCGGAGCAGTGGTTAACTTTTTCTTGAGCTCCAAAAGCTCCGCTCACAGATCTCATCCCACACAAAGGCTTGCCCTTCCGAGTAACCTTGTGAGAGGTAAGGATAGCTGGGAGAATCCCTTAATGAATCTCCGATAGTAGCCGGCCAATCCTAGGAAACTCCTAATCTCGTAATGGTATTAGGTCTTTCCCATTCAAGGACAGCTTCTACCTTGCTAGGATCAACAGACACACCCTCACTGGTAATCACATGTCCTAAAAATTGAACTCTATCACTCCAAAACTCACACTTTCCGGGTTTGCAAACAACTTTTCTCTCTCAGAACTCCTAACACAATCCTAAGGTGTCTCTCATGCTTTCTAGACTACGGGAGTAGATCAGAATATCATCAATGAACACAACAACAAACTCCAGATAGGGCCTAAAGATTCGATTCATGTAGTCCATGAATACAGCAGGAGCATTGGTTACTCCAAATGGCATCACCAAATACTCATAATGCCCATACCTAGTCCTGAAGGGTTTTAGGTATATCCTCCCCCTTAATCCTAATCTGATGGTAACCGGACCTTAAATCTATCTTAGAGAAAACTGAGGCTCCCCTAAGTTGATCTAAAAGGTCATCTATTCTGGGTAAAGGATATTGTTCTTAATGGTAACCTTGTTCAACTGCCTATAGTCTACACAGCCTCATACTCCCTTTTTTTTTCACTAAAAGTACTGGAGCTCCCAAGGTGACACACTAGGCCTAATGAACCCTTTAGACATAAGATCTTCTAACTGGGCTTTAAGTTCACTAAGTTCTAGTGGGGACATTCTGTATGGTGCTTTAGAAATAGGTCCTGTACCTGGTACTAAGTCTATGGTAAACTCTATTTCTCGGTCGGAGGTAAGGTGGTTACTTCACTAGGGAAAACATCTTGAAACTCCCTAACTGTAGTTATACTGCTTAAATCTATCTTGGACTCTAGAGTTGAGGAAAGTAATAAAACAAAACACTCACTCCCATCACTAAGACATTCAGACACTTCAGTGACACTGGACAAAAGAATTGATGGTTTCTCCCTCGAAGGAGGAGGGAGTGGAAAAACAACCTGTTTGTTAAAACAATCAAGCATGACTCTATTTGAAGACAACCAATTCATGCCAAGAATAACATCTATACCCCGTAAAGGCAAACAAACTAGGTCAACCTCGAAGGCCTTCCCTTGTATCACAATGGGGCACTGAAAACACACAAGGGAAGTAGAAATGGCCTCCTTGGCGGGAGTAACAACACTAAGAACATAAGGTAAAGATACAACATGCAAATTCAACTGTTTTACACAATCAAGAGAAATGAAAGAATGAGTAGCTCCTGAATCAAACAATACAATTAAGGTTCGATCTCCTAGGGTGCACATACCTCGCATCAGATTATCAGCAGAAGCTGCCACTTCCCGCTCAGAGTGAAAACTCTTCCAGTGGTTTGGGGTTTTGGTAGATCCTTCCTCTTGGGACACTCATTCCTCATGTGACCAGGTTGCTTGCAAAAGAAACACACATTCTTCCCCGTCAAGCATTCTCCAGAGTGTTCCTTTCCGCACTTGGGGCAAATGGGTACCCCTTGGCGTTGGGCCGGTCTAGTGGTCAAAGCTGAGGTGCCTTGCCACTTAGGCCTTGGGCCCTTGAATTGATTCGACCCCTCTATCTTCCGCTTTCCTTTAATATCAGTAGGTGGTGTTGAACTGGTGGTTTTTCTAACATTCTTCTCCGCAATATAGCACTTGTTTATCAATGTAGGGAAATCCTTAATCTCTAAAGTTCCAACCCGATCCAGTAATTCAGGTCGGAGGCCTCCTTCAAACTGATTACATCTCCATTCCTCATCAGCCACTGTCTGAAGATATCTGGAATACTTGGCTAACTCCTCAAACTTGGCCACATACTGGCCCACTGACATACTCCCTTGCTTTAGTTGTAAAAACTCTGCTTCCTTTTGCCTTCTGACCGTAGCAGGAAAATACTTATCCAAGAACAAAGTTTGAAAGACACCCCAAGTAATGGAGCCTCCATCACAGTAGTCCTAGTTAGCAGTCTTCCACCAATCCTCAGCTTCACCCCTCAACAATAAATAGCAAATCCCACCTTAGACTCATCCGCACATCTCACATCAAAGATTCTATTAAGGTCTCTCAGCCAATTGGATGCCACATCCGGGTCGTACACTCCATTGAACTGAGGAGGTTGTGTTTCCGAAACTCTGCCAGCCCATGAACAAACGGATCCACCACAGGTGTATGAGGTGTCCCCGTTGTCCTTCGAGCCAACTCCTGAAGTAATGCGGCATTAGCAGCCGCCTGTTCCCGAGCTGCCTCAGATTGAATCCGATTGGCGTTCATTTGCTCTCCCATCATGTGTGTGAATGCTTGAAGAGCTGCTTCCACGGGTCAGGTGGTGATTCTGAGAAGATGAATTGGTTCTGGGACGACCCCTCCTGCCACTTGCCATAATTATCTACACATCATTAAGTAAACATCGAGGTGATCAGTCTCTCAATTCACAAAACAATGCATAAATCAGAATAACAAGTCACAAGAAAATCCTACTACCACAGTCCAATTGGATTGAACTGCTCTGATACCAAAATGTAACGCCCTAATTTCCAAATTCAAAACTTAGTCCGTTGGAAACTAAATTCTGAAAATTCAAAATTTAAAACGTACAATCCTGGATATCAAACCTCACATTTAAATAAGTATCCAACAACAACTTATACAAAATGTGATCAACTTAAACCTTAAATACATAATCAAAGTCCATAATATACATATCCATATACACATGATCCAAAGATTAAAACTAACATCTCTAGTATAAACAAAATTATATACATATACAAGCTCTTATATATATGTACATCAGGCCCGAAGGCTACAAACTAAACAACTTTTATAGACAGTCCAAAAGGAAAATATCTAAATACAACGTCTCCGGCTCTAAACTCATTTATTATCACCGGGAGGAACCTGCACACCTAAATTATCCACAAAACGCGTGGTGAGACTAATGCCTCAGTGAATATAACTAATCATACTCATGTACAGAAGCAAGCACTAATCAAAGTATATCAAATTTATAAACATCAATCATCATAATGCATTTACATTCCATATCATAACTAACATAATCTTAATCAATAAAATGCAACTCACTGCTATAATTAGCAGGCATGATGTTTTCACTTAAACTGGAGTTAGAACTGAGCTCAAACTACGGGAAACGTCTTTCCCGGGGGACGTATCCCACCCATTACTGGACCGAAGTCAAGTTTTCACATAATTATTTAGTTTTCTTAACTCACAACGCAAAGGCCGGCTTGAATTAACTCACGGTCGAAACCGGTAATCATGAATCGTAAGTTAAAACTAGAATTTCGAACATTTCGAGTGTTTCGAGACTTTCGTAAGTTTCATAACTTTCGTAACTTCGAAATTCAATAGTTTTACAATCGATTCAAGCATAATCTAATCAATCTCATTGCGAACATCATAATTCCATTCACTTTAATCATATAGAAAGGGAAACAAGGGGTAGGGTTCATACATTGAGCATTTCGTAATCTCGCTACTTTCGTAAATTTCGCTATCCTAAGGTTTTCAATGAAAATCACCGATCAAACTACTCAATCTTACACCACTATCAACAACCTAACTACTATATGCATATAGAAAGGGAATCAAGTGAGTAGGGTTCATACAATGGGGAGAAATCAAAATCAAGGAATAGTGAGAGTGTGTGAGTTATACTCACCAATTTCTTGAAATTCACAAGATAGATTGATGAGTTGGATGATCCTTTGATGAATCCTAGCTTCAATTCTCCTTAATCACTTCAAAATTCCACTTTCTCTTTCTAGAAACTCTCTCTCTCTAGGGTTCGAAGGAAGAAGAAGAACAAGTGAGTTTTCTGATTTTTGCATGTCCAAGTATTTATAGTGGACAACTGGTAATCGATTACAGTAATGTTGTATCAATTACCATAGGTAAAAATTACACAAGAAAACGTTTCTGGGAAACTGGTAATCGATTGCAACATTTGGTAATCGATTACCTAAAAACTAGTTCTCTGGTAATCGATTACTCACAGGGTGTAACGATTACCTAAAAACTAGCTCTCTGGTAATCGATTACACCCTGTGAGTAATCGATTACCAGAACCCAATTTTCTCAAATTCACTAAGTTAAAGCATAAACTTGGTTTTAACCTATAATTTCACAATTTACCTTTCTTGATTTACTAATACATAATTCTCTTGTTTTGATACCTAATGAAATTATTAAAGCTCCTAATTTGCCGGATATTACAATTAGAACTTTTTATTTAAATAATTTAAAAGAAATAAGTACTTTTGATGGGTTATAAACTAAATAAATTTTAATAATGATTTTTAAATATAAATAATAAATTTTACTAAAAATCTCTTATATTAAATAATTAAATATTTTTTATCATTTCATCCATTAAATATTTTTTTTATCTTGGCATATATGAGAAAAAATAGAATAAAAACATTACAAATGTATATATCAAAACTTATTGATTAGTAATTAAAAAATACAAAAATATATGGTATATATGAAAAGATAAAAATTATATATACATGTTATTACCGTTTTTTAACTTGCATATTGAAATGATTTTACAAAAATTAGTCAATGGGAGTTGTATATGCTTCATATAATAATTTTTTTTAAAAAAATTATTGATTTAATTTTAACTCCAGCTACACCTTTTATTTTGAGAATAAAATATTTTTCTGTAAATATTTTTCATGTGATAACAATAAACAAAAGTGGATGAGAGAAATCATTAAATTATGTATGGTTATATTTAGTAAAACTTATATTTTATCATGAATAAATATTACATGTTGTATTATTAATTAAGGAAAACATTATAGTAAGCATTGAAATTTTTTATTATTATAACGGACAACACACATATGCATGTTATTCTAAAAATGCAATCTATCATGGAGTTACATAAAAGATCATGCATTGTGTAAGAGTTTAGTGAACTTATTTTATACAATTATATTTTAAAATATTTAATTTTTATTAATAATCTCACTAAAGAGATTAACAATTCTTTTTATTAATTATGAGAAATATTTAGACGGGATAAAATGTTCTTTAAATTGAATAATTTAATGTAATTTCTCATTATAATTAGTTTTAATATTTTATTATGTTATATAATTAATAATTTTATTTCTAATATTTTTAAAAGCACAAACAAATTGGTCCATGAGTTAGCTATGGCAAGCACGGGCGATTCACGCTCTGGAGACTCTATGCCGCAACCACCAAAACCTCCAGACGAAGGTGGTCAAGAACAACCTCAGGGTGTCTCCTTCCGGGACAAAGTCATTGGGAGGACAACCCCTGCACCCACTCAAGAGAGGCGTGACTTGATTAGTTCGAAGCTAATGACTATGCTCTAGAGGGGGGAACAGGCTTCTCCCCAGATGCACCATCGATGAAGAATTGTTTTCTACTCTGTGTCTACCTTGGAAGGAGGCCTTGGTTGTGAAAATCTTGGGGAAGAACATTGGGTTTGTAGCCATGCGGGATAGACTCATTCGCTGTTGGAGGGTCCTAGGCGATTTTGACATGCTGGATGTGGGTTTTGGCTACTATGTTATCAAGTTTGACAATGCAGATGATAGGTCCTTTGTTGTGAATGGTGGCCCATGGATGATCATGGATCACTACCTTTCGGTTCACGCATGGACGCCGGACTTCAATCCTTCTGAGGCAAAGATTGAGTGCACAATGGCTTGGATCCGCTTTCCTAGTTTGAGCCTAATGTATTATGATGAGGATATCCTGCTTGGAATAGCATCAATGGTGGGTAAGCCCATAAAGGTTGACTCCACCACACTTAGTGTCTCCAGAGGTCGCTTCACAAGGGTCTGTGTGGAACTTGATCTCAACGCTCCGGTGGTGGGAAGGTGTGTGTCCAAGGGAGTTGGTTCAAAGTAGAATATGAAGGCCTTCATATCCTCTGCTCCGCCTGCGGCTGCTATGGGCATGTTACAAGGGAATGTACACGTCCGAAAGCTAGCGACAATGTTTCTCCATTGGCTGAGCACGACGTGGGTACACAAGGGGATGGCGGCGGTGACCTTGAAAGGAAGCCAAACCCTAATTCCATGGAAGGAACGTTGCAATCATTAATTGTGGAAGGTACGGATTGTCCTAATTCCAAGGAGGATCCCCATGGGGATTGGTTGGTGGTGACACGTAGGAAGAAGTCTCCCAAACAGAAGGAGAAACATGCGGCCACTTCCGTAGGCACTAAAATTGATACCAAATCTAATAAATTTGGGAAATCAATAAGCACCAATGATTCTCGGCAGAGTGACCCAATCATTACGGGGCCCACATATGCTCCCCTCACATTTAATGCCCAGGTGGAGAATTCTAACACACCCAAGCAATGGACAAGGAAACGGGCTAGGAGGGAAAATCCGGAAAAGAAAAAGGCCCAGCCCAAGCCCCAACAGCCAGAGAAAGATAAACCAAGCTCCTCTATTAGCCAAACACAAACTCTGTTCCACAACTCGACCGCTCCACAACCCAAGCATCCTCCCAAGAGCTCCTCTTAGCCCAACAACTACCATGGTCACCAACATGACCGCGGCTCAACCCAAGCCATCTCCCAAAACTATTTTGATTGGAGGTACTAAAGTCTTTGACCTTGGGGATGGTTTCAAGTCAACCATGAATTTGAAGAACGTATCCCACCACTATTCTATACAGATGATGATGAGCATGCTATGAATGAAGATGGTGTGGAGAGGCACGTCACTACCTTAACGCACGACACTAGAGACTGCAACAGTGTCATGGATGAAGCCTCCGATGTGGACATGGGACCTCCCGAAACGTCCATGATGATGGACAATTAATATATGCTTCCTATGGACTTTGCCAATTTAAATATTTTGGCTTGGAACTGTCGTGGTGCAGTTAGCAAAGTTGGACATCGCTATTTAAAGAGCATGATTAGGGACTACAAGCCTAACATCTGCTCTTAATGGAAGCTCACTGTCAATTCCAATCCGTTTCTACATTCTAACACTCCCTGGGATATGTTCCTCTCCTTATACAGGAAGCTATCCGCCACTCAGGAGGCCTTTGGGTGTTGATTGAAGTTGGTTGTGGCTGGGATATCCAACCTTTTGATGTGTTTTCTCAGGCTTGACCTTTTCGATTAGACAAGGTAATTCCATTTGGTTCTGCAGTGCCATCTATGCTAGTCCTGTTCCCTCTTCTCGTGACTCCCTTTGGGATATCTCAAGGATCTCCAGCATCGCATTCCTCATCCTTGGGCTCTCATGGGAGATTTCAACGAAGTTCTTCTTCCTTCTGAAGTGAGGGGATGCTCCTTTCTTCCTCTTAGGGCTGACCGTTTTTCTCAAGTCTTACAGGACTGTGACCTTCTTGACATTGGGGCAACAGGCAGCAGCAGGTTCACTTGGTTCCGTAGAGAGCATGGCATTCAAAGCAAGGCCAAGAGACTTGATAGGGCGCTGGGTGATCTTGCTTGGAGACTCCTTCTTCCTGAAGCTTATGTGGAGGTTCTCTGTCGCACTCACTCTGATCATTCCCTTCTCCTTCTTCACTGTAGTGATCTTGCCACTCAGAGGGAGGGCGTCCCTTTCGGTACATTGCTGCTTGGGAAAGACATGTTGACTTTGAGAGCTTAGTTTGCAATGCTTGGATTGACTCTCGGGGTGGGGTTCTTGAGCGCCTTCATGAGGTCAAACTACAAGCTCAGAAATTTAACAAAGATGTATTTGGCAACATTTTCCGCAAAAGAAGACGGGTTAAGGGGCGTCTGAGAGGTGTCCAAGCCGAGTTGGATGGCTCCGCTTCTTCATCCTTACTTAGTCTCGAGAGGTCTCTCCAAAAAGAATACACAGAGGTCTTGAAGCAAGAGGAGATTCTTGGTTCCATAAGTCTCGGGAGCGTTGGGTCAAACTTGGGGATAAGAACAACAAGGTTTTTCACACCCAAACGGTAATTCGTCGCAAGAGGAATACGATTCTACGCCTGCAACTTCAGGATGGATCTTGGTCCTCTGAGCCAGAAGTGATGAAGGCGAAAGCTCTCCAATTCTACTCCAATCTCTTTGGGGGTCACAGAGACACTACCCCCAATATTATGGATGATGTAGATCTTCCGTTTTTGCCTAGAGATGGGGTTGAGGCTCTCTTGGCTCCTGTTTCCATAGAAGAGGTTCCAAAGGCCATTATGAGTATGGGTTCCTTTAGGGCTCCTGGTCCAGATGGGTTTCAGGCAGGCTTCTTCAAAACCCACTGGCATATTGTTGCTGATGATCTTTTTAGGATGGTCCAGGATGCTTTCCTATATGGATCATCCCACCATCCCTCTTGGACACCCAGGTGGTCCTAATCCCTAAAGGGGAATCTCGGACAGTTTGAAAGATTTTCGCCCCATATCACTTTGTAATGTCAGCTACAAGGTTATCACAAAAGTATTGGGAATAGACTTAGGCCATTCCTAAATGGTCTGGTGGGACCTCTCCAAGGTAGCTTCATTCCTGGTTGCGGTACCTCAGAAAATGCAATGATTGCTCAGGAAGTCACTCATCACATGTCTAGGTCTCGGGAAAAAACAGGTATGCTTGCCTTTAAAATCGATTTGGAGAAGACATATGATAGTATTAGCTGGGAGTTCCTTGAAAGCACTCTTCATGCTTTCCACTTTCCCCTCAGAATTATTAAGTGATTATGTGGTGTGTTAAAGGAAGTCGCCTGTCTATCCTTTGGAATGGATCCCAACTCCCCTCCTTCTCTCCTACCCGTGGTCTCCGCCAAGGTGATCCTATGTATCCTTACCTTTTTGTGCTTTGTATGGAACACCTTTCTTGTGCTATTCAACAGAAAGTTAATTCGGGTGATTGGCGCCCTATTCATCTCTCATAATGGTCCTGGTATTTCCGACCTTCTATTCGCTGATGACATTATGCTATTTTGTAAGGCTTCTGTGGATCATGTTACTCTCATCAAGGCTGTTCTCACGGACTTTGCAAACGCTTCTGGGTTGAGGGTTACTATGAATAAATCTAAAGCTATGGCCTCTAAGGGTGTTACCAGGGCCACGATCACGACTTGTCAGAATATCTCATCAATTCGGTTTGTGAGAGACTTAGGGAACTACTTGGGCTTCCCTCTCATCCAGGGGAGGGTCCGAAAACAAATGTTTGATCCCACCTTGGAAAAGCTCAAGACACGGCTTGCTTCATGGAAGGCTAGATTGCTGAATAAACCAGGAAGAGTATGCCTTGCCAAGTCAGTTCTAAATGCTATACCGATCTACACCATGCAGAATGTTTTGGTATCCTACTACTGTGTGCTCAGCCATGGATCGTATGACCAGGAACTTTATATGGGAAGCAAGACTGAAGGTCGTGGATGGAATCTTATCAATTGGAAGACTCTGATTGCTCCCAAAAAATTTGGAGGCCTGGGTCCGGTCCGAGAGATGAGGAAAGTCAACGTGGCATTACTTGGAAAACAGATGTGGAATCTCCTCACTGATGGTAATAGTCTTTGCACGAGGGTTCTCAAAGCTAAATACCTTACTACCAATTCGATTCTGAGCATCAAAGTTGGTCCAGGGGCATCGTACATTTGGCGCGGCTTGCTTCACGCTCGTGATGCTCTATTGGGTGGTTTCCAGTTCCGGTTCCGGGATGGCTCTTCTTCTATTTGGTACATTAGCTGGACTGGAGCTGGGAATATTGCCAACCTTATCCCTATGTTGACATTTCAGACACAGCCTGCAAGTCAAGGATATTATTAGAGATGGTTCATGGAACTTTAATACCATCCGAACCATGATTCCCGAGGACATTTTCACTCTCATACGGGCTAGTAATCCCACCCTCCACCCAGCTCTCCATGACTTCTGGACATGGAGTGCCTCCAATCATGGTACGTACTCTACCAAAGCGGGCTATGCTTGGCTCTTATCAACGGACGCACAGGTGCCTGATCTTAACTCTTGGACGTGGATGTGGAAGCTGCAGGCGCCAGAGAAACTCCGGTTCTTCATTTGGCTCATCGCTAATGATGCGCTCCCTACTAATGAGAGGAGGATGAGGTGTGGCATGGCTACCTCTACGGCATGTGGCAGATGTTCTGGCTCTATAGAAGATATTGCGCATTGTTTGCGTAAGTGCCCCCATGCCTTGGAAATCTGGCAGCGCACTGGTCTCATGCACGACCCTGCGTTCAATCTTTTGGAGATCATCCCTTGGGTCAAAGCAATGAGTGCTGGTCAGAATGGGAGTTTGTTCCTTGCGGCCCTTTGGTGGCAGTGGAGATGGGAGAAACAACATGGCTCTGGATGATCGCAAGTGGTCCACTGAATTGTCATGCGCAATATTTACTTATCTTGTGATGACTTTATCCACTTCTTAGGCCCCCAGGGTCGTACCTCCTCTGAAGCTCGTTATTGTGCTCGTTGGACCCCTCCCCCTGTGGGTGTTACCAAATTGAACGTTGATGGGAGTTGGTTTCCCCACCTTAACCGCATGGGAGCTGGTGGTGTTCTTAGTGATGATTCCTCAGCTTGGTTGCTTGGCTTCTCTGCCTTTCTTGGACCTGAGAGTGCTATGGAAGCTGAACTCTGGGCTATCTGTGAAGGCCTTCATTTGGCTTGGTCACATGGCTATAGGAGCGTTGTTGTTGAATCCGATGCTAGTGAAGTGGTTGCTCATATTTTTCAGGGTGTTCCCCCCCAACTCACATGCTCAGGAACCTCATCCTTGAAATTTGGCGCTTGCTTAAGCGTACTTGGCAGGTGTCTATTCACCATATCCCTCGTCAGGCTAATGGTACAGCGGACTGCTTGGCCAAGATGGGTGCCACCCAAGACATGAGACTGAATACCTGGTCTTCCCTCCTCCGGAAGTTGCTACTGCTCTCCTTACGGATGACTTAAGCTTTGTTTAGTTGTTTGGTGTTGTTTCCTTTTCTTATTTCTTTCCAAAGCACCAAAAAAATATTAATAAAAACACATAATGAAAATAAAATGTTTTAATATAATAATAAAAAAATGAAAGTGTGATAAAAAAATAAAGAAAAGATAATGGTAGGAGCAGGACTGCTTCCCTTGAAGGATACCTGATTCATAAAAAAGTCACTTTACTGAAACGAGAATGAAAAAACAAAATAAAGAACACAAGTGAGAAAACTGACACATCTACTGGGGAGAAATTTTAATATATAATAATTAGAACAGATGAATAAAATAGATAAAAGAGATAATAAATGAAAACATTCATGAATAAAATAGAGAAATAAATGTTATATTAGAAAAATAATTTAATATTATTGTAAATCAATGCATTTATTGTATTTCTTAATTTAGGTTTTTATGTAATGAAATAGATAAACATAAATGAATAATGAGAAAAATTGTTTTAATAATAATAATAAGAAAAATAAAGTTTGATAAAAATTAAAAGAAAATGGCAGGAGCAGAACTGCCTCCCATGAAGGATACACATGGTTCATAAAAAATAATCACTTTACTGAAGTGAAAATAAAATGACTAAGAAAAACACAAGTGAGAAACGTGACATGTGTACCGTGGAAACAATTTTAAGATAGAGAGTAAATAGACAAATAGAGTAGATAAGAGAGATGATAAATGAAACATTAATGAATAAATTATGTATTAGAAAAAGCACTTTATAATTAATGTAAATCAATAAGTTTATTGTATTTCTTAATAATCTGTATTTTTATGTAATGAAACTGATAAATATGAACGAAAAATGAGTGGAAATGTTTTAATGAATAAAATAGAGAGTTAAAAGATATATTAAAAAACACTTTAAATTTAATGTAAATTAACATATTTATTGTATTTTTTAATCTATGTTTTCTGTAATAAAACACATAAATAAAAACGGATAATGTGTGATATGATTCCAAATGGCATGGAATCAAATTGCGGATCTATATAGGAAAATTGAGTATGAATTTAACTTTTGGAATTATCTTGGATCGAAATTGTGGAAATTTCAGATGATGATGCGTCTTTGTTTCATAGTGCATCTTCAAGTGAAATTGTGCCTTCAATGTTTAATTCTTTTTATCTACTTAATGATATGCCCTACACGAATGATTTTGAATCTTATGATTTTTGTAAGGTAACACTATAAATCATTCGGTTGGCATGATTTCTTGGATAGTGAGAATAAGAAAGTTCATGAAATTCAATTGAATGTTTGTAGAGGACTTGAAACTTATTATCTCTTTGGGCATATATGTACACCTAATAGCTTCATGTGTGCTTTCCTCTATAAGCATATTGTTGAGTACTCTAATGAAGACATTGTGGAGTGTTGAAGGGAATCAAGCATGTGGTAGGGTGCTGCGGAGATAAATGGATTCCCTCCCTTGTTATAATCGTTTTGCGAAAACACGAATCAAGGCATAAAAGGTATTAAAACGAAAGGTTGTACCTTATTAGGATTATAAACGAGGCAAGTGTAGCCACGTCTCTATCGGTATCCACGCCAACGGCCGAACTAGGAAACCCTCATCAGCTCTGCTAGTACCCTTAGAAAGTAAGAAGCGATTGCTCATGTGCCTAGGGTAGTGCATCTCATGCTCTATTTATAGAGTGATGGCTGGGGTTTCACCCTCCACTCACTTTGTCCTAAGATGATACTTGACTAGGGACTATTTAAGAATAGTTCTTCATAAGATTTCACGATCAAGTCATCTACTTGATTTCTTATGAAGTTTAAGCTTACTATTCTACGAACAATAATTATATTCTAAAAGAATAAGTTTGCCTTTATAAAATAACATGATACAAGTGATGGATGTTTATAAATATATAAGTCTCTAGTGCATATTCCTAACAATCTCCCACTTGCACTAGAGACATTCAGACATAACTATTATGCCTAATGATCTAGTGTGCTTTTCATGCTTCTACTGCACAAGGGGTTTAATGGGTTTGTAACAACGACTTTTCTTGCTTCGAACTTTTCTAGCTCACAGTGCCACCATTCAAACAAAACACATAACCTGATTGCGATCTTTAATCATCTTTGTCGGTTTGGAAGCTAGCATCAGTGTAAACCTTTACAAGTAGCTCTTCCTCACCTCCATATATCAAGAATGAATCCTCAGTTCTTCTCAAGTACTTAAGGATGTTCTTGACTGTTGTCTAGTGACCTTCACCAAGATCAGACTGGTATCTGCTAGTCATGTTTAAAGCATATGATATTTCTGGTCGAGTACATAACATGACAAACATCATAGATCCTATAGCAGATGCATAAGGAATCCCACTCATGCAACCTCTCTTCTTCTATACTAGAAGGAGATTGGGCCTTAGATAGGCTTATACCATGTGACATATGTTAAATCGTTTTAATACTTTGTCTATGCATGTATTTTGACTTAGGCCAAGTGATCTTCGAGATCTATCTCTATAGATCCTGATACCTATCACATAGGTTGCTTCGCCCAAATTTTCATAGAAAGACAATTTCCTAACCAAGTCTTTACAGACTGAAAGGTAGAAATGTCATTCCCTATGAGGAGTATGTCATCTGCATACAAAACCAGACAAACCACTATATTGTCACTAACCATTTTGTAGACACAAGGTTCATCCTCATTTTTAATGAAACTAAACTGCTTTACAGCTTCATCAAAATGAAAAGTCCAGCTTGTAGAGGCCTGCTTTAATACATAAATGGATTGTTGCAACTTACATACCTTTCCAACATTTTCAGGTATATCAAAAACTTTAGGTTGTGTCATATACACATCTTCAAGAAGGCTTCCATTTAGGTAAGCTGTCTTGATACCCATTTTCCAGATTTCACAATCATGGTTAAACTGCAACAGCAAGCAAGATCCGAACAGATTTAAGCATGGCAACTGGGGAAAAGGTTTCATCATAGTCTATATTATGAATTTGCGTAAAACCCTTTAGCCCCCAACCGTGCTTCAAAGGTACTTACATTACCATCCTTGTTAGTTTTCCTCTTTGAAAACCCACTTGCACCCTATGGGTTTTATCCCTTCGGGTGGCTCAATCAAGGTCCATACCTTGTTAGTGTACATGGAATCCATTTAAGATCTCATGGCATCAAGCCATTTCTCAGATTCTGGACTCAAAAGAGGTTCTTGGTAGATCACTGGTTCATCTTGATCCATTAGCAATACATCCCTTTCTTGAGATACAAGGAAACCATATCTCTCAGGTCGGTGACATACCCTATCTGACCTATGCAGGTCTTGCGCTACTTGAGCAGGTGGCTCCACAACACTTTGTGGTATCTGCTCTTGTTCCATTACCGGCTCATTGCTACTCTGTGTACTTGAATTTCTTCAAGTTCTACTTTCCTCCCACTCATTTTCTTAGAGACAGATTCCTTCTCTAAGAATATAGCAGTCTTAGCGACAAACGCTTGCTTTGCTAGGATTATAAAAGTAGTGACCCTTAGTTTCTTTTGGGTATCCCAAAAATAAGTACTTATTTGATTTGGGTCCTAGCTTATCTGAAACTTGGAGTTTCATATAAGCTACACAACCCCAAATCTTCATAAAAGACATACCAGGTCGTTTCCCAGTCCATATCTCATATGGTGTCTTTATGATAGCCTTAGATGGAACACGGTTTGGTGTGAAGGCTGTTGTTAACAAAGCATGACTCCAAAAGGAGTCAGGGAGATCAGAATGACTCATCATGGATCGAACCATATCTAATAGAGTTCGATTTCTCCTTTCAGAAACTCCATTCCATTAAGGTGTTCTAGGAGGAGTGAGTTGAGATGTTATCCCACACTCTCTTAGATAGTCATCAAATTGTTGGCTTGAGTATTCTCCACCTCGATCTCATTGAAGTGTTTTAATAGTCTTGCCAAGTTGGTTTTATACTTCATTCTTAAATCCCTTGAACTCTTCAAAGGATTCAGATTTGCGTTCCATCAGATACACAAATCCATATGTACTGAAATCATCAGTAAAAGTGATGAAGTATTAAAAACCTCCTCTAGCCATTGTGCCCATGGACCCACATACATCACTATGTATGAGACCAAGAAGATCACCAGTCCTTTCACCCATTCTAGTGAATGGGTTTTTGGTTATCTTCCCTAATAGTCAAGATTCACATGTCTTAATTGATTCAAAATCAAAAGATTCCAAATAGCCATCTTGATGGAGTTTGGATATGTGTTTCTCATCTATGTAGCCCAAGTGACAATGCCAAAGATAAGTTGGGTTCAAATCATTTGTTTTGACCCTCTTAGAACTTATGTTATAGATAGACACTTTCATGTCAAGAACATATTGTTCAACTTTGCACAACCATATCATTCAAATAAATTTAATTGGTCTTTATGAAAAACATTCTTTTCGAATCAAGAAACGGATTAAAATTCCCACTAATGGTAGGCACAAAATAACAATTATTTAGTTCAAAACTAGTCCAGTTGGCAAGTTAAGTTAAATAGGTTCCTACGGCTAAGGCAGCAACTCTTGCTCCATTTCCACACGTAGGTCGACTTCTCCTTTAGCCAATGACCTATTTTGTTTAGATCCTTCACATTCACACTAATGTGAGATTCACATTCGGTTTCCAATGCCCAAGATGCAGAAATAGGTAAATTGACTTCTATGACATATGTCTCTGAAGCGGAAGTCTCACTTCCCTTCTTGATCTCCTCCAGATATTTACACAGTTTCCAATGTCCTGATTAGCCACAGTGGAAACATTTTCCTTCCTTAACTATCCCGCCAGTAGGCTTCAAAGCAGAGGTACTAGGCTGGTCTTTGCCCTTGTCCTTTGCCTTTGGTTGGACCATCAATATGGCCTTCCCTTTACCTTTATTAATATGGCCTTCTTCTTCTTGCCCTTGCCTTTCCAGGTTGGACCATCAATATGGCCTTCCCTTTACCTTTATTAATGTTTTGCTCAGCTGTTCTTAACATGCTTAGCATCTCTGGCAGTGGTTTGTCAAATTCATTCATGTTATAGTTCATGACGAATTGACTATAGCTGTCCAACAACGATTGCAGGATAAGTGGCCAACTCTTAGCCTAATGGGAATCCAAGCCTTTCTGGGCTTTCAATGTACCCAATTGTTTTGAGTACATGAGCACCAACAGGGGTTCCCTCTGCCAGTCTACAATGATAAAGTGCTTATGAGACTTCAAATTGTTCAAGCCTAGCTTGTCCTTGATAAAGTCATTTTAAGTGTACAATCATATTGTACGTCTCCATGTTCTCAGCATTCATGATAGTAAGCATAAGGCAACCTACATCGAGAGTAACATCCAGATGCTTTCTAAAAGCATCTTTGTCAGCTTTCGAAGTATTTGCAGCGGGTGTTTCAGGAATAGGCCCTTCTAGGACATGCAGCCTTTTCTCATGCCTAAGGACAATCCTTAGGTCTCTATACCAGTCTAGAAAGTTAATTCCAGATAGTTTGTCCTTCCCAAGGACTGATCGCAATAAAAGATTATTTGTTGTGTTCAAAATTATGTACGTAAGTATCATAAAACATATTTAACAAGGTCTTTAATTAAATATGCCTCCCACTATTTTGATTCAAAACAAGTACCCTCAATATAAAGAATCAGAAAATCCCATAACAGATTTTCTAGTGGGCCAAGATCCATATTTCACCTAATTTTAAGTCAGCTTTAGCTGATCACTTAAGAAAAGGTTATTTAGGTAGGAACACGCTTTCCAATTGTATCTCATACAACTCTTGGATAGTTAGGTGAATAACTCTTATTCTAATTCATCTTATGAATTAATACCTAACTTAGTGCCTCTAGGTTTTTCAATCCTATTGAATATACCTAGTTAAGTCAAAACCCAATGGCTGACAGTTGGATATTACTTTTATCCCATCGCGCCTCACTAAAGTAGATAAATGCACCCTACTTTAGCAGACCCACATTTAATCGATTCTAGCCTTGACGAGTGCCATACATTGGAAGGCAAAACATGACTTAATATTCGTGCCTTTAGGTTTTTCAATCTTATTGAATATACCCAATCATAACCCAATGTTTGACAATCGGATATTACTTTTATTCTATCACGCCTCACTAAAATAGATAAAGGTACCCTGCTTTAGCAGACCCACTCTTCATCGATTCTAGCCTTGACGAGTGTCATTGGAAGACATAATAAGCATTGAGGGATTTAATCGCTTTAATTTTTCCATTCCTTTGTTAAACCATTTAACAAAACATAATCGCCCCTCACTAAAATAGATAAATGTACCTTGCTTTAGCAGACCCACACATCCATTCTAGCCTTGACGAGTGTTATTCAGTGGAATGAAAAACACAACTTAACATTCCCTTCGAGGGATTTTATCGCTTTAATTTTATTCCTTTGTTAAACCATTTAACAAACATACAAGCATGCATCTCATACAAAACACATGATATGGTTATGGCCTCCTAAAATTCCAATACAAAATTACATCACATATAATCTTGAAGTCTCCATCCACATGTCTCCACATGCTCCTTTAACTCCATGCTCTTTCCGGTTACATTACATAACAAGAAGAAACCTCGTTTAACATACGAGGGGATAGAGATGAGAAGAGAATTACAAGAGGAATGTCAAGAGGTAAGGCACGACACGCAGGTCGTATTTAAATTTAAAACAACTAAGGCCATAACCAATTATCATGCAAGCTCAACATCCATTGATTGTAAAAAGAGTGATATAATAAGATGTATATATTAAGCGAGGTTTGATTACGCGCATACGAAATAACACACAACGCAGTGTAGCACGGGGTTCAAGGGGAGGCCGCCCTTTGCGGGGTGCGGGGCAGCGCCCCGACACAAAAATTAGATTTGATAAACATTTAACCAATCATCAATAAGTGTCTCGCATCAAACGAATACTTCACGAACCGATAAATGAGTAAGTCCCTCGTATCATTTGAATACGCTCTTGTCAGCAAAATGATAAGTGGCATGTTTATCGCAGCCAATATTTGAGTCGAGACAAAGTTTCATCAATTGAACCCTTTGACTCCCAAGACATGAACTTTTAATGTTCCATGGGACCCTCCAACATTAGAACATATAAACATATATACATCGCACATAAAATAATCAATAAAGGATTCAAAAATAGAAACCTCACCTGTGCTTCACCTCGCCTAACGTGGGTGAAAGCGCGGGTTCTAGTTTTCAATTTGTAATTTGCGCTTTACTTGCGCTTCACTTTCCGCTTCACATGCGCTTTACTCCGCTTAGCGTGAGTGAAGCGCAATATTCGAAATTCAAAATTCCAGTATGCTGCGCTTTCATCTGCGCCCACCGCAGATGAAGCGCACATAACAATTTTCAAGCGTGCAGACGCATTTTTCATCAGAAAAACATAATATCACATATTCAAAAACGATTTTAAAAGCCCAAAACGTGTTTATCGCAAACCAACGCTTTGATACCAATTGAAGGGAATCAGGCATGTGGTCAGGGTGGCAGCGGAAATAAATGGATTTCCTCCCTTGTTTATAATCGTTTTGCGAAAACACGAATCAAGGCATAAAAGGTATTAAACGAAAGGGTCGTAACCATATTGGATTAAAAACGAGGCAAGTGTAGCCACGTCTCTATCGGTATCCACGCCAACAGCCGAACTAGGAAACCCTCCTCAGCTCTGCTAGAGCCTAGAAAGTAAGAAGCGATTGCTCATGTGTCTAGGTAGTGCATCTCATGCTCTATTCTATAGAGTGGTGGCTAGGGTTTCACCCTCCACTCACTTAACCCTCACACTTATGGGCCTGGCCCATTATCTTATAATTCTAATTAAATTAAATTAGAATTATTATCCTTTCTAGTGGCATGTTGTATCCGTGTGACCCCAATAGGCTTTTAATATTTGGTTATAATATTAAATAAAAACCTTTTTATATTTAATATCATAAATAGTGAGCGGTATCTAGCAACACATCACTATCCAAATATTGAGATTATCAACAACTTTGACGAATCCTATTTATGATAATTTATATGATATGTCCCCTTTATCCAAATATCTAATTGAACACAAGGGCATGGATTGTGCACCGTGTATAGTTCAATTTATATTTTCTTGATCCCCAAATAGACTGTACAGGAAATAAACATCTTATGTTTATCCTCTTGAGCATGGCCACGCATTTTGCAGTCTCACTTTATTAAGAGGCCTATAGATATAACTCATGTTACATAGGAGGGACAAATCCCATCTATGGCATTCACATTCCACCACATAATTTATTATATGTCCAAATACCAACTTTATGATCACCCTGTTACAGGAAACATTTGATGATATTCAAAACACATAATTCCTTATGTAGGAATCGTAGTGATTTCAGGTCAAAGGACTTTATTTCCCAAAAATTCTAGAAAATAGGAAATTCATTCCTAACCTTATTTAAATAAATTTTGATGATTAAAAATATTTAATCACTCAAAATTCCACTAAATCACACAATTAAACAAACAGGCAAAAATGCGGCGTTACATTTAAAGCATATAACTCTTTATGTAGGAATCGTAGTGATTTCAGGTCGAAGGACTTCATAAAACATTTATCAATATAAGAAACGTTCATGAGACTTATGTAACAATCCATGCACGTTCTTAAGGTGGGTCTGTCCAGTACACCATTACTCTTAATGTGTACCTATGTGAGCACATGATATCTCATATCCATGATCTGTGAGAGTGATCATCAATGAACTCACATACTAGTCTAAATGCATCTTTGTCCTAAGATGATACTTGACTAGGGACTATTTAAGAATGGTTCTTCATAAGATCACGATCAAGTCATCTACTTGATTTCTTATGAAGTTTAAGCTTACTATTCTATGGACAATATTATATTCTAAAGAATGAGTTGCCTGTATAACATTACATGATACAAGTGATGGATGTTCATAAATATATAAGTCCTCTAGTGCATATTCCTAATGGTTCATCAATCTTCATCATTGCAGGGGTTGCTGCATGTAACATCCTCCTTTTGGAATTTCTTTATGTGGCCGTGGAGGCTTTTGTAATGTAATGTTGAACATAAATTTAAACTGTACCGGTTGTTTTCTGAGTTTTAGGTTGAATTGAAATTTGGGGAAGCGTCTGGTTCTTAGGGGAGACTTTGCTGGATTTTTGGTAGGAACTTAGTAATTTTCTGGAAAGGGTGAGAGGTTAGGAGTGTACGCCTTAGGAATAGGTCTTTATGACAAAGAAAGTAGGACTTGTAGAGAAGGAATAGGTTTGGAATGGAAGAGAAAGGGAACTTAGGGCAATTGGAGCAGATCAGAGTGTAGGGAAGGAACTCTCTGATTTTTGCGCTTCAGTTGCGCTAAGCGCAACCTGAGTACAGGAAACAGGGTTTTGGGGAGGAACTCTCTGATTTCTGCGCTCCAGCTGCGCTAAGCGCAGCCTGAGCACAGGAAACAGAGAGGTTTGTGAAGGAACTGCGCTCCAGCTGCGCTGAGTGTAGCTGCGTGTCTGTTACTTTAAAACATAAAACTTAGGTTTTTCCTCTCATTTTCTTCACCATTTTCTTTCATTTAGAGTGAGAGGGAGAGCAAAATTTAGAGAGAGTAGGGAATATTAAGGCCATCTATTGGAGAGGAAGCTCATCCTCCTCAAGTCTCCTACCTCCATTTCCCAATCCTTTTTCTTCTTGGGTGCTCTTTAGGTGAGTGTGGTTTCTTCACTCATCCCCCTGTGAGGTGAATTCCACTTGCATGATCCCTATCCCTCTTTTCCTTTTTCCTATTGCAGGGTGTATGGTTGAATTGGTAGAATGTTTGGATTGTTTGTGGGTTTCTCCTTTTATTTGCTCAAACCCTAGGATTAGAAGACTTAGGGCTTAGGGAAAAGCATCTAGTGTTGTGATTGATTTGAACATGATTGTGTTTATGATGACGAGACTATGATGATTTTTGACTAAGTATGGAATTATTAGGGGGTAATTAGGGTTGAGGAGAAATCGATTTTTTTATGTAATGATCCTTTCAATTCTCTTTCCATATGAAAGTTATTACAGGTTAATTGTGAAAAGAGAGACTTCTGGCGTCCAAAGAGGGGGCTTTGTGCCCAAAAGAATTAAGAATATGAAAATATGAATTGGTTGTTTAATTAAAACAGAAGGTTAAGTGGCCACAAGGGAGACATCTCTTGTATGGTTTTGAGCTCATTTCCAGGTCAGAGGATAAGTGAAAAGAACCCACCGGTGTTGGGTAATACACCAGAGGTTATATGTGAATGTAAATATTGATTTTTTTCATGCTTGAAAGCCTTGGAATGTTATATGCACCTATGAATGTTATAACCTCTGCTCTGTTGCCTGTACACTTACACCCGAGCACAACCTTACTCACTGAGATTTATTCTCACCACACGATATGTGGATTTATTCAGATGTGCAAGGCTCTCAGCAAATAAGAGAAGGAAGTTTAGCTAAAGAATTTGTGGGATCCTATTACTTTTTGTTTATAAATTGGTGTTTCCTTGTGAATAGTTCTTTAGTTGTAAATAAATATATTCACACACACAACACACACACACACACATATGTTTGAATAGAATATGTTTTGGATGTATATAGTTTTAGCTGGTGTATGTATCTAGCCTTGTTGGCACACACCCATTTCGTATTAATGTAATGACTTTAAGCTTATATATTGTTGGACTATTTAAGCTTGATTGTAAAATTTGATATTCGTAACGCAACGAATAATTCATTGAAAAACTGAGGATGTGCTTCCAACAGGCATTATTCCTGAATTCGGAATTAGGATGTTACACTGGCATGAATTGTTTTGCTGTTTGTTTTTGAATCTGTAGCATGGTATCAGAAAAACAAAAAGCAATCTATTGTACATCCAACCCATTTTCGAAAACCAAGTTCATGAGGATTTTGAGCATAAAGAAATTGAGTCTTTTGATTTGTTAACATACTAATCATGCTACATGTTTCTGTTTTCGGTCTGATTTCAAATGGTTTGAAATAGAAAATCTGCAGGTCCAGTTTTCATAGAAAATCATTCTTGATTTCAGTTTTTGGTTTGTGGACCCAAAAGGAAAACCTCTTTGATGCATGAATTTTTACATGTTGTATTTGATCTTATAGGTTTATTCCATTTATTGTAACTTATGATTTTTACATTTTGTAAGAAAATAAAGCCTAAGATTCGAGGGTGAATCTTTCTGAAGAGGGGGGAATGATAGAAATTCATTCGACTCTCATCCAAATGTTTTGAAAGGAATTGAAGATCCAATGACAAGAACTGAGTTAAGAGGATGAAGCGCTCTTTGCAAAGTTTAATTACAGAAATTAGTAGAGAAGAACAAGGGAAAGTTAGGTTTTATTCCACGCTCGTGGAAACACTATAAAGTTACACATTTCGGCCGGCTACTACTGAATTTTAACCAGCCAAAATACTGTCATCCGACTATCTGGCCACGCAACAAGCTATTTGGATATCCAGATACTTCATCCAATATCCAACCGAATCATTCCATCCGTTCAAGAGTTCTTCTATCCGACTACAATAAGTCATCCGGCTAAACAAGTCAATCGACTTTCACTGTTATCCAACTATCTATGTTTTCATTCGACTGAACATATTCCATCCGGCTAGTTCATTCCATACTATTAGCATTCCAGTTATTTTTTGTTTTGTTTAGTTTTGCGGCTTGTAATGGTCGTTTCTTCTTTCATTTAGGGAGTTATTGTGTGTAAAGCTAGTTAGTTAGATGGTGGCTATTATTTCTTTCTGTTACAAAATTTATTCATTCGTAGCTTGCTATTTGAATGGTTGAACCGAATCATTGTAACTTGAAACTTGTGTTCTACAAGAAGGTGTTGGTTAGCCGTCTAGTTGCTAAATTTCTTGATAACTTTGGTGCTTCCAGCAGGTCTTGGATTGAGCAAAAATGTGCATTTTGCCTCTATGAAATTTTGATCAAGCGAGAATACTCTCGTTTGAGCGAAAATATGCCAGTGCGGTTTTTTAAAATCTTTCTAACTCATTTTAAAACGCAATCCTTATAACCCTTTTAATGGCCCCAGCAGAGGATAAATCAAAGAGGAGAGGAGAGAGAGCTCACCCTAGGTAGAAGAAGGAGAAGGAAGGTAATTCCCATCCCCCTCAAGACCATTCTTGACTACTCTACAGGTGGGTGTGCACCCACCCACTCTCATAATGTGTGAAAACCCTATATGACCCCCTTTCTCTTTTCCCTTTCTTACTTTATTTGTAAATATTGGTTTGACTTTGATTCATGCTTTCCCTAGCTTCATATATATATATATGTGTGTGTGTGAGTGTGTGTGTGTGTGTGTGTGAGGAATGCTAATGTACTCCCACATGATTTGTAGAAAGAGTGCATTAGCAAACCACACCTTTTTATTTTGACAAAAAAACCCACATTTTTCTTTTTTTTAAAGAACCTAAATTTATGGACATAAGTTTAATTTAAAAATTTAATGATTTTTTTAAATTTTTATTTCTTTATCTTTTTTCTCTCTCTAAATAATTTTTATTTATCATTTTTCTCTCCTCTCACCATCCATTCTACGGGCTCTTTCTCTCCCTCCTATTTTGCTTTCTCTTTGCACCTCATAGTTAAAAACAAAATTGTTTTTATCAAAAAGAGGCTTTCATGTCTTCTCCAGCATAAAATGGGATAGTACCTGATAAGTGTTAAAATTACATAAAATTCCTATATAATTACAACACTTATTGATGACAAATTGCTGAATTTATAACCAAATTCACCCCCTTTTTGCTTAAATTGCAGCTTTGTATTTATTTGAACCAAATTTGAATTTGATGCTATTTTGATAAAGAATCTGTTGATTTTTATAGATAAAAGCAAAGTTATAATTGAAGCATCAAGAGAGCAGTGAGCAAGGACGGGAACAACATAAAACAAGCTTCAAAAGAGGAAAATCAGTTGTTGTTTCCTGTGCTCCACCCGCGTTGAGCGCAAGAATGCCTGTTCAGTTTACTATTTCCTGCGCTTCACCTGCGCTGAGCGCAAGAAGAGCACAAGAAAACGTAACCTAATTGTTAATGGGCTGCAATCAAAGTCTCAAAGCCCGTCATAACAGTTTATAAAGGACTTTTAGGGATTGAGAAAGACAGCTAGAGACGTACGAAGTTTTGAGCAAATTCGAGCTGGAGAAAAGTGTGACAGTCTCTCTAGTTGGTTTGTAATGGCTACCATGAGTAGCTAAACTTTCCCTTAGGATTGAACGTAGTCAATTCAATCCCCAATTGTATTTTGTATCTTTTTTGTGTGAAGTCTATAAATCTGTTAAGTATTAAACATGATTATAAGACTTAACACTCCGTTAGTTTTAATGATTAACAAATAAGATTATATAAAGAATCAAATAAGATTATATAAAGAACCAATTAGATTATATAAACAGGTTCTACTGAGAAAGGTATTTGTTTGTTAATTTTGTTTCAGGATGAAATACTCTTTAGAAGAAGAAGAAGATTTTGTGAACAGAATCAGAATCAGAAGATCAGAATCAGAAGAACAAGAGTGCAGAATCTGAAGAAGATTAATCCTTACAGAGTTGAAGCAATTGAAGAATAAAAGTGAAGACTTGAAGACTGTCTGTAGAAGTGAAGATTTGAAGACTGTCTGAAGAAGTGAAGATCTGAAGACCGTCTGAAGAATCAAAGATTAGAAGACTATCTGAAGAACTGAAGGCAAACTATCTGAAGAAGTATAGATTCAAATATACGTCTGTCTGAAGAACAACAATGAACTGAAGAAACGAAGAAGAAGAGATACAAGAGAAGAAGATACAAAGAAGAATGAAGCTACAATTCTATTATCATAAGGAAGAAGGCGTCTGAAGTTTCAACCAGTATGAAGAATTGAAGTTGTCTGAAGGACGCAACCCGTCTTAAGTATTGAAGCTGTCTAAAGTAACGAAGCTGTCTGAAAGACTTGAGCTGTCTGAAGTCATCAACCTGTCTTAAGTGTTGAAGCCGTCTGAAGAGCCAAGCCCGTCTGAAGACTCGAACCTGTCTGAAGACTGAAACCCGTCTGAAGTTTGGAAGCTGTCTGAAGCTTTAGTAATGACGTGGCATCTTGCTGAAACCTTGCGTGAAGACTTTTCTAAGTCTCTGCTGCTCGTACGTTTTGAAACACATTTGTGGCAACAAACACAGAGACCTTTCCCGGTGCATTTGAACTTCATACACCACTGAGGAAATCTCTGCAACGCAGCATTCGCAGCAAAAACAGTAGCAGCTTTACTGCAGCACCAACGTTGTACTATGTCAGAACTCTCAAGAAGCGTGTCTCACAACGGATTAAAAGAAGACTATTTGCTGTCTCTAAACGATAGTATTTCAACGAGACATTTCTTCATTTGTGCAATCTGGAACAAAGCAGAAGAAAAGCTCAGGAGACTAAGCAGAAGCAACAAGGAAGATGTTTGAATAAAATATATTCAACTCAACATCTTTATCTAAGTATCAAAAGAGGAATCTGCAAACAACGACTATTGATCAAGACATCTCATTCAAAGAAGTAATGGTGTCAGGAGCAAGTGAAAAAGGAGTATATGCAGAATAAGCAAAAAGGGCAAATTCAACGGATACATACTCTCAAGAGAATCAGAGGAAATCTGAAGAAAGCAGATGCAAGATAATGCAAGCTGGATAAAGCAGATGCAAACAGATGCAAGCAGATGCAAGCTGGAGCAAGCAGATGCAAGCTGGATAAAACAGATGCAAGAAAGCAGAAGAATTCAAGAGAGAGAATACACATACTCATCACATCTCTCAAAACAGAGCTCATCAACAGAAGTGTCAGAACGGGAGTATTCTGAACACTCAATATGCTTAAGGAGAAGCAACCGTTTGAGAAGCTATTACACAATGACTATATGAGCCACATCATCAAAAGCTCAACGGTATTATGAATTATCTGTAACGGCTATATTCAAGAAGAACATATAAATAGCCTCAAGAAAGAAGTTGAAGATGTTGTTGTTGGAAACAACCATGTTGCAGTTGTTGTTGGAAACAACCATGTTGCAGTTGTTGTTGGACACAACCATGCAGTTGTTGTTGAGTGCACAACCAGGTTGGCATACAGAGCATATTAACCATGCTGCCGAGTTGCAGTTGTTATGCTATACAACCAGAGTGAATTCTCAATCGAGCTACTGATCAGCTGGTCAGTTAGTTAGATTGTACAGTTGGTCTGTTGATCAAGTGAGTTGGTTGTCGGGAAGGCAATCATGCTGTACAAATGACTATCAAACCAGGTACGGTTTGAAGCTTGGATGATACCTTGGTATTCCAATGATACGGGTGAGAATGTAGCCCATGGAAACCAATGGTTGAAGAATAAGGCTGGAGCTTAATTTCACATCTTAGTTAGCCTACTCTCAGAGGATGTAGTCCTCATAGAAAAGACAGGGATTGTACTTAAATTCAAACACTTGTATCACTGTCTATCCTTGTATGTAGTTTGTAATGACTGTATCCTGAGTATGTACTCAGTAATCTTTATGTACAAGAAAAATCTGAGTTGATAGGTTCTAGCGAACATCTAGCTTAGATTGAGTAGTAATACTCAACACTTAGTTAAGTGTCTGAGAGCCTGGAGAGGCTTGGTGGAAGAAAGAATACTCGTGGTAGAGCTTGGAGAGGCTTGATAGAAAAGAATACTTGTGGTAGAGCCTGGAGAGGCTTGATAGAAAAGAATACTTGTTGGGTTGGCCTGGAGAGGTTAACTTGGGTATCTGTGGTTTCAGATATTGTGACATATATGTGGCTGCAAGGGTCTGGGGGATTCGGAGTGGCACATATGTAACGTCCTAATTTCTAGAACTCAGAAATAGTGCCCGTTGGAGACACTAATCCTATAATCCTTGAAATTACTTTGTTAAATTTTCGATATCGCCATACAATTTACTTAAACTCTCCAACGATTAGTTTAAGTCACACAAATGAATACATCAAAAAGGAGCTTAAGGAAAGAAACCTATACTTAAAGTAATAGTATTCCATAAGTTCATACCGGACATCCGGAAGAACCTTCCCTAAAACTGGATAACTAAACTTTAATCATAAACAAGCCTCTTTGGCTAATAAACACTTACATAACCATTTAGCAATATTTAACATCAATAATATTACATCCAAATTAATTTATTACAAGTGGTCCTATCCTAATATTAATCAACTCCATCCACTTCCCTTGTTGCCCTCCTCGTTAACTGGAACCTCCTGCACACTAAAGAAATCCCCGAAACGTGGGGTGAGACTAATGTCTCAGCAAGTATAACTCTATGCATGAATGCAGGGGACATAAATATATGGATGACACGCCTATACTCATATCAATTCACCTCATCATATTCAAGCCGAACATAGTGTCAATTCACATAACCATCAATATAATTAGCCAATCAATATCCAATATAAATAAGTACCAGTCTTAAAGTAAGTGGAATCAGTCTCTTTCCATGAAACATTAGTATGCAATGGAATGCTTTGCCCGAAGGCCATGAACACATCACATAATAGGTTAGACCTGAGCTCAGACTACAGGGGATATCTCCCCAGGGGACGAATCCCACCCTCTTAATTGACCGAAGTCCTTTATTGGCCGAAGCCAAGCTTTGACCGAAGTCCTTTATTGGCCGAAGCCAAGCTTTGATCGAATAACTAATTAGACATACGAATTGATAGGTAGTTCGTTCTCGATAGTTCGACCCTTTCGAAACTGACGAGAATCCACGCTCTATGTGAACCCGTATCTACTACCCATCAATTCCTATTTCATAATCAGTCACCAATCCTTAATTCCATTCCGGATCAATTATAATTGGAGGGAATAGAGTGTTTCGACGTTACGATAGTTTCGTAACTTTAGATAGCTTCGAAAGTTTCGAAACTAAAGAACATCAAGAACCACTCCGTTCTAGCCAGTTATAATTATCCCATATCTTTCAAACATCAACCACATTACAATTTAACAATCATACTTTATTGCACATTAGGCATACTTGAATCGGTGGTAACAACTAGGATTTCGAACGTCTCGAGTGTTTCGATACTTTTACAAGTCTCGTAACTTTCGTAATTTCGGAATTCCTTTGTTTCACCTTCGATTCAAGCATCCTCTTATCAATCTCATTTATAACATCACAATTTCAATCAATTTAATCATCAAGAAAGGGATTCGAGAGTTCGGGGTCATACAAGGGACATATCGACATTTCCGCTATTTACGACTTTACGACATACGACTCGATTCTCATTTCAACCAACAATCTAACTACAATCGGTACAAAACAAGGAGTATAAACTTAGTAGAATACTTAGATGAATCGAAATCGAGGGAAATACGATAGTTTCGTAAGTTTCGTAAGTTTCGTAAGTTTTCGATAACTTCGAAACTAAGGTTTCCGACTCTCGATTTCAATTCTTAAGCTCAATCAAACAATCAATAATCCAAACAATCAAACAATCAACAATTATTCAAGTATTCAGCCAAGAAAGGGAGGGGAGAAGAGGGGACATGCAAAGGAGACCAATTCCTAACCTAAGGGTGAGTTATACTCACAATTTGGATGAATCCAAGAGGGAAATTGAGGGTTAGAGATGATCCAAATGTTGATTCTAGCTTCAATCTACCTTCAATGCTTCAATTTTAGCTTCCTCTCTCTAAAACTAACATTTTCTCTCTCTAGGGTTCGAAGAAGGGGGAGGGAGAAATGAGTTTCTGCAGAATTTTCGCACCAGCATATATATATATACTGCTGGTAATCGATTACCAAACCCTGGTAATCGATTACCAGAGGCCAAAATGCCTTCCTGGAGATTTGGTAATCGATTACCACTTCTGGTAATCGATTACAATGAACCCAGAAACCTGGTAATCGATTACCAAACCCTGTAATCGATTACCATCAGCAAAACTCTCTGGTAATCGATTACCAACTCCTGGTAATCGATTACCAGGGACCAAAAACTCCCAAAATGGTTCTATTAAGGTTCCAAACTCATATCTTACCCTTTTCCTACCTATTACTCATAACCCTTAGTGAACATACAAGGTTTTGACCTACCAAACTCACATGTTAGCTTAGCCAAAGGTTGGGATGTTATACAAGTCCTAGGATTGGTTTAACAATTAAGGTTTTACCTATAAGTTCTTGCCTTACCTCCTTCTAAATCTCTAACACATGGTTAAATATCTAATCCCTATTGGATAAACAAGCTCCTGGAATGCGGGATATTACAACATATGTGTTGTTGTTATAAAAAGGCTAGTGGTGGTTTGCCACTAGGACTGGATGTAGCTCACAGGGTTGTGGGTGAACCAGGATAAATTCTGTGTCTAAGTTTTCTTTCCCTTAATCTCTTTTACTTACAGTCTTTATATTTGCGTTGGGGATTGAAAAGTACTTTTCATAATAATCTTAACACAACGATTTCAATAAAACAAGCTTTCATACAAACATAACATTAAAACATCTCTAGTGTAGGTTGAAGTATTATAGAAGAATATATTCAGAGGGATGTCTGAAATACCTGTCTGAAGTGAGCCCAACTGGAACTCAGTTCAGACACATGATATAGATGGTCTCTGATCATCTAAAGTATTTCTGAAACAGTTCTGAAGGTACTCATAGTAATATTCTTCAGAAGACACTAAGAGAAGTTTGATTAAAATCAAAACAATCTTAAGTGTAAGAAAAAGTCTTTAATCTAAATCTTTCATATATTCCGCATGTTTTTAAAATAACTCTGATCTTAAGATTGGTTTTGTACAATTATCACTTAACGTGATTGTTTATTTTAAAGATTTCCAAAATTGTCTTAAAATGTCTAAAACACTATTCAACCCCCCCTTCTAGTGTTGCCTGTGGTTCTAGCAATTGGTATCAGAGCTCACCTTCGGGTTGAGCATCTAACAAATGCAGAAGGAGTAGATCCTCAGAAGATGGAAATCTCACCAGGCTGAAGCAACTCTGAAGAATGACAATGAGAATAGGAAAATCATTTTTTCCAATACTCATTATTCATAAGGCTAAAGCACAGGACGCAACAGAAAAGGAAAGTGAATCTATCTCTAGATCACAAACTGGTAACACCTTTCCTATCTATATTTAAGTTATAATTTTAATATGGCTATTAATCTGTTTCATGATTTGTTTTATTGAAATTGTGAAAAATTTGATTACTTGATATAATTGTTTCATGCTTTTGAAATTATGTAAATATATGCTTGCATGCTATACTTGCTTCATAAATGTATATTCTAAATTGTGTCAAAATAAATCACTGCATGCTATGTGTTTTACTATGCTTACTGTGTGAAATGTATGATTCATTTTATGTATGCTTTACTTATTTAAATATGTGTTGAAGAGTCACACATGTTTAAGTAAAGTAATAACTGCGTATTTAAATTAAGTACATGAAGAGTCGTGTGTGTTAGTCATAACTGTTTTTGAAAATATGAAACGGCACGATGTGAATCATTGAATCATCAACCTGTTTCTCTCAAAGGACACGATGCACATCTCTCCACAACTGCTTAGTGGATGAAACCGCTCCTTTCATAAAATGAAGCGACGCTTGATTGCCTATTTAAAAGATTGGAAGATCATCAGAAGAACCTCACAGTTTATTTCCTTCCAATTCATCTTAATCTATCTCAATGGCATCAAGATCAGCAATCTCATGTGCTCAAAGTCTATGCATGTATGATGAAAGAATTATTCCCACAAGGGGAGTAAATTTAAGTGACTTTGACAAAGAAGGACTAAGAATCTCTGAGTACTTCAAGGATGCTGGATGGATCTCCTTTCTTGAAGAGGCATCGTTCCCCTGGCATGAGATGAGTGTTCTAGATTTCTGGAACAAACTCAGAAGTGTTTCTTGAAGAAACAAGTGGTATAAACACTTCAGTAATGGGAATGCCTATCAGAGTGGACTTCAAAGTTCTGAAGGAAATCATTGGGGTTGAAGCAACCGGAAAACAATTCTTCTCAGATTGGGAAATCAATGATAGAGAGAAAGAGATGCATGATCAAATGTTATTTGGTCGCAGAACTCTTGAAGCACCAGTTTGCTCAAACTTACTGGAAATTCCCAGAATTCTGCTGACAATCATTAATTGTTGTATTCTACTCAAAAGGAAGGATACAAACATCATCTCTGATATGGAAAGATTCGTGCTAATACATCTCCTTCGAAGGAAAAGATTAAATCTTCTCAGAATCATCCTCTACCATTTGATGAGAAGAAAATTAGAAGAAGTCAAAGTCTTTCCCCATACTACACTGATTATGAAAATCCTTCAATATAAAGGATTTCCTATCGAAAGATTCTTTGACCAAAAGTTATCCCCTTCCCTCACATTAAAAGAATATGAGCATATCAAGGGAACATCAGCAGAGGAAAATGAAGCCCAAAGTCTTTCATCGTCAACCCAAAACGAAATAGAATCTTCTGATTATGTAAGTGTTCATGGAAACTTAAGAGAAATATTCAGAAGAAGTAAGATAAAAAGGTTGGACGAATGTATTGAACATCTGGAAGAAACACTCAGATTCTATCAACGTGAATTGCAGATGATGCTAAAAACACAAAAGGAGAAAGTCAGTGCCAATGAGAACAAACCTGTTGAAGATCAATGATACTCTTGTGTTCTGAAATTTTTTCTCTGTATCTATGTCTTTCTGTTTTGAGTCCATTTCACTTTCTATCTCTGTTTATATGTGTTTCTCTTAATATTAACATTCTGTGTGTTCTATTTGTTTATATGTGTTTCCTCTTGTGCACATTTAAGTCTATCAATAACATAACTCTATCCTTAATCAATTAACAAATTGTACTTCTAAAAGATAAATTTAATTAACCTAATAAGATAATTTTTAAACTTGATGAAATGTTATCTGTAATTCTAAAATGCTTAATTTAAATAATTAGACAAATTACAATCAGGTGCTACTGGAAGGTACTTCTAGTTTGAATGTTTCAGGAAACAGGTTTTAAGAAGACCGTCTAAGAAACATCATCTAAAAAGGACATAATGTGATAACATCTTTATTGTCTGAACCTATTCAGGAAGTTCAAAATGAACTCTCTGAAAGTGTGGGTCATCAATATTAAAGATAGTTAACACTCTATGTTCAAACCTAACTCAATCTCTGAGTGGATTATACTAACTTAGTAATATCTCTATTTATCTAACCCGTTCAGAAGGCTCCTTATGGATTGTCTGAAATTGTGGGTCTGAAATGTTAAGGGATAGTTACTCAAGTCATTAGAATCCAACTCAATTGTAAAGGGGTAGGTTAAGATGACTGTTCAAAGATTCTCTGGGAGCACAAAAGACAAAAGCATACTGGAACGTGCAGACATCAAGCAACCTCAGATAAAGAAAAAGTCTTTCAAGCAAGAAGTAATGTCAGAAGGAACTTCTTTATCCATTGGACAATAACCATATTCATGGTAACATCACTTCATCTTAAACTTTTACAGCTTTGAATACCTATCTCCATAAATACTTTTAAAAGCCTTTAAGAAACCTTTAATAAGTACAAACCTACAAGACTTATAAAAAGTTATCAGATACTTGCCTTTACAAAATTTTCTTTGTCTCTCAAAATATTTTCGAAAAGTTTTTCAAACATAAATTTATAAAACCTTCCTCTCTCTCTGTCTTTAAACATATCTTGTCTTTTAAAATCTATGTTTTCAAAAATGTGTTTGGCACTTATTTTTTAATTCAAAAATTTTAAAAGCTTTTCAGATAGTAATAATAATCATAATATCCTTTGCTCTGATTCCCTTTTCTCACACTTTCTCTTCTATTTTTTTTAAAAACGTATTTTCAAAAATATTTTCAAATATATTTTTATGTTTCTTTTTATTTGTCTTTCAAAAAACGTTTTCCAAAACTTACTTTAACCATGCTAATGACTCAGTTTCCTATGGTGCTTCATCTATGACCAATCAATGATGTACGTTTCAAGACTCCCAAAGTCTGAAACCGTCATCATCAAAGCTATCTGAGCCCACATACATCGTGTGAACAACAATCCAATGGATTCGTTCTCCTTACTTCTCTGTTTTACCCCTGCTTTAAAGTCCTATAAATTCACAAGAGCTCTTCACACAAACTCACATCTTCAAAGCTCTTCCATAGCTTTGTCTAAGGTTCTGAGTTAGTGGCTCTCAATAGGATGATAAAGAAGCAAAGGAAAATAGCAGAAAGTATCTTGGAACATGTTGAGGCAAAGATCAAATCATCTTGGATGATGTATGGAATGAAGAGTAAGGGAAAGGGTTCATCTGAAAACCCGTTTCTCTATACTTGGACCATGGTGATCTTGTTGCATCACAGGTGGACTGGAAGACCACTGGGAGATCCCAGAATAGTCAATCTTATGAAGAGAACTACTGACATAGTGGTTCTTGGAATTAAGGTGCTGACTGTTGGTCGAAATACAGTCTTAAACGATGCACCTCCACTGTCCCAGATGTCACAAGGAGAATGCGTGCAGCAAAGCACGGTTGGGATGAAGTCTGGGGCTCTGAGGCAACTCCTGAAGCTCTTGCAGCGAAAGGAGTGGGGATGGCTTTGAAAGAGATGAAGTCTGATAAGGCTATGCCTCAGGCCTTGGAAGGAATCTCCGGCGTTAGCAATGGATGGATGCATTCTATTTTTGGAATGTAACCTTTTTTTTCCTTTTTGTGAAAACCTGCTTTTGTAAATATCAAATGTTTTGTTTACGTTTCTCTTTTGAGTTTTCTTTTCAAAACCCTGTATCTGAGCAACTGTAAAGACTTAATAAAAATCTTCTTTGTTTAGTTTCATTTATGCTTCATAACTTCTTGATAATTGCTTAACAAAATCTTAACTGTAACGAGAAACTCTTAAAAGATTGTAGAAAACTAATCAACTTAGGGGGAGAACCTCAGTAGTTCTTTAAGCATAACAAATCTAACAGGAGAAATATATCTGTCAAAACGATACATTACTTAACATTTGGTATATGATTACATTAAATATAAACCTTTTTAATTAATGACAAAAGGGGGAGAAATATAAACTAACAAAATACTAAAAAGAGTGTGTAACAAAGAGGGAAATATATAGGGAGATTATAGGAAGTAGAAATAAATAGCAAAGAAATATAACATGCAGTAAGAGAGAAGATAACAAACTAAGAGTTCTAATAATAAGTAAGAATAACAATAAGTCATAACAATAGGTATCTGAAACCTTAACAAGAACATTTTAACAATAGGTATCTGAAATCTGAAATTTCTGAAGTATCATATAACAATAAGTATCTGAAGGGTTCTAATAACAATAGGTGTCTGAAATCTTAACAAGAAAAATAACAATAGGTATCTGAAATCTTAACAAGAAAAAGTTTAACAATCGGTTATCTAAAATATCTGAAATATTAACAATAAACTTGTAACAGTTGGTTAATAAAAGATTTAACAATTGGAATTGATTAATTTAAGACTTAATTGTTTCAGAAGATGTCTAAAAGAATCAATGCCTGTCTCAGGGGGAGTAATATAGATAGGGGGAGTAATAAAATCTATTATCTTATTTTATTATCTCTCATTTCTTTTTATACCCATTTTGTCAGTAATATATAATTTATTTGTCATCATTAAAAAGGGGGGAGATTGTGAAGTCTATAAATCTGTTTAAGTAATTAAACATGATTATAAGACTTAACATCCGTTAGTTTTAATGATTAACAAATAAGATTATATAAAGAACAAATAAGATTATATAAAGAACCAATTAGATTATATAAACAGGTTCTACTGAGAAAGGTATTTGTTTGTTAATTATGTTTCAGGATGAAATACTCTTTAGAAGAAGAAGAAGATTTTGTGAACAGAATCAGAATCAGAAGATCAGAATCAGAAGAACAAGAGTGCAGAATCTGAAGAAGATTAATCCTTAACAGAGTTGAAGCAACTGAAGAATAAAAGTGAAGACTTGAAGACTGTCTGTAGAAGTGAAGATTTGAAGACTGTCTGAAGAAGTGAAGATTTGAAGACCGTCTGAAGAATCAAAGATTAGAAGACTATCTGAAGAACTGAAGGCAAACTATCTGAAGAAGTACAGATTCAAATATACGTCTGTCTGAAGAACAACAATGAACTGAAGAAACGAAGAAGAAGAGATACAAGAAGAAGAAGATACAAAGAAGAATGAAGCTACAATTCTATTATCATAAGGAAGAAGGCGTCTGAAGTTTCAACCAGTATGAAGAATTGAAGTTGTCTGAAGGACGCAACCCGTCTTAAGTATTGAAGCTGTCTAAAGTAACGAAGCTGTCTGAAAGACTTGAGCTGTCTGAAGACATCAACCTGTCTTAAGTGTTGAAGCCGTCTGAAGAGCCAAGCCCGTCTGAAGACTCGAACCTGTCTGAAGACTGAAACCCGTCTGAAGTTTGGAAGCTGTCTGAAGCTTTAGTAATGACGTGGAATCTTTGCTGAAACCTTGCGTGAAGACTTTTCTAAGTCTCTGCTGCTCGTACGTTTTGAAACACATTTGTGGCAACAAACACAGAGACCTTTCTCGGTGCATTTGAACTTCATACACCACTGAGGAAATCTCTGCAACGCAGCATTCGCAGCAAAAACAGTAGCAGCTTTACTGCAGCACCAACGTTGTACTATGTCAGAACTCTCAAGAAGCGTGTCTCACAACGGATTAAAAGAAGACTATTTGCAGTCTCTAAACGATAGTATTTCAACGAGACATTTCTTCATTTGTGCAATCTGGAACAAAGCAGAAGAAAAGCTCAGGAGACTAAGCAGAAGCAACAAGGAAGATGTTTGAATAAAATATATTCAATTCAACATCTTTATCTAAGTATCAAAAGAGGAATCTGCAAACAACGACTATTGATCAAGACATCTCATTCAAAGAAGTAATGGTGTCAGGAGCAAGTGAAAAAGGAGTATATGCAGAATAAGCAAAAAAGGCAAATTCAACGGATACATACTCTCAAGAGAATCAGAGGAAATCTGAAGAAAGCAGATGCAAGCCGGACAAAACAGAAGATGCAAGATAATGCAAGCTGGAGCAAGCAGATGCAAGCTGGATAAAACAGATGCAAGAAAGCAGAAGAATTCAAGAGAGAGAATACACATACTCATCACATCTCTCAAAACAGAGCTTATCAACAGAAGTGTCGGAATGGGAGTATTCTGAACACTCAATATGCTTAAGGAGAAGCAACCGTTTGAGAAGCTATTACACAACGGCTATATGAGCCACATCATCAAAAGCTCAACGGTATTATGAATTATCTTCAACGGTTATATTCAAGAAGAACATATAAATAGCCTCAAGAAAGATGTTGAAGATGTTGTTGTTGGAAACAACCATGTTGCAGTTGTTGTTGGAAACAACCATGTTGCAGTTGTTGTTGGACACAACCATGCAGTTGTTGTTGAGTGCACAACCAGGTTGGCATACAGAGCATATTAACCATGCTGCCGAGTTGCAGTTGTTATGCTATACAACCAGAGTGAATTCTCAATCGAGCTACTGATCAGCTGGTCAGTTAGTTAGATTGTACAGTTGGTCTGTTGATCAAGTGAGTTGGTTGTCGGGAAGGCAATCATGCTGTACAAATGACTATCAAACCAGGTACGGTTTGAAGCTTGGATGATACCTTGGTATTCCAATGATACGGGTGAGAATGTAGCCCATGGAAACCAATGGTTGAAGAATAAGGCTGGAGCTTAATTTCACATCTTAGTTAGCCTACTCTCAGAGGATGTATTCCTCATAGAAAAGACAGGGATTGTACTTAAATTCAAACACTTGTATCACTGTCTATCCTTGTATTTAGTTTGTAATGACTGTATCCTGAGTATGTACTCAGTAATCTCTATGTACAAGAAAAATCTGAGTTGAGAGGTTCTAGCGAACATCTAGCTTAGATTGAGTAGTAATACTCAACACTTAGTTAAGTGTCTGAGAGCCTGGAGAGGCTTGGTGGAAGAAAGAATACTCGTGGTAGAGCTTGGAGAGGCTTGATAGAAAAGAATACTTGTGGTAGAGCCTGGAGAGGCTTGATAGAAAAGAATACTTGTTGGGTTGACCTGGAGAGGTTAACTTGGGTATCTGTGGTTTCAGATATTGTGACATATATGTGGCTGCAAGGGTCTGGGGGATTCGGAGTGGCACATATGTGTTGTTGTTATAAAAAGGCTAGTGGTTGTTTGCCACTAGGACTGGATGTAGCTCACAGGGTTGTGGGTGAACCAGGATAAATTCTGTGTCTAAGTTTTCTTTCCCTTAATCTCTTTTACTTACAGTCTTTATATTTACGTTGGGGATTGAAAAGTACTTTTCATAATAATCTTAACACAACGATTTCAATAAAACAAGCTTTCATACAAACATAACATTAAAACATCTCTAGTGTAGGTTGAAGTATTATAGAAGAATATATTCAGAGGGATGTCTGAAATACCTGTCTGAAGTGAGCCCAACTGGAACTCAGTTCAGACACATGATATAGATGGTCTCTGATCATCTAAAGTATTTCAGAAACAGTTCTGAAGGTACTCTTAGTAATATTCTTCAGAAGACACTAAGAGAAGTTTGATTAAAATCAAAACAATCTTAAGTGTAAGAAAAAGTCTTTAATCTAAATCTTTCATATATTCCGCATGTTTTTAAAATAACTCTGATCTTAAGATTGGTTTTGTACAATGATCACTTAACGTGATTGTTTATTTTAAAGATTTCTAAAATTGTCTTAAAATGTCTAAAACACTATTCAACCCCCCCTTCTAGTGTTGTCTGTGGTTCTAACATTTTGTTATTTAGGAATCTCTATTTTTTATAACATTGGTGTTTTTATTCTATTCTTAATGCTTAGCTTTCGTCTTTGTACCGGAGTTATGATATGATTTTATGGGATACGCTGGGAAGCGGTTTCGTGAATCAGGTGTGAGTTCTTGAGTGCCTAGGAATAGGGCTCTTGAATTCTGATTTGGATAAAAACACTCGATAGGTTGAATGCCTAGGAATAGGGTTCAATTTATTGATAGCTATTAACAACTGATCTTAAAGCTAGGAAAATTTGTTAGGCAGCCAAGGAATTGGTGTTTAGGGAATTGATTCTAAGAATTTCATATTTGAGGGATCTTTATGAATGAATTTTATTTGGGCTTCAATATTTATAATTATAAATTCCTAGATTTCATTGGTTTCCAAATACAAGAGGGGTGCGATAAACGAAGTTCAATCCTAGTTTCCTTAATTTGCTTAATCTTATCCATATTCTCTTTGCCTCATCTTTTATTTTATTTACTATTATAATCTTCACAAATAACCATTCAAAATTCCTCTTACTCAATAAGTGTGAGCACTGAGAATTTATTTTGTATCATTCCTCGTGGGTACGACAACCCCTTTTCTTACTATTTGGCGCCAAGATCTCAACCCCTTTTCTTACTTTTATTTGTTTTATTTTAATTCTTTTTTTTTTATTTTTTTATTTATAGGATTTTTATTTTTATTTTTAGTTAATTTATTTTATTTTATTATTTATTTATTTTATTATTTTGTTCCTCTCTTCCGAGCTAACAATTGTTTGAGTTTCTTGATTTATGCTCTTGCGAGGTCAGGTGTCTCAAAATCAATTGGTATTTGATCCTGAGATAGAAATGACATCTAGAAAGAATAGGAGTAGAAACAGGAGAAGAAGACAAGAGCGAGCTCAAGGAGATAATTTCAACACTCTCTATTCAACCACTACAAGTGAAGTAAAAATTGAAGAGATGGCTGAGGAGAGACCACCAACCCCACCAAAAAGAGTATTAGGAGACTATGTCATGCAACAAGGACCACGCTATTTTTCAAGCATAGGCATACCTGCTACTGCAAAACCTTTGGAGATGAAGCCAACATTCCTGAGTCTCATTAGTGCCCATCAACTCACAGGATTGGATAATGAGGATCCACACACTCATCTCTTTACTTTTTATGAATTGATTGGTACAATGGGTTTTGAGGAAGGTGATCCTGAATTTGTTTACTTATGTTTATTCCCTTTCTCTTTGATAGGTAAAGCTAAGGAATGGCTGAAGTCACATCCCAATCAGAGTCTGACCAGTTGGAGTAATGTGGAAGAAAAGTTATTGAACAGATTCTTCCCACCATCTCGCTATATCAAGGCCAAGTCAGATATCTCCACATTTAGGCAGGGAACAGATGAACTATTATGTGAAGCCTGGGAGAGATTCAAATCTTTGCTGATAAAGTGTCCCAACCACGGTTTGGAGGATATTGCACAAATGAACATCTTCCGCAATGGACTTAGACCTGACACCAAGATGCTAGAGGCAGTTACCAAGCAGATGGCTAAGCTCCCTCAGCAGTTGCAGGCAGTACAGTCTCATCCTAGTCAGTCCACACAGTTGATTTGCGACTTTTGTGGAGGTAATCATCCCAATGGTCATTGTTCTTATCAAGATATTCAGGAAGAGCAAGTTAACTATATGGGAAATCAAGGGAGGCCAGGCAATTTCTCCAACAACAACCAGTTTTCAAACAATTACTCACAAGGTTGGAGAAATAATCAGAGCAACAATTCTGGGTGGAGACAAGATACATGGACTTCTAATAGGCAAACTACTTTCCAGCAACATCAACAAAGCTACACTCCAGTACATGACAGGATATCAAAACTGGATGAGAAAATAGATACTCTTATACAGTCTCTTGAAACTTATAAGAAGAATATTAACATAACCCTCAGAAATGTAGAGACACAAGTTAGCCAGTTAGAAAAGGACATGGTAGAGATTAAAAAGGGAAAGTTCACAGCTAACACCCAAACCAATCCCAAGGAGCAGTGCAATAAAATCATCACGGGTAATGATTTATCAGTAGGGATTGATATGGGGGACAATTTATCAGCTAAGGAGCACATGCAGACAAGGAAGGAGGATGACAAAGGGATGAAAGAGACTGGAAAGAAAGCAGAAAACTCAGTGCAGAAGGAGTATTCAGAAAATGAGCCACCTTATCCACTTGCTCCATTCCATAAGGACAAAGACAAGATGTTTGATCAGTTCATGAGAATATCCAACGGATTACAAATCAGTATTCCTTTTTTGGAGGCATTGGAGGATACACCCAACTATGCAAAGCTCATTCAAGATTTTCTGATTAAAAAGGAAAAGATACTTGATGAAGAGACAGTACAGTTAGAGGCTGGACGTAACGCTATTCTTCAGAAGTCACTACCACAGAAAACACAAGATCTTGGAAGTTTCACAATCCCAGTCACCATTGGAAACTTAACAGTGAAAAAGGCAATGCTAGATCTTGGAGCTAGCATAAATCTAATGCCTTTATCCATGCTTAAGAAGATTGGTGACGTGAAGGTGCAACCTAAAAGAGTAAGTCTGCAGCTGGCAGACAGGTCCATCAATCACTCATATGGGATAGCTGAAGACGTTCTAGTCAGGGTGGACAGGTTTGTGTTTCCTGGAGATTTCACTATCATGGATATGAAAGAAGATGCTGATGTATCATTAATCTTGGGACTTCTCATTTATGTGGCCTAAGCGACAATGCCAAATAGTGACTTGGCCTAAGCAATGAGCCGGTAATGGAACAAGAGCAGATACCACAAAGTGTTATGGAGCCACTTGCTCAAGTAGCGCAAGACTTGCGTAGGTCAGATAGGGTACGTCACCAACCTGAGAGATATGGTTTCCTTGTGTCTCAGGAAGGGGATATATTGCTAATGGATCAAAATGAACCAATGACCTACCGAGAAGCTCTTTTGAGTCCAGAATCTGAGAATGACTTGATGCCATAAGATCTGAAATGGATTCCATGTACACCAACAAGGTATGGACCTTGATGGAACCACCCAAAGGGATAAAACCCATAGGGTGCAAGTGGGTTTTCAAAAGGAAACTGACATGGATGGTAATGTAAGTACCTTTAAAGCACGGTTGGTGGCTAAAGGGTTTCACGCAAATTCATAGTGTAGACTATGATGAAACCTTCTTCCCAGTTGCCATGCTTAAATTTTCGGATCTTTCTTGCTATTGCAGCTTACCATGATTATGAAATCTGGAAAATGGATGTCAAGACAGCCTTCCTAAATGGAAGCCTTCTTGAAAATGTGTATATGATACAACCTAAAGGTTTTGTTATACCTAAAGGTATATAAGTTGCACTGATCTATTTATGGATTAAAGTAAGCTTCTAGAAACTGGAATCTTTATTTTGATGAAGCTGTAAAGCAGTTTGGTTTCATTGAAAATGAAAATGAACCTTGTGTCTACAAAATGGTTAGTGACAACATTTGTGATTTTTCTGGTTTTGTATGTAGATGACATACTCCTCATAGGAAATGACATTCCCACCCTTCAGTCTGTAAAGACTTGGTTAGGAAATTATTTTTCTATGAAAGATTCAGGCGAAGCAACCTATATGTTAGGTATCTGGATCTATAGAGATAGATCTCAAAGATTACTTGGCCTAAGTCAAGGTACATACATAGATAAGGTGTTAAAACGGTTTAACATGCAAGATTCTAAGAAGGGAATTTTGCCTATGTCACATGGTATAAGCCTATCTAAGGCTCAATCTCCTTCCAGTAAAGAAGAGAGAGGTCACATGAGTGAGATTCCTTATGCATCTGCTATAGGGTCTATCATGTTTGCCATGTCATGTACTCGACCAGAAACATCATATGCTTTAAGCATAACTAGAAGATACCAGTCTGATCCTGGTGAAGGTCACTAGACAACAGTCAAGAACATCCTTAAGTACTTGAGAAGAACTAAGGATTCATTCTTGATATATGGAGGTGAGGAAGATCTATTTGTAAAGAATTACACTAATGCTAGCTTCCAAACTGACAAAGATAATTCAAGATCGCAATCAGGTTATGTGTTTTGTTTGAATGGTGACACTGTGAGCTGGAAAGGTTCCAAGCAGGAAACAGTCGCTGATTCTACCACATCAAAAAACCCTTGTGCAGCAGAAGCATGAAGGGCACACTAGATCATTAGGCATAAGAGTTATGTCTGAATGTCTCTAGTACAAGTGCGAGATTGTTAGGAATATGCACTAGAGACTTATACATTTATGAACATCCATCACTTGTATCATGTTATTTTATAAAGGCAAACTTATTCTTTTAGAATATAATTATTGTCCTTAGAATAGTAAGCTTAAACTTCATAAGAAATCAAGTAGATGACTTGATCGTGAGATCTTATGAAGAACTATTCTTAAATAGTCTCTAATCAAGTATCATCTTAGGACAAAGATGCATTTAGACTAGTATGTGAGTTCATTGATGATCACATCTCACAGATCATGGATATGAGATATCATGTGCTCACATAGGTACACATTAAGAGTAATGGTGTACTGGACAGACCCACCTTAAGAACGTTGCATGGATTGTTACATAAGTCTCATGAATGTTTCTTATATTGATAAATGTTATATGAAGTCCTTCGACCTGAAATCACTACGATTCCTACATAAAGAGTTATATGCTTTAAATGTAACGCCCGCATTTTTGCCTGTTTGTTTTTAATTGTGTGATTTATGAATTTTGAGTGATTAAATATTTTTAATCATCAAAATTTATTTAAATAAGGTTAGGAATGAATTTCCTATTTTTGTAGAATTTTTGGGAATTTTGGTGTAAAATGACCTTTTTACCCCTACTTTCCTGGAACCGGGCCCGAAAATTTGCACAATCCTTTCTTTTCCTTCCCCTAGAAGCCATGCATGTGTGTGGAGTGTGCATGTGAGACACTTGTTGGTTTCACATTCTTTCTTAAGACAAATGGCATAAAGAAAGGCTAATGTCATGGAAAGCTTGGACACTTGTCCATTTTTTCTTTTCTCCTACATGCAAAAAGGAAATAACACAATTCATTTCTCATTTTCCTCTTGCTAGAACCGTGAGCTTCCTCTCCCATTCTCTCTAATCTCCAAAAAAAATTTTCCATCACTCTCTAAGTGCAAGGTTCCATTTTTTAGCCTTGAACTTCAAAATCTAGCCTTCAAGCCTTGTAGAACATTGTTTTGGTGATCAAGAGGATTGCTAAGGAGTGGCTGTTTAGGAGTTGTTGCACCTTTTTCTTGGAGAATTTCTTTAGGTAAAGGGGGGGAGAACCTTGAACTCCAGTAGGATTGGTGACTAGAGTCAAGGATTACCCTTGATCCTTTTTTTTTCCTTGAAAAAAGTGAATTTTGGAAACCTATCTCTTGAGAGATTGTTTCGGCTGAATGTATTTGGAGTGCATGTGTGTTTTAAAAATTTCTATGATGTTTGAAATGTGCTTGTTTGATGATTTTGGATGCATGCAAATTGTGAAATTGGTTGGAAAGAAATTTTTCCCGTTTTTACATAGAGCTGCGGCCGTAAAATGGCGACTGCAGATTCGTTCACCGTTGGATTGGGTTGGTTCATAACATCTGAATCTTCATTGTGAACGGTCGGATCGTTGATACAAAGTCTGGGTTGGGAGATATTTGATCTGCACAGTGGTTGTATATTTGGGGTGTTATTGATAAACTTGCTTGCTAATGTGTTTGTGGATGATCATGCTTGGATTTGGTGAATTTTGAGGTTGCTGGATTTTTGGTGTTTTTGATGAACACTCATAGTGTTCATCCTTGTTCTTGATGTTCTTGAGTTTGTTCATGAGAAACTCATGAAAAACTTGGTTTGATCTTGATGTTGGTCAAGAGAAATTGTTAAAGTGTTTATCGGCCCTAGTGGCCCAATAAGCTAAAAAAAATGTAACCAATTAAATTAATAACTAAATCAAATGAAAATAAATTTTTGGAAAACTCTAAGAATCAAATTGGGATACAAAAATGCACCTAATAAAAAGTCACTCTAAAAACCCTAATATGAATGGTAATGTGCAAAAATAAGTTCCTAAGAGTTACCTAACCATTTGGGCCTTTAGTTTAGGCCCAAAACCTTTTAAAAAGGGTCAAAATACTCATCATAAAAGTCAACCAAAAATATTTCATGAACTTGGGCTTAGATTAGAGTTGGGTTTCAAATCTAACCCAACTTATCAAGACTAAAACTTAGGAATTAATTAGTAGGCTTAACTAATCCAATTTGTCTAAGTGATTAATCCAATTTACTTAAGTTAATCAAGTAAAGGATAACTAATTAAGGTTAAAGTTAATTAACCCTAATGAAGATTAACCTTAATCTTAATCATTAATCACTAACGAGGTATTAATAAAGTAAATAAGACTTAACGATGATCAAGAACTAATTAATTATGATTAACCTTAATCAAATGTAATTAAAAGCTTAATCCAAGATTAAGAAAAAGATTAAGGGATAATTAGGAGTTAATTAGGATCTTAAGCAAAGATTAAGACTTAATTAAGGAGAATTAAAATTAATTATAGTTTAATTAAGGAAGACTAATCATAATTAAGGGTTAAACCTAATCTTAATTAGATATACAAGACGAATTAAGATAGGTAACATTATTCATAAGACACAATCATAAGTCTTAGTAACCTAGAGGATTTAAGTGAAAATGATTATTGATTCAAAGAAAAACATTAGTACAAACCACCTTAAAAGTTTATAACCAACACACTCTTCTTGCATAAGACTTGAGAAGCTTAGTGAGGGAGTGCGACTTCAACCCAAGGCGGGGTTTGGTTTTCCTTGTGAAGGGAAGACATTGAATTGGGCCGTACCACGGGAATTGGTGACGTAGAATGATTCAATGGGCTTCTCCTGTAAGGATGTGTATGCTGTGAAGCATTGTTTGTATGACATGCATCATAAAGCATTAACGATGTTCAAGGTTGAGAACCTTACGACCTAATATGACATTGACACTTGGTACAGTGTGAAATCGGCTTGGAAGGGTGCACTGGGTTTTGCAAAGAACGCCAGCGGGTCCTCAAAAGGGACGCCAACCCTAAGGATAGCCTAGCTCCTGGAAGATCTCAGAAGACGTAGGTTAGCTCCCTACCGTCGAGATTGTGGAACCCAGCTTAGCTATTCCTGTTGCTCTCATGATTTTCGGGGTCAGTTGAGATTGTCTGGAAGATGGATAAAATGATTTGGCCAAAATTGAACAATGCTCTTTGTACCGGCGCTAGTACAGACTCTAACTCTTGATACGTTGTACATATATGGTCGGGAAGTTGCTGTGTGCACTGTGGATGGTGATTTTCCCCGGGCCCTCATGCATTAATCATGACACTGTAGTTGCAAGTATGCATTAGTCTGTGTGCATTATGATGATATGAATTGTATTCACTTATTGGTTGAATTGTGTGAAATTTCTGTGTGTGTGCTCTAGTTTACTATATCCTACGTGTTGTGAGTTCATGTGATGTGTTCTCACCCTTCCTTTCTGTGTGGTTATTGTATCTCTTTCGCTACGTCGATAGTCAGCATTGGAGATCCCCATTATGACGACAATGAGGGTACAACTGCGATGGATGCCCAGGGGCAACTGGCGGGTAACAGACATCCCTAGTAGATGTGTGTTTACCGGGGAGGTTCGTCTCATCATCACTCACCCCAGCCTCCCATTGGTTCCAGAGTTGGACTTTACCGTTCTTGTGACTCTTGAGTTTCCTACACCATCGGGATTAGTACGTTACACTACCTTTCGTCGCTCTCGTCATTGTCCTGCTTCTTCGGTATCATCTCGATCATCGCGGATGGCAGACATGGATCGGCCAGACTCCCCCTGATACTCACCCACTTCTGAGGCATCGGGTTCGCAGCCTCTGCGTGCTGATGCGCAAGGCCGCTCCCTCTCGGATGAGTTAGAATTGATTGTCATTGATGATACGTCAGAGGAGGAGGGGGATCCTGATGAGGAGCCAGAGGAGGATTCGGAGGAGCCGGAGGAGGATCCCTCCAGCGACGAGTAGAATAGTGTTATTTGAGTCTAGTAGTGAAAGCTCTGATTTAGCGACCTCTCTTTTGTATTTTATTGAGGTCTTATTTATTTTAGTTCACTTCTAGAACTCTTATTTTGATGTTGCTTTTGTATGACTTAAGAAGTACACTATTTCTGTATATAGATTTATGCACTGTTTATTTTCATGTAATGATCTTGCAAATGTATGTGTGGCGTACGTTTTCGCATTGTGGTAACTGTTTTTGGCGTTTTCGAAAACGAGTTTCACCACTAAGGAAAGAATATTTTATAAATGCTTAAAATAGAATTAGAGATGTAGTAGGTTGACAACTACTAAACCCATTTAAAAAAAATCCGCATTTTTACGACTTGTAAATAATACTTCTGTTGGTCACGTGTAATACATGTGGCATTCTTAGTGGTAACTAGGGGTGTCGCATTAGGTGGTATCAGAGTTGTTCTTTCATTTTGGCCTCGGGTATGGTCTATGATACCCTTCTCTCTGTGTTGATTGTTTTCCTTGTGTGAAATTGGATTGTCTTATGTGACTTGATGGCTCTTGTATTACTAGCAGTATAAAGATAGTAATATGAGAACCTGTGTAGTGTTACTTATTCTTGCTTGAATGATTCTGCATGAAACGGAAGAAGCTGATTTGTTCTATGAATGCAGAATTCCATGGAAGGAAGAGGTAACCCTGTGATGAACGATCTCCTGGGGAGGATCATGAACGTTCTAGAGAACCAGCAGCAAACGTTAGACGAGATCAACCAAGCTCGTAATCAGAACCAAAACAACATCCCTGATGCTTACCGTGGGCTGTCTACCTTCAAGAAGAACAACCCACCACAATTCAAAGGAGGTCATGACCCTGATGGATCTCAGCTGTGGTTAGAAGAATTGGAGAAGATTTTCTTGGCTATGGGCTGTCCTGACGAGCAGAAGGTAACATTGGCTGTGTTCATGCTGGTTGGGGAAGCTCAGCATTGGTGGGAGTATGCCAGACGTCAGTTAGAAGCTACCGGGAGATTGATTACTTGGAATCTGTTCAAGGAGACTTTTCTCCAGAAGTATTTTCCAACTGATCTGAGGAAGCACAAGGAGGTAGAGTTTCTGAAGTTGGAGCAAGGGAGCATGACTGTTGGGGAGTATGTCGCGAAGTTTGAGTTATCCAAGTTCTGCCCATACTTCCAGAACACTGTAGATGAAGGATCCAAGTGTTCTAAGTTCAAAAGTGGATTGAGGCCAGAGATCAAGCAAGCCATTGGCTATCAACAGATCATCGAGTTCTCTAAGATTGTCAACATGTGACGCATCTTTGAGGATGATACCAAGGCGAGGCAAGCTCAGTGGGAGAATTCCGGCCCACAGAGGAACAAACCCAAGGTTACACAAGAAAGGAGGAAACCTTATTTTGTCCTGAGGAACAACTTTGGCTCATCATCTGGGAGCGCGGTGAGACCGCAATCTATGGTTGCTAGTGGAGGAAGTCCAGCAAGCAGTACCGGTAACAACTACATTAGTTGTCCACGTTGTAAGAAGAATCACTTTCTGAAGGACTGTCCAGTCAAGAGCCAGACTACAAACCCATCCGGCGGACCCACATGTTATCATTGTAAGCAAAGTGGCCATATGAGGAGGGACTGCCCTACTTTGAGGGGAGGTGGTAGCAGTGTTGCAAGTGCCCTTGTGTCAAATCTGAATACGCAGGCTGGAAGGCCCAGAACCAGAGGTAGAGTGTTCACCATGAGTGGTGTTGAAACTGTTGAATCCGAGGATCTGATCCAAGGTAAGTGTGTCATAAGTGGAATTCCTCTAATTGTATTATATGATTTAGGTGCGACGCATTCTTTTATTTCTCTGGAGTGTGTGAAACAATTGAAATTGGTTGTTGCTAAATTACCCTATGATCTTGTTATTTCCACTCTTACTACTAAACCTGTGATCACTTCATTTGCCTGTTTGAACTGTCCAATCACCATCGGTGATGGGACCTTCTCTGCTAATTTAATTTGTTTGTCTCTTTTGGGAATGGGCTGGTTATCTTCCAATCAAGTCCAACTTGACTGTTATAATAAATCTGTTGTGTTTGATTCTTTTTCTCCCTCTACTCGTAATTCTGTAAGTTCGAGATTCTTGTCCACCAACCAAGTGAATGCTTCTTTGAGAGAAGGAGCTCAAATGTACATGATATTTTCTTCTTTGTAGGAAGAGCGGGAATGTAACATCAGTAAGCTGCCTGTGGTGAGAGAATTTCCTGAAGTGTTTCCGGAAGATATTCCTGGTTTGCCACCAGAGCGAGGGATAAAGTTTAACATAGAGTTGGTACCTGGAACCGGACCTATTTCTATAGCTCCGTATAGGATGTCCCCATTAGAATTAGCTGAGTTGAAGAAGCAGCTAGAGGAGTTGTTAGAGAAGCAGTTTGTTAGGCCTAGTGTGTCCCCTTGGGGAGCGCCCGTGCTGTTAGTTAAGAAGAAGGATGGCAGTATGAGGCTGTGTGTACATTATCGTCAGCTAAACAAGGTGACGGTAAAGAATAGGTATCATTTGCCTAGGATAGACGACTTGATGGATCAATTAAGAGGAGCAATTGTATTCTCAAAAATTGACCTTAAGTCAGTTTACCACCAAATACGTGTTAAGTCTGAGGATATTCCGAAGACGGCTTTCAGAACACGCTATGGGCATTATGAGTATTTAGTGATGTCGTTTGGTGTAACCAATGCGCCCGCAGTTTTTATGGATTATATGAACCGAGTTTTCCATCCCTATTTGGACAAATTTGTTGTGGTCTTCATAAACAACATCCTCATATATTCCAAGAGTGAGGAAGAGCATGCAGAGCATCTTAGAATAGCCTTGCAGACCCTGAAGGATAGAAAGTTGTATGTTAAGCTATCTAAGTGTGAATTCTGGTTGAAGGAAGTGAACTTCCTAGGTCATGTGATCTCTAGTGGAGTGGTTAGTGTAGACCCAACTAAGGTAGAAACTGTGTTACAGTGGGAAGCACCTAAGACTGTGACGGAAGTGAGAAGCTTTTTAGGGTTAGCTGGTTACTATCGTAAGTTTATTGAGAATTTTTCTAGGATAGCAACCCTGTTGACCCGTTTGATTAGGAAGGACCAACCTTTTGTGTGAGCCAGAAGTGTGAGGATAATTTTCAGGAATTGAAGAAGAGGTTGACTTCTGCGCCTGTCTTAGTTTTACCTGACCCGCAAGAGAGTTTTGAAGTGTATTGTGATGCTTCGAAACAAGGATTAGGTTGTGTGTTGATGCAAAAAGGTAAAGTAGTGGCTTATGCCTCTAGGCAACTGCGAACACACAAAGCGAATTACCCTACGCATGATCTAGAGTTGGCTGCCATAGTTTTCACTTTGAAGATTTGGACGCACCACCTGTATGGCGCTAGGTTTGAGGTCTTTAGAGATCATAAGAGTTTGAAATACTTGTTTGATCAGAAGGAGTTGAATATGAGGCAGAGACGATGGATGGAATTTTTGAAGGATTATGATTTTAGTTTGCAGTATCACCCAGGGAAGGCCAATGTGGTGGCCGATGCGTTAAGTAGGAAATCTGTGCATATGTCGGCAATGATGGTTAAGGAGCTGGAATTGATAGAGAAGTTTAGAGACCTGAACTTAGATGATGAATTTGCTCCTAAGAGTGTGAGATTAGGAACTTTGAAGATTTTGAATGATTTCTTAGAACAGATCCGTTTAGCTCAAGAGGTAGATCAACCCTTGCAAGTTTTAAAGGATCTAGTTCCTAAGAAAGGAGAATCTGAGTTTAGTAAGGGCACTGATGGAATTATTAGATTCAAGGGTAGGACATGTGTACTCAGTGATAAGGAGATAAGATTGATTCTTGAAGAGGCCCATAGGAGTGGATTGAGTATTCACCCTGGAGCGACTAAGATGTATCAGGATCTGAAGAAGATGTTTTGGTAGTCTGGGATGAAAAAGGAAGTAGCTGAGTATGTAGCTTCTTGTTTAGTTTGTCAGAAAGCTAAGATTGAACATTAGAGACCATCAGGAGAGCTACAGCCTTTAGATGTCCCTGAGTGGAAGTGGGATAGCATATCGATGGATTTCGTGGTAGGTTTACCGAGAACTTCTGCAGGTTTTGATGCTATATGGGTAATCGTTGATAGGTTAACAAAATCTTCTCATTTTCTACCCATCAACATTAAGTTTTCCTTATGAAAGTTAACTCAGTTGTACATTAAGGAAGTAATAAGGTTACATGGGATTCCGTCTAGCATAGTGTCAGATAGAGACCCTATATTTACATCCAGATTTTGGGGTAGTCTGCAGCAAGCCTTAGGAACCAAGTTAAGGCTTAGTTCAGCATATCACCCTCAGACAGATGGTCAGTCTGAGCGGACTATCCAATCTCTAGAAGATTTGCTGAGAGCGTGTGTGTTAGAACATAAGGGAAGTTGGGATCAATTGTTGGCACTGATCGAGTTCACCTACAACAATAGCTTCCATTCTAGTATTGGAATGGCACCGTACGAAGCCTTGTATGGTAGGAAGTGTAGGACAACCCTTGTGTTGGTTTGAATCTGATGATGGCCTAGTGTTGGGGCCTGAGATGATTCAGCAAACCACGAAAAAGATTAAGATGATTTAGGAAAGGATGAGAATATCACAGAGCAGGCAGAAAAGTTACTATGATCGGAGGAGGAAACCCCTTGAATTCAAAGAAGGAGACCATGTATTTTTGAGAGTTACACCAACAACTGGGGTTGGTAGGGCAATGCGACCCCGAAAACTTACACCTAAATTCATTGGTCCCTACCAAATCTTGAAAAAGGTCGGTCTTGTTGCTTACCAAATTGCTTTACCACCTTTTCTTTCTAATCTTCATAACGTATTCCATGTGTCACAACTTCGAAAGTATATTCCTGACCCTTCGCACGTCATAGAACCCGACGTAATACAATTAAAAGAAAATTTGACTTATGAAGTATTACCTGTGCGAATCGTAGACCGAAGGATTAAGCAGTTGAGAGGAAAAGAGATTCCGATAGTTAAAGTTATGTGGAGTGCAACTGATGAGAGGAATGCAACCTGGGAGTTGGAATAGCAAATGAAGAAGTCTCACCCTCACTTATTCCAAGAAGGTACGGATAAATTTCGAGGACGAAATTTCTTTTTAGGTTGGGAGAGATGTAACGCCCGCATTTTTTCCTGTTTGTTTTTAATTGTGTGATTTAGTGAATTTTGAGTGATTAAATATATTTAATCATCAAAATTTATTTAAATAAGGTTAGGAATGAATTTCCTATTTTTCTAGAATTTTTGGGAATTTTGGTGTAAAATGACCTTTTTACCCCTACTTTCCTGGAACCGGGCCCGAAAATTTGCACAATCATTTCTTCTCCTTCCCCTAGAAGCCATGCATGTGTGTGGAGTGTGCATGTGAGACACTTGTTGGTTTCACATTCTTTCTTAAGACAAATGGCATAAAGAAAGGCTAATGTCATGGAAAGCTTTGACACTTGTCCATTTTTTCTTTTCACATTCCTCTTGCTAGAACTGTGAGATTCCTCTCCCATTATCTCTAATCTCCAAAAAAAAATTTCCATCACTCTCTAAGTGCAAGGTTCCATTTTTTAGCCTTGAACTTCAAAATCTAGCCTTCAAGCCTTGTAGAACATTGTTTTGGTGATCAAGAGGAGTGCTAAGGAGTGGCTGTTTGGGAGTTGTTGCACCTTTTTCTTGGAGAATTTCTTTAGGTAAAGGGGGGGAGAACCTTGAACTCTAGTAGGATTGGTGGCTAGAGTCAAGGATGATCCTTGTCTTTAATTTTTTTTTCCTTGAAAAAAATGAATTTTGGAAACCTATCTCTTGAGAGATTGTTTCGGCTGAATGTATTTGGAGTGCATGTGTGTTTTAAAAATTTCTATGATGTTTGAAATGTGCTTGTTTGGTGATTTTGGATGCATGCAAATTGTGAAATTGGTTTGAAAGAAATTTTTCCCGTTTTTACATAGAGCTGCAGCCGTAAAATGGCGACTGCAGATTCATTCACCGTTGTATTGGGCTAAAATTTTGGTGGCTGGTTCATACCATCTGAATATTCATTTTGAACGGTCGGATCGTTGATACAAAGTCTGGGTTGGGAGATATTTGATCTGCACAGTGGCTGTATATTTTGGGTGTTATTGATAAACTTGCTTTCTAATGTGTTTGTGGATGATCATGCTTGGATTTGGTGAATTTTGAGGTTGTTGGATTTTTGGTGTTTTTGATGAACACTCATAGTATTCATCCTTGTTCTTGAGTTTGTTCATGAGAAACTTATGAAAAACTTGGTTTGATCTTGATGTTGGTCAAGAGAAATTGTTAAAGTGTTAATGGACCCTAGTGGCCCAATAAGCTAAAAAATGTATCCAATTAAATTAATAACTAAATCAAATGGAAATGAATTTTTGGAAAACTCTAAGAATCAAATTCAGATACAAAAATGCACCTAATAAAAAGTCACTCTAAAAACCCTAATATTGGATGGTAATGTGCAAAAATAAGTTCCTAAGTTTTACCTAACCATTTGGGCCTTTAGTTTAGGCCCAAAACCTTAAAAAAAAACGGTCAAAATACTCATCATAAAAGTCAACCAAAAATATTTCATGAACTTGGGCTTAGATTAGAGTTGGGCTTCAACTCTAACCCAATTTATCAAGACTAAAACTTAGGAATTAATTAGTAGGCTTAACTAATCCAATTTGTCTAAGTGATTAATCCAATTTACTTAAGTTAATCAAGTAAAGGATAACTAATTAAGGTTAAAGTTAATTAACCCTAATAAAGATTAACCTTAATCTTAATCATTAATCACTAATGAGTTATTAATAAAGTAAATAAGACTTAATGATGATCAAGAACTAATTAATTATGATTTGTAACACCCAAAATTCCCCCTGCCAATGTATAAATAAAATAAAGGAAGTTTTAAAATAATAATAATATATATTTAATTATGATATATTTGGGAGCTATTAATAAACAATCAAATTTATATTTTTGAAATTATCCAACTGTAATGATAAATAAATTTTTTTTTTCTAGAGAGGTGTTTGAGAAAATGACCTAAGATGCCCTTAGTAATTATACAGTTAAGAAAAATATAGATTTAATTATGAAAAATAGCCAAAACGTAAAGGGATCTATTTTTTTAGTCAAAACAGTCTTAATATAACTAATAATGAATTTTAGAAATTTATTTAGAATTTTCTGGCACTTTTAGGCAAAAGGACCAAAATGCCCCTGGTTAGCAGTATAACCCTAACCAACATATGAAAATTTGTGGAATAATATGGAAAATATACTTTGAACCTTAAAAGTGGATTGAAAATGATATTTATAACTTTATAGAATTTTTGTATGTAAAACCATAATTTTCTATCTGCTTACTCTTATGAAAAAAAATTAACCGTTGTGTGCGAAAACTGGAAAAAAATTTGGGAAATGAGAAAGTTTAAGTGAGAAGTGAGTTCTAATCACGTTTTTAGGCTTAAAATAGGTTAGAACAATTATAGAAATTTTTGGGAATTTTTGGGAATTTTTGGAGTAAAATTTCCCTTTTACCTCTACTCTTTTTGGAACCGGACCAAAATGCCCTTGATTTGAATCACCAAAATCTGCAACATTTTGGCAAAATTTTCCCCATTTTACCTTCCCAAGGCCGTGACATGTGAGGCATGGGACATTACTTGTTTTATACATTTTCCAAGTCAAAGATGTAAGAAAGTCATCATTCTTTCTTACACTTGCACATTACCTTCTCACTTGCATGCAAAACACTTCTCACTCTTCCTTTCTTTCCTTCCAAACCGTGAACTCTCCTTCTCCCTCACACTCTCCATTTCTCCATTTTCTTTCCTACACACACTTGGTGAAAGGTTCCATTTTTGAACCTTAAACCTCAAAATCTAGCCTACATCCTTTGAAGAAACTTGCTTGGGTGATCAAGAGTAGCATAAAGAGAGGATTATCTTTGAAGTTTTTGCACCTTTTTCAAGTTTATTTTCCTAAGATAAAGGGGGGGAGAACCTTGAACTCTAGTAGGATTGGTGACTAGAGTTAAGGATTACCCTTGATCCCTGTCCCTGTCCCTTTTTCTTTTGTAAAAATGAATTTTTGGAACCTATTTCCTTGAGGAAATGGTTCGGATGTTTGCATGTGGTTTATATGTGTGTTTTAGAAATTGTTATGATGCTTGAAATGTGCTTGTTTGATGATTTTGGATGCATGCAAATTGTGAAATTGGTTGGAAAGAAAATTTTCCCGTTTTTACATAGAGCTGTGACCGTAAAATGGCGACTGCAGATTCGTTCACAGTTGGATCGGGCTGAAATTTTAGTGGCTGGTTTATAACACCTGAATCTTCATTGTGAACGGTCGGATCGTTGATACGACATCTGAGTTGGGAGATATTTGATCTGCACAGGGACTGTATATTTGGGGTTTTATTGAAAAACTTACTTGTTAATGTGCTTGTTTGGTGATTTTGGATGATCATGCTTGGATTTGGTGAATTTTTTAGGTTGCTGGAAATTTTTGGTGTTTGGATGAACACTCATAGTGTTCATCCTTGTTCTTGATGTTTATAAGTTTGTTCATGAGAAACTCATGAAAAACTTGGTTTGATCTTGATTTTGGTCAAGAGAAAGTGTTAAAGTGTTTATGGGCCCTAGTGGTCCAATAGGCCAACAAACTAAATTAACCAAAAGGGTTTTAATTTAAATAGAAATAAATTTTGAAAAATATCAAAAGAGTTAAATTCGGATTTCAAGTTTAACCCAAATAAAAGTCATCATAAAAGTCAACATTTCGAGTAGTCTTGTGTAAAAATGTACTCCTAAGAGTCATCCAACCTTTGGGCCCTTGGTTCAGGCCCAAAACCTTAAAAAAAAAGAGTCAACCAAAAACAATTCATGGAATTGGGCTTAGATTAGAGTTGGACTTCAACTCTAATCCAACCTATTAAAATTAAAACTTAGAAATTAATTAGTGGGCTTAGCTAATTCAATTGTCTAAGTTAATTAATCTAATCTACTTAAGTTAATTAAGTGAAGAATAATTAATTAAGGCTAAAGTTAATTAACCTTAATGAAGATTAATCTTAATCTTAATCACTAATTACTAATGAGGTATTAATTAGGTAATTAAGTCTTAATGACGATTAAGAACCAATTAATTATGATTAACCTTAATCAAATATAATTAAAAGCTTAATCCAAGATTAAGGAAGAGATTAAGGGATAATTAGGAATTAATTAGGATCTTAAGTAAGAATTAAGGATTAAACCCAATCTTAATTTTGACATACAAGACAAATTAGGGTAGGTAATGCTATCCATAAGACACAATCATAAGTCTTAGTAAATTATAGGGCTCAAGTGGAAATGATTATTGATTCAAAGAAGAACGTTAGTACAAACTACCTTAAAAGATTATAACCAACACACTCTTTCTTGCATAAGACTTGAGAAGCTTAGTGAGAGAGTACGGTTCTAACCCAAGATAGGGTTTGGTTTTCCTTGAAGGAAAGACATTGAATCGGGTCGTACCACGGGTAAGTGGTGACGTAGAATTATTCGATGGGCTTTGCCTGTAAGGACTGTGTATGCTGAGAAAGCAATGTTTGGTTTTCCTTGAAGGAAAGACATTGAATAGGGCCGTACCACGGGTAAGTGGTGACGTAGAATGATTCGATGGGCTTTGCCTGTAAGGACTGTGTATGCTGATAAAGCATTGTTTGGTTTTCCTTGAAGGAAAGACATTGAATCGGGTCGTACCACGGGTAAGTGGTGACGTAGAATGATTCAATGGGTTTTGCATGTAAGGAAGAGTATGCTAGAAAGCATTGTTTATGTGACATGCATCATAAAGCATTGATGATGTTCAAGGTTGAAAACCTTACGACCTATATGGCACTAACACTTGGTACAGTGGGAAATCGGCTGGGAAGGGTGCACTAGGTTTTGCAAAGAACGCCAGCGGGTCCTCAAAAGGGACGCCAGCCCTGAGGATAGCCTAGCTCCTGGAAGATCTCAGAGGACGTAGGTTAGCTCCCTACTGTAGAGATCATGGAACCTAGCTTAGCTATTCCTGTCGCTCTCATGATTTTCGGGGTCAGTTGAGATTGTCTGGAAGTCGGAGAAATAATTTGGCCAAAATTGAGCAATGCTCTTTGTACCGCGCTATTACAGACTCTAACTCCTGATACGTTGTACATATATGGTCGGGCAGTTGTTGTTGTGCTCTGCGGGTGGTGATGTTTCCCCAGGCCCTCATGCATTGCATGGTACATGGTAGTTGCTTGAAATCCTTGGTAAATGATGTGGTTGTTTGCATTGCATGAGCATATCACATCATTTTATGATGTTGTGACTTTCTATGTGAATGATTGGATTGATTGTTGTGTGAAAATTCTCGTGTCTGTCTACTTTAGTTATCATATCCTGCGTTAAGTGTAACATCCCAAAAATTCAGAAATCTAGAATTTTACTAAAATAGATAAATAAATAAATAATACTTATAACTGTATTTCGATAATGTTGGTTATAAAAATAGAAGTTTTATAATAGTAATAGTAAATATTAATATAACCGTAATTATGATATAATAATATAATATTCTAAACATTAGGAGAGATATCAAATTATTAAGATTTTAATCAAATTTGATTGTATTAAGTATAATAATTAAGATAGAGTAAAAAAAATATAATAATACAATTATTAGAAGATAAATCATATTATTAAGATTACAATTAGCCTCAATTGTTATAAATATACTAATTATTATATTAATATAATCATATCAAGATCGATAGCGACCACATTAGGAAAGAGATATGCTTTTAAGATCAGATTTTGAAGTAGGAAGAATGACATCACTAGAATTAAAGATAGGAAAGTGATATCAATTTGAGAATAATGTTTAATTATAAGATTTGAATTTAAGGGTAAACGAATAAGATCATATAAATAAGAAAAGTACAATTTCATGAATTATAGATGATAATAATAATAATAATAGTTATATTAATAATGTTAGGAAATAAATTTAATAATGATAATAAGATAATATTAAAAAAAAATAAGGTATCTAAATAATAATTTTAATAGAGTCAACTTAATTTTAGAATATATATATATAAATACGTATATCAAAGAAAGAAGAAATGTAAGAGTCAAAAAAAAAAGAAAGAAGAAAAGTGCCTCGAGGTAATTTACCCCCTTCCTCTTTATAATTAGCCCCCCTCTTTAGTGGCTTGCTGCACGCACCCTGCAATGGGTTGTGCCGCAAAGCGGCGGCGAAAATGAAAAATAGATTTAGTAGGAGAAAAAAAAGAGTGAGAAAAGGTGAGAGAAAGAAGAAGAAGGTTTGGGTAGAGGCCTCCCCCATCATCTCCTAGCTTGGATCTCCATTATCCTCATCCTCCATTGTTGCTCAATTTGAGGTGAGTGAAGCTCACACACTTGCACCTCATTTTGTGTAGGTTTTTAATATGACTCCTATCCTTCTATTCCTTTTCCCCTTGGTATGTGGATGTTGATTTATGGTTGGATTGGATGGTGAACATGCTTTGAGAGGATTATTACTTGTATGTGAAAACCTTAGGTTAGAGGAATTTGGGGATTTTGGGAATATGTGGGTATAAATGGTATTGGATAATTTTATTGATGATTCTTGAAGTGTGAAGGTGATTTTGTTGTATAATGAAGTATATGTATAGATTAGGGTTGTTATGGAATATGCTTCCAAGGTTTCTAATTGAAAAAGATATTTTTAGATTTACATGGTTGAAGTGAAATGATTATTATGAGAAAACTTAGATCCATGATATGATATTTGTTCTATGCACATGTGTTAATTCTAGACATGCCATGAGATATGAATTATTTGTGAAGGATGAGTCATTGCATGTTTTTGGCCTATGGCCCAGTTAAGACTAAGAAAATGGTTTTTGGCTTCGGCCTAGATAAAATGGCTTCGGCCCAAGTTAATTTAAAGTGAAAAGATTGTTTTTCAGAAATTGATTTAAGACTTGGGTGATTAGTGCCCAGCTAATAAGGGTGATTAGTGCCCAAAGATTTAAGGGGTGATTAGTGCCCAGGGTGATTAGTGCCCAGTGGTGGTGATTAGTGCCCAAGGAAGACGTTCCTTGTAGTCTGAGCTCAGGTCTAGCCACACAGTTATTTCATATTTAAGTGATAAGAACTCGACGACTGGGTTATGCCGCTCATGTGCATTCATTTAAATTCATGTGCAAGACAGCCTATTCGAATATTGAAGTGTCTGAATTATGATGTTGTGATTATTTGCTAAGTCCATTAATTTAAGATATGAAGTAAGTGACTAGAATTTTGTAAGTGTGCTTTAATGAACTGTGTTGGATGTTGCATTGCATCTGTGTGATTCCCCACACTGTCTGCTACATGCTTTGCTCACTGAGACCGTAGTCTCACCCCACGTTTCGGAGATATATTTAGTTTATGCAGGGTATTCTAGCCTTGTCCAGAGATGAAGAGGAGCTTTTGGAGTAGACCTACACTTCTTGAGATCAGATAGTAATTATGAAGTATTATCCATTGTAATTAATTGTTAATAATGTAATTAAATGGAGATTTCATCATATGGTTAAGTGTAGTCTTTAATTAATTAGTAATTGATGTAGAAACCTTTAGATTGGCCATGGAGGCCTATTTCTTCTTTGGACTAGATTAGTACTCTTGTCATTATGTATTGTACTGGGATTTGCTGGTTTTCAGGTGATTCTGGAAATTGGGAAATGTCTAGTTTTCAGGGTAAACTCTGCCGGATTTCCGGTAGGAGTTTATGAACTCTCACAATTGAGGGTGTTGGTTGCCCCACATTTCAGTTTAGAATTTTGTGTTTAAAATGTAATGTATGAATTATGTGGTAGTCTAAGCAAACGTTGGATTGCTTAGGCATTTTTGTATTATGTGTTCCGATATCGAAAATGACGCGAAATAATTTCAGAAATTCGAGAATAATGCTTCCAACGACCATTATTCTTGGATTTAGAAATCAGGACGTTACATTTTGGTATTGGAGCAGTTCAATCCAATTGGACTGTGGTTAGGTTAGTTGCCTATGGCTTACTATGATTCCACCGTATCCCGTACTCAGTGTAGGGACTGATCACCCCTCCACTTGGTGCGTTGTACCCGGGATCATGGTTAGTGACGTAAACAGGATGCCTTGTTAAGGGAGTTGGGACACTTCCCCAACAAGGTTAGAGCCACCCACTTGATAGATAGAAGGAGAGTGACAGTGGTCCATTTCCAAAAGTAGGATTTTCACCTTAGGAATCTTATAAAACGTGATCTTTAGTTCCTAATGGATACGAGGCACCCTTAGATGGAAAGGTAAAATATAAGTTTTAAGAGAGTATGTGGAATTGGTTTTTGGAATGTGGAAGCAAGAAGGAGATTTGGAGGGAATATATATTGAGTAGACTCCCTAGTGGGGAAAGGGAGCATTGTTTGCTTGTGTTTACACCTTGGTGGTGTGGTTTGTTTGATTTATTATGATACTTGTTTCTGCTTGAATGATTGAGTGACATGTCTGTTTGTTTGCATTGTTCAAATGTCTTGTATGTAGAGGTTGATTGTAGGTACCTAGGAATGAGTTTTTTAGTGGCAGGTAGGGGTTAGAGGGGAAGTGTGGGACTCATGTGAGGTTAGAGGAACTTGATGCCATTAGTGAAGGGGGAGTAACCCTAGCTCTTGGTGAAGTTGTTTACCATGGGGTTAATGTAATCTTAAAGATAATTCAAGGAATTGAATTAGGACCTTTAATCTCAAATTCTTATTTCCTTCCTTTAAATCATTGTTAGTGTATGTTGATGTTGATGGTTGTTGGTAGTTGCACCTCGGTGACATAATTTATTTGAGTAGGATGTAGTGTTTGATTTACCTGACTGAATTTGAATTTCTTAGATTAAGATTTACCTAAATTAGGATTTGAATAATCTGGATAATTTGAATTTTAAACCGAGGATTAGAATTTCATTAGGTTATGTGATATGGAAAATATGTAGCTTTTTGAAGTTGAGTTTTAAGATTAGGATTTGATTTTGAAAATTTTGTTAGGATTTAGTTAGATTTGGATTAAATAATCAACTTAATTTGGATTTATATCAGTTTAGATTCGAGTTGTAGTTACAAGATGAGTTAAAAGAATGAGAAGGTTTTGCTTGATGGTGAATTTAGATTTTTGAAAATTGGGATTAGTCTATGTTGAATTTAAATTAGGATATATATATATAGTTGTTTAATTTCGAATTTAGATTCCCAGATAAGGTCCTATTTAGATTTGAATTAAAATGTTTTCAAGGATGGAATTTGTTAGAAAAAAAATGTTAGGATTTAAATTGGAGGATTTTGAGATTAGATTATCTTATGAGTTTAATTTTTAGGGGAAGCTAGAAATTCATGACGTGTAGCTAAGATTTCGATAAAGGTAGTGATAATAGCAACTAATAAACTACTTTATAGCATTAAATGATTAAGATGAAATAGATGTTGTAAGATAAATAAAAATGTCTGTAAAATAAAATAAGGTTTGTTGGAAGTAGATAAGGTCGGGAAGGAAAGAGGAGATATAACTAAGATGAAATTATGTATTATTTGTGCGATGATATATTAAAAAAAAGTAATAATTTTTTTTATGATAGTATGAAATTTATTTTTAAGATAAATATTATTTTATTTTTATGGATCATGTTGATTATTGTGACTAAGTTTATTTGTTAATAGTAGACTCTTTGTGACTAGAATTGATATATACATATGTGATTGAGATAATGCTTTCATAAGGAAGTAGTATCTATTATTCCCTATATAATTTTAGGGATTGTTAGAGGAAAATAGGAATTTTAGGATAACACAAGGTAGATAATTATTAGAGAGAGATTGTAGTATTTTAAAATATATCTTACCCCATCAAATATTGTGAAGATAAATAAAAATTGTTAGGAAGTAAAAAATGATGATGATAAGAAACTAGAAAATTAAGGATAGTTTTACAAAGTTTATATAATTCAACATTAGGAATTTACTACTAAAATCTTTGTACTATTTATATTTACTTGAAATTATAACAATATCTAAATTTAGACTAAAAAGAACAGTTTAAGTGTACAAATCTTCACAGCTAATTAAAATTGGGAAAGAGATGAAATGATAACTATAAGTGGATCTTTAGATCTTAGGGTAAAATTATAATGGTCTGAACTTGTATTTTATTTGATGAAGGATACGAGGAAAATATTATAAGGGATTAAATTACTTTCAAATATAGAAATCTTTCTAGAGTAATGATGAAATATTAGAACATAAGAAGTTGAATATTGTTCTGCACAAAGTTTAAGTGATATTTTAATTGAGGAAAGCTGTTAAGCTTGTTTTTACGGGTTAGATATAGAGATTTAATTTTTAACTGATAGTTTTAAGGATAAAGATATGATATTGTATGATTTACCGGGTAGAGATTTAATCTTTTTAGAGACAGATATTTCTTTTACTTTGATGGTTTAAAGATAGGAATGTTATAATTTTGAAAATTTTATAGTTATACTTAAAAGGTTTCCAGATAAAGACCAAATCTTGAGCTTGATAGAGATTTGATTGGTTGTATACGTATATGATTTAGAGGTGTTGATTTATCATTGGACCTAAGTGGATCTCGATAAGGATATGTTACAGTTTAGATTGTTTTATAATTAGGATATGATCATGAGTCAAAGGCTCACACATTTATCTTTAATTAGGCTATGATCCTTGAATGTGTTGAAATTAATTATTTAGTAGTTGCATATGCCTTTGATCTTAAGAAAATATTTAGAATTTATACTTGGAGACATGGAGCTTAGGTTTATGATAGAAAATTGATCTATGAGTTATGATGAATTTGATTGAAGATTAGATGGATTTAGTTTAGAAATATGATTTATTTTGAACTTTGGTTATTTGGTTTTTTTAATTATTATTAAAGATATAAGATAATAAGGTGATATCCAACTCAAAGCTATAGGTTACCAGTACATAGTGTCATAGACTTAAGTTTAAGAGAATAGTAAGACAAATTTTGAGGACAAAATTTATTTAAGGGGGGTGGAATTGTAACATCCCAAAAATTCGGAAATCTAGAATTTTACTAAAATAGATAAATAAATAAATAATACTTATAACTGTATTTTGATAATGTTGGTTATAAAAATAGAAGTTTTATAATAGTAATAGTAAATATTAATATAATCGTAATTATGATATAATAATATAATATTCTAAACATTAGGAGAGATATCAGATTATTAAGATTTTAATCAAATTTGATAGTATTAAGTATAATAATTAAGATAGAGTAAAAAAATATAATAATAAAATTATTAGAAGATAAATCATATTATTAAGATTACAATTAGCCTCAATTGTTATAAATATACTAATTATTATATTAATATAATCATATCAAGATCGATAGCGACCACATTAGGAAAAAGATATGCTTTTAAGATCAGATTTTAAAGTAGGAAGAATGACATCACTAGAATTAAAGATAGGAAAGTGATATCAATTTGAGAATAATGTTTAATTATAAGATTTGAATTTGAGGGTAAACGAATAAGATCATATAAATAAGAAAAGTACAATTTCATGAATTATAGATGATAATAATAATAATAATAGTTATTTTAATAATGTTAGGAAATAAATTTAATAATGATAATAAGATAATATTAAAAAAAAAATAAGGTATCTACATAATAATTTTAATAGAGTCAACTTAATTTTAGAATATATATATATATATAAATATGTATATCAAAGAAAGAAGAAAAGTAAGAGTCAAAAAAAGAAAGAAAGAAGAAAAGTGCCTCTAGGTAATTTACCCCCTTCCTCTTTATAATTAGCCCCCCTCATTAGTGGCTTGCTGCACGCACCCTGCAATGGGTTGTGCCGCAAAGCGGCGGGCGAAAATGAAAAATAGATTTAGTAGGAGAAAAAAAAAGTGAGAAAAAGTGAGAGAAAGAAGAAGAAGGTTTGGGAAGAGGCCTCCCCCATCATCTCCTAGCTTGGATCTCCATATCCTCCTCCTCCATTGTTGCTCAATTTGAGGTGAGTGAAGCTCACACACTTGCACCTCATTTTGTGTAGGTTTTTAATATGACTCCTATCCTTCTATTCCTTTTCCCCTTGGTATGTGGATGTTGATTTATGGTTGGATTGGATGGTGAACATGCTTTGAGAGGATTATTACTTGTATGTGAAAACCTTAGGTTAGAGGAATTTGGGGATTTTGGGAATATGTGGGTATAAATGGTATTGGATAATTTTATTGATGATTCTTGAAGTGTGAAGGTGATTTTGTTGTATAATGAAGTATGTGTATAGATTAGGGTTGTTATGGAATATGCTTCCAAGGTTTCTAATTGAAAAAGATATTTTTAGATTTAAATGGTTGAAGTGAAATGATTATTATGAGAAAACTTAGATCCATGATATGATATTTGTTCTATGTACATGTGTTAATTCTATACATGCCATGAGATATGAATTATTTGTGAAGGATGAGTCATTGCATGTTTTTGGCCTATGGCCCAGTTAAGACTAAGAAAATGGTTTTTGGCTTCGGCCTAGATAAAATGGCTTCGGCCCAAATTAATTTAAAGTGAAAAGATTGTTTTTCAGAAATTGATTTAAGACTTGGGTGATTAGTGCCCAGCTAATAAGGGTGATTAGTGCCCAAAGATTTAAGGGGTGATTAGTGCCCAGGGTGATTAGTGCCCAGTGGTGGTGATTAGTGCCCAAGGAAGACGTTCCTTGTAGTCTGAGCTCAGGTCTAGCCACACAATTATTTCATATTTAAGTGATAAGAACCCAACGGCTGGGTTATGCCGCTCATGTGCATTCATTTAAATTCATGTGCAAGACAGCCTATTCGAATATTGAAGTGTCTGAATTATGATGTTGTGATTATTTGCTAAGTCCATTAATTTAAGATATGAAGTAAGTGACTAGAATTTTGTAAGTGTGCTTTAATGAACTGTGTTGGATGTTGCATTGCATCTGTGTGATTCCCCACACTGTCTGCTACATGCTTTGCTCACTGAGACCGTAGTCTCACCCCACGTTTCGGAGATATATTTAGTTTATGCAGGGTATTCTAGCCTTGTCCAGAGATGAAGAGGAGCTTTTGGAGTAGACCTACACTTCTTGAGATCAGATAGTAATTATGAAGTATTATCCATTGTAATTAATTGTTAATAATGTAATTAAATAGAGATTTCATCATATGGTTAAGTGTAGTCTTTAATTAATTAGTAATTGATGTAGAAACCTTTAGATTGGCCATGGAGGCCTATTTCTTCTTTGGACTAGATTAGTACTCTTGTCATTATGTATTGTACTGGGATTTGCTGGTTTTCAGGTGATTCTAGAAATTGGGAAATGTCTAGTTTTCAGGGAAAACTGTGTAACGCTCTAATTTCTAGAACTCAAAAATAGTGCCCGTTGGAGACACTACTCCTGTAATTCTTGAAATCACTTCGTTATATTTTAAATATCGCCAATCAAAATTACTTAAACTTTCCAATGATTAGTTTAAGTCACACATAAAATGCATCTTAAGAAAACTTTAGGGAAGAAACCTATACTTAGAGTAATAGGATTGAAGAGATTCATACCGGAATTCCGGTAGAAGCTCCCCTAAAACTGGAGAATTACCAGTTTCTAACTTCACCTAAAATTCAGTAAAGCCAAACAAATCTATCCTTGAAGTAAAATCAAACTTATACATAATCAAGCCTCCATGGCTAATGAATACATACATGTATATTTACATCTGCTTACATGAATCCTGAATACAATTTCATTCCATTACAAGTAAATTTCTATACTAATAATAATCCGCTTCAAGAACTTCCCTTATCCTCATTATCATCTGGAACTTCCTGCACACTAAAGAAAATCCCCGAAACGTGGGGTGAGACTATTGTCTCAGCAAGTATAACTCTATGCATGAATGCAGGGGACATAAATATATGGATGACAAGCCTATACTCATATCAATTCACCTCATCATATTCAAACCGAACATAGTGCCAATTCACATAACCATCAATATAATTAGTCAATCAATATCAAATATAAATAAGTACCAGTCTTAAAGTAAGTGGAATCAGTCTCTTTCCATGAAAATATCAATATGCAATGGTATGCTTTGCCCGAAGGCCATGTACAATCACAGTCTAGAGTTAGACCTGAGCTCAGACTACAGAGGATATCTCCTCAGGGGACGACTCCCACCCTACAGTATTTGACCGAAGTCCAGTATTGGCCGAAGCCAAGCATTGATCGAATAACTAATTAAACATATGAATTGATAGGTAGTTCGTTCTCGATAATTCGATCCTTTCGAAACTGACGAGAATCCACGTTCTATGTGAACCAGTATCTACTACCCATCAATTCCTATATCATAATCAGTCACCAATCCTTAATTTCCATTCCGGATCAATTATAATTGGAGAGAATAGAGCGTTTCGACGTTACGATAGTTTCGAAACTTTCGATAGCTTCGAAAGTTTCGAAACTAAAGAATATCAAGAACCGCTCCGTTCGGACTAATTAGAATTATCCCAAGTCTTTCATCATCAATCACAATACAATTTCACCATCATAATTATATACACATTAGGCATAATTGAATCAATGGTAAAACTAGGATTTCGAACGTCTCGAGCGTTTCGATTCTTTCGCAAGTCTCGTAACTTCGTAACTTCGAAATTCCTTCGTTTCACCTTCAATCCAAACATCCTCTTATCAATCTCATTTCTAACATCACAATTTCAATCAAATTAATCATAGAGAAAGGGATTCGAGAGTTCGGGATCATGCAAGGGACATATCGACAGTTACGCTAATTATGACTTTACGAAACTCACAACTTGATTCTCATTTTCGACCAACAATCTACCCATAATCCAAGAAAACAAGAAGTGTAACTCAAGGGAACACTTGTATGAATCGAAATCGAGGGAAATACGATAGTTTCGTAAATTTCGTAATTTCGACATTTTCAATAACTTCGAAACTAAGGTTTTCGACTCTCGATTTCAACTCTCAAGTTCAATCAAACAATCAACAACCCAAACAATCAAACAATCATCAATTATTCAAGTATTCAGCCAAGAAAGGGAGGGGAGAAGAGGGGACATGCAAAGGAGACCAATTTCTACTCTAAGGGTGAGTTATACTCACTTGATGAAGAAATCTAAGGAGGAAAGGATGTTAGATGATGATCCCCTTGATGTTTTCTTGCTTCGATTCCGTTCTTGAGCTCCGATATAGAGTTTCTCTCACTAGGTTCTCTCCCTCTCTCTCTAGGGTTGAAAAGGGAAAGAAGAGAAAATGAATTCTGCTGAATTTTCGCACCAGCATATATATATATATACTGATGGTAATCGATTACCAAACCCTGGTAATCGATTACCAGAGGCAAAAATGCATTCCTGGAGGTCTGGTAATCGATTACCACTTTTGGTAATCGATTACACTGAACCCAGAAGTCTGGTAATCGATTACCAAACCCTGTAATCGATTACCACCAACAGGGCTCTCTGGTAATCGATTACCAACACCTGGTAATCGATTACCAGGGGCCAAAAAACTCCTAAATTGGTTCTATTAAGGTTCCAAACTCATATCTTACCCTTCCTCTACCTATTACTCATAATCCTAAGTGATCTTACAAGGTTTTGACCCACCAAACTCACATGTTATCTTAACCAAAGGTTTGGATGTCATACAAGTCCTAATATTGGTTTAACAATTAAGGTTTAACCTATAAGTTCTTGACTTACCTTCTTCTTAATTTCTAGAACATGGTTAAAAATCTAATCCCTATTGGATAAACAAGCTCCTGGAATGCGGGATGTTGCAAACTCTGCCGGATTTCCGGTAGGAGTTTATGAACTCTCACAATTGAGGGTGTTGGTTGCCCCACATTTCAGTTTAGAATTTTGTGTTTAAAATGTAATGTATGAATTATGTGGTAGTCTAAGCAAACGTTGGATTGCTTAAGCATTTTTGTATTATGTGTGCCGATATCGAAAATGACGCGAAATAATTTCAGAAATTCGAGAATAATGCTTCCAACGACCATTATTCTTGGATTTAGAAATCAGGACGTTACATTAAGTGAGTTCATGTAAAGTGTTCTCACCCCCTTGTCTTTCTTTTGTTGTCCGTTATTATTTTGGCACCTAAAAGGGCATGGACTCTAGAAGGATGCACGTTGTTCTGAAGATAGGCGTGGTGTTCAGGTCGAACCGGATCTTGTTTAAGTCAAATGGTAGTGTTTAGAGGTGTACTTGAGCAACAATACTGTAACATCCCGCTAATTAAGACTTTAATTCATAGGAATATCATAACTGAAAGTAGAATAAAGAAAAGAATAGGTACAGGAAAGCTTAAGAGGCAAAAACTAAGGTTGTAGCTTGATCTTGGTTTTAAGCCTAATGACCTTGGTGCACTAAATTGCAAATATCTAGAGTTGTAGATGTCCGATTGAGGTGATTCCACTCTCATTAGAAAGCTTATTTCCGGGGCTTCAGTTTGATTGGTTATATGATAGGGTTCTGATGGATATCGCATCTTCAAACAGACTCATTTTCGCTTAAGCGAATTTAATTCGCTTAAGCGAAAAACAGAGCCTTTTTGGGGTGCTCTCTGGAAAGAATTCGCTTAAGCGAATGGAATTCGCTTAAGCGAATTTATCGGGGATGAAACCAAATTTTTGAGAACTCGCTTAAGCGAATTTTTAGCTTAAGCGAGTGACACGTTACTGCACCACTTAAAACACGCCCCTGGACGGTTTTCAGTCAGTTTCCTCCCGTTTCTTCACATTTTTCAGAGAGAGATAGAGTGGTTCTAGTGAGAGAAAGTCCCAGCGAAGGCCAAGAACGATTTCTACTCATCAAGAACGAGTCTTGCATCAATCTTTCCCTATCAAGGCACTCCTTTCCTCGTTCTTCTCCGTTTTTCCGACTCACAGGTGGGTGGACTCTCACTTGTTTGTTCTGGATGATTGCCATTGCATGTTCCCTATTCTTTTTTCCCTTTCTTTCTATGAATTAGTGATATATGTATAGTATGAACATAAGAATTGCGAATATACTGATTATTGTATGTATTGAATTACCAAAACCTTAGGGTAGATGATTGGATGATTCTGTATGATGGTTCTTGATTATGTTGATGATTCTTGATTATATTATTCTGTAATTCATGGGCCTTTGGCCATCACAGTCATGAAATTCTGAATTTAAGAGAAATCATAGAGCCTTCAGGCTATCACAGGGTCATTGACCATCACAGGTCTTCGGGCAAATTATTTAATAACAACGGGGTAACCACATCGAACTCATGGCCAAGAGGGAGATGGGGTCCCCAATCACAGTATTATGTTTAAATGCTATTTAAGATTTAATCATAGGTAACCTTGGACGACGGTCCTTGGTTACATGGCCGAGCGCTCATCACAGTCACGTTACAGATAAAAGACCCCGGGTGTCGGGTAACAACACCATCACAGTTAGGCATTACATACAAATCATTGTCTTCAATATGCTCAGTTGTGCGTTATTGCTTTCATTATGTTTTCATGAAATTAACATGAATGCCCTGATAGTTCTTGGTTGTTTTTCCCCACACTGCACACACTGGTTACACTCACTGGGACGTAGTCTCATCCCACGATACGGGAACTATATTTCAGTTGTGCAGGATGAGTTTCAGGATCAGGACGAGTAGTAGAGGATGCATGAAGTACCACAGACTAGATTTGATTTCCGTTTATACTTTGATTTCTGTTATCATTCTTAATGTTATTTAGGACTACCATAGTTTTCTGTTTCGTTGTTTCCTAGGAATTTACTATGTTGATCTTAGTGCTTTCTACTGGAGCCTTGATGGCAATTAGGTTGGATTCTTTATGTTTTAATTATGTAATGTGGAGCTTTGGTAATGGTTGGATTACACAAGCGTTTATATTTGTTTTCGATACGCGAAATTGACGAATTAATTTTATAAGTTTGGAAATAGTGCTCCCAATAGGCATTATTTCCGAATTTAGAAATTAGGACGTTACAAATACCCTGTATAGATAGAGTGTGGTCAAATAGAGGATTCACTTCTTTTGTAGTGTAGCATGTTCAAACTCCAATTTAATGTGTATTACTTCGATTGTAATTTGGAATAGCAATGAAGTTATAATTGTTGTATTGATATGTTCTTATAGTTCCATCTCAATTATAATTTACTAATATGTTTAAAAAAAACTCACCGATTTTCTTCACTTCTTTAAAAAGAGAATTTAACAAACCGCAACCGAGTTAGTTGAGTAATACCCGTCATGGGATGAGGGTGTTACATTTAGTGGTATCGGAGCAGTTCGGTCCAACCGGACTGTGAAGTTTGGGCCTGATGGTCGTATCGAGTCTAGTTTGATCCGGTTTAGGTGTTTTGAAGTCTGGCAAGGCTAATGTGCTTGTAACTACTCTAGTACAGGACAGCGGGACTGGCCACCCCAATGGCCTGTTCAGGTTAGGAGGGAGTGTGACAACTTGCAGTTGTGAGTTTTGGGGACACAAGGCTGATAATCTCAGCTTGAGTAGTTGTGGAGGTAAGAAAGGATGTCTTGGTCATCTGTATGATGAACATGAGTAATTAAAGAGATGGAGTTATGTCGTCTATTGGGTTTTGTCTTCTTGTTGATGTCTTGAGTGGAACCCCATGTGTTTGAATTAAGTAAATTTTTTTTCATGATTTTGTTTGGATTGATGAACGGGTGTGAAGTGATTGCTTCGTGTTGTTTTGTGTGACTTTGGCATGTTAAAATTTACTTCCTACTTGTATGCAGTAGTTTACAACATGCTTATTGTTTGAAATTGAATTGAGTTTTGAGTTTGAGAAAGAATATAGAAGTTGTATTTTAGTGTTAATTATTTAAAAATCTTAGATAGATAGGTATGTATTTGTAAGGCACTTGAACATGCCTGTGTTTCTTCCTTGTGAGCCGAATTATCCTAATCCTTATCCTTAAGATCTCTCCTCTTTCCCTCATGAGAGTTTCTACCATTAAAACGTAATCGAATTGAAGAATGAACCAAGTAATCAAGCTTCTAAAATGGGTTTGCTAAGACATCTAGGTCCTGAGGTTGTACACTAGTGTAGCCAATAGTTGATTTGACTTGTGGTTTGGAGTGATGAGTGAGACATCAAAAGTTAGAGTAGGATGACCACTAAGGTTAGGTTTCCATTTCTTTAGATGAATGACCTAAGGGATCAATGATGGATTCGAGGTTGTCAATTCAAGGTTTAAGATGATTGATCATTAAGGTTTAATCATTAAGGTTTTGATATTGGGGATTGATATTAATAGCTCTTGAGGATTCTATTATTGAAAAAAAAATGGAATTGATTTGTTGAAGTGAGTTGGAAGTGATTGATGACTTGAGGTATACTCAGGATAAAATAGTGATGGAGTTAAGGGATAGGAATGACAAGTGTACGATTCGAGATTGGATCTTAGCAGTTAAGGCATATTTGGATTCCTTGTTGGTTGATTTGAAGTCTAAAAGGGTTTGACTGTGGAATAGGTGCCATGCTTGAAGTTTAATGGATACAATAGAGTATGATTTCTATCTCTAATGGATTGATAATATAAGGGTTTATAGAAATAAGTGGAAAGACATTATTTAAGACGAAGGAAATCGGAGTGTTGAGACCAATAGCACAAGATGTGACTCTTAAGAAATTTTAGTCGAATAATAGGATATGACTAAGCAAATGATCTGTTAATATCAAGATTCGCAGAGGAGATTGAAGAAAGAAATCATGTGATGGGGAATTAGATGTATGAGTAAGCACTACAAGAACTATATTTTTATGAAATAAGTAAGGATAACACTTCCTTGAGGATAATAGAAATAATAGATATGAAAAACAATGAGGAATTGTTGTATGTCTTAACCTTGATGATTAAGAGCTATACTTGATTGACGCTTCTATAAATTGAAAGAGGTATGTGAGTGAAATCTCATAAACAATTAAGATCGGATTTGGTAAAAGTTATGGGGGTGTTGATTGAGTTTGATCATACCAATTTGCAGGATTAGTTTGTGCATTAATCTTAATGGACTTAGATTCTCAAGGAAGAGTATTTTAATCAGTAAATATTTAGACAGGGTTTTGAAGATTGGAATAGTACTACACATATGTAGGTGATGTTTCGCGTAAGGATGCCCTAGGGGAAAATACAATCCCTGGGAGTAGAATAACCATAAGGAATAATAATAATAATAATAATAATAATAATAATAATAATAATAATAATAATAATAATAATAATAATAAAATTCAAAACCCTGTGAATGTTATATATCGAGACTATAGATGATCTTACAATAATAATAATAAGATAGGTTTAAATATAGATTGCCTCTATCTATATATCGAGACTATAGATGATCTTACAATCTGCTTTGGACCTTACTGTGAATGCTATAGGTGTCTAGTAATTCCATCTGGATCGATTATCATTGATGTTCCTTTCCCTCCTCAGTGAACCCAATATTCTAGCCTCATTCAAGCCAATTTCTCTTCATGCAACGTTCTCACCCATTTCTAGGACCTAACAGTGTGTACAGAATCCCTTGGAACAATCTCGGGGTTAATTATTAGGGACAAGTAGGTTATAAGTGGAATTTTCTAATTATAAACGTTAGTTAGACGGAAGTAAAACCCTTGAGATGCATTTTATTTAGGAAAAGGATACCTGTGGTTATAAAAGGCGTAGTTTTACGGTAAAAAGGACATAAGGACATAACATCTGAATCTGCATTTTGAACGGTCGGATCGTTGATACGAAGTCTGGGTTGGGAGATATTTGATCTGCACAGTGGCTGTTTATTTGGGATTTTATTGAAAAACTTGCTTGTTAATGTGCTTGTTTGGTGATTTTGGATGATCATGCTTGGATTTGGTGAATTTTTGAGGTTGCTGGAAATTTTTGGTGTTTTGATGAACACTCATAGTGTTCATCCTTATTCTTGATGTTCTTAAGTTTGTTCATGAGAAACTCATGAAAAACTTGGTTTGATCTTGATTTTGGTCAAGAGAAAGTGTTAAAGTGTTTATGGGCCCTAGTGGTCCAATAGGCCAAGAAACTAAATTAACCAAAAGGGTTTTAATTTAAATAGAAATAAATTTTGAAAAATATCAAAAGAGTTAGGGCTTGTTTGAAAGAGTTTTGTGTTTTAGATTTTAAAAACAGTTTTGTAAATGCATTTTGAAAACTGTTTTTGAGAAGAAAACTAAAAAAAATTGTTTGGTAATTTTGTTTTGAAAACTGTTTTTAAAATGAGAAAACAAAAAAATTTGCTTGATAAAGTTGTTTTTAAAAACTGTTTTTGAAAACTAAAAGATAGAAAACTTGTTTGAAACAATGTTTTTTAAAAAACTGTTTTTTATGTCTAAAAATATTAATTGAAGATTTTTTTATGCATTTTAATTTATTGAAGAATTCATATTTTTTTACATTAAACTTATTTTTTTAATTCGTCAAAGAACTTATATTATTTTTAGTACTTACATTTTTTTAAAAAAATTTGATTTGAAATCTTTTTTTCTTTAAATTGTTTTGGTACTTACATGTAGCTTCAAAATAACTTTAAATTAGCTATAAAATCAATGGTAGCATAAAACATATAGCAAAGTTGCTACTAAATATTTGGTAGCTAATTTGTAGTGAATTTTATAAATTTTTCAACTAATTCATATCAAAATTGTCATAGTTATTCCGCAGCTAATCTGCAGTTAATTCATTTGAAGTATTTTTTTTAAGTCAATATATTATCTTTTTCCTAGCCAATTCGTAGTTAAATACTAGCAACATCATAATATAAAATAATGAAAATCCCCAAGACTAATACAAGCCTAAGCCTAAACTAAATACAGAAAACGTAATGTAACCCACATTACGAAGCTAAATGTAATAGCCTAAAAACCAATTGCCACCAATATTGTAGCATAACAAATCCAAACTCCAAATAAAGCCACATTTATAGCCAACATGACAAATTTTTATAGCCAACTTGCTTTCTCTATCTACTAATCCTTGCTAGCCTGCCAACATGTTTCATGTTCCAAACCTCTCCACCATAATATTATTAATATCGATAAAGCATTTATATCAAGTGACAGAATCACTGTAATAATTCCTCTACAAGAGTAGAGCCAGTGGTGGTTATTGCCCCTCTACCATATATCTATGACATATAAACACATGATTTGACCTTTGATTATGCTAAATATGGCAAAATGCAAAATACTTGGTTGCACGTCCCAAAATAACATAAAATTGCATGTAGGAGTTTGAGGGTGCATTTAAAATCATGTGTGCATAATGATTAAGGAGAGAATATCGGTTTGTCATGATAAAAACCCTCATGAACTGATGTGAATCCAAGGGGGTGGTTTAGGATTCTGAATTAGGACCTCTAGGAATTTAGGTTGCTGCCTTATCAAAATGGAACAAAGAGTAAGACAACCGTGCACAACAAAATTGAACAGAATTGAAACAAGACATCAAACACATAATTGGAACCAAGACTATATCAAACTCAGCGAGAAAATAAACTTCAAGAAGTGCAGAATTTATTTAATTTTTCTGCGCAGATTGTGAGACCAATTTAGGCATCCAAATATTCCAATTCATGTGAAGGAAATATAGTGCAGATTAAAGATGAAAATCAGCGCATGAAATTGAACCAAAATTGGATACAACTTAATTGATTGAAGTCAGCGTTCATTCACATTTTTCTGGACAGAATTCATGGAGAATGGAAAGGTAAGAAAAGGTGCAGAATTCTGAAAATTCCAGCGCACAAATGGGACCCAAATTCAGCATGTTAATTTGATAAGAAAGGTGCAACATTGACCTTATTTTCAGCGCAAAATGAAGGACAATTTTCATCAACGAAAACTGAATTTAAAATGAAGAAATTATAGGGCAGAATTGATGATGATTCTAGCGCTCAAAACATGAATTAAATTGGTGCAGAATGATGAATTGGATTCAGCACTTGACTCATGTAAAAATTAAAACAGAATTTGTTTGTGATGGAAGAGATCAGAATATGGAATGGAATTCGATTGAGGCGTCACACTCCCAAGGATGGAAGATAAGCCCGGAGATTAAACACACAAAGGGGTGGGGATCCTTTGATAAATCTCAATTGTTGGATTCACAAGAACCCAAGAGAAATCGCTTCTCTAAAACTCAATTTTTTTCTTACAATCAAAATCTGACCTTACATATGAGCTGGGCACATAATATATATCCCAATACCATCAGCATATGCGCAGGATGCCCTTTTACATTCAGCCAAAGTTACAAAAACAAGCTTAATGAAATAATAATAAAAAAAGGAATCTAATAATTGGCAGCTTAATAACAAAGTGTAACTGCCCAAGTAAATTAAACCATTCAGCCCACAATTTTGATGCAATCTGGCTGCCCACCTTTTGTAAAAGTAACAGTCGTTTTATGCTTAAATTTGAGCATAATTCAGCCTACTAATTCTTGCAAAAGCTGACCGCATTTTCTAGCATAATGTAACAGCCACATTTCCTTATTATTTGCATACAAGTTAGCCAATAATTCCACCAAGTTGGCTGCTCCTATTCAGCAAAATTATTAATCCTTTCTTGAGTTGAAATTGTGGCAACTACCCTTCCATTAAGGCCATGCATCGTCCTCTTCAATCATGAGACAATTGATCTATGCGAGCTTTGATTCTTCAAGACTTGGTTTTATTTTAATAAGGCTTCCTTGTTCTCATCATTCCCCCCCCCCCCCCCCCCCCCTCTTGAAGAGGATTTGTCCTCAAATCAGAAGCATCAACATCTGCATAAAAAAGAGATTAAGTCAATCATATTGAAATTAACACTTATATTGATGTTCCCCCTATATCCTCATCACATGATTGAAACCAATCCATCCTCCAGGATCAAACACAACTTGTACAAATTCAGATTTTGTCTTTTCTTCCTTATGCATTAGGGAAGCCTTCTCTTTGAGTGTCCAAACCCAAACGCCAGGGTTATAGACAATTCTCTTGTATTCCTCTTTGGCTTTATCCTTGTGCATGTAAATCATAATCAACCAATCAAATGAAACCAAAGCAAAATTTCCATGAATATTTTCAATAAGAAATAAATCAAGAGAATTCAAAGGATTATTCTGAAAAGCATCTTCATCAAGTAACCAGTCAACACCAACATGCTTATGATTTTCATTTTTGATTTTAACCACACAATTGTTATAACATGAAACATTATATGACAAACCATAAGACTCCATGTGCTTGTTCCCAATTTTGCCATGAGTTTGGCTTCCAAAAGTGGGTTGAACGTACAATGGGGCACTAGGAATGATATCAACATACTTTTTTCTCAAACATGGCAACTTGTGGTGTGTTTCATTCACAATTACATCCTCTTGCCCCTATAAGATAACATCACAAACAAGAGAAGAATTAACATTAGAATTTAAAATTTCCTTGCTCATTTTCTCTCTTTCTTTTTCTATTTCTTCTCTCCTCTTTTCTTCTCTTTCTTTTTCTTCTTTTTCTCTCCTCTTTTCTTCTTTTTCTTTTACTTCTTGTTCTCTTCTTTCTTTTTCAATCTTTTCTTCTTTTTCTCTTCTTTCTCTTTCTATTTTTAACTTCAACGTTTGTTGATCCTGACATACTTGGGTTGGTGTCAGAAATTTCAACTTAAGCCTACGTCCCTCATGACGCAAAGAAAGTGAAAGCATATCGTGATTGAGCTTTTTATTTTGCAACCAAGACCATCCTAAGAGAAAATGACATGATTCTATGGGAGCGATTTCATATGAAACTTCATCCGCATACTTCCCAATTGTGAATCCAAACTTTGTTTTTCCAGGATGATGCGTTGGTAAATTGAGTTTCTCCACCAATCTTTGACTCACAACATTGTTGTAGCTTCCGTAATCAAATGCAATCAAACACACATTACCATCCACTAAACACCTTGAATAGAAGATCCTTTTAGAATCTTCCATTGTAAATCAAACAAATTAAAAGTAACAAGATAACATGTAGTTGTTGTTTGAGAAACCTTACCCACTCAAGTGTTTGCACACAATTTAGGCTTTTACAATAATGAAACACTCTTGCCTTTTTCCTCTCTATTCCTCCTTGAGTTCTTATTAAACCAAGAAGAGAAAACACAAAGAAATTCACCAATCTGTGTGCAGCCAATTAAACACAAGAAAAGCTAACAAAAAAACTCAAATGAAGCACAAAAGAAGGCAACAAACACTAAGGCAACAAACACTAGGACAGTAACCAGAATTTTTTTTTTGACACAAACAAAGAAAGGAATTTGGCTCAAAGTGATCCCAATAGGTGCAGCAAAAAAAAACAAGCCAGAATTGGTGCAAAATTAAACACAATATGTAGCCACAAAGACACTCAGAATTTGTGCAAAATTGACCCAACAAAGGTGCAGCCACAAGCAAAATTTTTTAGCAAATAAGGTGCAGCCAAACAGAATGGAATTATGCTCAAATTGCAGCCAACAAGATGTAAACAAACTCAGAATTTCAATAGGACAAAGGTACAGTAATTCTTCCCTAAATCAACCACTATATTACCTTAAGAAATGAGCTTAAAAAATTTCTAGCATGAACCATTCAGACCAATTTTTTTTTAACTCATTTCGCATGCTTTCTTTTCTTTTATTTCTATTCTATTTAATTTTTATTTTTAGAATTCTCAATTGTTTTCAAGGTCTAACTTTTGCAATGGTTCAACCTATCAACAAACACACTAAGGTAATATGACGGTATGATTAAAATCAAGGAAAGAAATTACCCAGAGTGCAGCCTTGCAATTCCTAGAAACCGGAGCTCTGATTACCAAATGATGTGAATCCAAGGGGGTGGTTTAGGATTCTGAATTAGGACCTCTAGGAATTTAGGTTGCTGCCTTATCAAAATGGAACAAAGAGTAAGACAACCGTGCACAACAAAATTGAACAGAATTGAAACAAGACATCAAACGCATAATTGGAACCAAGACTATATCAAACTCAGCGAGAAAATAAACTTCAAGAAGTGCATAATTTATTTAATTTTTCTGCGCAGATTGTGAGACCTATTTAGGCATCCAAATATTCCAATTCATGTGAAGGAAATATAGTGCAGATTAAAGATGAAAATCAGCGCATGAAATTGAACCAAAATTGGATACAACTTAATTGATTGAAGTCAGCGTTCATTCACATTTTTCTGGACAGAATTCATGGAGAATGAAAAGGTAAGAAAAGGTGCAGAATTCTGAAAATTCCAGCGCACAAATGGGACCCAAATTCAGCATGTTAATTTGATAAGAAAGGTGCAGCATTGACCTTATTTTCAGCACAAGATTAAGGACAATTTTCATCAACGAAAACTGAATTTAAAATGAAGAAATTATAGGGCAGAATTGATGATGATTCTAGCGCTCAAAACATGAATTAAATTGGTGCAGAATGATGAATTGGATTCAGCACTTGACTCATGTAAAATTAAAACAGAATTTGTTTGTGATGGAAGAGATCAGAATATGGAATGGAATTCGATTGAGGCGTCACACTCCCAAGGATGGAAGATAAGCCCGGAGATTAAACACACAAAGGGGTGGGGATCCTTTGATAAATCTCAATTGTTGGATTCACAAGAACCCAAGAGAAATCGCTTCTCTAAAACTCAATTTTTTTCTTACAATCAAAATCTGACCTTACATATGAGCTGGGCACATAATATATATCCCAATACCATCAGCATATGCGCAGGATGCCCTTTTACATTCAGCCAAAGTTACAAAAACAAGCTTAATGAAATAATAATAAAAAAAGGAATCTAATAATTGGCAGCTTAATAACAAAGTGTAACTGCCCAAGTAAATTAAACCATTCAGCCCACAATTTTGATGCAATCTGGCTGCCCACCTTTTGTAAAAGTAACAGACGTTTTATGCTTAAATTTGAGCATAATTCAGCCTACTAATTCTTGCAAAAGCTTACCGCATTTTCTAGCATAATGTAACAGCCACATTTCCTTATTATTTGCATACAAGTCAGCCAATAATTCCACCAAGTTGGCTGCTCCTATTCAGCAAAATTATTAATCCTTTCTTGAGTTGAAATTGTGGCAACTACCCTTCCATTAAGGCCATGCATCGTCCTCTTCAATCATGAGACAATTGATCTATGCGAGCTTTGATTCTTCAAGACTTGGTTTTATTTTAATAAGGCTTCCTTGTTCTCATCATGAACTTAACATGATTGGTTGTTTTATCTTTCTTCATTCTTGATTATACTATTTCCAAATGACTAGATAATAATTATCACATAAACCGCAGTCATAAAAAGGATGGGACATATACACGTATACAGAAGAACAAGAGTGATCAACTATAAGAGAAACAAAGATTATGTTAAAAGGTCTACAACAGCTATGATTAGAGAGCATAGATATTTATGCATTTATCAGACCCAACTTTATGTAGTTAAAGCTCATTGTTTTTTCAGTATCCAATGTTAAAACACTCTACTCAGCTAGATCATTCCTTTCAAAAGCCAACAATGATAATTACGTCCACTTCTGAGATAGATAATAACATTAGACAAGTACCATCCTCTGGATTTTCCATTCACATACCTCCTCTTTTAAGTATCAAATTCACAAGGGACAACAATTTATGAATGTTGTTGGATAAGGAGCAGCAAGAAGCATACATAACCGTTAGACCCCAAAGAATATTTAAGAAAAAAAATAGCTATACGATTACGAAACCTAACCCAATGTTCATTTCTCCACACAGATGTCAATATATAAGTAGCGAATGTGTCGTTACTAGTACGGCAGAACTCAACACACTTTGCATCCCTCTCCCATCACAACTCCTAGAGACTCAGAGGCACAACTCTTGCCTCTGTTTCCTTTTGAAACCATGCACCATTCAATGGATAAGAATTTTTTGAATAAAGTGGGTGTTATTTTCCTAGTACTATAGACCGCCATTTGAAGAATGAAGATACGGGACCTTACATGATCAAGGCTAGACCAAAACGATATAGGTACACTCAAAGATGGTTAGAGCATTCCTATAGGATTCCAAAAGGAGTTATCTCAGAATCCACCTTTTAGGCTGAATTGAAGGAGCTTTGTAGCTGGATTAGTAACTCATTTACTAATTTATATCCTCATTTATATATTTGTTTTCTTTCTTAGGCAGGGTGAAGTGAAAATCAAATCCACACATGACATTTTGACATGTGTGTGTGAATCACCTAACTTTATTGCTCAACATTATTCCTACACCCAACTCATCACTCATCAGGATATTATAAACCCATATACCAATTAGCCTTAAAATAAAAAAAAATATCCGGACAAAGATCAGATATGTGAAATCCAATTAGCCTTAAATAAAACATTCGTCAAAAGAAAGCATAGTCAATTAAAGGATTCACCAGTGAGTAATGTGAAATCAATAAGAAAAGTTAACAGCATGAGAAATCATCAATCCTACAAGTTACTCCAGCAAAAGCCTTCCCTAACAGTTAGAGAAAAGTCCAAAAGGTCTAAAGTATTCACCACTTGTCTCACTGTTGGCCTTGCTTTTGGTTCAGGGTATGCACACAACAAAAAACAAACCCAACTCTAGCACCCTCTCTACTTCCTGCACACTAAACTCTTCTTTAGCCCTTAGCCTTTCATCAAGTGCACACACTAGTTGCCCTTGCACCGTTAGTTGCCAAACCCATATCTCCCAAATGCCTAAACCCCACTTCAAACTCAATAAAATCATACTAAGATCACTAAAGCAACAAGAAAAGTTCGATTGAATAACAGAAAATGAATCGAAGAACAAAAAATAAAATGAATCGAAGAACAAAAATGAAAGAGAGAGAGAGAGAGAGAGAAAAACCTGCGATTGAAGACTGGAGAAAGGTTGAAGGCGATGATGAGGAACAATGCAACGTCTCTATGCGAAATGGCTTGTGATTGAAGGCAAGAGAAGGTTGAAGGCGAGAGAAGGTTGGAGGCGAGAGAAGAGGAGGCTCAGCGAACTTGCGAGTGAAGACCAGAGAAGGTTGAAGCTCTGTGACATCTTCGATTGAAACGTTTGAACCCTAAAAACATTTCACAAAAATTACAATTTTGCCATTAATGAGAACAGGTAGTTCTCCGTGTATTTTGAGTTTCCAAAACTAAAAACAAAAATTGAAAAGCAAAACAGCAAAAATCTGTTTTGGTTTTTTAGTTTTAAAAATTGAAAATTCAAAACAATTTTGAAAATTAATTTTTAAAAAGTGATTAATCAAACAAGTTTTTAAGTTTTTAAATTTTTAAAAACTGAAAACTGTTTTTTAAGAAGTGTTATCAATCAGGCTCTTAAATTCGGATTTCAAGTTTAACCCAAATAAAAGTCATCATAAAAGTCAACATTTTGAGTAGTCTTGTGTAAAAATGGACTCCTAAGAGTCATCCAACCTTTGGGCCCTTGGTTCAGGCCCAAAACCTTAAAAAAAAGAGAGAGTCAAGGACTCATCAAAGTCAACCAAAAACAATTCATGGAATTGGGCTTAGATTAGAGTTGGACTTCAACTCTAATCCAACCTATTAAAATTAAAACTTAGAAATTAATTAGTGGGCTTAGCTAATTCAATTGTCTAAGTTAATTAATCTAATCTACTTAAGTTAATTAAGTGAAGAATAATTAATTAAGGCTAAAGTTAATTAACCTTAATGAAGATTAATCTTAATCTTAATCACTAATTACTAATGAGGTATTAATTAGGTAATTAAGCCTTAATGACGATAAAGAACCAATTAATTATGATTAACCTTAATCAAATGTAATTAAAAGCTTAATCCAAGATTAAGGAAGAGATTAAGAGATAATTAGGAATTAATTAGGATCTTAAGTAAGAATTAAGATTAATTATAATTTAGTTAATGAAAGCTAATCAGAGTTAAGGATTAAACCCAATCTTAATTTAGACATACAAGACGAATTAGGGTAGGTAATGCTATCCATAAGACACAATCATAAGTCTTAGTAAATTATAGGGCTCAAGTGGAAATGATTATTGATTCAAAGAAGAACGTTAGTACAAACTACCTTAAAAGATTATAACCAACACACTCTTTCTTGCATAAGACTTGAGAAGCTTAGTGAGAGAGTGCGGTTCCAACCCAAGATAGGGTTTGGTTTTCCTTGAAGGAAAGACATTGAATCGGGTCGTACCACGGGTAAGTGGTGACGTAGAATGATTCGATGGGCTTTGCCTGTAAGGACTGTGTATGCTGAGAAAGCATTGTTTGGTTTTCCTTGAAGGAAAGACATTGAATCGGGTCGTACCACGGGTAAGTGGTGACGTAGAATGATTCGATGGGCTTTGCCTGTAAGGACTGTGTATGCTGATAAAGCATTGTTTGGTTTTCCTTGAAGGAAAGACATTGAATCGGGTCGTACCACGGGTAAGTGGTGACGTAGAATGATTCAATGGGTTTTGCCTATAAGGATGAGCATGCTAGGAAGTATTGTTTATGTGACATGCATCATAAAGCATTGATGATGTTCAAGGTTGAAAACCTTACGACCTATATGGCATTGACACTTGGTACAGTGGGAAATCGGCTGGGAAGGGTGCACTGGGTTTTGCAAAGAACGTCAGCGGGTTCTCAAAAGGGACGCCAGCCCTGAGGATAGCCTAGCTCCTGGAAGATCTCAGAGGACGTAGGTTAGCTCCCTACTGTCGAGATCATTGAACCCAGCTTAGCTATTCATATCGCTCTCATGATTTTCAGGGTCAGTTGAGATTGTCTGGAAGTCGGATAAATGATTTGGCCAAAATTGAGCAATGCTCTTTGTATCGCGCTATTACAGACTCTAACTCCTGATACGTTGTACATATATGGTCGAGCAGTTGCTGTTGTGCTCTGCGGATAGTGATGTTTCCCCGGGCCCTCATGCATTGCATGGTACATGGTAGTTGCTTGAAATCCTTGGTAAATGACGTGGTTGTTTGCATTGCATGAGCATATCACATCATTTTATGATGTTGTGACTTTCTATGTGAATGATTGGATTGATTGTTGTGTGAAAATTCTCGTGTCTATCTACTTTAGTTATCATATCCTGCGTTAAGTGAGTTCATGTAAAGTGTTCTCACCCTCCTGTCTTTTTTTTTGTTGTCCGTTATTATTTTGGCACCTAAAAGGGCATGGACTCTGGAAGGATGCACGTTGTTCTGAAGATAGGCGTGGTGTTCAGGTCGAACCGGATCTTGTTTAAGTCAAATGGTAGTGTTTAGAGGTGTACTTGAGCAACAATACCCTGTATAGATAGAGTGTGGTCAAATAGAGGATTCACTTCTTTTGTAGTGTAGCATGTTCAAACTCCAATTTAATGTGTATTACTTCAATTGTAATTTGGAATAGCAATGAAGTTATAATTGTTGTATTGATATGTTCTTATAGTTCCATCTCAATTATAATTTACTAATATGTTTAAAAAAACACTCACCGATTTTCTTCACTTCTTTAAAAAGAGAATTTAACAAACCGCAACCGAGTTAGTTGAGTAATACCCGTCATGGGATGAGGGTGTTACATGATTAACCTTAATCAAATGTAATTAAAAGCTTAATCCAAGATTAAGAAAAAGATTAAGGGATAATTAGGATCTTAAGCAAAGATTAAGACTTAATTAAGAAGAATTAAGATTAATTATAGTTTAATTAAGGAAGACTAATCATAACTAAGGGTTAAACCTAATCTCAATTAGATATACAAGACGAATTAAGATAGGTAACATTATTCATAAGACACAATCATAAGTCTTACTAAGCTATAAGACTTAAGTGAAAATGATTATTGATTCAAAGAAAAACATTAGTACAAACCACCTTAAAAGTGATGTGATGTGTTGTGAGTTCATGTGATGTGTTCTCACCCTTCCTTTCTGTGTGGTTATTGTATCTCTTTCGCTACGTCAACAGTCGGCATTAGAGATCCCCATTATGACGACAATGAGGGTACAACTGCGATGGATGCCCAGGGACAACTGGCGAGTAACAGACATCGCTAGTAGATGTGTGTTTACTGGGAAGGTTCGTCTCATCATCACTCACCCCAGCCTCCCATTGGTTCCAGAATTGGACTTTACCGTTCCTGTGACTCTTGAGTTTCCTACACCACCGGGATTAGTACGTTACACTACCTTTCGTCGCTTTCGTCGTCGTCCTGCTTCTTCGGTATCATCTCGATCATCGCGGATGGCAGACATGGTTGGGCCAGACTCCCCCTGATACTCACCCACTTCTGAGGCATCGAGTTCGCAGCCTCTGCGTGCTGATGCGCAAGGCCGCTCTCTCTCGGATGAGTTAGAGTTGATTGTTATTGATGATACGTCAGAGGAAGAGGAGGATCCTGAGGAGGAGCCAGAGGAGGATTCGGAGGAGCCGGAGGAGGATCCCTCCAGCGACGAGTAGAATAGTGTTATTTGAGTCTAGTAGTGACAGCTCTGATTTAGCGACCTCTCTTTTGTATTTATTAAGGTCTTATTTATTTTAGTTCACTTCTAGAACTCTTATTTTGATGTTGCTTTTGTATGACTCAAGAAGTACACTGTTTCTATATATAACTTTATGCACTGTTTATTTTCATGTGATGATCTTGCAAATGTATGTATGGCGTACGTTTACGCATTGTGGTAACTGTTCTCGGCGTTTTCGAAAACGAGTTTCACCACTAAGGAAAGAATATTTTATAAATGCTTAAAATAGAATTAGAGATGTAGTAGGTTGACAACTACTAAACCCATTTAAAAAAAATCCGCATTTTTACGACTTGTAAATAATACTTCCATTGGTCACGTGTAATACATGTGGCATTCTTAGTGGTAACTAGGGGTGTCGCATTAAATATCATCAAACGTTGCTTGTAACAAGGTGATCATAAAGTTGGTTTTTGGGCATGTAATAAATTATGTGGTGGGATGTGAGTGACCTAGATGGGATTTGTCCCTCCTATGTAACAGGAGTTATATCTGTAGGCCTTTTGATAAAGTGAGTCTGAAATATGCATGGCCATTCTCAGGAGGATAAACATGAGATGTTTATTTTCTGTACAGTCTACTTGGGGATCAAGAAAACATAAATTGAACTATACAAGGTTGACTCAATCCATGCCCTTGTGTTCAATTAGATATTTGGACAAAGGGACAGATCATATAAATTATCATAAAATAGGATTCGTCAAAGTTGTTGATAATCTCAATATTTGGATAGTGATTTATTGCTAGATACCGCTCACTATTTATGATATTAAATATTAAAGGGTTTTATTTAATATCATAACCAAATATTAAAAGCCTATTGGGTCACACGCATACAACATGCCACTAGGAAAGGATAATAATTCTAATTTAATTTAATTAGAATTATAACATAATGGGCCAGACCCATAAGTGTGAGGGTTAAGTGAGTGAGGGGGTGAAACCCTAGCCACCACTCCATAAATAGAGCATGAGATGCACTACCCTATACACATGAGCAATCGCTTTTTACTCTCTAAGGCTACTAGCAGAGTTGATGAGGGTTTCCTAGTTCGGCTGTTGGCGTGGACACCATTGGAGACATGGCTGCTATTGCCCCGTTCATAATCCTAATAAGGTACGACCTTTTTTTTATACCCTTTTATGCCTTGATTCGTGTTTTCGCATAACGATCATAACAAGGGAGGGAATCCATTTATTTCCGCTGCACCCTGACCACATGCTTGATTCCCTTCAGCAAGTATTCTGGTTAGTAGCCTTGATGCTCTGTTTTTGTTCAAAATTTTACACTGACTATTACATGAATAATTTTGCATTGCTTATTGTTGCATGTCTAAATACATTGGTTTATCTGAGCATTAATACTATTTACCAATTGCATGCCCTATTTTGAGTTTGTTGGTTCCATTTATGGACATGCTTTAATTGATCACTTGGCTTATAATTTTGCATGATCTTAAGATTGTTGTCAGTATGACCATTGGTAATATGGTGATTGTGATTGATCAATCAAAATGGTGACTGTTGGTGTGTTCATTGATAGTTTGCAAGTTATTATGGTTGAATATGTTAATGCTCTATTTTATTTTCAAACTTCACACTAACCATTCCATGCAAAGTTTTGAATACATTCTCGCTGAATCATTGAATATTCCTGTTTGATTGAGACTGACAATGCATGATAAGTGAATGTTCTATTTTTGGAGTTAATTTGAAAAAATGCTTTCATGAACTGTGCATGCATTACATATTTTCTATTAGTACTGATCATTGGGTTGAGAAAAATTCTGCTTATATGCATTGGATTAATTATGTTTATATTAAACTTTTGCAGATGGCTCGCACCAAGGTCACCAACACTGCCGGTATCTCCAGTTCCGGGAAAGGCAAAAGAGGCAAGAGGGCATGTGATGAGCTCCACTATGATCCTACCAGATTCAAGGATTCCAAAGCTGTAGAGGCACACAGTTCCCTCCTGAACTGTAATTTCATTAAGGAGAGGCCAGTATCACTCCAACCTGGGGAGTTCGATGACTTCAACATAGAGACCTCCAGGAGGCACTGGAGGAGGGTAGTTGAGCCTGATAGGCATTTTGACCCGGTGCTGGTGCTGGTCCAGGAGTTCTATGCCAACGCCACGGGTGAGCCTGGCGGTGGAGCTGAGAGAAGGTCTTATGTGAGAGGTCGATGGGTGACCTACGATCGCGAAGTGATCAATGATTTTCTAGGCCGCCCTAGTCCTGATGATGAGGAGCACATGGTCTGCCAATATCACCAGTTGCTACATGATATTGGCATATGTGGGCATGAGGGTCTTGATAGGAGGACAGCCCAACACTCGTGTCTGCCTGGGCGCACTTATGATGTCAACACCTACCGGGAGGCAGCCAGAATTTATAGGAAGAACCTGCGGAGCATTTCTCAGATGTGGATGGTCCTAGTGTTGGCTAACATCAAGCCAACCAACCATGTGTCTGAAATCATCATCGAGACGACACATTTTATATATTGTGTCTTGACTAGGCAGTGTAACACCCAATGTTATAAAACTCGGATCGGTGATCGACTCGGTCGGGGGTACTGGGTCAGTGGGTCAATGGTTCAACCAGTGAGTCACTGGTTGAACCGGTTAAACCGGTATATATTAAAATTAATATTTTTTATATTAAAAAAATTTTATATTTATGAAAAAAATAAAAATAACAAAAATTAAAAGTATAAATCACAATTTTTATAATTAAACTAGTAATAAAAATAATTTATGTTTTGTTAATAATTAAGTATATTGTTAAATTTTATGAAAATATTAAATAATATATTAGTATAGTAAAAATAATATGTATTTATATATTATATTATTTAATGTTTTATTGTGTCAAATATTGAAATGTGAAGCACTACATAGTGGTTATATATTAAAACACGCAGATGCAATTGCAAAAGCGGCTTTGGCTCAGTGGTAGCTGCATTTCCCTTGCTACCTGCCAGTCCCCTGTTCGATTCCTAGGTGCGGCCATTTTGCATTTTAACGCTAGTTGAATTGCAATTGACCCGTACAACAGCTGACCAGGACCGGTTCATGGGCTGTTGACTCGCGCGCCCGCGGTTGACTCGCACGGTTCTAGGCCGGTTTCTCCGATTCTGGGCCCGGTTTGATGATGTCACCACAGGCCAATTGCATAACTGATCTAATTAAACAACCGGACCGGCCATGGGTCCGGGTTCCGGTTGAACCGGTCCGACCGGCCGGGCTGGTCCGGTTTTTTCAACACTGGTAACACCCACAATTTCCCCTACCAGTATATATCTCTAAGATAGAGAAAGTATAAAAATAAAAATTATGAGGTATTTAGGGACTATTGGTAAACAATCAAATTTAGATTTTTGGAACTATCCAACCATAATTTTAAAAAATTTTCCTAAAGAGGAGTTTGGGAAAATGACCTGAATACCCTTAGTAATTGTACAGTTAAAGAAAATATAAATCTAATTATGAAAAGTATTTAAAACTTAAGGGGATCTATATTTTTAATCAAAATGGTCTTATTATAATTAATAATGAATTTTAGAAATTAATTTAGAATTTTTCAGGCACTTTTGGGCAAAAGGACTAAAACGCCCCTGGTTAACAGTGCAATCCTAGCCGGTATATGAAAATTCGTGGAATAATATGGAAAATATACTTTGGACCTTAATAGTTTATTAAAAATCATATTTATAATTTTATAGAACTTTTGTGTGTAACACCACAATTTTTCTATTTGTTTGCTCTTGTTGAAATTTGACTGTTTGTGTGTGAAAATTGGGAAATAAGAGAGTTTAAGTGAGAAGTTAGTTATAATCACATTATTAGGCTTAAAATAGGTTAGAACAATTATATGAATTTTTCTAGTTTTTTTGGAAATTTTTGGTGTGAAATTACCTTTTTACCCCTACTCTTTTTGGAAAATGACCAAATTACCCTTGTATCAAATCCGAAATTTTCTCCAACATTTCACCAAAATCCCTCATTTAAGGCCTTTACATACCATGTGCAAGGAGAAGGAATCACCATAACTTGTAAGACACACTTCCTTGGTCAAAAAGTAGGAGAGAGAAATCTACATCATAATGCATCACCTAACAAGTAGCCTTTTCTTCTTACCAAATGCAAAACTAACTCTTTCTTCCCTTTTCTTCTACTCCTAACAGCCATGAATACTCTCCTTCCTATCCTCTCCATTTTTCATTTTCACTCTTGGTTAAAGGTTCCATTTTTTAGCCTTTAACTCAAATATTTTCATCTTCATCCTTTGAGAAAGTTTGTTTGGGAGATCACAAGGAGTACAAAGAGGGGTAGATCACTTGAGTTGGTGGAGTTCATAAATTCCATCCTCCATCATTGATAGCTTGGCTTCATTAGGTAAGGGGGGAGAACCTTGAACTCTAGCAGGATTAGTGACTAGAGTGAAAGTGACCCTTGACCCTTTTCCCCTCTCCCTTTTATCACCATGAAAGTTGAATGTAGGAACCCTTTTTCCTCATGGAAATGGTTCGGCCAAGTCAAGATATATGTGTGTGCATGCTTTTAAAATTTGTTTGACGGTTGAAACATGTTGGTATGATGATTATAGGTGCATGCAAATTGTTACTTGAATTTAGATAACTTGTTTGCTTGGTTGGATCATGGAAATGAGATATTTTGACTATGTTTAAAGGTATACACTTTCCTATGAGAGTATGTATGTTTGGATGAGTTGACATGATAATATTGGTTTGTGGTGAATGTAGGACATTATACTTGAGTTTCACAATTTTTGGGAATTTATTGAATTTTGGTGAAATTGATGGTGTTCTTGAATGTTCTTGGTGTTCTTGATTATGTTCATGAGATGGATGAATTTTGATCTTGAAAATGTTGATGAGAATGGTGTTGTGTGTTTGTGGGCCTTAGTAGCCCAATAGGTTAAAGTTGAAAACTTGAAGTAACAAAGTAAAGGTAAAAGATGATAACTCCAAGTGTGAAAGTTAAAACAAAATTCAGGTAAAACATTTACCCTTTAGTAAAGTCACCATAAAACTCATTTTTCTTGGTGGTAACTTAGTAAAATGAACCCTCATGAGTTACCTAACCATTGGGCCTCTAGTTTGGGCCCAAATACCTTCCAAAAAACTCATAAAACACTCCTTGTGGACAAACAAAAATAATTAAGGAACATTGGGCTTGGATTAGTGTTGGGCCTCAACCCTAATCCTACTCATAAGGAATCAAGACTCAAACTAAGTTAGTGAGTTTCAACCAAAAAAAAACTAAGTTAGTGAGTCCACTAAATCTAATCACTTAAGTTGATCAATTAGGGAAGAGTTAATTAAGATCACTCTTAATTACCTAAGTCAACTATGATTAATAATAGAAGTGAGACGTAATAAGAGTTAATACTTAAGTAATTAAGATTAACCTTAATCAACCCTAATAAGGATTTACCCTAATTTTAATCAAGATTTAACCTAATCAAGTGTAATTATAATCAAGTCTTAATTACACATAATTATAATTAATCTTAATCATTAATCATTAATGATGTGTTAATAATATGATTAAGACCTAATAACGATTAAGGACTAATTAATTGTGGTTAACCTTAATTAAGTGTAACTAAAAGTTTAATCCATGATTAGGAAAGAGATTAAGGGATGATTAAGAGTTAATTAGGGTCTCAAGTCAAGTAAAGAGTTAATTAAGTGTAACCTTAATCATCGCCTAATTAAGGGATATTAACCTTAATTAAGGTATAATTAGGGATTAAACCTAACCCTAATTGGTTATTTAAGGATTGTTAAACATACTAAACTCTTATTAAGGAAAGATAGACTCAATTAAGATAAGGTAACACCTAAGGGAGATACTTTTCGACTTAACCCTTATAATACACATATGATGAACTAAGATGTGTAGTATTATTCATAAGACACAACCATAAGCCTTAGTAAGTTATAGGGCCTAAGTGTAAGTAATCATTAGTCTTAAAGATAAATGAATATAACTTACCCGTAAAAGCTTATAACAAACACGCCCTTCTTGCATAAGACTTGAGAATCCTAGTGAGAGAGTGTGGATTGGCCCAAGATGGGGTTTGGATTTCCTTACGAAGGAAAGTCATTGGATATGTGGTCGTGCCACGGGGAGTGGTTACGTGGAAGGATTCGATTAGCTTTGCCGGTAAGGGATGTGTGTGCTGTGAAAGCATAGGATGTATGGCATGCATCAATGAGCATTGGTGATGTCTAAGGTTGTGTACCTTATGACTAAACGTGGAAGTGACACATTGGAACAGTGTGAAACTGGTTGGGACTGGTGGACTGGGGAGGATGCTCAGGGGATTGAACTTGACTATGTCTGTCGCTCTCAAGGTTTCAGGATCAGTAGAGATTGTCTGGAAGTATCACAAAAGAAAGATCGGTCAAAAAAAAATATATGAGCAAGGCTCTTGGTACCGGACTAGTACAGACTCTAACTCCTGATTACTTCCATATGATTTTGCAGTTGTTGTGTGCACTGGGGTGGTGATTTCCCTGGGCCCTCATGCATTGCATGGTACATGGTAGCCGTTTGAAATCCTTGGTGAATGACGTCGTTGCTTGCATTGTATGAGCATATCACACAATTTTATGATGTTGTGGCCCTCTATGTAAATGATTGGATTTATTGTTGTATGAATTGTGTGAATTCCCGTATCTGTTTACTTTATATCCTGCGTTAAGTGAGTTCATGTAAAGTGTTCTCACCCCCTTCTCTTTCTTTTTAGTTGTCCGTCACTCTTTTGGTATCAAAAAGGGCATGGACTCTAGGAGGATGCTCGTTGTTCCGAAGATAGACGTGGTGTTCAGGTTGAACTGGATCTTGATGAGTAAAGTGGTAGGGTTTAGGGATATATATAAGTAGCACTATACAATAAATATAGGTCGTAGCCGGATAGAAAGTCCACTTTCTTTTTGTAATGTATTATGCTATAATCCCAACTTTGATGTATGTTATTTCTGTTGTAATCTGAATAGTAATGAAATGATATTTTTAGTACTAATACGTTTCTTCTTGTTTTATCCCAATTATATTATAATTCATTAATCAAAGATAATGCTTTTAAAAAAAATCGCCGATTTTCTTCACTTCCTTAAAAGAGTAGTTAACAAATCGCAACCGAGTTAGTCGAGCAATACCCGTCACGGAATGAGGGTGTTACAGGCAGGATATCGACATCGCCAAGGTTATATCTGAGACGATATACCTTACGGTGGCAGCTGTGGAGTGTAACGTCCTAATTTCTTAATTCAAGAATAATGCCCGTTGGATACACTATTCTCAAATTTTTTAAATTATTTCGTGCCATTACCGATATACACACTCATCAAATGCTTAAGTAACTCCAACGCTTACCTAAGCTAAATATGTTACACATTATACAAGCATTTCATAATTTATCTGCCACTCAGTGGTTGAGCATATACAATCAATCTACATAGTTTCTACTTTAACACGACATTATGCAAATTGAGATCCATCCAAATCCCTCATAGGGTCCAGACTAGCACTGGGGGTGGAATAATCCACTCTACGAACTTCAACCCTCCCTTCAAGCTATCAGCAAAATCGACCTGCATGCAAAACTAAAATGTATCCACGTAACGTGGGGTGAGACTATGGTCTTAGTGAACAAAGCATGCAACATGCAGTGTGGGGGAGACAGGCATATGCAATGCAATACTCAGCACCATTCAATAAGTTATACATAACTATTCTAATCATTTTGCATCACCACATCATGTTTAGCCCAATTGACATATCACATAAATTTTATTCAACACTTAGTAACTTGTCATGATAAGAAACTTAAATATGAAAGCACATGATCGACATAACTCAGCCGACGGGCGACGGCGGATACGCCCTCATCTGAACTCGGCGCATACGCCCACATCTGAACTTGACGCTTACACCCACATCTGAACTTGGCGCTTACGCCCACATTTGAACTCGGCGCTTACGCCCTCACCACATGGGTAAAACTTTACATAAAACATTAATCAACTACACTACCTTTTCATACTCTAAGTATTGCATTCATATAATATTAGCAGAAAACCCTCAAACCTATCAGTTAAGGCAAACATCATCATCATAATCATCAAACCATCAATTCCACATATATTCCCAAAATCCCCAAATTCTCTACCTTAGGGTTCACATACAATCTCACAATCAAGCGAAAACTGCAGAAACCAAAATCTTAACTTTTGCTGCATAACTCGCTCAAGCGAGTCCATTCTCCCTTGAGCGAGAATCCTAAGACTTAATTTCTTACTTTTAGCTCCTCTTTAATCCAACTCAAACTCTCTCGCTCTATCCTGGTTCCTTTCCCTAAATCCTTCTCCTAACTCAGCTTCCTCATTCAAAACTCTCCCAAGTTCTACTAAGACTCATGGCTCTTAATATGTTGTCTAATTCATGTCTTAATTCATGCTCTAATCTCTAAATTCTCGTCTTATTCCTAACCTTTCCTCTCTTGGCTGGATTCATAGCCTAAGGCTTTCGCTATACTCTCTAGGCCCTAATTTTTGGGATGTTACAATTCTACCCCACTTAAATAAAATTTTCCCTCAAAATTTGCCATAGGAATTCTCCTACTCTTCAGCCGCTTACCTCCACCCTACGTCTCAAGGTACTCCTAAGGGTCCTCTCTACATTCCCCTTTTATCTAGCACTCCCACTCACCTTACCTCTACTCTAACATCTCCCCCTAGACCTTGAATCGAACATTTCTCCCCTCTAATGAATACTATCTATTCCATCCCTTCCCTTATGTCTTAACAAAATTTGGTTGGCACTAGACAAGACTCATACTTTGATCTATGCTAACCGTCCTATTCTTACTTCTACCGAAGTCTGGCAAGAGACCTGATCACTCGAATCATGGCTCGACGAACTAACAACCCAACCCACACATACAAAGCATAACATTTCATCCAACCATTTTGGTAATTCAAACATCACAATCAATTAAACAAATCATACGTTACAATCAATTCAAACAACCTTCATCGCCAAGACTCAAGGTCAAGCAAACAACACTCTCCTCACTCACTAGGGAGCCTATTGATTTTAGTTTCCTCTACGTGTGTCTCGTGTCCACTAGGACCTAAGGGTGACGTTCTATAAGGTTTTCTAGGGTAAAGGTTCTGCTCCTGGAATAAACCTATGTTGTCTTCTCTCTACCTAGTAAGTGGGTGGTTCTAACCTTGTTAGGGAAGTGTCCCAAACTTCCTGACCAAGGCATCCTATTCACGTCACTAATCGTAATCCCGTGTACGACGCACCCACTGTAGGGGTGATCAGTCCCTATAGCGAGTACCGGTACCGTGGGATCATAGGAACTCACGGGCAACTAACCTAGCCACAGTTCAATTGGATTGAACTGCTCTGATACCATAATGTAACGTCCTAATTTCTTAATTCAAGAATAATGCCCGTTGGATACACTATTCTCAAATTTTTTGAAATTATTTTGTTCCATTACCGATATCTTTACATACACACTCATCAAACGCTTAAGTAACTCCAACACTTACCTAAGCTAAATATGTTACACATTATACAAGCATTTCATAATTTATCTGTCACTCAGTGGCTGAGCATATACAATCAATCTACATAGTTTCTACTTTAACACGACATTATGCAAATTGAGATCCATCCAAATCCCTCATAGGGTCCAGACTAGCACTGGGGGTGGAATAATCCACTCTACGAACTTCAACCCTCCCTTCAAGCTATCAGCAAAACCGACCTGCATGCACAACTAAAATGTATCCCCGTAACGTGGGGTGAGACTATGGTCTCAGTGAGCAAAGCATGCAACATGCAGTGTGGGGGGAGACAGGCATATGCAATGCAACACTCAGCACCATTCAATAAGTTATACATAACTATTCTAATCACTTTGCATCATCACATCATGTTTAGCCCAATTGACATATCACATAAATTTTACTCAACACTTAGTAACTTGTCATGATAAGAAACTTAAATATGAAAGCACATGATCAACATAACCCAGCCGACGGTTCGACATTACCCATCCGAAGGGCGATGGCGCATACGCCCACATCTGAACTCGGCGCACACGCCCACATCTGAACTCGACGCATACGCCGTTATCTGAATTCGGCGCATACGCCCACATCTGAACTCGACGCTTACACCCACATCTGAACTCGGCGCTTACGCCCACATCTGAACTTGGCGCTTACGCTCTCACCACATGGGTAAAACTTTACATAAAACACTAATCAACTACACTACCTTTTGATACTCTAAGTATTGCATTCATATAACATTAGCAGAAAACCCCCAAACCTATCAGTTAAGGCAAACATCATCATCAAACCATCAATTCCACATATATTCCCATAATCCCTAATTCTCTACCTTAGGGTTCACATACAATCTCATAATCAACTCAAATCATGTAAATCATTTAATTCCAACAATGAAACAACATCCACGAGTCAAAGGGAAAGAGAATAGGAGAATAGGGGTCATGAGAGGAATCAACACCTGATGAAAGTGAAAGTGTGTGAGCTTTACTCACCTCAAAGAAGCTGAAAGAGAAGAGGAAGGACGTTGGGGAAGATTGGCGGTGAAGATCCTTGGCTCCTCCTCCTTCTCCTTGGCTCCAAGAGCTCCCCCCTCTCTCTAGAAATCTCCCTCTCTCTCTCTAAGACGTAAAACGAACGGGGAAGAATGAATAATCTTGTGCCCTAAACCGCGTTTTTAAGTCTGTAAGTGAGTTCTCGCTCGAGCGAGATATTCTCGCTTGAGCGAGAATACTCCAGAGAGTATTCTCCTCTCTGGAAGATTCTCGCTTGAGCGAGCCCATTCTCGCTCAAGTGAAAATTGTCCAGAGAGTACCACAAAGTTACCTTGTTCCTCGCTTGAGCGAGACCATTCTCGCTCAAGCGAAAACTGCAGAAACCAAAATCCTAACTTTTGCTGCATAACTCGCTCAAGCGAGTCCATTCTCGCTTGAGCGAGAATCCTAAGACTTAATTTCTTACTTTTAGCTCCTCTTTAATCCAACTCAAACTATCTCACTCTATCCTGGTTCCTTTCCCTAAATCCTTCTCCTAACTCATCTTCCTCATTCAAAACTCTCCCAAGTTCTACTAAGACTCATGGCTCTTGATATGTTGTCTAATTCTTGTCTTAATTCATGCTCTAATCTCTAAATTCTCGTCTTATTCGTAACCTTTCCTCTCTTGGCTGGATTCATAGCCTAAGGCTTTTGCTATACTCTCTAGGCCCTAATTTTTGGGATGT